>JAKZAP010000011.1:8719614-9337336 GCA_023053575.1 Branchinecta lynchi | reverse complement strand
AAGTCGAAACGGGGCACTTAGTCCGATTGCGTGGGGGGATAGCGGAAAGAAGTATTTGAGATCGTTAGATGTTGGATGACGCTTTGAGGAGTCCTTATGACGGTTCTTGATTTGAAGTATTTCGTCTTTAGATTCGGATGCATTCGCGATGGATAGATTACGAACATGTCGCTAGTTGAGATCAGGACATGGTAGGGCCATTGGATCGTCTATCGGTGCGATTCTGATGGTGCACTTCTGGTGACAGTCAAAGTAGCTCTCGGTGCAACAGTTAAGGAGAAAGACAAATTTTACACTGTAAACAATCTTGCAGTATTTGGTACTGGGATTAATCTTGTCTCTACTGAGATAAGATTCTCTCTAATTTGGATTAATTTTATCCCAGTGGAGATAAGATTAATCCCAGTAGAAAATACTGCAGTTAACTTTAATCCCTACTCGAAGAAACTTTTTACAGTGTAGCTGTTGTATGAATGAAAAGTAAGAAAAATGAAAACGGCTTTCTGTAATTGTTTTAAAGGACCATTGAACTTATAATGTCAATGTAACGTACTTTTGTAATCGTTCCATCAGTTGTTATACCCTGATACCCAAAGTTCAGACGGTACATTCTAAAGCCCTGATGAGAACTCAATGACTTGCCTTATTTTGCTATTTACGATGCGGATCAGCCGACGATTTTTTATAAGAAGCTCCACCGTCAAAACAGCGAAAGCTGTGGGTATTTATTGAAAGCAGAGCCTAGTTTAAAGCGTTCAACTATTATCAACAGATAAACAGTAAACAGTGCGAGGGGGTGCTTTAAGGTTGCTGTATCACCTCTGTTTAAAATTCCCCCACCTTTAATCCCCCAACCTATAGTCCGCTCCAGCAAATATTTCAGAGTGAATCCAAACTTGTCTCCGTCTAACATGCTTAGTTACATCCTTTTAGCGCCGGAATCATGCCCCTCCTCCCTCGCGGATGGCCAGATCCGGGAAAACTTTTCAAGTGAACTGATCTTGGTCCCCTATAACCCAGCAGATTGCTATCCTTCTGGCGTATCTGGAGGCCCAACTGAAGATCAGAGAACCGAGAAAATGGAACAAGGCCAAAGGTTTCGAGGGGATTTCAAAATTTTAATACTTATGCCGCGGCTCGTTCGACTTTCTGATCCAGACAATCGGGGCTTTTAGAGATCTGGTCCTCGTCACTCGTCAGAATCGTTAAACATCTCAGTATGTATCAGAAATCAGCCTTTTGAAAATGAACAGAAATGATACCGTAGTGGTGTTCTATTGAAAAATCACGGCCAAACGGGTCAACTGCAGACAAAACTCTTACTTTTAGCAAATTTGCGAACCATTTGTCCGGCGAGAAAATAATTTTCAATAAACGGACTCAGGATGTATCTTCACCCCTACATCGCACCTCTAATCAACTTTAGATAGAACTTTTACTTAGGACAAATTTTCCGATTTTGGTCTGATTCCAGGTGAACTGTAGGCAGTGTCCGGAGGGAAAATAATTTGGATATATGGATTGAGCGTGTCTCCTTATCCCTATATCAAACCTCTAATCAATTTTCCCTTTTCTTTTAACAAATTTCCAGTTTTGGCCGGATTCGGGTTGAACCGTATGTTCGGTGAGAAAATAATTTGCATATACCGCATGTCTCCTTACGCATGTACCGAATCTCTAATCAACTTCTACTGAAACATTTACTTTTAACAAATTTTCCGGTTTTTGCCAGATTCCGGGTGAACTGTTTGTCCGGTGATAATATACGAACTCAGCATGTCTATTTACCCCTAAAGCGACTATTTCATTATCTGTTGAAATTTTTTGATTGCCCCTTAATTTGAACCACCACCCCTAAACATAGTGAGCTACAGAGCCCATCTACGAACTTGACTTATCCTTCGGCCCAAAAGTCTTCGCACCAAGTTTGAGCAAATATCTCATTCCCTACAAGAGTTTTCAGGGGTAAAGACACATGCTGGATCCATATCTGAACTTGGTTTTCTCAGATGTACCAGTTATTGTACTGTCATAAGTTTCGAAGGCGTTTCAGCTCCTACTATAAGCCTTTATCTGTTTCTAAATTTTAAAAATAAAAATATTTAAGTGTCTGGATCAAATATTAAATTTTTGGGATCCCATCGAAACCTTTGGTCTTGTTGCTTTCACAGCGCTTCTAAGAAGATTCGCAATCAGCAGGTGGCGATATGTAGCCGTATAAAAACGTCGGATCTTCCTTTCTCATCCTAGAATTCCCCGATGCCATAAGACAGTGATCTCGACAGACCCTTAAAGGTCTGCGAACCATTGTGAAGTTTTCATGTCAGCTCACACCTTTTTTGTAAATATTTCCGTCTGCTCCGTTCGCGAGATTCGTCTCGATTTGTTTTGACAGAGCCATTATCATCGGTTATTATTTTGTTTTGCTTCTCACTCTCGTCGGCAACTTTGTTTTGTATCTTTTCGAGGTGTTGACTTCTTAGTTGCTCAATTGATTCTAAATTAGTGAAAATATTTTTGAGTGTTTTGTGATTATTATTATTTTATATTTCTTTGTCCTTTTCTACTGTACTTATGCCCTTCGGCAGAGCGTCATAAATCCTTCATTCATTCAGTTTGTGAAGCTCGTTTTTGGGATCCCGAAACGTAAGTGGAGGGATACCTATGACATCGCAAAAGTTTTCCGTCCGTACGTCTGTCAGCACGATAACTCTCGAAGGGAATGAGATATTTTGATGAAACTTGGTGTGAGGGCTCATCGAGTCAAGGGAAAGGTCGAGTGCGTAGATGTGCCCGATAGCTGCATACTTAGGGGAGGGTTAAGGGGCTAAAAGAAAAAAAGCTAATAATATAGTTGATTACGGGGTAAGAAGACATGCTGAACACGAATATGAAAACCACTTTCTCGCCGGACAAGTAGTTCACCGGTAATCCGCCTAAAACCGGAAAGTTTGTTAAAAGTAAAAGTTTTATCTGAAGTTGATTAGATATCCGATTTAGGAGTAAAGAGACATGCTGAATCCAAATATGGAAACGATTTTCTCGTCGGACAAGTAGATCGGCCGGAATCCGGCCAGAACCGGAAAGTTGTCAAAAATAAAAGATCAATCTGAAGTTGATTAGAGGTTCGATTTAAGGATATGAAGATTATTCTGTCGCCGGACAAGTAGATCGCCCGGAATCCGGCCATAACCGGAAAATCTGTTAAAAGTAGAATTTTTATATACATTTCATTATGTGTTCGATTTACGGGTAAGAAGGCATGCTGAACTCGTGTATGACAATCATTTTATACCTGGACACATTTCACCACAAATCCTGCTGAAATCGGAATATTTGTTAAAAGTTGAAGTTTTATGTGAAGTTGATTATGGAGATATGGATGGTATGGAGATAAGCTGAATCAGTTTTTGAACTTCAATTTTTTGCAAGACAAGTAGTTCGCCCGGAATCCGGCTGAAACCGGAAATTTCGCAGAAGTAAGGCAGGAACTTTCGTCAAAGTAGACATGACGCAGGCTGTATGGGGTAAACTCACATGCTGAATCCATATTTGAACTTCGTCTTCTCCGATGATTACCTTAAGACCCGATTGTCAGTAAATATTAAATTTGTGGGATCCCATCGAAACCTTTGGTCTTGTCTTGTTGGCTGGAGATGAAGGCATAACGAATGACTGAAGGAGATTGAATCGCCTGAACTCTCTGTTACCAGAAGATTAGAGACGAATTGTTGTCTTGTTTGATGATGTTTTAGTCTGATCAGAAATTACTAGACTAATCGGGTCGGATGTGTTCAATAATCCGCTTTCTATGGTTAGTTGCTGACCGTCGTTTCTCAACGTTGATCAATGTTACCACTGATCTCGGAATTCTGTGACTTCTCGCAGATTGTCGACTTCTTTTCAAAATTCTGCCATTAGTGGCTTACCAGCGAATCAACTGAAGTAAAGAAAAACAGTTGGGGCGTATTATTATGAAGCTGATACAGCGAATTAGTAATAGGTGACAAAAAGAAAAAAAAGGACTCAGGTTCCGTTAGAGTTGTGCGGCAACACCGACGTTGAGATCGTTTTTGGTTTGTTGACTGGGTGGTTGCTCATCTACTGTTGAGGCATAGAGTTTTGTTGGGATTAAGGTCAATATTCGTGAGGACTTGTGGCCCTGAGCGAGCGGAGAAGACTGGTGGTAGGACTTGATGTTTTTAATGAAGTATGGTTGTTAAAGATGATGAAGTATTGATTTTCTACGAGTGCGGTAAAATTCGGTTGAGATGTTTGGGCCGATTATCCAAGGCTGGTGTCGTCGTGAACGAAGGCCGGCGTATGGACGCATCTATAAATCGTGCTCGGAACAATCGATTTGATTTGGAAATGGAAAGTATCGAACTATCGTTTGACTAGATGTGACGTCACGAATCTCGGATAATCGGCCCGAATTTAGATGACACCAAACATTTGGGATGTTAGAGGTTTGCGGTGGATCAGGAAACAGGGTTCCTGGATGAAGGGGCATGTTAAGATTGGTGTTGTTTAAACAAATTTTTTTTTGCCAAATATTCCCTGCCGAAACCCCCGGGTTCTTGTGGGGTATTGCAAAAACTCATGTAATTGTGCATTTTATCCTGGGAACACGACTGTGCTTCGTAATCCCGAATTTTGTCTTGATTTCCTACATCTATGTCCCAAGATCCGTAAGTCAACAAAACATACTAGGATTGCACGTTACTGTTTGCCAGAACAGAGCTGAAACAGTAAAAGATGGTAATTTTTTCACTTCCAGAAAACCTCTACGATATCTGAGATCTGAGATTCCAAGAGGAGTAAGTTTTAAATGAAATTTCAACAAGGATAAAATACGTCATTTCTCTAAACACGTTGTCGTTTCAGGTTGAACCAACTTCTCCTCTGTCCAAGAAGATCCCCAAAATCACAATATCGCTTGGATCAAAAGGCAAGCCCAATGACCGCGATTCAGAACGACACCGCGACAAAGATCGCGGACGGGATAAAGAGCGGGAGCGGGATAAAGAGCGGGAGCGGGACCGCGAAAAAGACCGGGACCGGGACCGCGAAAAAGACCGGGACCGCGAAAAGGAGCGCGAGCGCCAGAAAGAGCGGGACCGTGAGCGACATCACAAGTCGAAGAAGCAAGAAAAGAATGACAAAAGTGAGAAGAAGGAAAAAAGTGACAAAGAAAGAAGCGAGAGGGACAAGAAGCATAAAAAGAAGAAAAAGAAGAAGAAGTATGTCAGTGACTCGGATGGTAGTGAAAATGACAGCGATCCAGACTTCATGGGCTGAAAACCGTGAGAACTACTCAGTATGGGCTTTAAGTTATTCGTTTTCCAGTATTTGTTGACGTTGTTTTTTTTTCGGCGGCAGAAATTGATGCAGTTTTGTTTTCCTCGTTTTTTCTTCCAAAGAGAGTTCTTCTTGTGATTCGTGCAGTATAATGTGTCTGTACATAAGAATGAATGGACGCGCTGAATTCTCAACAGTGTTGTTTGTACAATAATATGTCCTTTTTTACCAATGATAAGAGAATGTTTGGTACTTCAGATTTTAAATACGGCCAGACGGCTGAGAATTATAGTCATTTATATGGAATTTTATAATACATGATCAGAAATGTTCGCGGTTTATAAGTATAGCAGTTCACGATGTTCCTTTACTGTCATGTCGTCAACCCTTGGAATTACAAACGAAGCAGTACCAACACCCGACGAGGCTTTCAAGAGGTCGTTAGTCAAAGAACGGAATGTGGCCGGGAAATACCACTCGGGTTTATCTGAGGCCTAAAAACTCAACCATCATCGACGACGGAGCGATTCAACCGATCAAGATGGTCTTCATAGCCAATATGCACTTCGCGTCCTTCTCCAATGCGCCGTCGCTAGTTGACTCTTCCCGTAAGGAGCAGCCAATCCCGATTCCCGACCATCTGAAATACCTGAGTTTGGACAAAAATCTCTAGGAAGTGCGAATTAAGGTCCTCCCGCCGTTGTCGAAAAATTCGATAGCGGTTACACTCTAATTAAATCATCCATGTCATTAATTATGCCCATTCACTCTTTGTCTCGACTCCCGTTGTGTAGGCTAACTTTCAGTAACTAAATTTCATTTTCGCCTAATTTTTGTTCTGATCTGAACTGCAGTCGGTCTTTTTTTTTCACAACGCGTTCATAAACAAATTTAGGCCTAATCAGGAACGAACCCAGCTGAGTGAGAACCTGATAGCAAAGATGTTGAAAGGCAAAATATTTGGACCGAATCAGGAATCACTCCCCGTATTCCCCGCGGACTGGGAATGCTCCCATTATCACCATCATCTAAAAGGACTTCCTTTCAGATTCGGAGGGGAATGAATCTTTGCTTTGGTTGTGAAATTTGAAATTAATTAAAAACAATCAGAGTAAAGAAAATAAAAAATAAAGTGGATCCCGATCGCCTGCATATTTTGTTTTAAACAAAATCGATTTTGAAGCATTCCCCTTGTTCTAGCTGTTTTCCATGTGGGGTTTTTCTGTCTGCGTGCAGTGACACCCTCTGTTCTCGCCGTTCCTCTTGATTCCCCGATAAGTCCAGGGGGAACGGCTAGAATACGCCTTTAAGGTAAGTTCCCACTGCCTAAATAATATTTCTGGCCAAATCAACTAAATTGGTGGCAGATATAGAGCGTGTTCCATCCTACTTACCGTAGTTACTACGCATGACGTCACGAATTCTAGATTTTTGCCGTCAAGGCTGGGACGAATTCGATTTTCCAGCAGAATATCATGCCACGGGGAATCCGACCAATCACGTTACAGAGATCCGTAGTTACTACGCTTACGACGCTCCCGAGCGTGGTAAGCAAATAGTTACTATTAGTTACTGTTTCAAGAAGGTTGGAACGGTCAGCGTAGTAACTTTTTGTGAGGTTGGAACGGAAATAGTTACTAATAGTTACTATTTGTAGACGTGGAACACGCTCATAGACATAATTAAATAATATATAACAATGCAAAGCGGATACGTCAGCTGAATTTTATCAGAGCTATATTTCAGCCCTTCGTGGCAAGGGTCCTCTTCAGCCTCAAAGCCGCTCATGTTGGAAAATCGAACTTTTTCTTTTTTTGTTGAACTGTTTGGTTTCTCCACTAGTTCGTTTTTCTAACTTGAGCGGCTTTGAGTCTTGGGTCAGGTCAGGAGGACACATAGACAAAACGGGGAGACGTCAACCCCCGTGGGGGTGGTCCTTTTTGAGCCCCAGAACCGAATAGAAAAGGGTGGTCTACCTCGCAAAATTGCCAGAACCCAATGTCAATTCGGTGGTCTACTGCGGAAAATAGCCAAGAACCAAGAGGACCCTTGCCAAGAAGGGACGAAAAATAGTTTTAATAAAATTCAGCTGACGTATCGGTTTTGCACCATCAAGTGTGAATCGCAGTTACCTTGGGTTGAAGGAATATTGAGCGTGTCCCACCCTTCTAACGATAGTAACTGTTAGTCACTAACTTCGTTCCAACCTCGTAAAAAGTTACTACGCTGACCGTTCCAACCTTCTTGAAATAGTGACTAACAGTAACTATCTGCTTACCATGCTCGGGAGCGTAGTAAGGGTGTGTTTCGGCGCCAACCGATGTTCAGCGGAAACCAGTAACCGGTTGTCGCGAAAACAGTTTTTTATCATAACCAAAAATCGGTTCTCCCAAAACATTGGAAATTACGCGAAAACGTGTTTCAAATTTGAAGACGATGACGTGATGAAGAAAGATATTTGATAATAAAGATGGAGGAAGAATTTGTAGCTGCAACTGGATCTATATCAACAGCTGACTGGGTTTTGTGTTAGGCTGTATCTGTCACGATAATACAAAATCATAGTAATAATAGCAAAAGAAAAAATTAAAGGTAAAACTGAAAAATTATAAACTGGAAATTGTAATTAAAATTAAAATTAAGACTAAAAATTAAAAATTTAAATTAAACATTCCTTCAGCTCAAGCTGAGTGCGATCATATTTGACAGTGAGAAACGGATACGTCAGCTGAATTTTATCAGAGCTGTATTTCGGCCCTTCTTGGCAAGGGTCCTGTTCAGGGTCAAGTTGGAGTCAAGGTCTCAAGTTGGAAAAACGATAATTACGATCAGACTCGCAGTCAGCTTGGGCTGAAGGAATATTTACTTTTAATTTTTTATTTTTAAGTTTAATTTTTAATTTTTGTTTTAGTTTTACTTTTTATTTTTAATTACAATTTTCAGTTTTACTTTTAATTTATTTTTTAATATTATTTCTTATTATTATTACAAATTAAAAACTGGAAATTGTAAATCAAAATTAAAAATTGAAATTGAAACTAAAATTAAAAATAAAATTAAACTTAAAAATTAAATTTAAAAATTAAAATTTAAAAATTAAAATTTAAAATTAAAATTAAATATAAAATTCAAATTAAGAATCAATAAAATATTCAATTTATATTTTGGACTATGTAAGTTCTTATTTTAACTTTAGAACATTTTTCTATTTGCTGTTCCGCCTTGTTTTTAATTTTCTAGTTGATGACGGTGAAGCTGAATCAGAACCAAGAATCGTGAACGGTAACGATAACCGTTCCAAAATTTCCTGACCGAAGATCGGAACCGATCTCCGAACCAAATTCTGGTCGACGCAAAAACACCGGTTCATCAGAACCGAAAGTCGCGAAAACACTGGTTACTCTGAACCGAAGTACATTGGTTGGCGCCGAAACAGGCCCTCATGGTTACTACGCAACTCTGTAACGTGGTTGGTCGGATTCGCCCGTTGTATGATATTCTGGTGGAAAATAGAAAAATCATTCCAGCCTTGGCGGCAAAAAGCCAGAATTCGCGTACTGTCACCACCAATGATTCACGTGTCGCGGAAAAAAAATTGGAAAATGGTACAATTTCTTCGTCAATGGTCAGTGGTAAAAGTTTTTGGGATCTTTTCTTTCGAAACATTGGCGCAACAGTGTAACCAAGGGTGATAGTGGCGGGAATTTTAAACTGTGATGATTGTGACAGCAACGAAGAAGACGCTAACCAGATCAGTCAAAAGTTCGAAAACTGGTTAAGGCCAAAGTGAATTTGAGAAAAGAAGTCCAAGTAGCCTGGTAGTCAAGAAGGGTCTTTAATTAACTCATCATCAACATCACATCAAGATGCAGACCAAGAAAGCAAGAACAGAACAGGGAGCAGTCTAGAACACTCTTGTAATCACCCGCTCGTGCGGTTTCCTCTGATCTGGCCGTCTGGTAGTCTCCTGAACTTGCGGTTTCGCTCGTTACAGCCAAACCTCGTATCTCCGCCTTTTCCACCAATACGTCTACCCAGTAGTCGCCTGAGGTTGCGGTTCCGCCTGTCCTGGCGGTCAGTGTGTCCTCGTACAGATGCTAAAACCCCTCAGAGCGCGGTTCGGCTCTGATGATGGCATGGGGCTGTGTCATCTATGGGTCGTTTTATTCTGTCGAGGCTGCTGTACTATTTGGCGTCAGGTGTCGGCGCAATAGATCTAGCAAGGGGGTAACGACTTCTTTTTGTTCTAGGTGTACGTCTGTATGATCGCAGTCATCACGCACTTTTTTATTATGGAGGTATTTAAGTAAAATTTTAACCGAGTTTGACGAATTATTGGCGTTCGGAACAGGACACCTGTTTAATTAGTTTGAAATTCGCTTTACTATCTTCTCTTCTCCCTTTCCGGAACTTGATGCGGTACGTCTCCTCCGTAATGGTGGGTTTCCACACTGCGTAAATTCCGAGCGTATTTGAGCTTTAAAATATTTCTAGCAATACAATACTCCTTCTCGAATTGACTATCAGGATATGGTTTCGTTCTTGCCTACTTTAGTACGCAAAACACTCGACGAACCAAAATGAGTCGGCGCTCTTATCGCAACTGACCGCAAACAATAGCCTACTTGGAATTGTTCTTCCTGTTCAACGAACTTTTCCGCTATAATTAACCCATAACCCTTTAACAAATTAAAGATTACGCAACTCCCGACTCAGGTCCTTGGACAACCGTAATCAAGTATCGGTTCGATTTTTATCAGTTCCCAACCCGTGTGAAAAATTTCGCGCTCGTGAGAATTAGTTAAGGGGACGCTAGTCCAAACCCATTATGACAGGCAGATTCAGAAAGGGTTTCAGTCGGTAAACAGGTCAAAGCAAAGGACTACTGTGCGATGTTTATCTGATTTTCACAGGTCATTAGAGGGAATTAGGTCTTGACGCTGACTTCACATCGCAGTTGCATAACGTTTAGGGTTATTTCGGAGGGGGGGGGGGCTTCGGGTCGGATTAAAAAAGTAAAAAAGACAGATCAGAGGTTAACGGTTATAAAAACGATTATTTTGGCATGTTTTTTTTTGGGGGGGGGGGGTGCTTGGGTCGCTTGAGACGTTAAGTCTTTCCAAATGCCAAGTTTCATTAAGAATCGATCATCCGTTCAGTAGCTATAAATGCCCCAAGATCCGGATTCCCCCTCCCTCCACCCCCCCCCCCCACGATGCTTGGATCGGGAAATCGACTATTTCCAGCCTAATCATTTGGGTGCTACTGATATGCCTGCCAAGCTTATGTAGCTTATGGAAGTGCACGGAGCAGTAAAACCCGAACCGACAGACCGACAGACATTGTGATCGCCGACTTTGCCGAAGGGCAAGTGCCATAAAATGGTCCGTTGTTCTGAAAATTATTCTAAAAACAGTCCGTAAAAAATTAAGAGCCAGTCAGTAAATACCTCCCCTCCCCTAAAATTTGTGGCTAGTAACGCCTCCGGTGGTTACATTGTCAACTTAAAAATACAAGCTACGTTAGAACTCGAATACTTAATTTATGTATTTATCATATGTCATTTCAAAAAGAAAATTTTTCGGATTTATCAAACTAACGTGAACTTGCGAATGTTTAATCGGATTAAACAAGTCAAGTCTGATCCGATTAAACTTGAACTTGAAAACTATTACAAATCCTGTTTATTAACTGAATATTTCAAAGTGATTTATTAGACATTACACAGCTTGACGAGGACCCTTGCCAAGAAGGGCCGCAATATTGCTGTCAGAAGCACCGTAGCTGACCTATCTATTTTTAGCCATTGTCTGAATGTAATTACAACATTATACAGCAACAACCTCCCCCCACAGAGGTCGTACCTGGTCCAGATCTCACATCTTACAATTCGGGCCGATGACCATTGTATTTTCCAGTTTTCACCCCATTATCAGTTTGATTTATACATACGTTAATACATTTCTCGCCCCCCCCCCCATCCAACTACCATCTAAAACCATCGCTCTAAAAGAAGGTACATAAATCTGTTTTCGCAACTATTATACAATAGCCTACTCGGGCTTGTTCTTCCACTTAAACAAACTTCTCCGCTGTAATTAACCCACAACCCTTTAACAAATTAAAGATTACGCAATTCCCGAGGCAGGTCCTTGGACAACCGTAATCAAGTATCCGTTTGATTCTATCCGTTCCCAACCGTGTGAAAAATTTCGCGCTCGTGAGAATTAGTTAAGGGGGACGCTAGTCTAAACCGATTATGGCAGTCAGATCCAGAACGGGTTTCGGTCGGTAAACAGGTCAAAGCAAATGATTCTACTGTACGATGTTTATTTGAGTCTCACAGGTCATTAGAGGGAATTGGGTTTTGACGCTGACTTCAAATCGCATTGCATTACGTTTAGGGTGCTTCTTTTAGCATTTATTTCGGAGGGATTAACAAAGTAAAAAGACAGATCAGAGGTGAACGCTTATAAAAACGGTTATTTTTGCATGTTTTTATGGCACTTGCCCTTCGGCCAAGTGCCATATAGCGATCGCAATTTCTGTCCGTCCGTCGGTCTGTCGGTCTGTCCAGGTTTTGCTAGTTCGGGCACTTCCACATAAGCTAGAACGATAAAACTTGGCAGGCGTATCAGGGACCCCAAATGATTAAGTTGGAAATAGTCACTTCCCCGATCCGAGCACCGTGGGGGGAGTGGAGGGAGGGGGAATCCGGAATCTTGAGGTATTTTTAACTTTTGAACGGGTGATCGGATCTCGATGAAACTTGATATTTGGAATGACCTCATGCCTCAGACGACCCACTTAAAATCCGGACCGGATCCGGTGACTTTTGGGGGAGCTGGAGGGGGCAACCGGAAATCTTGGGAAACGCTATGAGTGGAGGGATCGAGATGAAACTTGGTGGGAAGACACCTAGCAAACACTAGATACATCATTGACATAACCGAGCCGATTCGGGTACTGTGGGGGGAGTGGAGGGAGTGGGAATCCGGAATCTTGAGGTATTTATAACTTTTGAACGGGTGATCGGATCTCGATGGAACTTGATATTTGGAAAGACCTCATACCTCAGACGACCCACTTATAATCTGGACCGGATCCGGTGACTTTTGGGGGGAGCTGGAGGAGGCAACCGGAAATCTTGGGAAATGCTATGAGTGGAGGGGTCGAGATGAAACTTGGTGGGAAGACACCTAGCAAACACTAGATACATCATTGACATGACCGAACCGATTCGGGCACTGTCGGGGGAGTGGAGAGAGGGGGAATCCGGAATCTTGAGGTATTTATAACTTTTGAACGGGTGACCGGATCTCGATGAAACTTGATATTTGGAACGACCTCATGCCTCAGACAACCCACTTAAAATTCGGACCGGATCCGGTGACTTTTGGGGGGGAGCTGGAGGGGGCAACCGGAAATCTTGGGAAACGCTATGAGTGGAGGGATCGAGATGAAACTTGGTGGGAAGACACCTAGCAAACACTAGATACATCATTGACATGACCGAGCCGATTCGGGCACTGTCGGGGGAGTGGAGGGAGGGGGAATCCGGAATCTTGAGGTATTTATAACTTTTGAACGGGTGACCGAATCTCGATGAAACTTGATATTTGGAAAGACCTCATGCCTCAGACGACCCACTTAAAATCCGGACCGGATCCGGTGACTTTTGGGCGGAGCTGGAGGGGAGAACCGGAAATATTGGAAAACGCTAAGAGTGGATGGATCGAGATGAAACTTGGTGGGAAGACACCTAGCAAACACTAGATATATCATTGACATAACCGAGCCGTGCTTACTCGTAACAAGTGCCATATGAGTTCGTAGCTCTTGTTTTTATTTGCGGGGGGGCTTTGGGTCGCCTGAGACATGAAGTCTTTCCAAATGCCAAGTTTCATTACGATTCGATCATCTGTTCAGTAGCTATAAATGCCCCAAGATCCAGGTTCCCCCCTCCCTCCACTCCCCCCCGCGATGCTTGGATCGGGGAATTGACTATTTCCAGCTTAATCATTTGGGGCCTGCTGTTTCGTTTCGTTGTCCTAGCTTATTTGGAACTGCACTAGATAGCAAAACACGGACCGACGGACGGACAGACATTGTGATCGCCGACTTTGCTTGACTTTGCTGAAGGGCAAGTGCCATAAAATGGTCCGTTCTTCTGAAAATCAGTCGATTTTTCGTCAGAACAGTCGATTTTTTCTTGAAAAACAGTCCGTAAAAATTTAATAGCCAGTCAGTAAATACCTCCCCTCCCCTAACATTTTTGGCTAGTAACGCCTCTGGTGGTTACATAGTCCCTTCAAAAATACAAGCTACGTTAGAACTCAAATACATAATTTTATGTATTTATCATCCGTCATTTCAAAAAGAAAATGACGGAGTATAAAGGTTGCATTTTTCATATTTATCAAATCTAACGTCAACTTACGAATGTCGAAAACTTGCGAATGTCGGTAAACAGGTCAAAGGAAAGGACTCCTACTGTGCAGTGTTTATCTGAGTCTCACAGGTCATTAGAGGGAATTGGGTTTTGACCCTGACTTCAAATCGCATTTGCATTACGTTTAGGGTTCTTTTGTTGCATCCTTTAAGTGCCTGAAGCAGCAAGCGTCCTAATTAATGTATCGTCGAGCCACAAAATTTCCGGGACTCCCCCTCCAACTCCCCCCACTGTGGCTGAATAATTTGATCTCCAAAAAAACTTCTCCAGTGTAATTCCTTGGAATCAAATAATAAACAATCATAAACAATCAACAATTTCAATTGTATTTTGCACAATCACTATGACAGTGAAGCACGCCGAATTAACAGAAGTAGACTTGAAGATCCCTTAGTAATGTTGCCACATCATGTTCATCAGTCTGTCTCGGTCTGCCATAACTTTTGTCCCTACCCTCTTGGACGAGTGAATCTTATGGTTCGATCAGAGTCATGTCCTTATGGACTAGAATTCCTGGCAGTATTTTTGCCACTATCAACCGTATCTCAACTTTTCCATACGAACATCAACTCATGGAGATTACCCTCTTGGACGAGTGAATCTTATGGTTCGATCAGAGTCATGTCCTTGTGGACTGGAATTCCTGGCAGTATTTTTGCCACTATCAACCGTATCTCAACTTTTCCATACGAACATCAACTCATGGAGATTCGGTAGCTACACAGAGTACCAAATGGGCTATCGGTCCAAAATTATTCGGTATCAGGATTGAGATTCGGTAAATTATTCGGCATAATTTTTGGGACTCGATAGTTACCACGAATCCCTGATTCGTGAGTTTCTCATCGGCTCTCGAGTGTTTTGTCTATGTCCTGAAGAGCACCACTGCCAAGAAGAGCCGACAAAAAAATCGGCATTTCATTATTTTAGCTGCGGCTTGAGGAGTTGGACCTCGGGTTGCTCAAGTCACATTTAGAGGGGGTTAAATTTCGTAGTTTCATATTTTTGCCAGTGACCTGAAAAGATCCCTTGCCAAAAAGGACCGACAAAAAATCCGAGGAGGACCATTGCCGCGAAGGGCTGACATACCAAAAATTGCAAATTTCGTATTTTCTCGTCTCTCGAGTTTCTCAATGGGTTTCGAGTTTAAACCCTTACGATATTGGCATTGAAATTTTAAAAAAAATCGGTATTTCATAATTTTAGCTGCAGACTGAGGAGTAGCTTTGTGAAGAAGGGTCGAAATCCCCAGATAGAAATTTCATGTTTTAGCTGACCTTAGAAGAAAGCCACGAGGAGACCAGATACCAAAAATTGTGAAAACTTCGTATTTTTATAATGGCACTTTGGGTTGCTCTGAGAGGTTTAAGTTTCATAATTTCATTATTTAATTTTTGTGAATCAATGATCGACATTTAGGAAGTCTTATTTGACCCTTTGTTTGAGTAAACACAATAATATAGATACCACTTCTTGGTAATGAAGCTCATTTCAGTGGTGTAGGCTACCACACATAAAAGTCGCAGACCCTCGTAAATAAAAATAAAAAACTGAATTTCAGCTTAAATTGTTAAGAAACAAATGGGACTCATTTTCTTAGAGAATACAAAAGTTCATTACCTTGAAAAAAATTCCGCGTTCTGAGCCTTTCTTTGCAATTTTTGCGATAATTTGTAACCATTATTTGTAAAATATGGTGAATAGAGAATGAACAGTTAATCAGATAATAGAGAATGAATCGTATTCTTGTAGAGCTCGCTTTGGCCTTTCGAATGATATAAGATAACATTGGATTTCGACAACTATGTATCTTTGAAAAAATGTACAATGATGACAAGTCAACACGAGTTTTAGCCTACATCTCGGAAATGCAACAGCTGCGGCAACGCGCACTACGATATTCGTTTTCAGCGACATCGACTACCCTATAAACTACTTCTTAATGTTTGTGTTCCAAAACTTCTCAGCATTTGTGTTCCACCTAAGCTTTGATTAACAGAAATACGCGAGTCGTCAAAATATAGAATCTGGCTGGCGCCAGCCTGAGCTAGGATATTCGGTATCAACTCACCCCTTGTTGTCATTCGATGCCAGTCAAACCCGCAATGTGGGAGGGAATAGGGTGGCAATGCGCAAAGTGGGTGGGTTACGCTGATACAACAGTAAATACACGTCGGATATTGACGTGTCCATTTAACAGGTGGGCCGTGGGAAGTAAATAGTGATTATTGCAATTGGAGAGCAGCGAAGGCAACGTTTGAAGGGGAAGATAACAGAGCTGTTTAATGGAAATAGAAGACTCGAAAGAAGACTTTCGTTATCTCAGATCATATCATCTGTTGTTATAATACTTTGGTGAGCTAATATTTTGGCCACGGGAAAGGAAATGATACGGAGAGAAGCAGGGGGATAGTGTAGACTACACCACGGAACTGGAACCTCGATTAAAACTTTAAATTAGATTGGCGGGCTCCAATTCCCCACTGTAAAATGTACTTTCCGAAAGAACAAGACCGAATGTTTCGATGGGATCCCAATGTGGAATATTTGTTGATTTATTTAACAACCTATAGACAAGCGGGTCTAGTAGATGTCGAGGGGTTGCTCACTCCCAAAAACGACGCACACCAAGTGGCGCGTGCCGGTGCCAAGCCGCGTTATTTTTTCAAATTAAGTATTGTGATAAACCATGATTTCTGATGTACATGTAAACAAATTTCATCAGATATTGGCCAAGAATGAAGCAAGTCTACAATGTTCACGAGCTTGGGTTGAATTACTTGCAAGGCTGGGTCACAGGATGAAATTTACGAATGTGTAAATTCTTGGGTTTCTTGTATTTAATTATAAACGATACCCTTGAAATAAGAATGATCATGGGCCCTTGGAAATCAAGAGAATGATCTGGTGAAAAGTATTATATATATTATAAAAAAGGAAAGTCAGGTGCCGGCATTTGCACCCTGGAAATTGGTGTACAGTTAAATCGAGGATGGGCAACCCCTTTGTAGCTGAGCTCTTTACACTGTTTCCGCGGTAGTTTTGTTTGCCTCTCCACACATCGCTGCTAAAACATCGTAGCTGACGTATCCTATGCACGAATACATTTACCTCCTCCCACCCCCTTCCTCCCATAGTTTCTTTATCAACCGTCACCTTTTCTCTACTTGTAAAATGGACGTATGACATTTTCAGCACAAAATAATTACTCAAAAAATTAGTCTCTAGCAGTGAGCAGTGGGCAAGATTCGTCATCATGCATGAAAGGCCTCCCAGCGCTGCGAATTTGACTCCCACGTCACCCCCTTTCTCCCACCGGCTTCGGTCAAGCAAGGTGAATGAGTAGCCTACTATGTAGCGCTACCAAGGCCGATAAATTGTTCAATTTGGTTGTTCGTTGGAAAACAGAAGATCGGAATAATTGGCTACTAAGGATTCCATCCGTGGGTTATTAATTATGATAGTACGGCATACGCGGGGCCATGCAAGGATTCGATTCCAAATCAAGACTAGGTACGCATCAGAGTACACCATTTCATGCTGAGGATTCGAACTCGACCTTAAAAACAAGACCTAAGGTTTCGATGGGATTCCAAAAATTTAATATTCGATACAGGAAATTGTGTTTTGTCTTTGCCAGATCCAGTCTTCGCCAGACTCCTTGATCTGAGCAAACCAAATTCAAATATTGGTTCAGTCCGTCGACGTATTAGCTCACTAACACCTGCAGGCGTGACACGTTGTGTACGGATTACGGAATATCGTTCTCGGAGTGAGCAAACCCTCCCCATTTTGCGAAATTTATTTACACTTGTAGTTTTGTGTGATATGTAGTGGTTAATCTGTGTTTTTCCATACGTCTAGTTCGCTTACTCTGTTCGCCCCTTAAATCGAGTATTTTTAAAATAATTTGCATTACTCTACGCACGTAATTCGCATCTTCCTGACCTGGCACTACGCTAATCTCTACAAAATGACAAAGATTCTGTAGAATTAAATTTGGTTATGTTTAACCACGAGAAAGTGCAACCTCGAGTGCAAGCTAAGTTAAACTAAAATGACGGAAGCATAACGGCACTGCACTGACTCTTACGAAATCGTTTGCATGATTTTTTAGCATAAGTAAGATTGTTATAATCCAATATGGTAAACCCCCTTTATCACCGCTTGGACCTGGTTCTGCCGCGCCAGGATTTTCGATTTCCTTCAGCGCGAGTTTTCTTTGGCCAATATGTAATAAGTTTATCTCAATGCCTTTTTCTCCTAGCAAAGCAACCAAGTTTGAGCAAGAACAGAGATTCAACTAATTGTATGCTGATCTAAATTTCCGTGTTCTTTTAGAGCGAACTAGTGTAACACCGATCCCTGGAAATTAGAGTTTCCTTCTTTTTTTTTACGAAATCCCAAATATTTTGTAGAATCAGATTTCTCTTTTTCTCTAGTATTTATGTTGCCTGCCTGTTTTTCCTCATCTACCCTCGTCCCTTGCCCAAATCTGAAAAATACAATTCAATAGCCTTTGCCAACTTTGCGGTAATACCCTCCAGCTTGAGGCTACGAAACTTGCAGACCGGCCGACTCCGTTGCTTGCTTTGCTCCAACACCCCTTATCTTTGTCCGGCTCTTTTGAATAATTAACAGTCAAGATGGGTTTGAATAATTAAAAACTCAGATGGGGATGCTCAGGAGAATAGTTGCGAAAACAGATTTATGTACCTTCTTTTAGAGCGATGGTTTTAGATGGTAGTTGGATGGGGGGGGGGGGGGGGGGTCCGAGAAATGTATTAACATATGTATAAATCAAACCGATAGAGATAATGGGGTGAAAACTGGCAAATACAATCGCCATCGGCCCGAATTGTAAGATGTGAGATCTGGACCAGGTACGACCTCTGTGGGGGGAGGTTGTTGGTGTATACTGTTGTAATTACATTCAGACAATGGCTAAAAATGGATAGGTCAGCTACGGTGCTTCTGACAGCAATATTGCGGCCCTTCTTGGCAAGGGTCCTCGTCAAGCTGTGTAATGTCTAATAAATCACTTTGAAATATTCAGTTAATAAACAGGATTTGTAATAGTTTTCAAGTTCAAGTTTAATCGGATCAGACTTGACTTATTTAATCCGATTAAACATTCGCAAGTTCACGTTAGACTTGATAAATATGAAAAATGCAACTTTTGTACTCCGTCATTTTCATTTTGAAATTCTTTTTCTTTTTGAAATGACGGATGATAAATACATAAAATTAAGTATTCGAGTTCTAACGTAGCTTGTATTTTTGAATTGACAATGTAACCACCGGAGGCGTTACTAGCCAAAAATTTTAGGGGAGGGGAGGTATTTATCGACTGGCTCTTAATTTTTTACAGACTGTTTTTCAGAAGAATTTTCAGAACAACGGACCATTTTATGGCACTTGCCCTTCGGCAAAGTCGGCGATCACAATGTCTGTCCGTCCGTCGGTCTGTCGGTTCGGGTTTTGCTACTCTGTGCACTTCCATAAGCTACATAAGCTTAGCAGGCATATCAGTAGCATCCAAATGATTAGGCTGGAAATAGTCGATTTCCCGATCCAAGCATCGTGGGGGGGGGGGGGTGGAGGGAGGGGAAATCCGGATCTTGGGGCATTTATAGCTACTGAACGGATGATCGATTCTTAATGAAACTTGGCATTTGGAAAGACTTAGCGTCTCAAGCGACCCAAGCCCCCCCCCCCCCAAAAAAAAAAACATGCCAAAATAATCGTTTTTATAACCGTTAACCTCTGATCTGTCTTTTTTACTTTTTTAATCCGAGCCCCCCCCCCCCTCCAAAATAACCCTAAACGTAATGCAACTGCGATGTGAAGTCAGCGTCAAAACCCAATTCCCAGTTTTCAAGTTCAAGTTTAATCGGATCAAACTTGACTTGTTCAATCCGATTAAACATTCGCAAGTTCACGTTAGATTTGATAAATATGAAAAATGCAACTTTTGTACTCCGTCATTTTCTTTTTGAAATGACGGATGATAAATACATAAAATTAAGTATTCGAGTTCTAACGTAGCTTGTATTTTTGAATTGACAATGTAACCACCGGAGGCGTTACTAGCCAAAAATTTTAGGGGAGGGGAGGTATTTATCGACTGGCTCTTAATTTTTTACAGACTGTTTTTCAGAAGAATTTTCAGAACAACGGACCATTTTATGGCACTTGCCCTTCGGCAAAGTCGGCAATCACAATGTCTGTCCGTCCGTCGGTCTGTCGGTTCGGGTTTTGCTACTCCGTGCACTTCCATAAGCTACATAAGCTTGGCAGGCATATCAGTAGCACCCAAATGATTAGGCTGGAAATAGTCGATTTCCCGATCCAAGCATCGTGGAGGGGGGGGGGGGGGGGGTGGAGGGAGGGGGAATCCGGATCTTGGGGCATTTATAGCTACTGAACGGATGATCGATTCTTAATGAAACTTGGCATTTGGAAAGACTTAGCGTCTCAAGCGACCCAAGCCAAAAAAAAACAGGCAAGTTTTTATAACCGTTAACCTCTGATCTGTCTCTTTTACTTTTTTAATCCGACCCGAGGCCCCCCCCCCCCCTCCGAAATAACCCTAAACGTAATGCAACTGCGATGTGAAGTCAGCGTAAAACCCAATTCCCTCTAATGACCTGTGAAAATCAGATAAACATCGAACAGTAGTCCTTTGCTTTGACCTGTTTACCGACCGAAACCCTTTCTGAATCTGCCTGTCATGATGGGTTTGGACTAGCGTCCCCTTAACTAATTCTCACGAGCGCGAAATTTTTCACACGGGTTGGGAACTGACAAAAATCAAACCGATGCTTGATTACGGTTGTCCAAGGACCTGAGTCGGGAGTTGCGTAATCTTTAATTTGTTAAAGTGTTATGGGTTAATTAAAGCGGAAAAGTTTGTTGAACAGGAAGAACAATTCCAAGTAGGCTATTGTTTGCGGTCAAACAGGTGGGACAGCAGTTGCGATAGGAGCGCCGATTCGTTTTGGTTCGACGACTGTTTTGCGTACTAAAGTAGGCCAGAACGAAACCATATCCTGATAGTCAATTCGAGAAGGAGGCAAGACAATCTAAATACTCGACGGAGCGGCTTCCATCCCGGTTGGAAATTCTAGGCCGATCGTGAGTCAAAAGTACGGCGGAGAAGATTGCAGCGGCGAAGGCAAATCAGTTACGCTTAAGGCGGCGTCACGCAGTACCAAGAGTGACGGCGAGCGAGTATTTAGTGGCACTATAAACTCGTCGGTTAAGGTTGATTCCCACCAATCGAGCAAAATATCAGGTTCCGGTTCACCAGTCGTCATGCATGCTGCTCAATATTATCAACTTGTGACGACGATGAATAGCATGCTGGTACGCATGCTGGTACAGCAGAATGGAGCACAAGGTGTTTCTGATCCGATGCCTAAACTGCTGGAACTCAGCGAGCGCCAACTCTTTTCTCAGCATGTTCGAGTCACGTGCCACCACATTCCCGGAAATAAGTGGGCAACTCACCTGTATCCTGTGTGGTCTGGTCCGGCGCTGGAAGCCATGTCCAGTTCAAGTAGCGACACTTTTATTGTATTGCTAGAAATATTTTAAACCTCAAATACGCTCGGAATTTACGCAGTGTGGAAACCCACCATTACGGAGGAGACGTACCGCATCAAGTTCCGGAAAGGGAGAAGAGAAGATAGTAAAGCGAATTTCAAACTAATTAAACAGGTGTCCTGTTCCGAACGCCAATAATTCGTCAAACTCGGTTAAAATTTTACTTAAATACCTCCATAATAAAAAAGTGCGTGATGACTGCGATCATACAGACGTACACCTAGAACAAAAAGAAGTCGTTACCCCCTTGCTAGATCTATTGCGCCGACACCTGACGCCAAATAGTACAGCAGCCTCGACAGAATAAAACGACCCATAGATGACACAGCCCCATGCCATCATCAGAGCCGAACCGCGCTCTGAGGAGTTTTAGCATCTGTACGAGGACACACTGACCGCCAGGACAGGCGGAACCGCAACCTCAGGCGACTACTGGGTAGACGTATTGGCGGAAAAGGCGGAGATACGAGGTTTGGCTGTAACGAGCGAAACCGCAAGTTCAGGAGACTACCAGACGGCCAGATCAGAGGAAACCGCACGAGCGGGTGATTACAAGAGTGTTCTAGACTGACGTCTGCTGGACGCAGCTGGACGTCTGAGCACTGTACCTTGAAATTCATGCATGGTGCATGGGTACGGATTCACTGGTGACTTATCCCTAGTCCTATAACTCAGTTTCGGACTAACCAGTGTCTAGTTGGTGCTCAACACCAATAAACAACAACAAGGTCAGAGTCATCAGAGATGTAGACGAGAACCGGTTCGGGAGGTAGGTTCTAGTGAAATCACCAGTGAGATGGAAACTGCACTAGAGAAGAAGAGCCGAACAATGGTAAAGAAGAATCAGAAGACAACAAAAGCACCTATAACACACTATAACATGCAAACCTACCCTTTTGTGAAATACAATTACAGTGTCTTTTTTGGGTTCAATAATTCTTCTTTTCTTTTCTGACATATAGCTTAATCAATAACAATCCTTAGACCAAACAGCTTGTCGTTCTTCTACTTGAACTAGACATGTTCGAGGGCATCCTAAATAAGCTACTTTCTAATACACTAATTGATAATTTTAACTAAACTTCCGTTTCAGAAGTATTCTGGATAATTATTGTTTTCTCAAGCGTCGCTTCCAGCTCAAACATCCATTCAGTGGCTGCAGTATTCAGCACATCATCACCAAAATGCACAACCTTTGCCAGAACGATCAACTCCTCTATTGCTCGTTTTGTTTTGATTTTTTTCCTGGGCGTTAGCCATAGCCATCATCAGCGTTTCTACTTTGACGGAGTTTTCCATCAAAAACGGATTTCTTGGGTCTTTGACGTGGGTCTTCGACGTTGGGTCTTTGATTTCTTGGGTATTTTGACGGATTAGAATTTGATCCGTCGGAAACTCGGATTCCGGATTTTTGACGGTTTTCAAGATCTTGCGTAAAATCTTAAACTCCCTAGTTTTCTGAATCTTTCGTCATTTGAGGAAGAGGGAATTCCGTGAACAGTTTATCATCAAACACATTTCAGGAATTAGCTTAGTTGCTTCGTCATTAAGAGAGAGAGAAACACGAGATCATTCCTACACCAATTAACAGAAAATCGTTAGAATGACAAAAGTTACTTACTTAAACTTGTTCAGTATCATCCGGCAGTTGGCCTGCCTGTTCGATGCCCTCTGTTTGTTTGATCAGTTTGTAGTTTGTTGATCTTAAAGCTATTTTAACCATTCGGCCAATGTGTTGAATCTGCTGTTGTTTTCTTACCAGAACTTATTAACTCTGTTTTTGAAGCTGTTTATATTTGGCGCCTGGATGCAGGGGCGTCCCGAGGGGGGGGGGCTACGTTTTGGGCATTCGGTCACATTTTCGTCGACGGCGAAAAATTCGGTCAACTTTTCATAAAATCGTGTGTCCCCGCATTTTGAATTGGTGATTTAACGTGTTTATTGTTCCCCTTTCTTTATCGAATTTGCTAATTCACCCAACTTTTGTTCACTCCGCATCGATTTCACCGCATTTGGTCTGACCCTACGTAAATTCGGTGATTTAACCTGTTTATTTGGTGTCATTCATTAGCGAATTCGGTAATTCACCGGACTTTTCTCAAGATCGTATCTGTTCTATTGCATTCGGGCAGTCCATTTCATTATTCGGTCATTAATCAGATTCGTGACCGAATACGATAATTCATCCAACTTTTGTTCAATCCGCATGTATTTCGCCGCATTTGGTCCGTCCCTGCGTAAATTCGGTGATTTAACCTGTTTATTTGGTCCCATTCTCTACCGAATTCGACAGTTCGGTCAGTCCATTTCATAATTAAATTCGGTGAGATTCAGTTGGTTCTGATTCGTTACCAAATACGGTAATACACCGAATTTATCTTTAGTCCGTTTCTTTTACTAGACTTGTCGAATTCGGTTTGTTTTAGATGGTTCTAACAAGAGTTGTATTTTTCGGTATACTACGAATTCATTATTTGCCTCAACCCAGTTACTGAGTTCAGTAATTTAAGTGGCATTTATTTAGCTCTCGGCCTGTACCATTTACGGTAGCTCTAGCTGGTTGCTGTTCATTTTTTTACTTCTAAGGATTGCAGTACTTCAGGAATAAGCACGTCTCTTGAGGTGAAAACTAGCCTACTTTTGTTTGCTGTAAATTCCAAATAAATGTATTTTGTATCCTATTTACCCTGAATCGCCCCTTTTGTCGCCAGACAACTCTGGGTTGAATAGGTAATCTTGGGATCGGAGAAAGGCACTTTTATCCTAAGTGTTTCCACAACATTTCGCCTGCGGCGCATTTCGCATTCTTCACTAGTTTGACAAAGGTTGCCTCATTTAGTTTGCATTTGAGGCTTGGAATTTGGGGGGGAGGGGGGATTGAACTATTTTAAAAGCTAGAATTTGCATGGGAAGTAATTAAATGTTTGCCAGAAAAAAAGGCGAATTAAACAAATTTCGCCGGCGGTGCATTAATTAATCATGGGCACAGCCGTTAGCGACGTTGTCGCAGGCAGCAACACCGTTTTTTGCGATAATTTCAAGTCCTATTAGCAAAACTGGAAAGGTCTTCCAAAGGTAAAAGGCTAAAACAACAGAAGCGGAAAAGCATGAAAACGCGCCAATTTTTCTCTTTAGACTTGTTTCTATGGACTCTACACCTGTTTACGTTGTAGCTTCATGAAGGCAACTCCCTGTGTTTTTACAACTTTTTTGTAATAAATTCAGTAAAAATCAGGTAGCGATTCGGTCCATTTAACCAGGTGCGCCCCCTCCAATGAAGAAAGGCTCGGGACGCCCCTACTTGGATGGCGTGTTCAGGGAGGTTATTCCAAGTGTCGACTGCTTGCGTTGAGAAAAGTTTGCCCGAGCTCTTTTTCTGGCTTCTGGCTTCTGGCTTGTATTCTTTTTCTGAGTGTCCTCTGGCCACTAACGGCAGTTAGGCGGTCGAAGCGTAGATCCTTCCTTATTTCCTCACCCTGTGGCGCACAGTTTGAATACGGCGTGTTTTGTGCAAAGCTCAGTACTTTAGCAGAAAACATATTTTCGAAATTTTAGCCTGCGGTGCAGAGTTTCTCAGTATTTTTTTTACCTTGAAAATATTTCCTACAGAAAGAGGTTTGAACATAAATTGTCTTTGAAAGCTCTGGGAGAAGGTAAAATAACGGAATTGGTTTTTTTCATTATTTTGCCGTAAAATTAAAACCATCCGCTTGAATCTGGACTACCCTTTTTGTTCAACTGAAGAATTAGAACAAATCTATTTTATATCTCAACAGCCACTATTTTTCTTAGGAGACAGTCAAGTAAAGCACTGCCATGTGCTAACTTCTGGCAAAATACCTCACTCTGTTGAAGCGATATCCTGATCACACTGACGGACGAACCTGTAGTTTTATCAAGTAAATAATGTTACCAAAAGTTTCGGTTGCGGCGCCTTTCGCAATAGCGTAAGGATTTGGGATTCGAGTCACATTAAAGGCAAGACTTTGAACGGGAAGTAGTTGAATTTTGCAAAAAGTAAGGTCAACTTTGCCACAATCACAGTCGTTAGAAGCTGCTACCAGGCTTCGCTCTCTTCAAAAAAAAGGGGATGTTGTAACTGTAACCAGGGGTGGCCCGAAGGGGGGGTGAGGGGGGGTGACTCACCCCCCCTGCCTTCCGTTAATTGTATCAGTCGTTTATTTTGGCATTTCGCTATGTTGTATCAGTTGTTTATTTTGGCCTCGCCGAGGTCCCGGACATTCATTTTAATAAAAAATAACCCGAGTCGTTTAAAATTTTTTTAAATTTTGTCTCTGCACAGCTTCAGTCGTAAGCCAGTCCCCGAAGTAGTCGTTTAAACCAGGTTTTGTAACCCGATAGGTCGCAGACATGATTCCTCGGGGCAGCAATGCGGCTACCTGTTCTACTCCCATGGGATTTGGATCTGCCTAACTTCGGTCTTTCAGATTTTAGCCTGTCAAAATTACAATAGGTTAGTTGTTAAAGTGAAGTCTGACTGGTAACATTGAAATACCTTATAGACCAAAAGCGAGAGACAAGGTTATGTGCATTGATTTTTGGTCATCTTTGGCTATAAGTGAAAAAAGAAGGAATACAATTTTTAAACAGAATGGAAAAGCCATTAGAAATCAAAGGACAGGAGACCCGCGAAAGAAGTGTGCCAGAACAAATCGAAACATGTCGATTATAAAGAGAGGTTGAGGTAGGAACAACGCTTGAAAAGGACAAGGAGGATTTTAATATACACCCGAAATTCGTTTCCCAGGACAGGAGGGGTTCCGCAGACGCTGGAATAGCTCATTCTAGTCCGGAGGTAAATTTTTGGCCTCTGTGCTAGCAGAGGCTCTACTATCAAAATGTTTATTCCTTCAGGCAAAGCTGACTGCGAATCGTATGTATCACTGCTGACTGCGAATCATAGCACTATCAAATATGGGAGGAGCAAGGTATTTACCGACTAGCTGGTAATTTTTCCGTCTTTTTTTGCGGAAAAACGGCTGATTTAAAGAAGACCAACCGTTTTTATGGCACTTGAGCTTACTCAAGTGCCATATAGCGATTGTAATTTCTGTCCGTCAGTCGGTCTGTCGGTCCCGGTTTTGCTAGTTCGGGCACTTCCAGATAAGCTAGGACGATGAAACTTGGCAGGCATATCAGGAACTGGACCAGATTAAATTAGAAATTGTCGCTTCCTCGATCCGACCATCTGGAGGGGAGTGGAGGGAGGGGGAATCCGGAAAAAACAGGAAAAATTAGATATTTTTAGCTTACGAACGGGTGATCGGATCTTAATGAAACTTGATATATGGAAGGACTTTGTGTCTCAGACCCTCCATTTTAAATCCAGACCGGATCCGATGACACTGGGGGGAGCTGGAGGGGGAAACCGGAAATCTTGGAAAACACTTAGAGTGGAGGGATCCGGATGAAACTTGGTGGAAAGTACAAGCAAAAGTCCTAGATGCGTGACTGATATAACCGGAACGGATCCGCTCACTTTGGGGGAGTTGGGGGGGGGGAGAAGTCCGAATTTGTAGTGATCCCGCGAGTTCCGTGCTTCCTGATGTGCTGGGACGATGGAAACTGACAGGCATGTCTGGGACCCGACCAGATTAAATAGGAAATCGTCAATTCCCCGATTCGACCATCTGGGGGGGGGAGTGGAGGGAGGGTGAAGCCAAAATTTGAGGTATTTTTAGCTTGCGAACGGGTGATCGGATCTTGATGAAAATTGATATTTAGGATGACCTCGTGTCTCAGACATCTCACTTTAAATCCGGGCCGGATCCGATGACACTGGGGGGAGTTGGAGGAGGGAACCGGAAATTTTGAGAAACGCTTAAAGTGGAGGGATCGGGATGAAACTTGGTGAGAAAAACAAGCACAGGTCCTAGACACGTCATTGACATAACAGGACCGGATTTGGGCACTGTGGGGGAGTTGGGGTGGGGGTCCGGATTTCTAGCGATCCCGCGAGTTCGGCATACTTCCTGATGTCCTAGGGCAATGAAGCTTGGCAGGTATGTCAGGGATCCGAACAGATTGACTTGAGAACAGCCGTTTCCCCGACCCAACCATCGTGGGGGGAGTGGGTGGATGGGGAGTCCGGAATCTAGTGGCGTGCATAACTTTTGAACGGGTGATCGGATTTGAATGAAACTTGTCTGGTGAGTTATCGCTTCGGACGTTCAGTGTCACGTCCGGGTCGGGTCCGATACCTGTGGGAATGGGGGGGTGGGGGTGTGGAAAACTCAAGAAAGTCTAAAAGCAGAGGGATTGGGACGAAACTTAATGGATGGAACACGCATTAGGCCTAGAAAAAATTGACGGAGCCAGATGGTTTCGGGGCTCTGTGGGGGGAGTTAGAGGGGGTTTCCCGGAATTCCGGTAGTCGTGAGTTAAAATAGTTCCAGATGTAAAACGACAACGAAACTTTGCAGGCATATTAGCGACCTAAATTATCTTGACTTAAGAACCTGACACAACATACCCCCGGAAACTTCCGTTCCTAGATCCGTGCATTTTTGGGGGAGCAAGAGGAGAGAAATATGGAAGTGGTCTGATTCGAGTGAAACTTCATGGGTGATACGAATCGATGGCCTCGACATGTAAAACATGCGTTCGAACCATATGGCCACGATTAGGGGAATTGGGGGTGGGGGGACTTTTGACATGCACAAAAACCAAACGGATGGACCGAATGAGATGCAATTCGACAGTGCCGAGTTTATGCGGCCTAGATTTTTTATTTGGCGTCCGGGCCGGATTCGGCCAAGGTAGGGGGGGGGGGGGGGTACTGCAAACTTGCAGATAGGCTATGCTCCAATTTCAGTCAAACTTGATGGACAGGAACAGGAAATTAAGAGATTGGGCCCGAACCGGCTCCGACGACGTTGGTGGGAGGGGGGGGGGTACTGGAACTTTCCAAAAATGCTCAGATTCGAGTGAAACTTGATAGATGGTATAAACAAAGATGCTTTAGGTGGTCGATTTTTTTTTTATTCCGAACCAGATTCGGCCACGGTAGGTGGAAATAGAGTGAGTACCGGAAATCGTGTAGCACGTCTAGGGATCAAACAAATGGATTTATTGTGATGAAAGTTTGAACAGTCATTTGCATTTGCTAAAGACAATCGAGACGATGCCGGAACTGCTCAGAAATGAGTGAAACTAAATATCCTATTTCTATTTCCGAACCGCATTTTTGGATGGCGGGTTTATTTTGTGACGTCCTCATCTACTTTCTTGTACAGCCTACTCGTACAAGTGCCATATGAGCTCGTAGCTCTTGTTAAGAAAAATCGACTGTTTCCCAAAAAAATCGATTTTCTTATGAAAAATCGCGAAAAATCTATTTTTTACCGGCTAGCCGACAACATCGGGGGAAGGGCGGGGTGCGTCCCCCCCCCCATACGTGACGCCCCTGTATGCTAGTGTTAAAGCACATCTGAAGAGACTTCCTAAAATTCAGGACACTCATACAACTCGAAAATGATCTCTTTTATGTTTAAGATATTATAAAAGCGAACTTCTCGTCTTCATTTGCTGTGTATATAGCATCTTCTGTCGCGTAGAATCAAATTCTCCAAACAAGTTTTAAGTTGCAATTCTTTAGATGAAGCTCACTGTAGCTTTACCTGCTTTAGTTTTCGGCATGAAAGTACAGTGTGTAGAGTGACAAATAAAACGGTACACGGTACTTTCATTATGAAACAAAAGTACATCAAATGACATGGAAAAAACGCAACTCAAGTCTCGTCGGCGAACCTGGCGTCTTTTTTTTATATCTGTAAACTCCTGTCAGGCCAAGACCAAAAGTTCGTTACGTCCGTAAATCCGGATTTTTTTTTTTTTAACGCACTGGCAAATCTGTTTTCCTCATTTCGTTTCTGAAGTGTGTTCTGAACGTGAAAATTACTTTTTTTGCTATTAGTTTGGAGCAAATCTACTTTCTTTTCTATGGGCTTTATTTTGTCACTTTTTGGGATCCCAAAACGTAAGTGGAGGGATACCTATGACATCGCAAAAGTTGTCCGTCTGTCCGTCCGTCCGTCCGTCCGTCCGTCCGTCTGTCCGTCCGTCTGTAAGCACGATAACTCTCGAAGGGAGTGAGATATTTTGATGAAACTTGGTGTGAGGATTCGTTGGGTCGTCGGACCAGTCAAGTTCGTAGATGGGCTATGTAGTCCTACATTTAGGGGTGGGGGAGGGGGTTTAAATTAAGGGGCAAACAAAATATTTTGAAACAGCTAATGTGATAGTCGATTATGGGGTAAGAAGACATGCTGAGCACGATGGTGAAAACTATTTTGTCATCGGACGAGTAGTTCGCCCGGACTCCGGCCAAAACCGGAAAGTTTGTTAAAAGTAAAAGTTTTATTTGAAGTTGATTAGATGTTCGATTTAGGGGTAGGAAGACATGCTGAAGACGATGGTGAAAACCATTTTCTCGAAGGATAAGTAGTACGCCCGGAATCCGGCCGAAACCGGAAAGTTTGTTAAAATTAGAAGTTTTATTTCGAGTTGATAGTTTGATAGTCGATTATGGGGTAAGAAGACATGCTGAGCACGATGGGGAAAATTATTTTGTCATCGGACGAGTAGTTCGCCCGGAATCCGGCCAAAACCGGACAGTTTGTTAAAAGTGAAAGTTTTATTTGAAGTTGATTAGATGTTCGATTGAGGGGTAGGAGAACATGCTGAAGACGATGGTGAAAATCATTTTCTTGACGGACAAGTAGTTCGCCCGGAATCCGGCCAAAACCGGAAAATTTGTTAAAAGCAAAAGTTCGAGTAGATGACAGATTAAGGGGTAAGAAGGGAGGCTGAGTCGGTTTATGACGATGTTTTTTTTACCCGGACATATAATTTTTCCGGAATCCGGTTGTAACCGGATTTTTTTTTAAGTCAAACTTTTATTCAAAGTTGATTAGATGTTCTTTATAGGGATAAGGAGATACGCTGGTTTTGTTTCTGTATTTTTTTTTGTTTGCTGGGCTAGTAGTTCGCTCGGAAATCGGCAGGAAGTCCCGGTCATCGTCAAAATAGATATGGTTTATAGAGGTATATCTGAACTTGGTTTTCTCTGATAATTAGCCTGTCCAAGACTGGATCTGGCGAAGACAAGACTCGATTGTCTGAATCAAATATTAGATTTTTGGGATCCCATCGACACCTTTGGTCTTGTTTGATGGACAGAGGCGTGATTTCATAGCTATTCTTAATTTTTCATTGGGATCGCAAAATGACGCCCTGCTCCTCAGCTGACGTCCATAAATCAGGATTTTTTTACAGGAATTACTTTTTTGCTTTAATACGGAACAAATCTACTTTGTTTTCTGTGGCCACTATTTTTTCACTTTTTTCGACGGTCAGATTTGTTATTTCAAAGCTGTTTTTTCCTTTTCAATAGGATTGCAAAAAGACGCTCTCCTCCTCGGTGTTTCACAAAATTACGCCTATGGCACATTTCATAGTAGCCTATTCTCTACTTAGAGGAACGGTGTGTCATTTACTTGGCGATGAGGCTTGGAACTTTTTAGATTTGAAACAAATTAAAGGCTGGCTAGAATCTTTCTAGACAAAGGCAGATTAAAAAAAAATCGCCTGCGGCGCTTGCTTTAATTTGTCCCGGGTACAGGCGTTGAAAGCGTTCCTCTTATGCGAAAGCTGAAATGCAAAGCTGAGGCTATGATGGTATGTATACAAAAATTTTGATTACAAGAATAATTTCAGGTGATGCATTGCAGCTAGTTTTACACCGGCTCTATTATTTGTTGGTGGGGAATGTGCGCCATTGCAACATAGTCGCAACAGTTAATTTTTGTTGGTACCTGCGAGTCGTATATTACGATCCATGAGTCGTTGAAATGAGGGGTCTCACCCCCCTTGGCCTGAGTGCTTCGGGCCACCCCTGACTGTAACCTATAACCCAGTGTTCCGAACGACCTTTTGCGGGTTCTTCTAAAAATCAGTTTTAATAGCTCCGGAAATCTTCCAAAAAATTCGCCTGTGGTGTTGCGTTTCGTGCCTATTCTGTCTAATCTGTAGAATTCTTTAGCATTGCTAGTCATTAACAGTCGTATGTTTCGACATGTTCCCCTTCCCCATACTCAATCATTTATTTACTTTACTTTGTTTGCCCTCTTCTATGATAGCAGGAGTTTCAAAACGAACTTTATTCCCTGCTTAGGATTCAGAATTCAACAACTTTACTAAAAAAAATCATTCCGGCTTGACGACCGGTTACACGCAAAGCACATACATACTTGAAAAACGCAACCAGTACACATTTACCATCATATTCTAGTCAAACCTTCACTTAAATAAACTAAAAGTTTATTAATTAATTTGTCAATTTGTCCTCTCTCGTCTTCCAAACCCTCCACTCACCACCTACCCTCAAGAAGATGTTTCTTTAACCGATTTTTAAACTGCGGTACACTTTCCGCTTCTCGAATTGAGTCTGGAAAAGTATTCCAGACCGCCTTACCTTAATGAAGGTATCTAAGGAGCACACCATTCTGCGCTTTACAAATTCGATGTACTACTGCTTATGCGGTAGGATATTTTTGGACGGATATCTGACAGGTTTTTTTACGGATTTCTCGTTCTCGATCGTCGGGCTTGTACGGATTCTTGGACTACCGGAACGGAAAACCTGCCATCGTGAAGTGTGAAACACTGGCCATCAGCATTCGGTTGCAAGGTTGACAGATGTCGCACGATAGTGTGAATGGTCACTCTATTTAGTTTTTGTCATTCTTGTCCTACACGTAGGACATAAAAATCACTCTATTTCAGATTACGTCCAAATGTGTCCCTTTTGCAGCAGGGATTCCGAAAAGAGGTGACTATTTTACGTTTTTTCGTGCAAATAAAATTATGATGTGTGGTTTTTGCAGAGGCGATTCCGACCAAAAGCAGACCAAAAGTTACCATTTCACATTTTTTCGTAAACAAAAATTTCACTCCCTATTCACTCTCTGTTTGGGCCAAAAGTCACTCTCTAAAGGTTTTTGATGTGGCAACGCTGTTCAGCTGCTCAACAGTAAATTCAAAATGCTTGCTAAACACTGGACAGGGCATTGATGGAAAGTGAAACAAAATAGAAGTGGCAAGAAAATGAGGGAGCCATGCTTTTTAACGTTTTTTGTCCTTATGTTCTTTAAAATCTTCATGGCATCTGCAGAATACATAGGTAAGTTATGGCTGTTTACAGACATATTCTTGACCTTGACTGTTGACTTGGTTGGGCTAGGCTAGCTAGTGTAGCCTGAGTGTAGCTAGTAGTAGAGTAGTGGCTAGTAGTCCCCGAAGCTGCACCAAAAGTCGGTAGCGCATTGTCCGAAAATAATTTGGTGGGCCGCCACCAAAACTAATTTGCTGCACCACCTTTGGCTTTGTGGTTGGCGGTGGCGGCCTGCCGGCACCCGCTGGACAAATTCTGAGGCTGAATCTTCTTAGCAATCCAGGAAAGGTAGGCTACCTGACCTCGATTTTTCCTTCGAACCAACCTATAGAGAGACACCATGGTTGCTACATGGCGCTTGAGTTAAAGGGTGCAAGTGCTATTGATGTAAAAAGTGAATTTTTCAGTTGAAAAATTAAATCGGATATTCGCAAAATTGAAATATTCGGAGGCCTCTCAAAAATTGTGAATATTCCAAAAAACTGAAATATTTCGCAAAATTGAAAAATATGGAAAAATTAAAAAATATGGCGAAAAAATTGCAATTTTTAGGAGATCACTCCCCCCCCCCCCCGCCAGATGGTCGAATCGCCCCCTCACTATGCAGTCATGTCCGAAGGCGGCACCCAATCATGTCCAACAGGTTCATAGGAAGGCGATTCTTTGAAGCTTTGATGGATAACTGGGGATGAGTCAGGTTGGTCAAGGATTGCATTGTATTTGAAGGCAACTAGTGTGCGATTTAGATAGGCTATGAAGGATACGTATACGAAAAAAAAGAGTTTTTTTATTTGTAACTGGTGATTATATTTTATTTGATTACTAGGTTAGAAAACACAGGATCGACAGGGGAGGGGCCGCGGTTTCATATCCGGAAGACGGAATTCTTGTTTGTCTTGCAAATTAGATTCTTGTACTGATAGAACTTGACCAACACCAGAAATAACCTACCTTTAACTCTTCTGTAGATTAAGCTTAGCAGAAAGGGTGTTAGGCGTATTAATAGGGGTTTCTGACTTAAAAATAACTCATGTTGCTGGTGCGGTATAATTATTCTGCGCTGTCGGTGGACGTTACCGGGTGCTGCAGGTCTGTTAAGGATATGCACATCATTCATCTGAACTTGTTTTACGTCAGTTATTTTTATTTCTTATGAAAATCCACCATAATAATCAACAAGTGAAAAAGTCATGAACTTCTCACAAGCGAAATAATGGGACCAGCCTCGAATAAGGACTTCTTACTAGGTCTGTTCATTGTTCTTAAGGGGGAGGGAGGGGAGGGGACATCGGGATTCGAAACTCCTTTGTTTGTGCATTGACAATGTCTTCAACGGAAATTACATTAAAAAAAAAAACATTGTTGACTGAAAACTGAATAAGTGGCAGCCAAACGGATTCTGATTAGAAAGAAGAAATTCTGTGTAAAACCAATTCATCTAGCCACGAAAATTTTGAATCTTCTGAACCCTTTGTCCAGAGGAAGTGATCTGAATCTAAAGTAAGCAAACCACTGCCACAGAGTTGATCTGCTCACTTAGGTACTTCTGATAAAGTTATACGGGGTGAGAGCACAACCTGGACTGAGTTCCTCGGTTGTGGTCTTATCTTATTTTTCAGCTTTTTTTTTATTTTTCGCAATTTTTTCAATTTTTCAGCGAATTTTCGCAAACTTCGTAAGATAAAATGGAGATATTGAAATTTTACATCTATAAGTGCCATAAAATCTTTTTATATTCAAGCTATATATGCTGTGCTACTATATATAGAATTTGTTCAAGGGAGGAATCTCCCGCAACCAAGGGCATTTCTGGAATTTGGAATCCTCCAGCAAATAAGGTTTTGAAGGGAATTCCAAATTTTGTGAAAGTTTAGTGAAACTACGCTATCATCCAGAACGGATGACAAGTTTCACCATCCTAGCTTGTCCGGAAGTGTCTGAACCAGCAAAAGTTGCTGGAAATGCTGGAATAAAACTGCATATAAATCGGGTTGACGAATTGGAGGGATACTGCAAAATGGCAGTGTTGTTCTCTTACCGACGCAAGGTCGACGGGAGGGAAGGGGGGAGTTGATGGCTCATTTGCGAGAAACACACACTATAACTGGACACATAACTGGACCGGATCAGGGCACTGTGGGGGAGTTGGGTGGGGGTCCGGATTTCTAGCGATCCCGCGAGTTCGGCATACTTCCTGATGCCCTAGGGCGATAAAACTTGCAGCATGTCTTTTTACCCCTTAATCAGCTAACTCATTAGCTGTTTAAAAATATATTGTTTGCCCCTTAATCTCAACCCCCTCCTCCACCCTTAAATGCACGGCTACAGAGCCCATCTACGAACTCGACCTTTCCCTTGATCCAAACGATCCTCACACCAAGTTTCATCAGAACAGATCATTCCCTTCGAGACTTATCGTACTTACAGATTAACAGACGAGGGTGATCGGATCTCGATGGAACTTGATATTTGGAAAGACCTCGTACCTCAGAAGACCCACTTAAAATCTGGACCGGATCCGGTGACTTTTGGGGGGAGCTGCAGGGGTCAACCGGAAATAAAGGAGAATCACGACAATCAGACAGAATGGACTGGGGAAGTGGGCGAAGAATTTCTTCCGCTTGGTTCCAGTGGCATAAGCAGCGAAAGTGACAACACTTGACACGCAGGATGTTGTAAAATTTGCCACTGATTTCTGAATGCACACCAAGACGAGATTACTGACGGTGATATTGTCATCAAGGGCAAGTTTCGAAGCGACCGATTTCTTGTGAAAAGGGAAAATTGGGAAAGAATGGTAACTTTTACGATAGTCATTAGGTATTCATATTTTGATCGTGCAAAGATCTGATATTCATTGAGGACTTAAAAAGATTCCGCAAGAAACATTTATTTTATTAGCACCGCACGTACGCTTGGATCGAGATATTAGAAACCGCACAATCTAAAGGTGCTAAATTGGGAAGAAACACGGAGACAATTAAGCGGAAGAAACATAGGAATGTTATCTGGAGGGGGAGGGTGCATCACTATACATATTTCTCTTTCAGTTCACTACAAAAGTGGGTCACATGTCATTGACTCGCGTAGGCTGTGTTGCCAGAAGGGCTTCTTTCTGTGGTTTGAAACATTTGTGCGATGGTCCTGGGGCGGGAAGCTGGGCTTGTTTCTTTTTAATAAGGCTTGTTTTGGAGACCGGATCCGGTGACAGTGGGGGGAGTTGGAGGGGGAAACCGGAAATCTTGGAAAACACTTAGAGTGAAGGGATCCGGATGAAACTTGGTGGAAAGTACAAGCAAAAGTCCTAGATACGTGACTGATATAACCGGAACGGATCCGATCACTTTGGGGGAGTTGGGGGGGGGGGAGGAGTCCGAATTTGTAGTGATCCCGCGAGTTCCGTGCTTCCTGATGTGCTGGGACGATGAAAATTGACAGGCAAGTCTGGGACCCGACCAGATTAAATAGGAAATCGTCAATTCCCCGATTCGACCATCTGGCGGGGGGGGGGGGGGAGTGGAGGGAGGGTGAAGCCAAAATTTTAGGTATTTTTAGCTTGCGAACGGGTGATCGGATCTTGATGAAAATTGATATTTAGGATGACCTCGTGTCTCAGACATCTCACTTTAAATCCGGGCCGGATCCGATGATACTGGGGGGAGTTGGAGGAGGGAACCGGAAATTTTGAGAAACGCTTAAAGTGGAGGGATCGGGATGAAACTTGGTTGGGAAAACAAGCACAGGTCCTAGACACGTCATTGACATAACTGGACCGGATCAGGGCACTGTGGGGGAGTTGGGTGGGGGTCCGGATTTCTAGCGATCCCGCGAGTTCGGCATACTTCCTGATGCCCTAGGGCGATAAAACTTGGCAGGTATGTCAGGGATCCGAACAGATTGACTTGGGAAGAGTCGTTTCCCCGACCCGACCATCGTGGGGGGAGTGGGTGGATGGGGAGTCAGGAATCTAGTGGCATGCATAACTTTTGAACGGGTGATCGGATTTGAATGAAACTTGTCTGGTGAGCTATCGCCTCGGACGTTCAGTGTCACGTCCGGGTTGGGTCCGATACCTGTGGGGATGGGGGGGGGACTCAAGAAACTCTAAAAGCAGAGGGATTGGGACGAAACTTAATGGATGGAACAAGCATTAGGCCTACATGAATATGACGGAATCAGATGGTTTCGGGCCTCTGTGGGGGGAGTTGGAGGGGGTTTCCTGGAATTCCGGTAGTCGTGAGTTAGAATAGTTCCAGATGTAAACCGACAAGGAAACTTTGCAGGCATATTAGCGACCCGAATTATCTTGACTTAAGAACAGTCGTTGATTGAACAGCCAATATTGACTTGAGAACAGTCGTTTCCCCGACCCGACCATCGTGGGGCGAGTGGGTGGATGGGGAGTCAGGAATCTAGTGGCGTGCATAACTTTTAAACGGGTGATCGGATTTGAATGAAACTTGTCTGGTGAGCTATCGCCTCGGACGTTCAGTGTCACCCCCCCCCACCCCCGGGGGGGGGGGGTACCGGAATTTTCCTAAAATGCTCAGATTCGAGTGAAACTTGATAGATGGTATAAAAGAAGATGTTTTAGGTGGTGGATGAAAGTTTGAACAGTCATGTGCATTTGCTACAGATAATCGAGACGATGCCGGAACTGCTCAGAAATGAGTGAAACTAAATATCCTATTTCTATTTCCGAACCGCATTTTTGGATGGCGGGTGTATTTTGTGACGTTCTCATCTACTTTCTTGTACAGCCTACTCGTACAAGTGCCATATGAGCTCGTAGCTCTTGTTATAGTCAAGAAATAAAATTCTGCAAAGATGTGTTGGGCAAAACACAGAAGAATTCGAATTCTGCATGCTTATGTCGGTTCCCGGTTTTGTCATCGGCACATCGGGTTCTTTTTTTTATGGCACTTGCCCTTCGGCCAAGTGCCATATAGCGATTGTAATTTCTGTCCGTCAGTCGGTCTGTCGGTCCCGGTTTTGCTAGTTCGGGCACTTCCAGATAAGCTAGGACGATGAAACTTGGCAGGCATATCAGGGACCGGACCAGATCAACTTACAATTAATCATTTCTTCAATCCGACTTTCCCCGGATCCGGAAGTCCGGAAACTATAAAGCAAAAGTGGAGCGAAAAGTAGCAAAAAAAAGCGCTGCCCGAATGCGGGAGCGAACCAGGAACCTCTGAGTTGTAAGGCCAACGCTCTACCAACTTGAGCGAATGCGGGAGACTGCACAAAGTGGATAATCTATACAAATTACATTGTTAGGATAATGGAACTTGTCAGGAATATTGGATGTATTAGGGAGCGAATGCGGGAGTATATATTGTTAAAAGATTGACGACCTGATTAACCTGGATATAGTCAAGAAACATAAATAATAGTTTGGGCACTTCCACGCAAGCTAGGACGATGAAACTTCGCAGGCATATCAGGGACCCGACCAGACTAAGTTGGAAATAGTCACTTGCCCGATCCGACCATCGTGGGGGAGGGGGCGGAATCCGGAAAATAGGGACATTCATCACTTTCGAACGGGTGATCGGATCTTAATGAAACTTGATATCTGGAAAGATCTCGTGTCTCAGATGTCTCATTTCAAGTCCGGACCGGATCCGATGAATCTTGGGGGTGGGTCTTGAGGGGAGTGGAGGGACGGGGAATCCGGAAAAACTTGGAAAAATTATATATTTTCAGCTTACGAACGGGTCGTCGGATCTTAACGAAACTTGATATATGGAAGGACCTCATGTCTCAGACGCCGGTGACATTGGGGGGAGTTGGAAGGGGAAACCGGAAATCTTGAAAAACGCTCAGAGTGGAGAGATCCGGATGAAACTTGGTAGAAAGAACAAGCCCAAGTCCTAGATACCTGACTGACATAAGCGGAACGGATCCGCTCACTTTGGGGGAGTTGGGGGGGGGGGGAGTCCTAATTTCTAGTGATCCTGCGAGTTCGATGCTTCCTGATGTGCTAGGACAATGAAAATTGGCAAGCCTGCCAAGGACCCGACCAGATTAAATAGGAAATAGTCACTTTCCCGATCCGACCATCTGGGGGGGGGGGGGGTGGAGGGACGGGGAAGCCAAAATTGAGGTATTTTTAACTTGCGAACGGTTGGTCGGATCTTGATGAAAGTTGATATTTAGGATGACCTCGTGTCTCAGACGTCCCACTTTAAATCCGGACCGGATCCAATAACACTGGGGGGGGGGGGGGGGAGCTGGTGGAGGGAACCAGAAATCTTGACAAACGCTTAGAGTGCAGCGATCGGGATGGAACTTATTCGGCCACGGTAGGTGGAGATAGAGTGAGTACCGGAAATCGTGTAGCACGTCTAGGGATCAAACAAATGGATTTATTGGGATGAAAGTTTGAACAGTCATGTGCATTTGCTACAGACAATCGAGACGATGCCGGAACTGCTCAGAAATGAGTGAAACTAAATATCCTATTTCTATTTCCGAACCGCATTTTTCGATGGCGGGTGTATTGTGTGAGGTTCTCATCTACTTTCTTGTACAGCCTACTCGTACAAGTGCCATATGAGCTCGTAGCTCTTGTTTTACATAAGGAATACAGAAGAAATAAAATTGTGTATGCTTTTGTTGGGCGTCGGTCCACTCATTAACACATCGGGTTCGATCTATACGTAAGAAATCAAATTCTGCATACTCTGTCGGGCGCACCCGGGAAGTTCAAATCTCGTCGGTAAAACGGGTTATTTTTACACTAGTCGGACGAAACAAAGAAGAAATCAAATGCTGTATGGTTTTATCAGGTGTCGGTATTTTCGTCGGCACATCAGGTTCTTTTTACACGCAAGAAATCAAATTCTATAGACGTTTATCGGGCATCGCGAAAGTTTTAAGTTTCGTTGGTACATAGGCTTCTATTTACATGTAAGAAATAAAGATCTTTACAGTCTTGTCGCGAAAACACAGAAGAAGTCGAGTTCTGAATGCTTTTGTCGGGCGTCGGTATTCTTTCGTCAAATCGGGTTCTTTTTATACGGAAGAAATCAAATTCTGCAAAAGTTTGTCGTGCGCAAATTTTTACAGAAAAAATACAGATTAAAAATTTTCGCCTACGGTTCTTAGTTCAGCTTATTTCTGGGTATGATCGTTGGAAGCTTCGCTTTTTAGCTAAAGTTGAAACGAAAAGGTGAATGTGTGAATTTAAATGTACGAATTTATATAAAAGGAAAAATATCAACTGATGCATTAAAATTAGTTTTACACGAAATCTTGCCTGCGGCGCATTTTGTAGTATTCTCTATTTGGGAGATAGGTGTTTCATTTAGTTGGCGTTTTAGGACTGACATTGGGGTTTGAAACACGTTTAAAGTCAGAACTTGTATAGTTGGTATAGCAAAATGTTTCTGGAAGAAAGGCAGATTTAAAGAAATTTGCCGGCATCGCTTACTTTAACTTGTTCTGGGTACAGTCGTTGGAAGCTTCGCTTTTTAACGAAAGCTGAAATGAAAAGCCGAATATGTTAACTTTAATAGATGAAATTACATTAAAGGAATAACCTCAACTGAGGCATTACAATTAGCTTTATGCAGAATATCGCCTGCGGCGCATTTTGCAGTATTCTCCATATGGAAGATCGGTGTTTCATTTAGTTGGCGTTTCAGGATTAAATTTCTCGGGAGTTTAAAACACATTAAAAGCTAGAACTTATATGGTAGGGATAGAAAAATGTTTCCGGAAAAAAGGCAGAATTAAAAATTTCGCCTGCAGCGCTTACTTTAACTTGTTGTGGGTACAGTCGCTGGAAGCTTCGCAAGTTAAAAGACGAATATATGAACTTTAATGTACGAAATTACATTAAAGGAAAGATCTGAACTGATAAATTACAGTTAGTTTTACACCGGCTCCATTCTATGCTGGTGGGAAACGCAGGCCGTTGACGCTGTTTTTTGCCAGCAAGTTTTTGGTCCGTCGGCACAAACCTGACGCCCCCCCCCCCAAAGGTAAAAGGGTAGTGACCGCTGGTCTTTCTTAGCCTGCACCCCCCCTCCATGTTGTCGACCAGTCGATAAAAATAGGTAGTTGGAGCGAAGCTCCGCGATTTTTCTTGAAAACAGTCGGAATTTGTGGTGGGAAGTGCCATATAGCGATCGCAGTTTCTGTCCGTCAGTCGGTCTGTCCGGGTTCTGCTAGTTTGGGTACTTCCACATAAGCTAGGACGATGAAACTTGGCAGGCATATCAGGGACCCCAAATGATTAAGTTGGAAATAGTCACTTCCTCGGTTCGAGCATCGTGGGGGGGGGGGGGGGGGTGCAGAGAGGGGGAATCCGGAATCTTGAGGTATTTATAACTTTTGAACGGGTGATTGGATCTTAATGAAACTTGATATTTGGAAAGACCTCAAGTCTCAGACGACCACTCGAAATCCGAACCGGATCCGGTGACTTTGTGGGGAGCTGGAGGGGGGATCAGGAAATCTTGAGAAACGCTTAGAGTTAGGGATCGCGATGAAACTTGGTGGGAAAAACAAGCGCAAGTCCTAGACCGATAATTGACATAACCGGATCGGATTCGGTCACTGCGGGGGGAGTTGGGGGGGGGGGGATTCTTGTGATCCAGCGAGTTCGATACTTCATGATGTAATAAGATGATGAAACTCGGCAGGAATATGAAAGATCCGAATAGACCGACTTGAGAATAGTCGTTTACACGATTAGAACATCGTGGGGGGTGGTGGAGGGATGGGGAATCCGGAATCTAGTGGCATTCATAACTTTTGAACGGGCGATCGGATTTGAATGAAACTTGGGCAAGTGGAAAGGACTATTGTCTTAAGATGTTCCATGTCAGGTCTGGGCCGGATCCGATAATTGGGGGGGAATTTGTGTGAAACGCTTAGTGTCGAGGGATCGGGATGGAATTTGGTGGGAAGAACAAGCACAAGCAAATTACTGATTTCCGTAGGTTGCGAAAAATGGTCCGACTCAAGTGAAACTTTATGGGTGATAAGAACTAATGACCTAGATATACAAATCTTGTCTACGAACCCATGCGGCCATGGTTGGGGGAGTTGGGGGGGGGGGGGTCGGAAACTTTGTGACATGCACAAAAAACAAACTGATGGGCAGAATGGAATGCAACTTGGATAGTACCAAGTTTATGCAGCCTAGATTTAGAACCTAGAATGGGAACCGGAAATTTGCAGATATGCTCCGATTCGAGTTAAACTTGATAGACGGGAAGAAGAGGTGTTAGTATGTGTCCGAGTAGTATTCGGCCACAGTAGGGGGGAGTCCCGAAAATGTTGTGGCTCGCATAGCTGTTAAACGAGTGAAGTGATTGGAATGAAACTTGGAAAGTAGACATATTGTCTGCCTTAGACGACATATTTTAGGGTCTGAATCGGATTCGAGCATGGTCGGGAGGGGAACCCGAATTCCCGGAAAAATGCTCAGATTCACTTTCTCGCTTCTCACACCACCTACTCGTAAAAAGTGTCATATGAGCTCGTAGCTCTTGTTAGTAAAAATAGTCGATATTTTCTTAAAAACAATCGTTTTTTTTCTTAAAATCAGTCGGTTTTCGTCAAACAGTATTTTTTTCTTTCTTGAAAACAGTCGGTTTCTCTTCAAAATAGTCGGTTTTTAGGAACAATAGTTGATTTTTTCCTAAAAACAGTTGGTTTTTCTTCGATTTTTCGTCAAAAACAGTAATTTTTTCATAAAGAATGTTGTTTTTTGCAAAAGAAGTGGGTAAAAATGACTAGCCATTCGGTAAATACCCCCCTCCCCCCCCGAGGCGTTACTAGCGAAAATGTCCTGGGGGGGGGGGACGAGGCAGTTACCGACTGTCTGGTAATTTTTACCGACTTTTTCTGCAGAAGAAACGACTGTTTTTAACAACACAAATGAAATTTTTGAAACAAATTGACTGATTTTCAGAAAAATCGACTGTTTTCATGAAAATCGCCGGATCAGTTATTTTTACCGACTGGCCGACAGCATTAGGGGGGAGGGCGCCCCCCCCCCCAAATTTTGTTTTGCTAGTAACGCCTCTGCTCTGCTCAAGAAGGTTTTCCAAAACAGGTGTCGGTGCCCTACTGATAAAAGACCTTACAAATATACTTTTGATCTTTTAGAAAAAATGGTGTCTAATTTTTTGGAAGCTACTCATGTCATGCAGTTCATTTGTTGAAGATTATTGGACCTATAATATTCAAATATGCTTTGAGGTTTCTCTGGTACTTTGTTTTGGCTATTATTGTTTGCCGTTGTCGTGGCTGCATTACACACCGCTTAAGTAGTCTGGATTTTGACTATTAAGTCAATAGACTTAAAGCACTACTCTTATCACGAATGATCTTTTCAAGATGAAGTGACTCAGAAGTATCGTTTCAGAAATATCGTTTCAGAAATATCATTACTGTCCGCAACAAATTAGCGACATTCTTGTTAGGCTTGTTGACTCTGTCCAGGGGTCCCGTCAGTACCGCAACACGTCAGTTGACATAAACGTCAGTTCGCCACAGAATTCCGTCAGTACGCCAACATTTTCCGACAGTTCGCCTACACGTCAGTTGACCCCCAAAAATCCGTCGGTTAATCAACACGTCACTTCATCAACACGTCAGTTGACCTACACGTCAGTTGACCAAACGTCTTAAACGTCATGCGAACTGACGTGTTGCGGTAGTGACAGCGACCCTCTGTCCAGCCTCCTTCACTCCGACCGGACGCAAAATATTTGAAAATTGAAAGCGCCTTGCTTGAAAGTGGTAAAACCAAGCAAAACAAAAGAAGAACAAAACATAAGGTGCAGGTCTACCGTGTCTTCCAAAATGAAGTATGATACTTAATGCTTCGCATGTCCTTATTTGTGAAAGAGTTGTTAACAGACCTTGAAGGTTTCGGCGAAGTTTGCGTTGCCTGACTTTCAAAACTCAGCTAGGCCCAAAAAGCGCTAAAAAGTCGTAGGTAAACAAGATCAAAGGTTTCGATGGGATGCCAAAAAATTTGGTCCAGACAATTGGGTTTGTCTTCGCCAGAGTCTTTGAACATTTTACTATTAAATTCAGAAACAGATTAAGGCCAAAAAGCTAATCATCTGAGAAAACCAAGTTCAGATATGGATTCAGCATGCTTGTGTTTACCCCTCTAAGTCATATCTGTTTTGACTAAAACTTCCTGCCTTACTTCTGCCAATTTCCCGGTTTCGGCCGAATTCCCGAACAACCTGTCAGCCAAAAAAAAAAAAAGCTAAAAAACGTCAGCGTATCTTCTTTGCCCGATATCGAACATCTAATCAACTTCAAATTAAAATTTAACTTATAACAAAATTTTCCGTTCTAGCCGGATTCTGGGCGAACAGTATGTCCCGGTAAAAAATGATTGTCATACAGGGATTCAGCATCTCTTCTTACCCCTAAATCGGATATCTATAATCAACTACAAATACTTTTAACAATTTTCCGGTTTTGGCAGGATTCCGGCCGAACTACTTGCCCAGCGAGAAAATGGTTTTCACCATCGTGTTCAGCATGTCTTCTTACTCCTAAATCGAACATTCAATCAACTTCAAATAAAACTTTTACTTTTAACAAAATTTTCCGGTTCCAGCCGGATTCCGGGCAAACTATATGTCCCAGTAAAAAATGACTGTCATGCACGGATTCAGCATCTCTTCTTACCCCTAAATCGGATATCTGTAATCAACTACGAATACTTTTAACAATTTTCCGGTTTTGGCCGGATTTCGGCCAACTAATTGTCCGGCAAGAAAATGGTTTTCACCATCGTGTTCAGCATGTCTTCTTACCCCATAATCGACTGTTCCATTAGCTGTTTAAAAATATTTTGCTTGCCCCTTAATTTAAACCCCCTCCCCCACCCCTAAATATAGGGCTACAAAGCCCATCTACGAACTCGACCTTACTCTTGACCCAAAGAATCCCCACACCAAGTCTCATCAAAATATCTCATTCCCTTCGAAAGTTATCGTGCTTACAGACGGACGGACGGACAACTTTTGCGATGTCATAGGTATCCCTCCACTTACGTTTTGGTATCCCAAAAATGAAGCATTGGTGAAAGGCGGGGATTCCTGAGTCTTATTTACCATAATTTTTTCGCCGATTTTTCGTTAAAACAGTTGATTTTTGGGACCCCAAAACGTAAGTGGAGGGATACCTATGACATCGTAAAGTTGTCCGTCCGTCCGTCTGTTAGTACGATATCTCTCGAAGGGGTTGAGATATTTTGATCAAACTTGGCATGAGGACTCTTTAGGTCAAAGTACAGGTCAAGTTCGAAGATGGGCTATGTAGCTCTATATTTAGGGGTGGGGGAGGAGTTTAAAATTAAGGGGAACAAAAAATATTTTTTAAAAGCTAATGAAATAGTCGAATTAGGGGTAAGGAGACATGCTGAACCGGAATATGAAATTTATTTTCTCGCCGGACAAATAGTTCACCCGGAATCCGGCGAAAACCCGAAAATTTGTGAAAAGTAATATGAAGTTGATTGGTGGTTCGATTTAGAGGCAAGGAAACGTGCTGAGTCCGAATATGAAAATTATTTTCTCGCCCGACAATTAGTTCGGCCGGAATCCGGCAAAAACCGGAGAATTTGTTTAAAGTAAAAGTTTTATTTAAATTTGATTAGATGTTCGATTTGCGGTTAAGTAAACATACTGAATTCGCATATGACAACCATTTTCTCACCGGACGTATAGATCGTTCGGAATCCGGCTGAATTTGTTAAAAGTAAAAGTTTAATTGGAAGTTGATTAGAGGTTGGATGTAGGGGTAAGGAGACACGCTGAATTGGTTTTTGAGCTTTATTTTTTCGCCGGACAAGTAGTTCCGGAATTCCGCCGAAACCGGAAAATTGGCAGAAGTAAGGCAGGAAGTTTCGGTCTGGTTCGTCAAAATAGATATGACTTAAAGGGGTAAACACACATGCTGAATCCATATCTGAACTTGGTTTTCTCATATGATTAGCTATTTTGCCTTAATATTTTTCTAAATTTTAATAGTAAAAGTGTTCAAGGAGTCTGGCGAAGACAAGACCCAATTGTCTGGATCAAATCTGAACTTTTGGGATCCCATCGAAACCTTTGGTCTTGTTTTTCATGAAAACAGTCAATTTTTCTGAAAATTGGTATAGTTTCAAGTGCAGTGTTGATGGGATTTTTAACTCTGATCAGTTCGACTACTCAAAATTTCTTAGAGTTATTTAGAGGCGAAAGCCTTTTCTCTTGATTTGTATTGTATTATTATTATTATTATAAGGACGTTACCTTAACCCCTCAAATACCCATAGCTGCTCCTACTAATTACAGTGCCCAGGTAGGTAGTGAATTCATTAGAGGCTCTTTATTTCACAAATGTATCAACAGAACCGATGCGTTCTTTACAGTATTTTCTGTAATTTGCAGAAGATGAGCCATCGTCCTGTGATAACCTATTACAAGGAGATACAGCATCGTGGAATGATTGTTATCAGAAAGGCAACTGGTCGACAGGTTTGGAGCTGAATTGTGTCTCTCAGGCTGGGAAAGCAGCATATGACAAGTTTCAGGTGAGAAGTTATAATCGATTAGATCTGTTTTGCCCCGTTATATAAGGCAGTTTTTGCGATCCCACAAAGAGGCTGTGGCTCGGTTTTGGCTCAAATAGTGGTTCCGCGATCGTTTGTGTGGCCCACAAGTATGTTCCCGCGACCAAGAAGAAACTCTCGAGGCGATTTTCGAGTTTGGTAGTTCAAAGTTTGGCGGGGAGTTCAGATTTAGCGGCAAATCAAAGTCCATATAATAGCACGAACTACTCTGTCAGGCAGACAGACATACGCCTGAGGATCCCATCTATTACAAAGTGGCAAGGGCGAAGGCCTGATGATCTGCTTATTGAAATTTTATCTGAATTTTATTTTGTTCTCAAGCATTTTAAATCTCCGCAAAAAAAGACAGAATGGTGTTTCTGAGAGTTTCAACTTGTGGGTCGTTTGTGTGGCACTCACTTCTGTTTCCGTGACAGACATTCTGAAATGTGTGGGAAACAAACATGCCGCGGAAGAAGTTTCGTAAACGTCAACTATAGACATTAACAAGCCATTTCTCGAAAGTCAGTTTCTCTGCCTTTTCCCTGCCCAATTCCGCTCTTCGGTCGTTACTAACTCAGTCTTCTGTCTTTGGTCCCATGCAGCGACTATGGATACTGACAACACCGAGCGGAGCTAGAGGTACTTGCTGTGATCTTCGAGTTGATACCCGTCTACTCTCCTCTTCGCCGCTGCGCATACCAGATTAATATTTGACGGTGCAAAACGGATAAGTCAGCTTCATTTCATTAGAGCTATATTTCGGCCCTTCTTGGCAAGGGTCCTCTTAAGGCTCAAGCCGCTCAAGCTGGATAATGAACTTGACAAGTTCATTATCCAGTTTGAGCGGTTCAAGTTCATTATCCAGCTTGAGCGGCTTGAGCCTGAAGAGGACCCTTGCCAAGAAGGGCCGAAATATAGCTCTAATAAAATGTAGCTGACTTATCCGTTACACCGTCAAATATGATTCGCAGTCAGCTTTGGCTGAAGGAATATCTATACCAGATTAAAAAATGTAGGAGGGCTGCAGGCGTGGAGACACCGCTTGGCAGTGCGTCACATATGACGTCACAATGGTAGACAACCAATCAGTTGTAAAGGACGAATCAGACGCCGTTCGTAATGAAGTTTCTTCTGCGGGGCTCGACCGCGATATATGTGTTTGTAGAAGCAAGAACAAATAAAAGCAAGAACTGCTGTCTCCCTATCTCTGTCATACAACCCAGCTGAGTCGAGTCGACTCCCGACGCAAACGAGCGGAGGTGGACCTTACCCGGGACATCAAAAGTCGTTACCTCTACAGAGAAGGTGTAACGCAGTAAACCACCGAGGAAGAAATATCGAATGGAGGCTGAAGTGATAAGCCCGTTCACACTGGACTGGACGCGGAAACAGCGGTTGCCGGCTCATCGATTCAGACAAGCTTACGGGGGTTGACAAGAAAGTTCAGAAGCAATTAAGAATGTATCGAAATATGCAGAAACTGGCATTTGATGCAAAGCAGATATTACGAATTTGTCAATATCCAGAACAAGAAGAGATTAATTTCATTCTAGGTATTTGCTCTCAACTGAGAATACCAGATGAAAACAGGCAGATTCTTTAAAAAAAATGCCGTGGTTTAGAGGTTTAGTAGGCTGAGTGGAAATGAACAAATATTACGCAGATGGACCATTATAGCCTACAATCGGCTTCTACTGTGACAAACTAACCAGAAACTATTTAGAATTAAATTTAAAAAAAACTAGGACTCCTATGTGGGTCCTAGACAAACTAGAGCCCATATGGCAAGGCCTCAGTACGAAAACCAAAGACTTTTATTTGATGGGAAAATACGCCGTTGACATCGAGTTATTTGTAAATAGTGAACTAAAAGACAAAAGAGATAGACCAGGTTGAGGCAAACTTTCGTCTTTCAATTAACTGCTGAATTGAAATCTAACTTACTAAATCGAAATGTATTCAATTATACATTTGGGAAAAAAAGAAGAAAAACAAAAAAATATAGACTCACCTACTGGTAGCCGATTATTATTTTTTTTATTTTACCTTTTCAGTAATTTCAGTAATCCTCGCAAGCCTTAATTACGTTAGTCTTAGTTTACACTTGTCTGACAAAGTTGAAACTAAAGATGTTGAAACTCAATGGGTCATGACTTCACTGAGTGCGCTTCAAATCCCGGTTTGACATTGTATGGTTCTCCCCAGAGACATATAAAGGAATGTCACAGGGGATTTTATTCTCCGTATTGATGGTCATGGTATACATACATACATACGTGTATTGAAAAGCCAGTGGCCATATACACACTACAAACACAAAAAATAAACGTAAAAGAAAAACCCTAACACTCAACACCTTCAAGTCGCTGCCTTCCGCGCCTCCACGCCTTTCTCTATAAAGCAACATAACGCAATAATCGAATCTCTTGAAGTAGTCCCCAAAATACCAGGGAGCAGCGGAACACCCCCTCGAAAATATTTATCCCTCAACTTCACCAAACTTTGGCAACTATTCAGAAAATGGTCCAGCCCATCCCCAACCTCCCCACAAAGGGGGCAAACACACCTACCTCCCGGGCCACCATCAACAAAAAACTCCCAGTATCTTTTGCGCAGTGGTATGCAGTTTGCCCGCGCCTGCAACCAACACTTAAGGACTCTCCACGATAGGTTCAGTTTCAGATAAAACTCCTCTCCAAACACTTCTTTAATTTGGCGATAAAAACGCAGGCTACTAGATTTCTCCAGACCAGATAGCCAAACCTGAATCTCCTGGTCCCGAAGACGCGATATAAACTTACTGAGGAAATCTTCAGGATTACCTTGGGGACCCTGACCCTCATTCCATGCCGACGAAAGGCCAGCATTATCCAGCAGGGCTTTAACCTGTTGTGGCCATGCTGTCTTTTTATTAGAACTCAACATTTCCGTGTATGCCGCCTTCGCAAAGCGGTTATCGGGCAAACGTATTATCTGTAGCCAAAACTTAATCACTTGTGTGGCCCTCGTATGGCGCAGATTCGGGAGGCCTAGGTCACCTTTAAGGGCTAAACTACTAAAATTATTTTGGAGGCCTATAACTCTTTTAAAATACATAAGCTGCAAAGATTCAAGTTGTTTCACCATTGCAGTCCCCTACAACTCGCAACCATAATGGGCAACAGGTAGGACTTTAGTCGTGAAGAGGTACTTGTGCATCTTTGCATTTTTAATTCCCATGATACTTTTTTGTCGAAGTAAAGCACAAGCAGCTGCCTTCCCACGTGAAATCATCGATTTAATATGCTCGGTCCAATTCCCATTTGCTGCGACCACGAATCCCAAATATTTATACTTGGAGGTCACTTTTATTGGCTCTCCTTTATAAGTAAATAAATAGTCGTGGGTTCCGTTGGGCTTCCTACTTTGGAAGATAACGATCTCTGTCTTAGATGCGTTCAGCTTCAACTTCTTCGATTCTAGGTAAGCTTCAGTTAAATTCAGGAGTGTTTGGAGTTCCTCAGCTGATTTGGCCACTAAAGCTGTGTCATCGACGAACATCAGGCAAGAAAATAGGGCATTCGCTAGTGATACAACTGGGGCCCATCTCTTTTCCAAAAACTCTACAAAATCATTAATATACAAAGTGAAAAGTTTAGGTGACAACGTACACCCTTGACGGACTCCTCTGAATGTTCTGAATGGCCTAGATGCACCTTGCTTAGCAATAGTAACAACAGATAAAGTTGTGTCATACATATGAATTAATAACATTATAAAGGGTCTAGGTAGGCCTATCGTAACAAGGTAACGGAATAAAATGGGTCTGTCAATACTATCAAAAGCGATTATGAATGACCACCATCAAGTTCGCTTTTGTTTTTCGCATCACTAATCAGACGCCAGCGTCTACTCAAACAAAACCAACGCTATTTCCTTCCCGTGTGAACAGGCCAGAACATCCGTCTCGCTAGTGGCTACGTTTTTTTCTTCGTAAATGACTCAAGTGTGTAACGGCGGAGACCAACGAGTATACACGGGCGACCAAGAAGGCTCTGTATCAGCCCACCTCCGCTCATTTTTGTCGGAACATTTTTAGTCGGTGGATGGATGAGAGACCATTGTTCTTACTCGTTACTTGTTCTTGGTAGAGGTAATGAATTATGATGTTCCGCGTAGCCTGTACCCTCCGCTCGTTTGCATCGGGCAGGTTTATCGAGAGTATATTCGACTCCGCATGGTCGCATTAAAGAGGCAGGGAGACGGAAGTTCTTATGATTATTTGTTCTCGATCTGGGAGAAATGAAAACGAATGTCTGGGAACGAGGACTCCGTCGCCGTTCCGATAGCATTTTGCGATAGTCCGCATTGCGACTAAAGCCGGATTCTGCCCACTTGGAAGTCCCTAACTCGCGATCATCGGACTGAGCGACAGACCGACGACGGAGAAAACGATCGTTATAATATTGGCGCTTGAGATGAAAAGTGCAAGTGCCCTAAAAATGAGGCAAATGACACCTTTTCCTGCCGTTCCTATTTAAAGCATAGTTCCCTCTGAAAGTGATTCGTCGCTGTATGAACTAAGCTTAAAGCATTGCTGCCAGTAACTATGTCCATTCATTCATTTTCTCAGCTCCGATTGTGTGCTTTTGGTCCGAATTTTTCAAAAAAATTCACACCCGGAATCGTTACCATCTATCCTGGTCTTGCAGTTAAACTAACATGCAGTTAAAATAGTCTGATCAGGATCGAAACCTCGACTAACTATGGTAATCTGGAATCAAATGACATCGAAAAATCTATGGGTTTTCTTGTTAACCTCCTGAGATTCAGAACATTGGATAAGAAGTTTGGTGCGTGAGGTGAACGAAAATCCACAAAGAACCTAGATTTTATTCGAGGCCCCACTCCCTACCCAACCCCCACGGCCGTATATAGAACAGATTGCACAATGGGTTCCAGTTTGGTTCGTTATTGCAGCATTTTTGTTATTTAATTAAAATCAAATATGGGGAGAAAAACGGTATAGAAATATTAAGTTCACTTGTGTGAATTTAGGAGGATGAGACATAAACAGCTACAGCCTCCGGGGACTGCGTCTTGTTAAAATAGGCCTGTTTGGGACGGACATGTGTTACGGGCACCATGTGATTTTGGGCGGCTGGTAGCATCTTTTCAGTGAAGAAGATCCTGAAGTCAAGCCTGATCAGGATTGAACCCTCGTCCAAATATGAGAATCTGGAATCAAACGACATCAGAATGCTTTTGAGATCCCAAAACATAAGTGGATACCTACCTATGGCATCACAGTAGTTGTCCGTCCGTCCGTCTGTATGTCAGCACGATAACTCTCGAAGGGAATGAGATATTTTGATGAAACTTGGTGTGAGGATTCTTTGGGTCAAGGGAAAGGTCGAATTCGTAGATGGGCTCTGTAGCCCTATATTTAGGGGTGGGGTTCAAATTAAGGGACAAACACAATATTTTTAAACAGCTTTTTAAAGCAACCATTTTCTCGCCGGACAAGTAGTTCGCCCGGACTCCGGCCAAAACTGGAAAGTTTGCTAAAAGTAAAAGTTTCATTTCAAGTTGATTATATGTCCAGTGTAGGGGTAAGAAAAGATGCTGACTCCGTATATGAAATTCATTATTTACCCGAACATATAGTTCGCCCGGAATTCGGCTGAAACCGGAAAATTGCTAAAAGTTTTAGTTTTATTTGAAGTTGATTAGATGTTAGATATAGGGTTAAGGAGAAGTGCTGAATTCGTTTTTGAGCTTTATTTTTTGCCAGAAAAGCAGTTGGAATTCGGCCGAAACCGGAAATTTGGCAGAAGTAAGGCAGGAAGTTTCGATCAGTTTCGTCAAATAGATGTGACTTATAGGAACCTGAACTTGGTTTTCTCGGATGATTAGCTATTTGGCCTCAATCTGTTTCTAAATTTGAATAGTAAAAATGTTCAACGAGTCTGGCGAAGACAAGACTAAATTGTCTGTATCAAATATTACATTTTTGTGATCCCATCGAAACCTTTATTCTTGTTTTGGGGGTTTTCTTGTTAAAGCATATTATTGCCTTGACAATCAGTTGCGCTGTTTCGTTAAACCTTAGGAGGTTGGCAAAGACCTTATTACACAGATTCAAAATTTGGTTACTCTTTTTGGGGTAAATTTGAAGTAGTTTCGAATATACCTGAAAGTAAAGTCATTGCTTTGCCTTTTTCCCCTTGGAGGAAATTTTGAAAAAGGGGGAGCCATAAACCCCACTGCTTCCACCCACCCCCAGATGGCGCCACGGTTGGCAATATCATTTTATGTGGTTCTGGACATAAAAATGAAGAGATGCAACAGAAGTCTGATCATTCAAGTCGGCACCATTCTACTCCAGCACGAATTAAATCGTAAACGGAACAGGAATTACTTGAATCGAAGACGATAAAAATTTCGACGGACTTGACTCATGTCCAATTATAACTGTAGGCAAAGACACGTTCGCATACTTTCTGTTACCAAGCCTGAGCCTGTATTTTCGAAATTACGAATTGGGCTACTTAAAGTACTTGCTGATAAGAAAGTTTTTATGGGTGCAGAGAGATTACAGTATCTTAGGTGTAAAAGATTATAAAGTTTATTTCTTTTTCCAGGAAGAAAAGACGAATTTCGTGGAATGCTTTGGAAAGAATTTTGATTTTGCCGCCATTAAGGAAGAAAAAGAAGAAGCTGAGCTTGAAGGGAAAATCGACTCTTTTTTGGAAAACTATTGCAAGTATGTGTCCGCGAGTTTTCCAGCTCCAGCACCACGGGACATTTAAATGTAACCCGTATCTTCTGTCTTCGAAACAGTGCAGGAGCTAAGAAAACTTAGGTCGTGGATCCCATTGAATTTCTTAATAGCCCAATCTAGGTGTCCCAGCCCAAAAGTGCGGCGTAAGCGCCTGTGACCATCACCGTGTAGCCAAGATTCGATAATTAAGTCGGGTTGAAGCTGCGGTGCATCTCACCCCTTCCGTAGGAGAATCAGCCGTTGGTAGTCTTTAACATCTTTTGCCTCTGGTAGAGGTAACGCACTACAGCTGCAGAGTAATACAATATCACCGGTTTCCACCCAGCCCTCCGTCAACGGGCCTTCCGCCATTGCTTTATTTTGCACCTACGAGTTTTTGGCGCTTTTTTTTGGCCGAGTTTCTCAGTCACGCCGCGCCAAGTTCAAGAGTTGTCGGACCGCCGACAACCCTTTCAGAAATAAGGGCATGAGAAGCTTTAGAATTTTGTTTTTCATGTTAGAAGACTCGAGAGGCCAACATGTCTATCTTGTCTTTTGGATATTTTGCGTCCAACCTCCGCTAGAAAATCGCTAAGTTTACGGTGCAATTATTGGTATTTTTGAGAAACAGTATTTCTGAACTGTGTTATCGTGAAACGATAATTTCTAGTAAGAGTTATAGCCTACTAATGTCGTCGCCGCTATTGGTGTTTTTGGGTCGGAAAAGGAAAGTTGTCAGACGTAAATACTACGACACACAAGTGAAGAGTTATCCACGGGGGAATTCGGCTACGCTGATCTTTCTTTGACTTCCAGTTACCAACTTATTTCCTATCAGTTTTTGGTATCCCAAAACATAAGTGACTGGGATACCTTAAAGTTTAACCGAAAAAGGTCGAGATAGGACAATAGCGACCTATCCCTTACTGACCTGAAGAGGCTTGAAGACCCGATGAAAATGCGTTACTTTGTTGCTCCGCTATTGACGAATAATCAGTTTTCATATAGTGGAATTTCCCAGTCGGACTCGTGGTACCTCTATGCGCTTGTACCTGTGTTGTATGCTTGAAAAAAAAAATACAATTTACGAAAAAGAAGTGTTCACGCAGTGATTTGCTTTCTGCAAGCTGATCACTGGCCACTGAAAAGCCGCGTTTGTATCCAGATTCAGATTTTCGGTGTCATAGTCGAATTCGCGTTGTTGAGACGGCCGAAGATATTCTGCGGTCACTACTAGAGCAGATAGTGGAAAATCGAAAAATCCCTTAGCAGAACCCAAATGTTCAGTATATTTAATTAGATAATACCAAAATAAGTTGGCTTTTCAGTTAAAATTTATAAGTTGTGCGTCTGTCCGTCTATTTGTTGGCACGATAACTCTCGAAGGGGATAGAGATAGGTGGCTCAAACTTGTTGTGAGGATCCTTTGGGTCAAAGTACAGGTCAAGTTCGTATATGAGCCCCATAGCCGTATATTTAGGGGTGGGTGAGTTATTTCAAATTAAGGGTAAAAAAAATAGTTCTAAAAAGCCAATGAGATAGTCGATTGAGGGGTAAGGAGACATGCTGAATCCATGTTTGAGACTTTGTTTCTCGCCGACTAGTTCGTCTGGAATCCGGTCAAAACCGGAAACTTAATAAGCAACAAAATTTTATTGTGGAGTCGTGTGGACTTTTGTTCCTGGGTAAACGGACATTCTGAACCTATGTCCGGAACTTGTTTTTTCGCTGAACAAGTAGTTTGCCCGGAATCCAGCCAAAACCGGAAATTTGGTCAAAGTAAAAGTTCATTCTTAAGTCAATTAGAGGTTCGCATCAGGGGTAAGAACACACGTGGAATCCGTTTCTAAAGTTTATTTTATTTCTGTTGGAGGTATGTAGAGGGGTAACAGAGGGGTAACCGTATTTGACAATGCAAAACGTGTATGTTGGATCAATATCCGGTTAGCCGTTTGGTCGTAAAAAAAACATCATTCGGTAGCCTATAATCTCTAGTATATTTTTCAACGGCTATGAGAGGCAAAGAGTAATATGCTTCCGGGGTCTGGCGAAGACCCGAGATCTGCAGGACCCGATTGGATTCGGATCAAGAGGTTCAGTTAATGTTCCATTTTTGGGATCCCATCGAAACCTTTGGTCTTGTTATAGAGGAATGCAGAGTATCTAAAATCGTAATCGTAAATTAGTATCCCCGAACCACCTTGCTTTTTTCTCATTCTGGTTTCCCGTCGGCATAATCGCCTGAGTGTACGAACTAAAACAGCAATTCAAAGTTAAACATACAAAATAGGCTATGATCGCTTTAAACGCTGGCCCCTTTTTCAGACGTGTACCAGCGTTCCATGCCTGCCTGCGACCTGTTCACGACGCATTCCAGTCATGTCTGAACGACAAAGAGAAAGTTGATTTGAAGCACATGGTAGCAGCCATTAACGCAAGTCTGGATTTCATCTGCCACACTGATGGTGACAGAATAGCCCGTGAGTAGGCCTACAGACCGACAACTGTCTGTCGTGTCGTGCTTTTACTTTCCGGCTTAAATTCCTTATCAAACCCTGGACATACTAGTCCTAATCCAGTCTTCAGACTCTGCTTGACACAAATTTACCCTCCCAAGTGGGCCGCCATGACACAAATTTACCCTCCCAAGTGGGCCGCCATCACTACCAATCAAGATTTCAGGCATTCCTTCTCGTACATAGCCACTATTTTCAGAAAGTAAAGCAGGGAATTTAAAATATTCGTATAAAATATAAAAACTCACATGTATTAAATTGCTAATTATTCAGTGATTATTCATTATGCTCATGGAATGAAAATTGAGAATCCCGGGGCTGCCGAATCGCATCCCGGTGGTGGACGAAAGGGCTAGACATTTGCGAAAGCAGCCACCACGAGCACCGTCCGTATGGCCTTTTGGTTAATCAACAAATTGTCGTTTTTCATGCCACTGACATGTCCGACGTTTTTATGCCATGGCATTGGTTACCATGAAAAGCGGGTTCAAACTAACTCGCTTAAGTAGACCCTGTGCCGCACGCTTGACCACCAGGGGCGTCACGACTGGGGGGGGGAGCGCCCCCCCCCCCAATGCTGTCGCCCAGTTGGTGAAAATAACCGAGTGGGCGCGAAGTGCCGCGATTTTTCGTAAAAACAGTTGATTTTTTCCATGAAAATTAGTCTATTTTTCGTTGTTGTTGGGAACAGTTGTTTTTCTGCAGAAACAGTCGGTAAAATTACCAGCCAGTCGATAAATGCCTCGTCCCCACCCCCCAAAACATTTTGGCTAGTAACGCCTCTGTTGACCACATGTATTTACTTACAGTTTTTCTGTCGGAAGATGGGCTACAGTGTCTGTCGGACAATCATGAGTCGATGTTGAACTGCAGCTCGGATTTGTCGGGAACGAAATTCGACCCATCCGCCTTCTCTGGAACGGGAGTTAAATCCTTCGACGAAGAAAGCTGTGCGTAAGTCAACTTTTTGTGTTAGTTGAAAGAAGTGCGCAGCAGATTATGTCCGAGCCATTTCTGTGTGGGACATGTTCTCTGCCCAACTGTTTTACCGGAGTCAGAGCAAATACGCTTGAATTCTTCAATCGAGTCTGCGCTGCAGGTTAACTGGTAATTTTGTTTGAATTCTACTGTATTTCTTTCTTTACGCTCTATGAGTTCCGTCATAATCGTCCAGTTCGGTCAAGACTGTCGCTGCTTTTCCTATCAATGAATAGTTCCGCCTGTAGACCCACTATCGAATTCGCAGCTATTTCCGAGTTTTACAATCCACCAATCAAAAAAATTACATTAGAAAAAAGGGTCACTATGAGCGTGTTCCACCCTCGTACCCAATAGTAACTCTTAGTTACTAAATCCGTTCCAACCTCACGAAAAGCTACTACGCTGACCAGACGCTGACCGTTCCAGCCTTCTCGAAATAGTAACTAATAGGAACTATTTGCTTACCACGCTCGGGAGCGTAGTAACTACGGATCTCTGTAACGTGATTGGTCGGATTCGCCCCTGGCATGATATTCTGCTGGAAAATAGAAAAATCGTTCCGGCCTTGACGACAAAAAGGCAGAATATATGAAGTAATGCGTAGTTACTACGGTAAGTAGGATGGAACATGCTCTATGTGATTCGGTCATCGGTTTTGGTCGCGTGCTGCGATAACTGCAGTAGTGGGAGGTTTTATAACCAGAAATGTATTTATTTTAGGAAGTACAACTTCTTCAGGGAATGCTTCTCAGGTGCGCTGACAACATGCCCCGACCCGACCCCCGGAAATCTTGCAGACAGCTTGATGACAGCCGCTCTTCACCCAACGCCCTGTCGAGTTAAATCCCTTAGTTCCCACTTGTCTGTGAGCCTGGCGACAGTATTATTGGCTGTCCTCATGTCACTAGTAAGATAGTAGCATATAGACAGATCGGACTAGTGCAGCCTGCGTTCAGGGCTTGGTCAGACACGGCGTATTTTGCTCCCACGTATAATTCAGTTACGTTCCCTTTATTGTATAGTCCGGGAGTCACGTTTCGTAGTCTTGCTAAATGACGAGCTGAACGGATCGGTTTGCGTCGCTCTCAACTGATCGATAGTTTGGACAGAATCCGGTAAAACCTGAAGGAAAATCTTGAAATACTAGAAACAAAAGGCAGCCTAGTTAGGCTACAAGGAAGTTACTTTCATGAACTCGGTAATTAGACCCTTATTTCCGTTTGTATATATATATATGTATCTGGAATTGGGTCGGTAACGTAATGTGTACAATCCAACATCGTTGATGGCAGTGGCAGATATGTGCGATCGAAAATCGAACGTCTGGGACGTTGGCTATTTAAGATCCACGGAGTTTTTAGTCTGTGTTTGTCGTCGTGGGTTTAAGGCAATTGCTAGGAGCTCTGCGTCAGTCGCTGACAATCGTGCGTATTCAAAGTAAGGGAAGCCTCTTTTGGCTTTTGAGCATGGAAACATTGCATCTTGACCATGCTGTATCGATGTAGCAGTACCTGCAAAAATCAGTGAACTGCCACGAATGGCGACATTCTCAGCACATGCATAGAATAGGATTTTATTTTTTCAAAAGCAGCTGTAACAGCGTTACCGCCGAATTTGACCTATTTCGTCATACAGAATGATGGATAACATAACACTCTATAGTCTTGTCACGAAGGAAGAGAAGACAAGAGCTGGAAGCTCACATGGCACTTGGAAGGCTGGTTAGATGGAAGTGATGGTCAAAAGTATTTTTTTCCCTTTTTCGTCAAGATGTGCCAAACTTGCTAGGCTGGGTCAGAGGATGGAAGTGATGGTTAAAAGTTTTTTTTTTTTTTACTTTTCGTTTGAGATGCTCACTTTAAGGCGGCCAAAAAATTAATTTCTAAGCAAAACCCTTCAGGCAAAAAGGGTCATGTGCTCATGGCGATCGTGAAAAAGTAAATTTTGCTTAAAAGTATTTTTGTACTTTGCGGTTAAGATGAGTTCTTAAAGGGATGGCAGGATCGGAGAGTGACGATGTCTAATCCGATGATGTCAAGTTGCTAATGCTCCAGCATAGTTTTATCGTCCTAGCACATCTGGAAGTACCTTAACTCATGATCACCGGATTTCCGGACACCCCTACAGCTCTCACCCCCCCCCCCCCTCGGTAACCGAATCCGTCACTGATGCACCTAGGACTTGTGCTTGTACTTCCCACCAAGTTTCATCCTGATCGCTCCACTCTATGCGTGTCAAAAGATGTCCAGTTCTACCCTCCGACCCCCCCCCCCCCCAGTTCATCGGATCCGGTCCGAACTTGAAATGGGACATGCTGAGACATGAGGTCTTTAAAGATATCAAGTTTCGTTAAGATCCGATAACCCATCCGAAAATTATGCATGCTACTAATTTTCGGATTTTGCCGTCTCCCCCTCCCCCCACGAGAGTCAGATCGGGCAAGTGAATGTTTCCAAGTTAATCTGGTCGGGTCCCTGAGATGCCGCCAAGTTTTATCGTCCTAGCCCACCTGGAACAAAAATTAACTACGGATCGCCGGAACCCCCTCCACCTCCCCCCACAGTGTCCGAATCCGGTCCAGTCCTGTCAGTGATGCATCAAGAGCGCTTGTTCTTCGCACCAAGTTTCATCCCGATCGCTCTACTCTGAGAGTTTCACACGATTTCCGGTTCTCCCCTCCGACTCCCCCCAGATACGTCGGATCCGGTCCGGACTTCAAATGAGACATCTGAAGACACGAGATCTTTCCAGATATTAAGTTTCATTAAGATCCGATCACCCGTTCGAAGTTATGCGTGTCCCTATTATCCGGATTCCGCCACCTCCCCCTCCCCCCACGATGGTCGGATCGGGCAAGTGACTATTTCCAAGTTAGTTTGGTCGGGTCCCTGATATGCCTGAAAGTTGTATCGTCCTACCCCACCTGGAAGTACATTAGCTACGGATCGCCGGAATTCCGGAACCCCTGTTTAACTCCCCCCACAGTACCCGAATCCTGTCCAGTTCTGTCAGTGATGTATCTAGAGCTTCTGCTTGTTTTTACCACCAAGTTTCATCCCGATCGCTCCACTCTGAGAGTTTCACATGATTTCCGGTTACCCCCTCCGACTCCCCCCAGATTCATTTGGATCCGGTCCGGACTTGAAATGAAATATCTGAGACACGAGGTCTTTCCAGATATTAAGTTTTCATTATGATCCGATCTCCCGTTCGAAAGTTATGAATGTCCCTATTTTTCTGGATTCCACCACCTCCCCCTCCCAGTCGTCCTAGCATATCTGGAAGTACCCTAACTCGCAAACACCGGACTGACCGACCGACCGACGGAAATGTGATCGGTATATGGCACTTGGCCGGAAGGCAAGTGCCATAAAAACACTAAAAAGGACCAGCTTATCGGTTATTGTACATCTCAACAAATGCTGCATAATCAACACGTATTCTTCCTTCAGTGGTATCGAATTCGCGGTGACGTGCGCCGTGTCTGACTTGGCCTTTAGAACGGCACATATCGAACTTTGTAGTGTACCATGGGTTTTTTCTCAGGGTGCGAACATAGGGAAGGGTTGTGATGAAGATATGGATATGAATGGTCAAGAGCTTGGGATAAAAGCTTTCGCCTTATCTCGCCTACATGTCTAACCTCCGGCTACAGAACTGTAGCTGTGACAAATCTATTTGATTTTTGGGATCCCAAAACGTAAGTGGAGGGGTACCTATGACATCGCAAAAGCTGTCAGTCCGTCCGTCTGTTAGCACGATAACTCTCGTAGGGGTTGAGATATTTTGATCAAAAAGTACAGGTCAAGTTCGAAGATGGGCTATGTGCTCTATGGGTGGGGGAGGGGTTTGAAATTAAGGTGAACAAAAAATATTTTTTTAAAGCTAATAAAACAGTCGAATTAGGGGTAAGGAGACATGCTGAATCCGAATATGAAATTTATTTTCTCGCCGGACACGAAAACCGGAACATTTGTTAAAAGTAAAAGTTTGATCTGAAGTTGATTAGAGGTTGGATGTAGGGGTAATGAGACATGCTGAATTCGTTTTTGAGCTTTATTTTCGGACAAGTAGTTCCGGAATTTTCCAAAACCGGAAAATTGGCAGAAGTAAGACAGGAAGTTTCGATCTGCTTCGTCAAAATAGATATGACTTAAAAGGGCAAACACACATGCTGAATCCATATTTGAACTTGGTGTTCTCATATGATTAGCTATTTGGCCTTAGTCTGTTTCTAAATTTAACAGTAAAAGTGTTCAAGGAGCCTGGCGAAGACTGGATCTGGCGAAGTAGACCCAATTGTCTGGATAAATTTGAACTTTTGGGATCCCGGTCGAAACCTTTGGTCTTGTTCTTTGTGTTGTTTGTTTTAACCAAAGTCTGCTTTTACCTTAAATACTTCGCAATTTTTAGATGTTGCATCTAATTTGTTTTGAAGTGCGTGATTGTGGTAGCTAAGACCTGATAGTGTAAATGATCTAGTCTGTGCCTTGTTATAAAGATATTAGTAGTCAACTGAAAAACAAAAATGCTGCTCAAGCGGATTTGAACCCGTAACCTTCGGCGCACCGACGCTCTAACCAAATGAGCTATCGAGGGGCTTGTGGACATAGCTCGCAAACCAATACAGTCATGATAGTAACGGGCCACAGGAACAGTGATCTTAATCCTCACGCCACGGGGTAGTTAAAACCAAGAACAAGTAATCACAAGAACCTCCGTCTCCCTATCTCTGTAATACGACCATGCGGACTTGAATATATTTTGATACCCTAACCGATGCAAACGAGCGAAGGAGGAGCTACGCAGAACATCATAATTTGTTACCTCTACAAACAGCTATATCGCAGTAGAATCACGCAGAAGAATACGAACACCGTCTGAGGCGTCCTTTACAGCCATTGTGACGTCACGTCTAACTAGTCGCAGACCAGGTTCTTCACACCTGCAGGCATTTTTCATCTGTTATGCGCAGCGGCGAAGAGGGAAGTAGACGGGTGTCAACTCAAACCTCACAGCAAGTACCTTTATCTCCTCTCAGTATTATCGGGGTATCCATAGTCGCTGCATGGGACCAAAGACGGAGGTTCTATTGCATTATTTGTTCTTGATGGAACTTACACAAGGGACGTTTACCTATGTCGGAGTTTTATAGACTGTCTACAACATTGGAGACACAGACTTCTAAATTACTTTCTGGTTTATTTGTTGCGGTAAAATTCTCTTGTATAAAGTTCCATCTTCACACAGATTTTTGCTTTGATATAATGTTGATAGTTTCAGGGAAATGGCCATGAGTACGCTGTTTTTTTTGTTGCTCCAAAATTTTTAATCGAAACTAGTTATTTTGTGAGGGATTTCCTACTCACAGCCTGGGTGAACATGAGGCGCCATTGTGATCAAACACGACCGGCCATATGCTGATTTTACCCCCTCAGTATTAAACCTTGTGTGATATCGCATCTGAATATTAATTCCGAGATACCATTCCCCGTCCCTGGTTATGGTACATTTAGCCATATACTGTATTTTGTTGGTTTTCGCTTGTTGAATAAACCCGTTTGAACAATATCGATTTATTTTAAAATGAAATATCACAACCGAATCATTACGGATCACTCAAAGTGGGGAAAGCCCAATGCAAAAGAAGGTCCCGTGCGATGATATCTTCTGACATACACTATGAGCGTGTTCCACCCTCGTACCAATAGTAACTATTAGTTGCTATTTCCGTTCCATCCTCACGAAAAGTTACTACGCTGACCGTTCCAACCTTCTCGGAATTGTAACTAATAGTTACTATTTGCTTACCATGCTCGGGAGCGTGGTAAGCGTAGTAACTACGCATCTCTGTAACGTGATTGGTCGGATTCGCCCGTGGCATGATATCCCGCTGGAAAAAAGAAAGATCGTTCCAGCCTTGACGGCAAAAAGCCAGAATTTGTGACGTCATGCGCAGTAACTACGGTAAGTAGGGTGGAACACGCTCTATATTATCTTACGAAACCCAAGCATATACTCTACATCCCTATTTCATCCGATTCCGATTCCGGCAACCGATTCCAACGACTTTGACTGCATTTAAAGGAATGTCATTTTTCTTCAAGATCGATGTTTCCGCTCTAACTGAGAGCATAATAAGAGTAAAACAAATAATTTTACCCTGTCTCTGAGATCTCGGTTTTAAAGTCCCAATTATTTTTTTCAATCCTGCGAGCAGGCAACAACCCCTTAGTCATCCTTCAACACCTCAAACTCTGAGTCGGAATCTTCTGATGAAAACGGTCGCGAGTCAATATGCTCTTCCAGTACCACTGCGGGTTTTTCAACCACATCTGCGTCAGCACTCCGCTGCACATCAACTTCGGAAGTCGCAATTGCCACGGTCTCACTAGTCTCTGCTTCTACTACGGTCGTATCTTGAAACGAAATTCGAGCGTCACTTTCATCCCGTAAGCGCGAGGCGGACTGCACAGCTACAGTCTCATGCACATTTGTGAATAGCACACTTTCCAGCACTCCGTGTTCAGTAGCAGTGGGATCTGTACGGAGGAGTGGTGCAGACTGTTCTGCAACTTCGAAGTCAAAAGCTTGAAGCTCGCCTTCCAAGAGCTGGGGTCGTCCACGACTGGCGCTGAGAAGTGGCTGAGAATCTGGCCGCATAGGTGACATTAGCACACTAGACTGTGGCACTCTTCTGTTGTGTGTGCTTGCAGTTGGTGCTGGTTTTTCAGTCACACTGCTTCTTAGCACTCGGCTTGTACACATAGCTTGTGCAAATCCACTTTCTCCGGGTTCACTTCGTTCATCACTGCTAGTCACAAAATCGGCAGCACTCGCGAACTGCCGCTCTAATAGCACCTCTTCGGAGACAGCACCTCTCGACACTTCTTCTGGTACACGAACTGGCGCTATGTGAACTCGTTGTCGAACCTGTTGATTCTCGAACGTGTAGAATTCTGGCCGAGGGTATTCCACTGGCTCTACCTGGTTTCCGTACTGGCCGACAGATGGCCTCCTGATGATAACCTGCTGACCAGTTTGCTGATCCAATACGGCGTACGTAGCCCCTTGAGAAGCTGACATGGACATTTCCGAAAACTTCTTTGAAATGCTTGCAACGAGCTGGAAGTAAAATTTCAACTAAGCTTATGCCTCGATAATTATAATTACTGATCTACAAGCTGTTCTTTGCTACTCACGCCTGTGCATTAAAGAGTCAGCAACAAGAGACTACTGGGAACGTATTTCACACAACTTTGTCTAGCCCTTGTCGCTAGAAAGTGTGAGGAGATGCTAGTAAAGATACCATGCCGACTACCGGTAGCACGGGGCCACATGGGCTACGTCCAGTAGGCTACGACTTTCAGGAAGGCTTTAATAATCAAACATCTAGTGACTCGCACACGGACCTTCTTGTACTGGTCATTCACACGTGAATAACCTATATAATACTAATAATAGATGTCGAACAATATAAACAGTAGCCGAGTCCAGAATCAAATCACAGCACCAGCTTTAATTCCATACGACTTTCTGAGAAGAAGTTCAGAAAAGCAGATATTTAAGGAAGAATCTTTAATTGTTTTTCCACAAGTTTATTTTCCAGCTTGAGCGGCTTGAGCCTGAAGAGGCTAATAATAATAATAGATGTCGAACAACAAAAACAGTAGCCGAGTCCAGAATCAAATCACAGCACCAGCTTTAATTCCATCCAGCTTTCAGAGAATAAGTTAACAAAAGCAGATAGTTAAGGAAGAATCTTTAATTCTTTTTCCACAAGTTTATTTTCCAGCTTGAGCGGCTTGAGCCTGAAGAACGCACCTTCAATGGAGAAGATGGCGGTCCGAACCTCAGAAAAGAACAAGGACCTTTTTAGTAAATTCAAAATCAAAGAAAGTTAATTGAATTTCTACTTCAAGTTTGTACCAGGAAAACCCTGCAATAGTTGGCTTTTAGCTGATATCAAGTCTGTTGTTTTTCTTTTCCATTCTAATTTTTTACATGCAAGTAACAAAGCCAAGGTAGTGGAACAGTTAAAAAAAAGTGTGCAAATACGCATAATTCTATCGTAACTCAAAAGCGCCATATAGAAAATCTACAGGTTCCGTGATTTGGAAAGAACTAATCAATTCTGGAAGGTGAATTCGATGGATCATCAGGTTTGCAACAGAACCCCGCATGGAGTATTTTGTGGCTTTATATGAGTGCTGGAGAACAGATCGAAGCACTAATCAGCCTAACGTTAGGTTGAATCCAACGGCAAGCTTGCTATAATCCAATTAAGTCGTATGATACAGCACCACTATCAAAGTATCCCGCTAGTGTTGGTTCCTAGACGATCTATCGTTCCGACCTAGAAAAATTCGTCAATGCAGTTTGATAACCATCTAGATTAGTAACTCGTGCAGCAAAACAGGAAATGTTAAGAACAGTAATAAAGACAGTTACTGAAACCTACCTGGTCCGTAATGAGATCCTCTACCCTCTGTGGGGGTGGAGGAGGCGGAGCATATTGACGTATTGCTGGCTCAATTCCGCCAAGCCAGAATGGCAGACGAATCTGATACCCGCAGATCATCAGCAGCAGGAACATACTGACAATACCGAAGACGACAGTGACGACAATGCCCTTAAACAGCGACAGGTTTCCTAGATTCAAAAGAAATTTGTTTAGCCATGCGAACAACAACCAATAATTTTCTGTTCGTGATGCGAGCCCCCCCCCCCCCCCGCCAACCCACGCTAATATCAAATAACTTCGTCCTTCCACCTAAACCTTTCTGTAAAGTTGACGTCCTGACCCAAGAGTTTCTACTGATTGCACTGAACGTCGGTTTTCCGGAAACGACCAGGCAGACACGCTTCAGAAACCCAAGAGACGTCAAGTCAATAGGTTTCGGACGACAGGCGTTCCGCTACAGATAGATAGGTAGATATACCAAGAGAAGCGTCTCCTTACATTCACCCTTACGGGGCATCCAACGCTGAATGTATCCTCAGACGAACGAGTTCTAGCTCACTTACAAGGGGCTCGAAGGATTAATTTATTTAACATTAGCACACTCGACTGTGGCATCTAAAGTCGTTTTCGGAGATATCGTGGTACCAGATACCAGGCTCAAAAGGCGTTTTTGCAGTTTTCGTGGTAGATGGCTATTTATCGTGGTATCCGATATATCACTGTCCGACCATGGTAACTGATAGTGGGATCTGAGAAAGTCATCAAACTTTCATAATTACCAACCATAGAGCCTAGAATTTTTTCAAATTGGTGGGAAAGAAGATTGGAACTTAGCGACGTGACTGGATATCAGTTTTTCCTTTGGGATGACTTCGCGACAACTGTCGTTTTTGCAGAGCAACCGTAGCCTAGTATCAGATGCCACTGTAACTGCGAAAACGAATTGAAGACCTAGTTACCATGGTAACAGATACCATGGTATCTACAAAAACGCAACTTATATACTGCCCCAGGTACAATCACCTAAACTACAGCACAGTGACAAAGCGGATCGAACCTTACCTAAGAAGTTGCCAAAGAATTTTCCCAGACTATCTCCAACGTGGTCTAGGGGGTGGAAGACAACTGTTGCAGTCAGATCCCACAGAGCGACCAGGGCTGTCACTTCCAGTGTTGGGTCCGTAAGAAGGACCTGGTAATATTTGTCACAAGGATCGTCGGCTAAAAAAAAGTAAAAGTAAAAAAAAAAGTTTGTTGTTGTTGTCCCTCCTATGCCCTATCCAAGGAGAGGATGTGAATTGGTGAATACTCCTAGAGCCCAAGCTGACTGGAAAATATATAATCAAATAATGGTTAGAACGGATACATCATTTGGCAGCTGTCAATGCTGTGAATCGATGCCTACTGGTGTACTGGTATACGACACCCTTGCCGCTGCCCTGTGTGCCTCCAGATTGACTATCGACACACTTGAGCTTTCACCAAATGTGCCATCTCTCATCCCTTCAGATAACCGCAGTTTCAAGTCTCCTGAAACCAGGAAGAATTTCATGCAATTTGTAGAACGATGTAAATAGCCCGGTAAAGTTAAGGTAGTTGATGGCCGTTTTCTGTCGACCGATACGTCGGCAGGCGTTAGAATATACTGAGCACTTTATGAAGGTTTGCGACGAGCTAAAGGTTGGTACGCCGATTCAGCGAAAAGTCTTTCGTAGGAATTCAAAATCTGTGGCTCACTTGTTTTGCGATGAAGCACAGGCAGCACTTTCTCTAGGGAGATTGCAGCCTTTCTTTATTCTGCGTATTCTGCCGGCAAAATAACTTAACTTCGACTTTCCAACCGAACTGACGGAAATACGTCTGACAAAATCCGTCGACAAAGCAAATACAACAGTCTTCCCTACATCACTTACAGATTTTAGAGGAGACTTGATTGAGACATTCAGATTGATCAACGGAAGCTACAACAACTTTGAAGTGACCGATCTGATAAAAAAAAAAAAAAAAAACTCAGCATATATGGGACATGATTTCAAGCTTTTAAAAGTACGCTTCCACAATTGTGTATATAAGAAAGAACAAACGATTTACAAGAACCCTTCGTCTCCCTATCTCTGTAATACGACCATGCGGAGTCAAATATATTCTGAAACATTACCCGATGCAAATGAGCGGAGGAGGAGCTACGAAGAACATCATAACTTCTTACCTCTACAAGCAGCTGTATCGCAGTACAACTCCACATAAGTATGCGAACGCCGCCTCAGCCGTCCTTTACAGCTGAATGGTTCTCTACCATTGTGAAGTCACGTCTAAGTCACTGCAGACCGGGTTCTCCAGCCTTAGATGCGTTTAATACTAAATCAGTTCAGGTTTTTAACTCTGATCAATAGTTATATTAATATAAATTTCTTCGAGTTAAGTACAGACGCTTTTAAGATGCAGTATATCATCATTACTAAATGCGTCTAGATACAAAAAAAGATGGTTTAAACTCACCCATAAAAATCGTAGTTTTTGTCCAATGCCACAATGACTGATGCAATTCCATCTCGTGTGGCCTGCATTCTAACGGTACGGTGGACATTCTCGCCATGTCTGACTGCCGTTTTGCCATGGCACGCTGTAAGTGGAAGATTCAGACACAGATTCAAACTATTACTGGAGCTTCCTCCATTAGGTCTTTTTTGAAGCAACTTAGAGCGTGTTCCACCCTTCTACAAATAATAACTGCACAGTGTTCTTCAAAACTTCATTTTCATAATTTTTGGGCCAAGTTTTGTGTATGCCATCTGCATGAAAAAAGTAGGAACTCAGAAAGTTAAATCTATTCTACCTGTTAGATGATGCTCATGTCGTCATCTAACCCTTAGCACAATTTAACAGAATACGAAATCAGCTATGCTCTTTCCAATGGTAGAGTTGGTCAGTTTTAGAAAAAATTTCAGTTAGCACAGTTTTGAAGAACACTATTAGTTACTATTTCCGTTCCAACCTCACCAAAAGTTACTACGCTGACCGTTCCAACCTTCTCAAAATAGTAACTAATAGTAACTATTTGCTTACCACGCTCCGGAGCGTAGTCAGCTTAGTAACTGCGGATCTCTGTAACGTGATTGGTCGGATTTGCCCTTGGCATGATATTCTGCTGGAAAATAGAAAAATCGTTCTATCCTTGACGGCAAAAAGCCAGAATTCGTGACGTCATGCGTAGTGACTACGGTAAGTAGGATGGAACACGCTCAATAGAGACCGTGCTTGCTGCGGCAAATTGGAACTTTGCGATAACATGAAAACCGATTGGACGGTTGACCGGAGGGCAATCCACATCGACGAGCTTTCGCAAACCGTCGGTGGCATTCAATTTTGGCACTGCCTGTTTTGAAACTCAAGTCCTGAAACCCAAAGTAGCGACGAAGTAGACCTGAAATCTGATGCTATTCCGTTATTTTCCTTCTAAACAGCTAGCGCCATCACAAGTATGGCTACAGCCGATTTTACTTTTACATTTGTTTGGATGCTTTGCACTTTTATCTTCCGGGGAATCTGAATCAGCTGCAGCAACTGTATGGCTGCGGTGGGAAATACTCTATATGACAAAGTCCAAAAACACGCCAGTGATCCTCAGGAAGAAGGAGTAAGCGTGTCCGTACGACTCGCTTACTAATGTCAAATGGTTTGTCATTTTTGTTTATTTTTCACAAGAGGTTGTTTTTATTTATTTATTTGGTAGATCGCAGGTCATTTTATACAGGTCAGATAAATTAAGTTATTTTATTTTTGTTAGATTTATAGGGTACGTAGTTGTTGTTATTATAGTAAAATTTTTAGCAAGCACACTGCATTTTCGAATTTTTGTTCTCCACAGTGCTTGTATAATGAGCGTGTTCCACCCTTCTAACAATAGTTACTATTAGTTACTATTTCCGTTCCATCCTCACGAAAAGTTACTACGCTGACCGTTCCAGCCTTGTCGGAATAGTAACTAATAGTAACTATTTGCTTACCACGATCGGGAGCGTAGTCAGCGTAGTAACTACGCATCTCTGTAACGTGATTAGTCGGATTCGCCCCTGGCGTGAGATCCTGCTGGAAAATAGAAAAATCGTTCCAGCCTTGACGGCAAACGGTAAGTACGGTAAGTAGGATGGAACACGCTCAATGTATTTGTATTTTTGTGTAAAATTAAAAAACTTGAACTTGAACTCAAACTCAACGACTCAAATCTTGTGTCAATCAATCACCGTGATCTTTGGGTGCAGCTATGACACCACTTCTCCCTTTCTTCCGCTAGCTACCCAGAGAGGCCGGAGTTTTTGCAACGGCAAGGATAGATAGTCATCAAGAGTATTGGAACCACAGACACTTCAGTGAACCTTTGAGCCTTGTTACGCGTTTTCGCGCTCGCGCGGACGTGTCATTTTCACTTTCTATTGGTACATAGCTGCATTTACTTCCAGGTTATCACCGAAGCACGGTTTTCAGATTCTAAAGTCAAACTGAAATCGCAGGAAGACACCTTCGGTAAACAAAACAAAAAACATAGTTTGTCTAGGCTTTTCTTTTGTACCTCGAAACCGTTGTCACAGGCAAGTATCGATGACGTCTCCTAGGCGTATGCGAGCTTCAGAACACCCCAATGTCAGCGTGCTGGATTCAGAAAAAATCCGACACTCACTTACCGAAGCTAAACTGAGCTGAAGTTAAAACGCTTCGCTCAAAAGCAATCACTTCACCTGAGATTAATGCCTAGGACAGACGATTAAGGTCGAGACCTCCCGGACTGGAATTCCTGCCCCAATTTTCCACCATCAATTCAACACGGGGAAAGTTGAGATTTCTTCAACTCCGTAATGACAGCGAAGAAAATCTGAACGGGAAAACCTGACTGTCTCTTCCTAGCAAAAGCTCAACGACAATAAGAAGAAATGAGGATCAACTTTTAGCTCTATAGTCCAGACAAGCGCCGCCTAGACTCAGTCCCATGTAGTAGACCCCAGTCAGATATCTTTCGACCCAGTCACGTTGTTCTTAACCTCGTCTTATGATTAGCTTTTTGACTGTTGGAATTCAGCAATTTTACGAGGTCATTTCCAGGGCCAATGGGCTGCCCATGCATTATGTTATTATTATTACCGTCTTTGGCTGTATGTACGTGAACATAATAATTTGTTGCACTTACCTGCATGAGTAATTGATAGTGTGAATGCCAGCTGAGGCAAAAGAATATAGTGCCGAGAAGAACGACGGAGGCATACAGAGGAGAGCTTCTGGAGACATAAACAGCAACCAAAATTAGTGACAAGACAAGACCGATCGCCAACCAAATCTGTTGAAAGAAAAAACATCAATTCGAAGGATTCACTGGACATACGTACACGTTTAAAAAAAAAGTTGATTTGTTCCGTATCATAATGCTTTTACTTGCATGAATCACAGAATCGCCTCTTGGACTCTCACTTCAGTCGTTATCACTTCAAGTTGCCGCTAAGAATAATTTAAAATAGAAAAACTGCACGACGTCTCAGGCTATCAATGAAGCACAATCTGTTTTGAAGTAGGCTTGATATGATTGTGCTTTTTTGTCTGATGTATAAATAGGACTATCAGGCGTTCTTAAGGATTCACTTTCCAAAAGCAAAACGAAAATCTGCCACGCGACAGAACTTGTGGATTCTGTTCCGGAAAGCCGTTCCGCTTTCACAACTTTCCAAGATCACTTTCCACTCCGACGTGGATTCGCTCTCCAAAAAAACTCGCTGCGCTCTCAAAAACTCGCGGAGCGCCAAAACAACACTAGAAAGTGAAAAAGTGAAGAGTTTGCCGAAGTCGCAAAAGCGGTATCGACTAACTATTCTCCGTAACGTGTTCATGACGTCATGAAAGAAATAGGGAAATTCGATTAAATTAACTTTGCAGAATATATTTTTGTATCTATATATTGAGAGCCGAGCATTCAGCGAGGCGCCGGGCGCGTTTACACTTCTAAACCGTTCTAGGGACAATCAGTTCCGTTAGTAAATGGAAAATATAGACTTTACGTGTGACGGTCCCGACCCACAAATAATCGGCTAAAGTTTAGTCAACGCCACAAAAACAGCCGGCGCATAAACTGGCATAGCTTTCCAGACCGCCATTAGCGCCCTTGATTGCCGTGGTCCAACAGGGCTTTATGGGCTCAACAGAAAAGTCGATTCTACTTTTATCAATATAAAAATCATGCTTACATCAAGATGATCCATCGTAGCATCTATGCAGAATCTCTTAACTGAAGAAAAGAAGTTCCTCCAAGAATCCACTTCGATACAGTATTTCTTATCCAGTACACAATCATCGCCCTTCTCAAACATGTTTGCCATGACATCATCTAAGTCTTTCAAGCTCATTTTTTCGACGTCAGTGGACACGAAGTCGTTCAAGACAGCCAAGGATCTGGAATCTAGATTTGCAATCAGAGGATACCGAGCTGTGCCATGAAAGTCACCATCAGGCTGAAAAAATTACAAGCAATCTATCATGGGGTTAGATTCAAAATTTACACATACAGTTAGAAGTTGGTATAAGCGAAAGCCTTCTCATTTCGAAAGCAATTCGTCTGTCGAGGACGAAACTATCATACGTCCACTTCAGGGTTCGCTGAAATTATAATACTATATATGACTAAGTCCAAAACACGCAAGTGATCTTGAGGAAGAACGAGTGCGTCTCCGTAACGACTCAAACTCAACGACTCAAATCCTGTGTCAAACAATCACGGCGATCTTTGGGAGCAGGTATGACACCACTTCTGCCTTTCTTCCGCTAGGTACCCGGAGAGGCCGGAGATTTTGCATCGGCTAAGACAGGTAGTCATCAAGAGTATACGCCGAGGATGAAGACCGATAGGAAACACAACAACTCGGAAACTGAGAAACTTGTGTGTAAAATGAGATTAACTTTCCAGCAAGATAATGTAAAGCTACCAGTTACTGAGCTTTAGGGCACGCCCAAACCTGCATGTAGTTACTAGAAACTTTATTAGGCTACTACACTGTCAGAAGTTTCACGACAGATAACACAAGCCAGTCTAGTACACTAGCCCCTTTTCAGGCACGGTGCTCAAACGTCTAGCACCATGCCTGGGTGCTAGACGTTCAAGCACTGTACCTTGGATTTCATGTATGGTGCATGGATTTCAGTATACAGTGCACACATCAAAAACACAGTTTCTGTCTTAACAACTGAGCACCAGCTCGGACAGGGCTGAAATTACTACCATGAATTAGAGAAATCAAAGACAATCCTTTATATATTTTTCACAACAAAAACAAAAGGGCTCGGCTGATGACAGATGTGAAAAACCTCATTTCCTTTTCTACTTAGTCAAGGGTTTTGCATGCAAAGTGTCCTGTGCCTCAGCTTTTTCTACCTAGCAGCCAACCAGAATATTGGCTCTTGGGGAATAGATAGGGAAAATACATGGAAAATAGATAGGGTGCTGTTAGGCTTTTCATCTCCATCATCATTAGAGCCCTTTTGTTTTTGTTGTGAAAAATATATAAAGGATTGTCTTTGATTTCTCTAATTCGTAGCAGTAATTTCAGCCCTGTCTGAGCCGGTGCTCAGTTGTGATGACAGAAACTGTGTTTTTGGGATCCCAAAACGCAAGTGGAGGGATACCTATGACATCGCAAAAGTTGTCCGTCTGTCCGTCCGTCTGTCCGTCCGTCTGTAAGCACGATAACTCTCGAAGGGAGTGAGATATTTTGATGAAACTTGGTGTGAGGATTCGTTGGGTCGTCGGACCAGTCAAGTTCGTAGATGGGCTATGTAGCCCTACATTTAGGGGTGGAGGAGGGGGTTTAAATTAAGGGGCAAACAAAATATTTTGAAACAGCTAATGTGATAGTCGATTATGGGGTAAGAAGACATGCTGAGCACGATGGTGAAAACTATTTTGTCATCGGACGAGTAGTTCGCCCGGAATCCGGCCAAAACCGGAAAGTTTGTTAAAAGTAAAAGTTTTATTTGAAGTTGATTAGATGTTCGATTTAGGGGTAGGAAGACATGCTGAAGACGATGGTGAAAACCATTTTCTCGAAGGATAAGTAGTACGCCCGGAATCCGGCCGAAACCGGAAAGTTTGTTAAAATTAGAAGTTTTATTTCGAGTTGATAGTTTGATAGTCGATTATGGGGTAAGAAGACATGCTGAGCACGATGGGGAAAATCATTTTGTCATCGGACGAGTAGTTCGCCCGGAATCCGGCCAAAACCGGAAAGTTTGTTAAAAGTGAAAGTTTTATTTGAAGTTGATTAGATGTTCGATTTAGGGGTAGGAAGACATGCTGAAGACGATGGTGAAAATCATTTTCTTGACGGACAAGTAGTTCGCCCGGAATCCGGCCAAAACCGGAAAATTTGTTAAAAGCAAAAGTTCGAGTAGATGACAGATTAAGGGGAAGAAGGGAGGCTGAGTCGGTTTATGACGATGTTTTTTTACCCGGACATATAATTTTTCCGGAATCCGGTTGTAACCGGATTTTTTTTAAGTCAAACTTTTATTCAAAGTTGATTAGATGTTCTTTATAGGGATAAGGAGATACGCTGGTTTTGTTTCTGTATTTTTTTTTGTTTGCTGGGCTAGTAGTTCGGTCGGAAATCGGCAGGAAGTCCCGGTCAGTATCGTCAAAATAGATATGGTTTATAGAGGTATATCTGAACTTGGTTTTCTCTGATAATTAGCCTGTCCAAGACTGGATCTGGCGAAGACAAGACTCGATTGTCTGAATCAAATATTAGATTTTTGGGATCCCATCGACACCTTTGGTCTTGTTTCTGTATGCACTGTATACTGAAATCCATGCACCATACATGAAATCCAAGGTACAGTGCTTGAACGTCTAGCACCCAGGCATGGTGCTAGACGTTTGAGCACCGTGCCTGAAATGGGGCTAGTGTACTAGACTGACACAAGCACGCGCAGTTTCAACAGACAACACTTGGGATGTAATCTGTTGTGATTTTGAAAATGCACTAAATATTATGCATAATAAGCTTTGCCAGAGCCAAAAAACGTGAAAAAGCATTTGCTGACTCTTTTGTTTGTCGTCATGATATCCGAAAAGTCATCAGATGCTTTTTCGGCGATTTTTGCATAAAATTTAGTGCATAACGTTTTTGAAATCACAGCAGATTACATCCCAAGTATGTCTGTTGAAACAGCGCATCCTTATTCTATCTGTTAGGAAACTTCTGACAGTGTATGCAGCACTTCAAAAGGCTTTTTTGGCTTCCGTCGCTGGGCAAATCGGCGGTCAGCGGAGCTACACTCAGAAAAAAAAAAAAAAAAAGTAAGAACAGAAAAGGCTACTTTTGATTCACCTCCAAGATAATGATCCCCTAAAAGCTAGATAAATCCCTAACTATAGGTGACTCCCGAGAGCATGACAGGGAGCTCAAGGGGCCTCAAAATCGTTCAAATGTAGGTTGTACCGAAACATTGCACAACACATTTTCTGAAACGAGAATGGCTAGAGCAGTTAAGGGAAATAAACTGTGCTGGTGCTAGCAGCACGACTCGTCCTTTAGAATTTCATTTTGAAAACTGGGATGACAAACGTGTGTGTGTCATGGGAAAAAACACCAACAAGCAGCAACATCAAGTTCTAATTATAAGGAAAAGAAAGTCTGGGTCTTGAGTCAAGTTGACCCCAGAACAGATTGAATCAAAAAGTGTTCTTTCTTTACAACAGAGGTTTTTCTTTAGGTCTTCATCCATATTCTTTATTCATGAGTGCTGGTGAGCTGAAGACTTAGTCAGACATTAGGCTACCATAGGAATAGGAAACCGCAACATCTGACGACGAATCTTGGCTGGAATCTTTAACAATTCCCAACAGATGTGTGGCACTTACCTTTACATCAATCTTTGAAAGAAGTGACTTGACGATTCTCCTCATATGAATCTTCTCCATACTAGAGGGCTTCGGAAAATTTTCTTTGGTTCTGTCCACACCACCATCTGAAACCAAGCTCAGCTCGTTGCTACTTTCGGAATGCGAGGTGTCTTTGTCCTTGGTCCCTACTGTCCATGCAATCTTCTTTTCAATTTTTTCTTCTTCCACTTCTTCTGGTTCTTGTATGTTTTTAGGTTTCCTCGGAATCCTCAAGGACGAATCAGAGAGCTGTTTGCTATGATATTTTGCTGATGGGTCATAGCTTCCCATGTCAAATGGATCAATCATTTCATGATCAGGTATGTCCTCATCAAAGAAACAAGCAGCCAGATGTGTATTAAGCAGAATTGTTGCTAATATGAACTGCGGCTTCATCTTTCAGGTCTTGAGATCTCCAGTATGTTCAACAGCTGGAAGAGATAATGAAGATTAGGCTACTATTGTGTATAATAATAAATTATCAATTCGTTTCCATGAAAGAACCAAGTAGCACAATAGAACATCATCATGGACCCTATTGGCTCTGGAAGTGAGAATTAAGGTAATTTAATATCTCAAGACAGAGCTGTTTACCATGCTTTTTATCCAGATTTAAAACAAAGGCTTGCATTTCCAGGGCTAAAGATGCGACGTCGGAGGTTACGCCTGTAGAAAAGGGGGAAAATGATTTTTGGGATATGTCTTGTAATGAATCTGATATTTTTATTTTACTTTTCGGTAATGGCTTACATTTCTAGTTGGTGAATATTTAAAGCGTAGAGGGACAAGCACATAGAGGTACCACAAACCCGAAAGAATACGTTCATTCTATGAAATCGACTATCCCTGGATAACGGAGAAACGAAGCAACGCATTTTTATCGGGTTTTCAGGAATTTAAAGTGAATAAGTGATATGTTGCTAGACTGTTGGACCTCAGACCTATTCGGTTGAACTTTAAGACTGTCAGCTAAAATTAAAAGTCTTCAACCTTCAACCCACCATACACATTTATTCGTCGCGTTTTAAGCTTTCCATTTGTTCACACCACATCTAATTTTGCATGTGGCAACTAAATCGGTTTCACATGCGATTAGTAACAGAAGCTGGTCAGTCATTGTTGAAAGCAAAGTGGCCTCAACCAACACTCATCTTGCTAAAAAGTCTTTCCCCTTTTGCTGAGGTAACAGGGAGTGTCTTGGACAGCTTGAACGCTTTCCATACTAGTGGTAAGACATCTTTCAATTCACGAAAAATGTTTCGAGGCTCTCCTGGCGACTTTTCAGATCACGTCGGAACAAGGCTAGCTCGTCTTTGAACTCTTCTCGGCTAGTTACCGGTAAGGTGTCGAGAAACCTGTGGAAACTGCAGTAGATTGTACCGTGACATTATTCCTGAAACTGTATTTGTAGTCGGAAATGATGGAATTTCAGTAGGTTGCCTAATTCATGAAAGCCACAGAAACTTAGGAGATTACCGGAATCACTCGATGAATGTCCGGTACACTGTGTTGTCTGTCTGTAAGAATCACTCTGGTAAGTTGTGTCCCAGGGTTATTCGGGAAAGCTGTGAGTCTAAACTTATTCGGTAAGCAGCAAATTTTCGGTAGATTCCGTGGAGCAAAATTCCGGTAGATTCCCTCAGAAAAGTTCCGGTAGATTTCAGAACTCTATTAGATCCCGTTTGGCAAAGTTTTCAAAGGGCAAAGGCCCCGATCCAGCCTCCAGTAAATCCCCTGAGACAAGTTAGTTCTGGTAGATTCCTTAAGCAAGATTTCCGTAGATGTCCTGAGCAAAATTCTTGTAGGCTCCCTCAGCAATAATCCAGTAGATTCCCTAAAAATCATCGCGTTCAGGTTAATTTGACAAATCTGTACTGGCGCAGCTTTGTCGCACCAGTCAAAATTTACCGGAAATTTTTTCAACAGATCTTCTGGGGGGGGGGTTGGACCCTCCAGCTCCACCGAAAATACCCGGAGCCAATCCGGTTCTGTAAATGATTTATCCAGAGCATCTGTTTGTTATTCCCACAAAGTTCGAGATTTCCGTAGATGTCCTGAGCAAAATTCCGGTAGGCTCCCTCAGCAATAATCCAGTAGATTCCCTAAAAATCATCTCGTTCAGGTTAATTTGACAAATCTGGACTGGCGCAGCTTTGCCGCACCAGTCAAAATTTACCGGAAATTTTTTCAACAGATCTTCTGGGGGGGGGGGTTGGACCCTCCAGCTCCACCGAAAATACCCGGAGCCAATCCGGTTCTGTAAATGATTTATCCAGAGAATCTGTTTGTTATTCCCACAAAGTTCGATCCCGATCACACAAGTCGAAGCGGGTCAAGTTTTACCCCCCCCCCCCCCCCAATAGTTGTCGGATCCGGTCCGGGAATGAAAAAGATCACCAGATAGAACTGTCCTCTGTCGAATTAATAAATTGCACTCGAATCCGATCACCCGTTCCAGAGTTAGGCATGACTCAATATTCCGGATTCCCCTCCCTCCACTCCCCCCTAAGATTGTCATATCGAGGATTTTTTTTTATTTCCAAGTCAGTTTGACCAGGTCACCCTGATATGCCTGTCAAGTTTCGTCGTGGAAATGCCAAAATAACGGAATTCCGCGAAACCCCCTCCCCACCCCCGAGTGTCCGGATCCAGTCCAATTGTGTAAAAGATTTTCCTGGAGCAGATGTTTGTTCTTCCCATCAAGTTTCACCCCGATCCCTCCATTCTAACCGTTTCTCGAAATCTCCCCCCCCCCCACACACACACACAACTCCCCCCACAGTGCCTGTAGCCAATCCGGTTCTGTGAACGATTTATCCAGAGCATCTGTTTTTTATTCCCACAAATTTCCATTCCGATCTCTCCAGTCTAAGCGGGTCATGTATGCCCCCCTCCCCCCAATAGTTGCCGGATCCGGTCCAGATTTGAAAAAGATCACCAGAGAAATGTCCTCTGTTCAAGGGGAACAGAGGTTGGTTGGTTGCGTTCCGCCACTTAACGATTGTTAACAAATCGTTAACAATCGTTAACTTTTCCCGTTCCAAGACTCTGATTGTTAAATTTAAGCTCCGCCTTCCTACGATTTGCGTTTCAGAACTTAACGATTGTTAACTATTTTGTAACGATGGTCGGTGAGCATCGTTACAAAATAGTTAACAATTGTAGAACTGGGAAAAGTCAACGATCGTTAAAGCTGCAGTAAGCTCCGCCCCGAAGTAAAATTAACGATTGTTAACAATTGCTAAGTTTGCGGAACGCAACCTCTGACTGGATCCCAACCATCTGCGGCGCACCGCAAGTACAAGACTTGCAGGTCTGACTTTCTTAGCCGTTGTCAATTTTATCCTTGCTGATGTCACCGATTGTGCTAAGTTCGCTGACGCTTTGTCTTTCTTGCTCAAATTCTAGTCAATCAAGGACTCACTATACCCCAGTTTGAGCCTGACTTAGTTCCTTCTTTTCATTTTGGCTATGACCTGCAAAACTAACTCTTAACCCGCAAAAGTGTAAAGGGATTCGATTCAACCCGCTGAAAAGCGAATTCATGGAACCTGATCCTATATTTAACATGGGTAAGAGTCAGACTTTGTTGGGTGTCACTTTCACCGAGGATTGCAAGTTCAGTGACCATGTCTGCAGCCTTGTGAAGAAAGGGAATGCTGCACTCCAGTCAATCACAACAATGAAGCGATTTAGATTCAGTGAAGAATACCTGTTCAGTTTTGGGACCATATGTGCAAAGGGATGTATCACTTGAATAACATTGAATTGGTGCAAATCAAAGTGTGTCGTATTATGCTAGGGCTGATATCTATTGGCTACAAAGCTTCCCTCATGCTATTACGGCTGGAGCCACTCCATGTCTGCTGGGAAAAATCTAATTTTACGCTTTCGTCGGTCGATCCTTGCCAGTGAAAAGCACAGAGACATACTGCCCCATCTAGCACCAGTGACAGGACGGACGCATCACCAGAAACTCTTGGTGCCAGTGAAGGGTTGTACTAACCAGTATCTGAATTCTTTTGTACCACATTTTACTGAGAAAATTAACAAGAAACTGGTGGATTCCACGTGACATGTTTTATTTTTAATGATTGTACACATTCTAGTTATTTTAACCTGATGTAATGGTCGACTGCCCGGTGGTTGACAATTTGGTCGCTACTAGTTTATCAATAGAATATCTATCCATCATCTATTTTTACTGACTAAGCATAAATTCAAAGTGGCAAAAATGCTTTTGAAAGCTATTTTTAATCAACTGAATTTGAACAAAACGATGTGTTCGTTTTTTGAACAAGGAGTAGCAGTAACTCAATTATAAGTGGAAATATTACATCGCCTTCAGGAGCTAAGAAATGCGGATTCAATTGTCAATGGTATCATCTGCCACTGCTTTGCAGGGGCGTCACTATGGGGGAGGGAGGGGGAGACTCCCCTCAAACAGTCTTGAGAAAGTACTTTTGTCGGGCATGGCTGGCTGAAGTTCACTTGTTTGTTGGCGCGAAGCGCCAGCAAACACAGAAGAAATGCAATTTTGTACGCTTTTGTCAGGAGTCAGTCGACTCGTTAGCACATCAGGTTCTTTTCATACGCAAGAAATAAAATCCTGCAAACATTTCTTGGGGAAAGTTTAAGTTTCGTGGGCACATCGGCTTCTACCTACAAGTAAGAAATAAATTTCTTTACAGTCTTGTCGGGAACAGAAGAAATCGAATTCTGAATGCTTTTGTTGGGCATCGGTGTTCTTGTCGGTACATCTGGTTCTTTTTATATGGATGAAATCAAATTCTGCCAAAATGGAACTCATTGTCCAAGGATACTGTCAATGCAGAAACAGTAGATGCCTTCGAAGTTAAGTTGGACAAGGAATGGTTGTTGAAAGCCTGGAAGCACGAATGGGATGCAGCAGAGTCAGCAACAAGACATTAGTTGTCCACAAACAAATGAGAAAATCCAGTTAAAAAAAGTTACCACACCACCAGCAACTGTACAGGGGCATTGGGAAAATGTGATTTAAGGTAAGTAGTTAGGCACAAATTTTGTCAGAAAAAATATAGATTTAAAAAATTTCATCTGTGGCAAGTACTTCAACTATTTCTGGGTAATGTCGCTTTCTTTGTGAAAGCTAAAACGAAAAGCCAAATATGTGAATTTGAATATACGGATTTACATCAAAGGAACACTCTCAAATGATGCATTACAGTTGGTTTTACAAAATATTTTGCCTGCGGCGCATTTTGTCGTATTCTCTATGAAGGATGGTGTTTCATTTAGTTAGCATTTTAGGATTGAAATTCTTGGGGGTTTGAAACAGACTGAAGCTAGAACTTGTAATGACAGGTATAGCTAAATTTTCCAGAAAAAAGGCAGCCCTACAAAATTTGGCCTGTGCTGCTTAGTTTAACTTGTTCTGGGTACGCCAGTCTACCACAAACACCCCTGATTTTGGGAAAGCCTATGCCAAATGCTGGGTATATCAGCGTTTGGTATAACCAATGCCTAATGCTAGATACACTATGCCAAATGCTGGATACTGGGACCCAATAAAATACTGATGATTTGAGTGAAGCTCAGAAATCAACCAATCAGAATTCATCTGTAGTGAGGTAGGTCAGAGTTAGTGTACCAACAGCGACAGCTATGCAGCATTGGGCATAGGGTATCCATTGTTAGGCATAGGCTATGCCAAATGCCCGATATACCCATAGGGTATAGGGTATCCAAAATTCAGGGGTTTGTGGTTGACTGGGGTACAGCCGTTGGTAGCTTTGCTCTTGAGCGAAAGCTGAAATGAAAAGCAGAATATGTGAAGTTTAATATATGAAATTACATTAAAGGAATAATTTGAACTGATGTATTACAGCTAGTTTTGCCCCAGCTGTATTCTGTTCTAGCGAGAAATGTTTTGTCTGCAAATTCTGGAGTCTGTTGGCATAAACCAGACATCTCCCCCCCCCAAAAAATAAAAAGTTAACAGGCTAGTGATGCCCCTGCTGCTTTGTAATCCTTGTCTTGGTAGCCCTACCAACAATAGTTGCATTTTTGATCCCAATTCTCTGTTTCGAATTCTCGCTTCTTCATTCTAGATTATCGTAAAAATTACCGTTTTTGCTCCTCTGAGTTCTTCATTCTCATTGTTACAAAAACACTAATTTTGCAGCTCGTCCGCAACCCGGTGTACGTGTTTATGCATACTGAGCCTGTACTAAGTACCCACACTCTGCTGACCAATCAGGGAGGAGAATGCAGAGAGGAGAATCAAGAATTCGCCATCGAAGCAACTTCTCGATTCTGCAGGATTGCAGAATCTGTTCCCTGTCCCTGTTCCCCGTTCTCGATTCTAAAAAAAGTGCAAGAAATGGAGACTCCACTTCATCTGAATAGTCCGAAAACGCGAAATAGCAGAATTCTGAGGATAATCACGAATAATAAATCACGGGATAAATCACGAGGAGAATTCGGATCAAAAACGCAACTAATGTTGTCAAGGTAAAATGCAGTTACTCTTTAATGCATGATTTTCTTGTTACATGGAAAAAAGAGCTGTCCATTTATACTGCACTTGCTAGGATGGGATCAGCAAAGTGTGTCTTCTGCTCAAAAGATTTGTTTGCACTTCTGTTCTTCATTCTTGCACCTTTGGCCCAGGTATTGTGGGCAAAAGCTCATAGGTGGACTACACTGGCTGGTACAAACACTCACTGATTCAAAGAAACTGGAACTTACTAGGACCTGTCCACTACTTTTGCACAAACTGTCCCCTACTTCTACAGTTCATAGCCTCATATTACTCTATTATGTTCTTTCTATCCGAGTTTTCGACCAATGGCGTTGACGGGCAGCACAAGAGTATAATGGATAAAACTTTTCCGCTAGATGGCTTTACATTTCCCTAGGAGGCCTTGTGATTGGTGGAGTTTGAACAAGGAAGTCCTTCCTACAGAAGTTAGTTCAGCTTATATATAAATATGAATAGGTTTCTTAATCTTTCTCGGACATTTTTTATAATACTGGTAGGCATTTAAGTAACAAAAAAAGACAAAGCAAGAAAAAAGGCCTTCGCCTCTAAATAAACTCTGAGTGTGTAACATACACACTCGGTCCAATTTTTGCAGTCCATATTTTGAAGTCATGCATGCTTAGGTCGAATGTGAGAAGAAACTATTCTACTTTTATCGGTGCGACTTGTACACGTGGCAAGTATGCGACACGAGCGAAAACTGTCTTCTGTATCCAGAATTACAATAGACAGTTACTATATATTTGACCTGTAGAATCTTTAGTTGTTTTTCCACAAGTTCATTTTCAAGCATGAGCGGCTTGAGCCTGAAGAAGACCTTGCCAAGAAGGACCGAAATATCGCTCTAATACAATGCAGCTGAAGTATTACTTCAGACACAAGCGAAACAATTACATTTTTAAGAAGGGTACACATCAACAGACAAACAATATTTTGACTCTTCCAAACCAAATGTTTGTTTCCCAAACCAAATGTTACCTTTCCAAACCAAATGTTTCTTTCCCAGAACCAAAATGCCCATTCATACAATTTTACCTGTGACAAAAATTTATCAATATCAATAAGTATAATTCACATAATCCTTGTGTAGAGCAAAAATAACCTTGCACGTACAAAAATAATGGTTTGAAAAATACATAAACCAACGGTCAAACACTGCTTTGTTATAATTAGATACGAAATATGGTACAAAGGATTTAAAAAACGCTCAGAAGACTTGAAATCGGGTTCTCTAAGGAATTGTTTCTTCGCTACTTTTCTAGCTTGCCGGGTGTCGACGGTTGGTTCAGGGGCGTAAAAAGGCGGGATGTCGCGATGATCTGGAGACAGAAGGAGGGAATATCCAAATGCCATGGTGAGATCGTGTCTCCTTTGGTTGAGTGTTTCTAGCTCTAGAGTTCTGCAGGCTGGTGTTGTAACCAACGTACATGTAACCGAGTAGAATGCGGCAAGCTCTCTTCTGAAGGGTCTCCTATTGGTCGCTTTGTTCACTGGAGAGAGAGCTATGCCGTACGCTACATGCGTATTCAACAAGACCAAAGTTTTCGATGGGATCCCACAAATTCAATATCTGATCCAGACAACTGGGTCTTGTCTTAGCCAGATCCAGTCATCGCCAGACTCGTTGAACATTTTTACAATTAAAATTCAGAAACAGATTAAGGCCAAATAGCTAATCGTCCGAGAAAAACTTCCTGTCACTACAACCAATTTCCCGATTTCGGCCTATTTCCAGAACTAATTGTCCGGCGAAAAAAAGAAAGCTCAAAAATGAACTCAGGGTATCTTCTTTCCCCAATAATGAACATCTAATCAACTTCAAATAAAAATTTAACTTATAACAAATTTTCCGGCACCAGCCGGATTACGGTCGAACTATATGTCCGGGTAAAATGTGATTGTCACACACGGATTTAGCATCTCTTCTTACCCCTAAATCGGTTATCTAATCAACTAGAAATAAAACTTCAACTTCTACCGATTTTCCGGTTTTGGCCGGATTTCGGGCGAACTACATATCCGGATAGAAAATTGTTTTCACATAAGTATTCAGCATGTCTTCTTGCCCTAAATCTAACATCTAATCAACTTCAACTAAAACTTTTAATTTTAACAAACTCTCCGGTTTGGGCCGGATTCCGGGCGAACGACTTGTCCGTCGAGAAAATGGTTTTCACCACCGTGTTCACCGTGTCTTCCTACCCCTAAATCGAACATCTAATCAACTTAAAATAAAACTTTTACTTTTAACAAACTTTCCGGTTTGGGCCGGACTCCGGGCGAACTACTTGTCCGTCGAGAAAATGGTTTTCACCATCGTCTTCAGCATGTCTTCCTACCCCTAAATCGAATATCTAATCAACTTAAAATAAAACTTTTACTTTTAACAAACTTTCCGGTTTGGGCCGGATTCCGGGCGAACTACTTGTCCGTCGAGAAAATGGTTTCCACCATCGTGTTCAACATGTCTTATTACCCCATAATCGACTATCACATTAGCTGTTTAAAAATATTTTGTTTGCCCCTTAATTTGAAACCCCTCCCCCACCCCTAAGTGTAGGGCTACAAAGCCCATCTATGAACTTGACTGGTCCGACGACCCAACGAATCCTCACACCAAGTTTCATCAAAATATCTCATTCCCTTCGAGAGTTATCGTGCTTACAGACGGACGGACGGACGGACGGACAGACGGACAACTTTTGCGATGTCATAGGTATCCCTCCACTTACGTTTTGGGATCCCAAAAACCGGCCGCACATGCGTCTTGTAGCAATCCACCATAGCATGAACGCTGAAACCGAATCTTTTTAGGTATGAGAAGGATTAGCCACCTGCTTTCCCTGCTATGTAGTCTATATGTGGAGCCCAACGTCGGCCATTACTGATGTAAACTCCCAGCAGCTTTATAATATCAGAATATTCCAGTAGGGTGTCTTTGGTTTGAGGCAGATCTTGTCGCAGGAACCTAACTCGGAAAAGTGTACTTTTTTCTTCGCTGATGCTCAGTTTTAGTTCTTCTGCTTTAGATTTTAGGATGGTAAGCATTTGCATAACAGGGTCAATCGACTGAGGGTCACCGCGAAGACGCATAGCATTGAGTGCCAGGTCGTCAGCAAACTTGTAACGGTGCTTGGTTGCCTCGGCCAGACGGTTGGCTACCATCAGGAAGGCAACAGGACCTAGTTTGGTTCCCTATGGGGCCCCACATGTTATGTCCTGCATCGACGACTCTTCTCCACCTTGACGAACTCTAACCATTTGCTTCCGCTCGGACAGGAGCGGTGTGAGTCTTTGCATATCCGGCTGTCTTCTTCTTCTTATGATTCGTCAGCACCTAGGTTCCAGGGAGGGAGGGAGGGACCTTTGGGTTGTATCGCTGGGTCGTGGTTAGGTTAGGTTAGGGCAACCTTGGGCCGAGATGAACGGTGCTCTCAAGGTAGGCGCGCGGTTTGAACCGTACTTTTCCGCCAATCCCAGAGACCCGGAGCAAAATGGCAAACACCCAATGTCCTTTAGCAAATGTTCTTTGTTTTACCTATTCTCTCGTCTGTTTGCTTTTTCGTATTAGTCCATAAAACAATATAATTACCATTATTATGCTCATTATGACCTCTCATTTATTTATTTTTTAAATTGTGGAGTAAAAATATAGAAAGAAAGAATAGCGTGAATACTGACGGATAGATGAAGAGAAGTTAATTTGAGATTGTTGAGAAAAAAGTGAGTTAAATATGGGTTTATTTCAGACGTTAAGTGGCCTGAATAGTTAAAAGTGGGAAAATAATTTAAAATTAATGTCACAGGGAAGGAGGATGGTAAACAGACGGTAAACCATTGTTTACCATCCAAACCGTCGTTTGGATGTTTCGAAAAATGAACACCGGGCCCTTCTGCCCGGAGGAAATTTAATGTACTCGTTCCAGTCACTTTGCCGTCTCTGCCCATTCATTCTTTATCTCGACTCGCATTGTGTATTTCACAAATTTCGTTTTTACATGAACACAATTCAATTTGTTTACATTAATACTATTTAAATAATCACATGTCTTTCCTGCTACTCCTTTTCTTAGCAAGATATTTTCCCGACAACACTGTGGTTTTTGGTTTGCATTCAGATTGGAGTTATTCAATGTCCTTACTTACCTTACTAGTCCCGCTCTTATAACTGATTCTGACTGTTTTTTATCAAATTCTCTAGCTTTAAATGTGGAAAAATGTTGATAACGTATTTATGTACTCGAATCGGATACTGCGCTGCACTAAGAGTTGGGGGGGGGGGGGGGGTATTCTGACACGTCTAGGTATCTAACGAATGGAACGACCAAGCTTGAACTTTGAGGGTACGAAAGTCAGTTACCCTGGATGATTCATTTTGGGCTCCCAGTAGGATTTGACTTTTCGCGACACGAGTTGGAATGGGGAGAAGGGGGGTACCGGACATTTCCCGAAAATGCTCAGACTCGAGTGAAAGTTGACGACTGAAGTTGATGGAAATCCCATATATCCTATTTCTAAGTCCAAGTCGTATTTTTCGACAGGGAGGGGGCTAGAGGGGGAGTATTTTGTGACGTTCTCCACTACATTCGTGTAGTACCTACTCGTAACAAGTGCCCTATGTGGTCGTACCCCTTGCTTAGAGTAATGAATGTGAAATGATTGTGAATAAGGAAAGGGTTTAACGCACTGAAATAACGAAACAAAACAGAAAATTAGGTTTTAGTTTTGTCCTCTGACGTACTGTACCTAAGCTGTCATAACTCATAAGCGCGACTACTTACTTCAGGTACGAGCAGAGGCTTTACTAGCCAGAATGTTTGACGGGAGGAAAAGGCATTTACCGACTGTTGTGCAGAAAAAACAACTGTTTTCAAGAAAAAACGACAGTTTTGAAAAAGTCACTGATCTCCCCCCCCCCCCCCCCAGTCGGGACGCCTCTGGATTCCGGTCATTACTTTATCACAGGATTTGACCTTGCCACTGCACTTTACACAACTATGTAATCAAAATTTCCAAACTGAACTGTCAGAAACGCTCATTTTCACATTTGTGATTTTTTAGAAGCCTTTACACCCTCGTTACCTATGGTTCTAGTTTTCTTGATTAGTCCTCCAAGGTATTACTTGATTTAAACCTGCTGAAAAAGGTGCTACGTAGCCATCCATTGGTCAGTCTCTTTAATTGGTCCATAGAGACTTGGTTTTATTTTAAGACTCGAGATTACTTGAACTCGTGACTCGGCCGGATTTCGAGATGAAACGAGTCCGAGTCTAGTTTCGTAAACAACGAGTCCGAGTCCATGAAAAAGGCGTCTCCAATCGAGTTCAGAGTCCGAGTCCACCAGCTCTGCCTTCTTGGGGGTGATGGTGAGTTATAACAGGGACTCAAGTGCCAGGTTTATTGCTCTGATTACTGCGGAAGCTTTCCCGGTGCGATGGTCTTTAAATCTACCAGGAATGCGCTGCACCCCGTTCACAGATTTGTCAATGAAGATCGGGAAATAATACTCGTGGTGGTTCTGCCGTAACTGGGCGAACCTGTGACGTAGCCGACAACACTGAAAACACGGCTGTGATGGGTATTTATGACTGCGAAAATCCTAGCATTTTCAAATATTATAGATTCAATTATTATAGAAAGAATCTTTAACAACAACAACTGACGTAAATATGCTCGGATTTGAAGAATACACTAGTCTTTTACGCAGAGAAAAATGTGTCATGGATGCTACTGGGTCACAGTGACCGCGGTTTTACACTAGCACGGGATGTGTGTATCTCGACAGTTTTGAAAAAGTCGACTGATTTTTAGAACAAGAGCTACGAGCTCATATGGCACTTGTATGGGTAGGCTGTACAAGAAAGTAGATGAGAACGTCAGAAAATACACCCGCCATCCAAAAATGCGGTTCGGAAATAGAAATAGGATATTTAGTTTCACTCATTTCTGAGCAGTTCCGGCATCGTCTCGATTATCTGTAGCAAATGCACATGACTGTTCAAACTTTCAGCCCAATAAATCCATTTGTTTGATCCCTAGACGTGCGACACTATTTCCTGAACTCCCTCTATCTCCACCTACCGTAGCCGAATCTGGTTCGGAATAAAAAAAATCAACCACCAAAAGCATCTTCTTTTATACCATCTATCAAGTTTCACTCGAATCTGAGCATTTTTGGAAAGTGCCGGTCCCCCCCCCCCCCCCCGCCTCCCACCAATGTTGTCGGATCCGGTTCGGTCCCAAAATATGTCATCTAGGGTATGTCTAGATGACATATTCTGGCAATCTCCATCCTATTGTGGTCGAACAGGACTTGAAAACATAAACGTCGTATCTCTTAATTCCCTGTTCCTGTCCATCAAGTTTCACTGAAATTGGAGCATAGCCTATATGCAAGTTTCCAGTACCCCCCCCCCCCCTACCTTGACGGAATCCGGCCAGGACGCTAAATAACAAATCTAGGCCGCATAAACTCGCCACTGTCGAATTTGCATCTCATTCGGTCCATCCGTTTGGTTTTTGTGCATGTCAAAAGTCCCCCCCCCCAATTCCCCTAATCGTGGTCGCATATAGTTCGACCTCAAGTTTTACATGTCGAGGTCATCGATCCGTATCACCCATTAAGTTTCACTCGAATCAGACCACTCGTTCGCAATTTATAGAAGTCAATTTCCATATTTCTCTTCTCTTGCTCCCCCCAAAAAATGCTCGGATCTAGGAAGTTTCCGGGGGTATGTTGTGTCAGGTTCTTAAGTCAAGATAATTCGGGTCACTAATATGCCTGCAAAGTTTCGTTGTCGTTTTACATCTCGAACTATTCTAACTCACGACTACCGGAATTCCAGTAAACCCCCTCCAACTCCCCCCACAGAGCCCCAAAACCATCTGGCTCCGCCAATTTCATCTAGGCCTAATGCTTGTTCCATCCATTAAGTTCCGTCCCCATCCCTCTACTTTTAGAGTTTTTTTAGTGTTCCCCCCCCCAAACTCATCCCCACAGGTATCGGACCCGACCCGGACGTGACACTGAACGTCCGAGGCGATAGCTCAGCAGACAAGTTTCATTCAAATCTGATCACCCGTTCAAAAGTTATGCACGCCACTAGATTCCGGACTCCCCATCCACCCACTCCCCCCACGATGGTCGGGTCGGGGAAACGGCTGTTCTCAAGTCAATCTGTTCGGATCCCTGACATACCTGCCAAGTTTCATCGCCTTAGCACATCAGGAAGTATGCCGAACTCGCGGGATCGCTAGAAATCCGGACCCCCCCGCCCCCGACTCCCCCACAGTGCCCTGATCCGGTCCGGTTATGTCAATGACGTGTCTAGGACTTGTGCTTGTTCTTTCCATCAAGTTTCATCCCGATCCCTCCACTCTGAGCGTTTCTCAAAATTTCCGGTTCCCTCCTCCAACTCCCCCCAGTGTCATCGGATCCGGCCCGGATTTAAAATGACACGAGGTCATCCTAAATATCAACTTTCATCAAGATCCGATCACCCGTTCGTAAGCTAGAAATACCTCAAATTTTGGCTTCACCCTCCCTCCACTCCCCCCCCCCCCCAGATGGTCGGATCGGGGAATTGATCATTTCCTATTTAATCTGGTCGGGTGCCTGACGTACCTGTCAGTTTCCATCGTCCCAGCACATCAGGAAGCACCGAACTCGCGGGATCACTAGAAATTCGGACTTCTCCCCCCCCCCCCCAACTCCCCCAAAGTGAGCGGATTCGTTCCGGCCATATCAGTCACGTATATAGGACTTGTTCTTGTACTTTCCACCAAGTTTCATCCGGATCCCTCCACTCTAAGTGCTTTCCAAGATTTCCGGTTCCCCCCTCCAACTCCCCCCCAATGTCACCGGATCTGGTCTGGATTTAAAATAGAAGGTCTGAGACACGAGATCATTCCATTTATCAAGTTTAATTAAGATCCGATCACCCGTTCGTAAGCTAAAACTATCTCATTTTTCCTAATTTTTCAGGATTCCCCCTCCCTCCACTCCCCTCCAGATGGTTGGATCGGGGAAGCGACCATTTCTAATTTAATCTGGTCCAATTCCTGATATGCCTGCCAAGTTTCATCGTCCTAGCTTATCTGGTAGTGCCCGTACTAGCAAAACCGGGACCGACTGACGGACAGAAATTACAATCGCTATATGGCACTTGGCCGAAGGGCAAGTGCCATAAAAACCGACTGTTTTCATGAAAAAAAAAATCAACTGTTTTGACGAAAAAGAAGACTTTTCTTCTACTAGACTTTCGGACATACAGTTTGGGATATTTTACTCTGACTGAAAATTAACAATGTAAAGTAACGACAAGGAACGACCAAACGAAGTAAACGCAGAATACAAGAAAGTGACGAATATAAACCAAAAAAAACGAACGACGAATGAACCTGAAACGACGACACAAGTACAAGTAAACTTTCCTATACGGTACTTCTGAACTTCATTGCCAGTTCGTAAAGCACAGGTCTCTGAATTGGGATCCAGAATGGACAGTCCAGCTCTATTTACAACTTTTTGCCGATTTCCCCTGTTGACAGGAGCTTCACCCTGGGCAAGATTTATAGTAAGACGGGGTCAGGAATTCATACGTGCAGATCCCAGGTTCTAAGAGACAAGAGATCCGAAACCCCTAAGAGTCCAATAACCCGAAATATCCTCAAACACAATACAAAAGATGTCTTAGACATGTCAGAACGCCCTGCTCCGTTGTACACCAGTTGCAGTTGCAGTTGCAAACTTTTAATTCCCTCGGCTCAAGCTGAGCAAACCGCCAGTAAATTTCTACTTGCTTTCTACCCTCCCGATAAATTAGTAGAAATTATATTTGTTTGAAAATTCTGCTGATTTTAGTACGGATAGTACGGTAAGTTTGATCTGTGAATTATTCTTCCGAGTAAAAAACGATGATAGTGCAGACAAACCTGATTCCCGCTATGATTCTAGAATTCACCCTTACTTCAGCGCTCCTAGCAGATAAAAGTACGACTGGAAATACTACTCCTAGTTGACGCGCAAAACTCATCACCGAAACAAACTTAAGAACTAGTAAAGTTCAGCCTAGATGATTGATGAAAAAGCGAAATTAAAAGGGAACTACGGTAAACTATTAGTAATAATCGATAACAGCAATAACAGTAACATCAGAATCAGAAAAACTAGTTTTGTCGAAGAGTTCAGGCGTATATTCAGAGTATCGTTTCCAATCATACTTAATCCGCTAGGTGGAAAATCGTAAGTAGAAAAACCTGGGCCGTATGTACCAATCATAGGGGTCTTGTGAATTTTAAGGGCGATTCGGACGATCTGGAATGCTCCGCTGGTTTATCCGCCAGGTGTTCTTGCGACTCGGCTAAAACTCGCTTCGCATTCCGAGGCTGTTCTTGCGCTCAGCTAGTTTTGGAAGGTGACACAGAAAGCGAATCCCTCAATATGTGGAAACCACTTTCCGTTAGTTCTGGTGTCCGGCGGATTCTCGCTTTGCTTTTTGGGAATTGAATCCGTGGGATAGCCCCTTAGACCCCCATCGAAAAGGCTCGTCAGTATAACGGAGGTGACTGTCTATGCACGAACACGGCCGGCAAAGCTAGTAGGTGTGAAACGCTAGCGGCTTGCCGGAATTATTTTAAGCTATCAGAGGCACTGAAGACGGGAAGGACGATTTACAGTTAGGTCAAACAAAGGAATAGATGAGCTGGACACCGGCCATTCCATTCTGTCTCCCATTTTGTGCTTACGATCAATATCTACAACGATCACTAGGGTCGTGTTCCACCCTATTTACCATGACATCGCAGCTACTTGGCGCCAGGGCTGGAACTCATTTTTTTTTTCCGGCCAAATATCGCGCCACAGAGATTGTAGTTACCACGCTAGCTACGCTCTGGAGCGTGGTAAGCAAATAGCTACAATTCGACAAGGTCGGAACGGTCAGCACAGTAAATTTTCACGAGATCTTCGTGAGGGTGGAACACGCTCTGCGTCATCTACAGGTGCATTCTACGCAAACGAAAAATTAAATCACACAAAAAAATCTCCCAGAATAAATACACTACTCTATGTGACTCGTAATTTAGCAAAATTTACAAGGATTTACAAACCGGAACTCTATATACTTAGACAAACCAAAAGTTTATACATATATCTACGACGAGGATATACGATTCCCAAAAGCTAAAAATAGACAATCCCTACATCACAATTGTCCCGCTGGTTTGAAAAGTACTACCGGGAACGAAATCATGCGTCCCATCACAGCACTACTGATACTCGCCACAAGAAAATTCGTCATCAATTCTTCACACCGACAATTAGTAACATAAGCAACCAGTCGCGCGGATCGTTCATCACAAGGACAACTCGACACACGGAAGATTTGTCACAGTGAAGATGCGTCACAGAACATTACAATGCCAAGTACTTCCTAACTGGTACACTGTACAAAAAATCTTGCAGTATTTGCTATTGGGATTAATCCTGTCTCTAAAAAGATGATGTTATCTCTAATTAGGATTAATCTTATCTCAGTAGAGATACGATTAATGACAGTAGCAAATACTGCAGTTAACTTTAATCCTTACTCGGAGAAACTTTTTACAGTGTAACCATCTATTTTTATATGCACTATTGTGAATCCCCAAGGTACAAATCTTCTTCCTCAGTACTGCCGGGAACAAATAAGACAATAGAATCTCCGAGGTACTTGTTGAGATTTGAGTTCATGTCAGTCTACTATTCGACTCCGCACGATCGTATTACAGAGATACGCAGGTTCTGGTGCTTACTTGTTCTTGGTGTTACAAACCAGTGTTTAGGTTGAAAATTACGACCGAAAAGTAGGTGCATTGATTTTGAAGTGAGTTTTTAAAAACATAATTTTCTCCCATACCGATCCACCTTTTCACAATCGTAAAATCGAATGTTACATGTTCCATTTACTCGTTGCCATACTGTCAGTGTCACGGTTGTCTGCGTGAAACTGCTCGTGTGAAAAACTGTCCATGCAGCGAAAATAATCCTGATACCAGCTTAATTACATGTGACGATTATCTGTGGTGAACTGTATAGCACATGTGCATTAGCAGACGAAGATATCCCTCTCGATTAGGTATGCAAATCCTCGCATGGCCTGTGATTTGTCCAAAACAATAACTAAAGCACACTGTACTATCACACTGTCAGAAGTTTCATTACAGATAACACAAGGAGGCGTGGTTTCAACAGACAACACTTAGGATGTAATCTATTGCCGCTACAAACTTTCTGCATCAAATGTTATGCATAGCAGGAAATGCCAGAAAGGGCCGAAAAAACGCCAAAAAAGGCATCCGCTAAATTTTCCGGTATCATGACGAGAAAATGGTGTCTATTGAGTATTGTCTGTTGGAACGGCGCATCCTTGTGTTATCTGTTATGAAACTTCTGACAGTGCAGTGGCCAGCCAGTGGTTCAAACCTGGCGGGCGATCGAAATCGCAACAGCCTGATTTCAATATCGGTAGTACAAACCTCTAAGAATATCGACAACATCACATCATCCAGCATAGCCCAAATTTATAACTTAACAACTGTACAACCCATATGATAAGTGTGGTATCAGACTAGTAAAAGAAGAACAGATTTCGTATCGGATTTGAACACAACTCCCGACTTTCGAAAGCGCCTCGATGTCTGTGAGTTTCTAAGCTCTTTAGGAATTGAATCCGTGGGATCGCTCCTTAAGACTCGAATCGAAAACGTGGCTCGTCAGTTTATAACGAAGGTGACTGTCTATGCGCGAACACGGCCGGCAGTATACAGGAGCACCTAGACATGCATCTTACCCATCGGAATCAGTAGTAACTACATTCCCGAACGAATTGTTATCATTAGTGGCTCTCGCACAAGCAGACGCCTTAAAGACGGCGTTCGTGAAGTGCGTAAAGTCCCTCGCAAAGTTCTTAAAGTTGTTCCGTAAACATCCGTAGTCATTTACGTTAGTCAAGAAGTTAACTTCTTAAAGAAGTTAACTTTTTCGTTAAGTTGATAAAAGTGACAGTAAGAGACAAATCCAAAGACAAATTTTCTAGTAATTTTGAGAATATGGAATTAGGAAATAGGGAATGTACTGATACGGTATATATTTGATGATGAAGTCGAATAATCTGAAGTTTATTTTTTAAGAATAGACACAAAGTTTTCGTTAAGTTTAGGACTCTCGTCTGCGAGCGATGACAATTTTTGTGGAGCATACTTTGCGGAAAGCTTTTTGAACGCCGTCTGAGCCATCCTTCACCGCCCATTTCCCCATTAGGTTGTGACACACAATTGCTGCCCGCTTTTCCTTGACTTTTGGCAACCTTGTATCTACTTCTTGTTTTAAACAAAAATAAAAAAACAAGATTTTCTTAACGAGAAAAAAGATTTTCTCTATATCAGATGGATAACTATAGCTAATCAAGATAAAAACCGAAAATCTCATTTTTCTATTTTTGTTTGCAATGAATGGTCAGCTTGGCTTCAATACTTCTTGTTTTAAATACAAGCAAGTTGCGGGTAGCGACTGTGGTCGTAGAGGCCGAGAAGTTCGAATGAAAGGCCCAAAGTTCTCCGGTCACGGATGACGATTCTGATGATTATTGGCATTACTTCTCCGTAATCCTCGTCTACTCAGATCGTGATCCACCCTACTTGCCGTAGTTACTACGCATGACGTCTCGAATTCTGGCTTGCCGTCAAGGCTGGAATGATTTCTCTATTTTCCAGCAGAATATCCTGCCACGGGCGAATCCGACTAATCACGTTACATAGATGCGTAGTTACCCCGCTTACCACGCTCCCGAGCATGATAAGCAAACAGTTACTATTAGTTACTATTTCGAGAAGGTTCGAACGGTCAGCGTAGTAACGTTTCGTGAGGTTGGAACGGAAATAGTAACTATTGTCAGAAGGGTGGAACACGGTCTTAGGTATATCCAATCCAGGTCTCCGCAGATACTTCCTTAGAAACAGCGCAAGAGTCGACAGCATCAGGTCGACACGCCGCTCGCACAACAGCTCACTACATGCAAACTCAATACTCGACTGGGGCTGAAAAATACTGGAATCCTAATGCAGATGGCAGACCCTGATCGGCGAGCGGTCACTGAGAACTTATGGGCCCTTGAAAATGTGTAGCAACTGAGACCTGAAAGTGTTCGTTTTCGAAGTAAGTTTTAGCGAAACGTTCGGCAAGCTCTTCCTATAGAGCATGAGAGGACGGTTGAGGATCTCCTCATCTTCTCGATAAACCGCTAAGCATAGTTAAAAGGTACGGGGCGGTTACTCCTGGCCGAATCCCTCTGTTTCCTCGATGGCATAAGTCAGCTTCTCAACGAGCTGTTCGTAACTTCGATACGGGGGGAGATCAAGACGATTGAAGCATGTATGGGATTTCGGCAGCCACGTTTCTTTGCCGACGCGTTCAATGCAGAATCGCTGCGGGCCATTGCTACCTAAAAAAGTGGGAGGAAAATGTAAGGCGTGGTGTGAAAGATAGGCGACGAAGACTCAACAAAAACGGAATTTGAAAAGACATTGGCTTTTAAGAGTAAATTTCTCTCTCCTCCGAACATTTGTCTAGACCAGAGCAAAATAACACTAAGAAGTAGCACCAATACGTATGCTTTCCATGCTTTGCAAACGGGCTATACTCGTAGCGCCACCAACTACGCTTGCGGCATTTAAAGCGAAACAAACTTGGGGGTTTAGAAACTTCTAATAAAACAAAGGTGCGGTCTGCCGTCGCCAAGGAAACAATGGAGGCTGTATAATTTTTTTGCATAGTTCAGAATATTAAATTACAGGAGCCAACGACTGAATGAGTTTCAGTAGGGATGTTCTCTATCGCTAGTGGTGCTAGTATCGCTGCTATTCGAGTGTGTGTCAATTTTGTTAGGTCTTGGCGCTACTCCCTAGTGTTATTTTGCTCGCGTCTAGGCTGAAGCAACTTTATTAAACGTTTTAACTGTTCCTAGCTACGGTATGTAATTTTGACCTGTTTTATCCCGCTGACACTCCCTACCAGAAACGTGGAACGGGGCTATTATCGAGTCCAAGGAGGGAGGCGGAGCAGGCATTTACAGAAACGAAAATAAATAGAGCGAATTTGTTTTGTATATAAATAAATAGAGCGAATTTGTTTTGTATCCGTGTTAGTTAAAATTCGCCAGAATAACATTCGCTATAAACTTGGATACTAATATATTTACACATGCACATATACTTAAAATATTTTAACGGCACTGAGGGCGTCCGAACTAGCACCAAACTCCGCGGGAACCAAACTCAGACGAAGGATGCATAGATTTTTTATAGTTTTTCTTTCAACAGCTTTCTTACCCATCAGCTCAGCAAATCCGCCGACTGGAACACGACAGGTTCCACACACGAACTGCAGCAGCCTCGCACGTTTCTCATTATCCATCGCTTTGACAAACTGCCAGAACCACTGGACCTGCTTCGAATTCCGCGTGTAGTGTCGGTAGACAGTATGCTTTTGCCAATCTTCGATGTCTATTTCCTGCATTCCGACGAGCATCAGTTCGAGTTCCCGTTCGTCGAAGTACTTGAGCCACTCGAGGGGAACAACCTCGCTGAACCCGTCGAGGAACGCCCGCGTTTGATCTTCGATCCCGCGTGTCATTCGCCATTCTGTTAGAAGCCTGGAAGAGAGGGAAGATAATATTAACAAACTGTTTTTTTGTTTTATTGATTGATTGTAACTTCAGTTGTTTACTTTTCCAAGCTCGCGATCCTCAACCCGTGTTCGTCGCACGCAGAATGGGTGTTCCGGATTCGGACTCGAATCCAGGTTTCGTCCTTTTGACCGGATTCGAATGTTCTGCTTGTCAGGCTGGATTCGGACTCGGATTCCAAACCCTTAATCTGACGAATCCGCTAAAAATTTCTAGTCTACGCCCTTCTAGGTCTGTTGCCCAATTTTCACACAGTCGGCTTAGACAACTCAACTTGGTTATCTCTCGCAACCATCCTCAGTAATCTATCACGTTATCTGATTATATCAGTGCTTTTTGTCACCTCTGATTTTTATCAAATCAAATCGTTCATTGATAAACCAACTTCGTAGCTTTCTTCGTTAGAAGATGCTAAATTACGCTGGTCGTACATTAATAAAATAAATAAATTACACTAGTTATTCGCTTTGTTAAAAGTCTCTGTAAAAAAGGACACAAACGAGTTCATGAACCTTGAGGTTCGTCCTTTGACAGACACTAGTTTGTTTTGCTGTCTTGTCCTGCTATGAAACAATCATCGTCGCTGGAACGCGTTGTCATCAGCACAAACAAGCTAAACGTTTAGTAGATGGACATGCAAGGCCGCAACTGCGCAACGGATTCGAATCCTTTGTACTAATTAAACTATAAATTACGTACATAATTTGATTTTTGTTAAGGTCGGATTTAAATCCGGATTCGAATCCTCAGCATGAAATCTGGATTCTGATTCGTACCTAGCCCTGGATCCAGATTCGATTCCTTTCATGATAGGATTCGCCCATCTCTGGTCACAAGTCGTGTTTATGGAGCGCATCCTAACATAGGTTCTGTCTTCTATGGCTTCAAACATTTTTAGCTCCCGTGTTTCTTTCGAGTTCAACACCAAGAGCGTGTTCCACCCTTCTAACAATAGTTACTAATAGTTACTATTTCCGTTCCATCCTCACGAAAAGTTACTACGCTGACCGTACCAACCTTCTCGAAATAGTAACTAATAGTTACTATTTGCTTACCATGCTCGGGAGCGTGGTAAGCGTAGTAACTACACATCTCTGCAACGTGATTGGTCGGATTCGCCCGTTCTGCTGGAAAATTTAAAAATCGTTCCAGCCTTGACGGCAGAAAGCCAGAATTTGTGACGTCATGTGTAGTAACTACGGTAAGTAGAATGGAACACGCTCTAAGTATTGGCCAGGAAATTATTATTTTAATAATAACTGATATTTGTAGAATATTTGTCATCAGCACGAACAAACACGTGGTTACTTCTAATGGACGCTCGAATACCCCCAAAAAGCATGAAAGGGAACTTACGTAAGATACTCCTCCTTATTTTCCTCTGTGACCCGGATCTGATCACCATCCTCTTTAAGGTTATGCTGGCTGACTTGGCCAAGAACTTCGAAATCAGCAGAGAAATACATCTCAAGTCCCACTTCTTCAATGTTATTTTCGCGTATCCATATAATCGAGTTGTAGAATTCCGGATCAATGGACTCCACATCCTTGATGGTCAGTTTCTTGTTCAGCATTCGCTTGTAGAACGGCAGGGTGAACCCAGAGTGTATGAACTTCCCGTGATATAGGGCCTACAGTAAGAAAGCAAGTATTTATTCCGTCAACGGCCAAAAATAACAACAACGGACTTCTTTACTTCAATTATACTATACCCCCTAATCTCTTTCCAATTTCTTTCGTCTTGTTTTAATTTTTCGATCGAGTCTGAAGAAGACCCTTGCCAAGAAGCTAGTTAACCGTTTCCAGTTTCGAATACCGCACATCGGCTCCACTCGTTCTCACCTTTCTTACCCAGTTACCTGAACAATTAATACAAATTACACGTTTTTCACCATTTATCCAGTTCATGTTTGCCCGTCCGGTTCCTTGTTCTTTGGTATTTTGTGATTAGTTAGCATTTGTTGATGTTAAATTATTTGCTTCTTGTTGCCAATTATTTAGCTTTTGCAATTATGGCCAAAATATTGCTAGAACAAATCACCCGATTTTGCCCTTTTCGCTTTTCGGATTTTCCCAGGATTTCGCCCTGGCGGAGTTAAAATCGTATCTATTATATACTTGAACTATTAATCAATTCAGCACCTGAATATTCGTACCTAATTGTTTATTTAAACGACAAGCTTGAAGCAGCAACACGAGGGTAGCAACTTTCGCCTATCGGAACCACGCCATTACGCTTAAAATTCGTCAACACAGTCTACGAAAATACATCTTTTGGAGTATTTTCTAGTTCAAGATTCAAAAAACAAAGGCTGAGGCTGGTCGTTGAGACGCGACTATGTGCTTTACGAAGATATACACACAAACGTTAACGTCTATCAGCAAAAAAAAAGAGAAAAGAAATTAATAAACTAAACGTACCATTGCAATGAACCGACCGATGAACTTGAAGTAGTGCAAATGATCAGGATTCACATGGGAGGCAGGGTTGATTTGTAGTGAGTAGTTATTCTTGTTGGCGTATTCGAACAGGCAATACATGGGGTTAAGAACCTCGTGGGATAGTAATAGGAACCACTCTCTAGGGAGAAAGAATAAGTAATAGCATGAGAACGGACTGTGACAATAAATGACATATTTCATCCGTCATCATAACCTGAAAATAGAAGGAAAAGAAGACAATGAAGCATTTTGACACGATATGAATTAATTGTATATATTAAGTGTTATTTACGTATTTCATGACGCGTATAAATTGTTGACCTCCCAGGTTATTTTTGTCCATTGTGTAACAATACTGGGCAAATAGAAACATTCTGGTTCTGAAGTCATCGCTTTGGTTTAACGTGGTGGTTAAAATTATCTTCCAGAAGTTGGGCATCCTCGTTACGGTCGTACGAGCAACTTCCCGCAACGTCCGAGGCGATCCAGGCAACCAAAAATGTTGCCAGAGAGTGAGGTGGAATAAATATTAGTAGCTTACCGTTCAGATCGCCATTTTTTTCTTTATTTAAAGCCATATAGCTACACCGTTACAGGCAACATAGTAGAATATCTATACACAGTTTTGCTTAAAAAAAACCCTCGCACTATTTACTCGTCAACTTACAGTATTTTAAGATATTCGAATACTTTAAAACTATGCTGTGCTGTCAACAAACTACTCACGGTTTTGGCTGTTTTAAGCCTTTTCCGAGACCCGTTGACTTGTAGCAACAAGACCAAAGGTTTCGAGCCCAAAAATTCAATATTTGATCCAGACAACTGGGTCTTGTCTTCGCCGGATCCACTCTTCGCCAGACTCCTTGAACATGTTTACTATTGATATTCAGAAACAGATTAAGGCCGAATAGCTAACCCTCTGAGAAAACCAATTTCAGATATGGATTCAGCATGTGTGTTTACCCCTGTGAGTCATATCTGTTTTGACGAAAACTTCCTGCCACTTCTGCCAATTTCCCGGTTTAGGCCGAACTGCGGAACTACCTGTCCGGCGAAAAAAGAAAGCTCAAAAAACGAACTCAGGTTATCCTCTTTCCCCAATAATGAACATCTAATCATCTTCAAATAAAAATTTAACTTATAACAAATTTTCCGACTCAAGTCGGATTCCGGTCGAACTATATGTCCGGGTAAAAAATGATTGTCACACACGGATTCAGCATCTCTTCTTACCCCTAAATCGGATATCTAATCAACTGCAAATAAAACTTTAACTTTTAGGTTTTGGCCGGATTCCGGTTGAACTACATGTCCGGGTAGAAAATTATTTTCACATAATTGTTCAGCATGTCTTCCTGCCCTAAATCGAACATCTAATCAACTCCAAATAAAACTTTTAATTTTAACAATTTTCCGCTTTGGGCAGGATTCTGAGCGAACTACTTGTCCGTCGAGAAAATAGTTTTGACCATCGTGTTCAGCATGTCTTCCTACCTCTAAATTGAACATCTAATCAACTTCAAGTAAAACTTTTACTTTTAACAAACTTTTCGGTTTTGGCCGGATTCCGGGCGAACTACTTCTCCGGTGACAAAATGGTTTTGACCATCGTGTTCAGCATGTTTTCTTACCCCATAATCGACTATCACATTAGCTGTTTCAAAATATTTTGTATGTCCCTTAATTTGAACCCCCTCCCCCACCCCTTAATGTAGGGCTACAAAGCCCATCTACGAACTTGACTTGTCCGGTGACCCAACGAATCCTCACACCAAGTTTCATCAAAGTATTTCATTCCCTTCGAGAGTTATCGTGCTTACAGACGGACGGACGGACAGACGGACAACTTTTGCGATGTCACAGGTATCCGTCCACTTACGTTTTGGGATCACAAAAACAGGGAAACAATTTACATAACCGATTTTTCTGATGGAAAAACTTCTCGCAGACAACCGTCGACAGCGCGATACACAACAAAGGTAGCAAAACACGGCAAGTGGAAAATCAGCGTGGTTTTGTCAGAGGGGTTAGAATGTACCGTACAAAATTGGGGTCTCCGGATTTAGAAATATATGGAGTGATTATGGCAGCAGGTTGCATTAGTATTATAGGTAAGACAGGTCTTTTGAGTTAGTGTGTTAATCAGGGGCGTCTAGCCAAAAGCGGTTTGAAGGGCTTGGGCGTGGGAGGTGAGTATCTTAAAATATACGACTGGCAGATGTCCGGAAGGCCCGAGAGTCATACCAGTTAAATACAATAGCCAAGAAACACAGGACTATATCCGCAAAACTGTATATCAGACAGAATGAAAAGAGCGCCTCATGCAAAAATTTTTTAGTAGGCCATGACTTTCTTTGAGCAAAACGCTACTTACCCGCCACAAAATCTACATAGCTTTTAATGCGGCCGAAGCCCCGACATTCCAAGCCTAAAATTTGAAGGAAATGACGTGACTTTCCAGTAAATGGAGCCTACTACGAATGGCGAAGCAGGCAAATTCTGAGGAATCTTGATAAGAACGCGGTTTCGGATCCCAAATGAAGGTAAGGGCCACTTAGCAGGATCTGCCGTCTGTCTTTGTTCACGAAGAATTCAGAAAAATGTGAGACATTTAGCTGGAAGTTGGATAATGTGCTTCAGTTCCAGTCTACATACCTGGATCTGCAATTATTCGTTTTTGCAGTTACCGTGGTATCTGATATACGGTTGCTATGCAAAAACGACAATTGCCGAAATTGCGCTTTTCGAAGTCATCCCAAAAGAAAAACTGATTTTCAGTCACATCACTATAAGTGCCAAACTTCTTTCTCACCAATTTGACAAAAACCGATGAAAGTGAGATGACTTTTTCAGATACCACGATCAGTTACCACGGTCCGGACCATGGTATCTGGATATCAGATATCAGGATAACTGCAGAAACGACTTTAGACCGTGGTATCAGATACCATGGTATCTACAAAAACGCAACAATTCGTTCCATCGCCTGTCGAGCGTCTCTGCGAGGATATCCAACTCAAGTACCTTAGTTACGTTTTTGCAGATACCATGGTATCTGTTACCACGGTAACTGAATCTGCAATTAGTCGTTTTTGCAGTTACCGTGGTATCTGATACACGGTTGCTCTGCAAAAACGACTATTGCCAAAACTGCACTTTTCTAAGTCATCCCAAAAGAAAAACTGATATCCACTTACAGACAAAGTACTAAACTTCTTTCTCACCAATCTGACAAAATTCGAAGAAAGTGAGATGACTTCTCTGATATCACGATCGTGGTATCTGAATATCAGATACGCTAACTGGCCAGATACCACGATAACTGCAAAAAAGCCCTTTGACCGTGGTATCAGATACCACGATAACTGCAAAAACGACTTTAGATCGTGGTATCAGATACCATGGTATCTGCAAAAACGCAACTCTTATCTATCGGGGATAACTGTTGAGAAGCACTGAAATATTCCACTAACCTGGCGACACCACCGTAATCCAGGCCTTCTTCTCCTCGGAATATTATGTACAATCGGCGTCGTAGCTCATAAGCAGGCAGCCTCATGATCTGATGGAATGAATCTTCGAAGAGTGTCTGTCGGACGACCGTCAATTTGATATGTGAGTGCAAAGAATTACTCGTACACAGGTACCGAAACTGGGAGAGCTTCCATCGGAAACTCCGCTCATAGGCAACAGGAACTCCGTACGCGCCCTTTGGCCTGAAAAAGACAAAAATTCGACTGAAGTTGCTTCTAAACGTGCCAACTGGTCCAGTACGCGTTGAATAAATTGATTTATACACGTAGGACGATTTTCGAAGTCGGATACGAAATTTGCACCAGGATCGGAAATTTGGACCGACGTCCGACAATTGCGTCCGGGCTAGCCTATTTACCTCTAAAACTTTCATATGGTTCTCTTTGCAAGTGACTTAAAGCTGATTCGCCTGAACGGATGTGTGCGGACTACTGCGATTCTAAAAAACAAAAACAAAAAAACATACATCTCATTTATACCTTGATCGTGAGTTCTTATCCCGCCACTGCAACTTGAGATCAAAGTTATTTTGAATTTTATTTATCTTTATTGCAAATTAAAGTCAATTTTGGAAAATGTGAAAATACAGATCAATTACCGTGGTATCAGATATCTTGGTATCTGGAAAACGCAACTATTAGCAAACAAAACAGATTATGTGTTAAGCTCAGTCTCTGCCAATAATTATCTTCCATCAGCTCTAGACCCGGACCCGCCTCCGTGGGTGTGGTTCGGCCAAAATAAAAAACGCCGCCTACACTGTTAAAGTGCGGTTACCACACCCCAGTCATACACAAATCCTAAAATTTTGGGCATGGTCCTGATACGCCTGGGCATGGTGCGTGACGTCATTCGTAGCGGATTGCAGGTTTTATTCGTTCTCTCGACGCTAGCCATACTTTGTATAGGGCTATGTTGCCCCATGTGTAAATAAGAGTATCAAAATTTATGTGTTACATGCTGTGTCTTCTTGTCTTTTTTTTTTTCTTTTCTTTTCTTTCATACTCCATTTGTGACTTGTGTCTTAAAAATGGGAAATAAATTTCATTCATTCATTCATTCATAATTCGTCGTAACTCCTGTTTATGTTTTAGTTATTTGATTTTCAGTTCTGATATAAGTGTAATTGTAAATGATCACTTACAGTGATTCGAATTGTATATAAATTTATTATTTATGATAAAATTATGACAAAGATGTTGATGTTAGTATATTTATGACAAAAAATCCAATGTTCGGCTTGCCCGTGAAGGAATTTGAAAATAAACTGAAACTGAAAAAATTGAATAGATACGTTGGGGCACCATGCCCTGCAGCAAGGGCATTGTAACCTCCTTTCAAACCTGTTGTCAACCGTCGAATCGAGAATCTGAATTGGAAATTTGCTTTTCAAACGGATTTTTAAGAGAGCATCCCCTTGCTGCTGGGCATGGTGCCCCAACGTATGAGCCCCATGCCCAAAATTTGAGGATTTGTGTATGACTGCTACTACCTTGTCTATTATGCTTTATTAATCTTTTTGTATTCTTTCTTTTATACTTTCTGTTTAGGTTCGGAAAATGACTAAAGAATACCTAATATATATGAATAGTTTATTTATATATTTCCTTACCAATAAACGTAATGGTAATCTTTGCTTGACGCATCATAATATAACATTGGAAACCAGTCTTGTTTTCATAACGAGAACACATTATGGAAAATAGCATGTAATCGGTCCATTTTTGACAGACACAAGTCCTTACCCTGCCGAGGCGCCGGGTCGTGGGTCTTCAAAGGTAGTCGTCCGCGTCGTATGATCTACAAAATACCGAACGCCATCCTCAGTCAGCCTCATTTCCCAATTCTGAGGTAAAGGCTCCTCTTGAAGCACTAGACCTTGAGTCCTTGGGTCTTCCCACTGGGTAGTTCGGTTTTTATGGTTGACGAAATATACCCTTCCGTTGGGTTCAGAGCGCTTCTCCCAGCCCTCGGGTAGGGGGCCAAGTGGGTCTTCCTCTTCCGGTGCTGCAGCAGTGTTCTGAAGAAAAAAAAGCAATCGAAAACCCAAACTAATAACTTGCGCTTATGCTTTAAACAATCCCAGTAGAGGTGCTATCACCAGCCCCATCAGAAGAGGATAATCCCTTCTGGGAACCAAACCCAGTCGAGATGCCATCAGCTGTTCCGTCAACCACAAGAAGAGGACCATTCCACATGGTCACCAATCCCAGTAAAAGATGCCATAATCAGCTCCTCCGATCACAAAGAGAGAATAATTCCTTCTGTGAACCAATCCCAGTCGAGGTTCCGTCATTTGCTCCATCAACCACAAAAATAATTCCTCCTGTGCGGCCATCACAATTGAGGTGGAATGTCTATAAATCCGTTCGATTTAAATGAGATCCCAAAAATTTAATCTTTATTGGACTTTTTTTATCCAGACAAAACTGTTACTTTTAGCAAATTTTCTGCTTTTGGCCGGATTCCGGACGAACTATTTGTCATTGTCCAGCGAAAAAGTAATTTCATACACGGATTCAGAATGTCTGTTTAGCCCTACATCGAATCAACTTTAGATAGAACTTTTACGTTCAAGAATTTTCCGGTTTGGGCCGAATTTCGGGCGAACTGTATGCCCTGAAAAAAAAAATGTGCAAAAAATCATTGGATTCAGCATGTCTCCTTGCCCCCGTATCGAACCGCTAATCAACTTCAAGTAAAGCCTTTACTTTTAACAAATTTCCCGTTTGGGCCGGATTCCGGGCGAACTGTATGTTCGGGGAGACAACAATTTGCATATACGGGTTCAGTGTGTACCCCTGTATCTGACCTCTAATTAATTTCACGTAAAACCTTTACTTTTAACAAGTTTCCGGTTTTGGGCGACTTCCCGGTGAACTGAATGTTCGGGAAGAAAATAACTTACATGTCCAGATTCAGCATGTCTCCTTACCCCTGTATCAAACCTCTAATCAACTTCAGCTAAACTTTTACTTTTAACAAATTTGTCGGTTTTGACAAATTCCGGGCGAACTCTTTGTCCGGTGAGAAAATAATTATGAGACACGAATTCAGGATTTCAGCTTACCCCCGACTCGACTCTCTCATTAGCTTTTAAACAATATTTTACTGGCCTTTTAGGTTGAAACCCCCTTCCCCACTCCTAAATATAGAGCTACGGAGCCCATCTACAAACTTGACTATCCTTTGATCCAAAGAATTCTATCACAAAGTTTGAACAAAATGTCTCATTCCCTTTGACAGTTATCGGTCTTACAGACGGACGGATAGACGACTTTTACGAAGTCATAGGTATCCCTCCACTTACGTTTTGGGACAAAAACAAAGAGAAGGCAAAAAGGGTCGCGCAACCCAGCCGTTCCTACGCCATGACCAAATGGAATAAGACGAAGAAGCAAACGAGTTTCTTCACACTATTTGCTGTCCACTTGGTTGGTTAGTTTAAGAAAGCCAGTTAAAAGTTGCCAAAACACGCAAACCGAGTCTACTGTCAATTTCGGCGATGACGAAAACAACTTTAGGTTCAGGTTCAGAAGGGTTCATTTAATTTCAAATAATGAAAACAAGTACTTTTATATGTCTTCATGGCAGAGAGCAGGCTCGATGGCATGCAGAAGATACAATTAAATAGTACAACTTAGTCATGATCATACACAACATACAATATAACATTAGACGTCCAGCTAGTCGACACAAACATTCGGCTACGGTTAAAGCTTGTCCCTGAAATTCTTTCTTCACAAAAAAAGGCTAGCCTCAACCTCCAAGTCAATTTATCGCACTGCTGTGTGTTCGCTGAAACTAACAGTGTTGCCAGCGTGATCCAAAGAATACGCTGCTGTCTTTGAAAAATACACCAAAATTTCTTTTTAAGCTAAAATGGCAAGAAATCTCCAAGGATTTCTAAAAGATTGTAAATAGAACCAAAACTATACGCCAGCAAAAAAAAATCCGCCGGTCGGTCGTAAAACCCGCAAATATGGCAACAGTGTGTACTAACGTTTATGTTTCAAGTCATGTGGATTGTGTACTGAACCTTAGTATGGCAGAACTTGGGCTGGGAGGCGAAAGAAAATGTGATCCATAGAATTACAAGGATATCTGGCTTGTCATGAACGCGGCTAACTCGTGAATTCCGTTGCGTTCGCACGAGCTTGTGTACCTTTGAGTAACTGTTGCCATTTCCATCAAAGTGACTCGCAAGTATGAGGGTTGATTTTGGTTTGTTATGGAGACATCCCATAGCACTTTACTCTGCAATTGTCCTCCTAGCTATTCCCTCCCTCTATCGCCTACTTTTCTAGATGTCTTCGGTTTTATCACCATCATTTATTTACTTTGAAACAGCTTACTTTGAAACACATATTCAAATAATTCATAAACCGGATATGTCAGCTCTAGTTCGCAGGTTTCTTTTCTTCCCCGAAGTTGACCCTAAGATTGACAGCCTGACGAGGACCCTTGCCAAGAAGTGCCGAAATACCGCTGCCAAAGCATCGTAGCTGACATCCGTTTTATGCATTATTTGAATATCTGATTTTTACCGCTAGGGTATGGGAGGAGGTATGTGGGAAGGAGGTAAAGTCGTAATTGGTGCTTACTACTGCCCTATGTGTGGGGATATGAATGACAATGTAATGCCCCTTATGTTTGAATGTAATGAATTGGATGTGTCGAGGGAAGAAGTGATTGGAGAAGGAATGCGTGATTCAGATAAAATAAGATGGTTGAAGTGATGAAAGATGAATGCTTTATGGGAGTTCGCCAGTTTGGAAGATTCCCTTAAGCTTTCGAGAGGTCGAGAGGGGTTTATCTAGTTGGAATTTCGTGAATAGATAATGTCTTTCTTTTGTTTTGTTTTTTATATTGTATTGCCATGGCCCTCGGGCTTTTTGTGCAAATATATATCAGATCATCATATCATATCATAGCATACTGAGCATGCTTTGGCGGTCAATTCTCAGCTGAATCTTGGTAAAACGGCATATATCCCCATATCCCAAAAAATAACGTTTCTCTAGCAAGTTTGAAGATTTATTTAGTATCTTCGCAATCATTTATGTACCAAATCATCAATCTAATGGCCTAGGCACAGAAAGGCCTAATACAATACCACTGAGGGTCGCTGGCGATGCTACGAGCCCTTGGTAAAAATAAGTATTTTACCTGAGGGTAGAGGAACCTCTGATTTCCTTGCGTCACAATTTGACCACGCTGTCCCTGCCAATTCTGGAACTCCTGTATCCTCTGTGTTGTGGGTCGCTGCCAGGTGGTGGCGCGGGCGTTATGGTCGACGTAGTAAGCCCTACCCCTGTTATCATATCTCATCTCCCAACCGGGGGGTAGAGGTTGGGGTCGCTCCCACGTTGTAGTCCTTGTGCTGTGGTCTACGTAGTATTTACGGCCGTACTTGTCGTAACGCATTTCCCATCTGAGGAAAATGCAAAAAACTTGCTATAACCGTTCCTGTCAAATTTCGCAAGATCATAGATTCCGTCAAAGCACGATTTAAACAAATATGCTTTCGTCTGATTAAGCCGCGTGTCATCCGTGTCATTTTTCTTCGACCGGAAAATACAGAAAAGTTTCCATACCAGTCTCTCCGACTAATAAGTTTGGTGGAAACTACAATCGGGAGAGAGATGCGTCCCCAAAAGTGTCAGACTATTGCGTTATGATGCTTGCATGCTTGCAAGTTCCGTAAAATACCGGGAATAAGGACGATAGCCAGGGGTTTATCCCAAAATAAAGGCTGAGGGTTGAAGATGGAAACAACTAGGAAGTGGTCGCTTCAGACTACGACACGTTCAATGGAAGGGTTTGGTGGAAGCAAATCAGCACTTTTTGCTACGCTGGGTCTGAGTGTTCATGGATTTACTCTCAAACTTCAACTTACAAGTAAGCCACTTCCAAGTTCCAAATGATAATTTCTTACCGGTTACCTCCACTCAAATTCAAATTCAAATTCAAATCATTTAATGTAAACCAGATACAGTCTCTCATAGGCATAGCCCAAATATGGTATCTTTTAGTCAAACAGTATATACAAGAAAAATTTGTCAACGAGAAAAACAAAAAGAATAGGATAAAACGCACAAGTTACGAATTGTTAAAAGTACGAACAAAACTCGGCACAAAGCTTCGAGAATAACGCTGTGACCTGCAGTAAACCGGTGTCAGTTTTGGAACTTTCGCAGCCACCTCTCTGGGGAGTCGGGATCTGAGGGGGACAAAGGGAGGCGGGAGGAAGTTCTTGTAGATGGGGTGGAGGAGGAGGGTTGAGCCAAATTTTAGGCACAGTTTCTCTCGACGGACAAAAAGGGGGTCAAGTTTGTATTCTTTTAGATAAAAAGAGTAAGGCAGTAAGGAACCTCCGTAGATGATTTGTAGAGACCTCTTCTGAACCCGTTCAATTTTATCACTTTCTTCTTTTGTAAGAGCGAAATGCCAAACAGGACATGCATATTCTACTAGTGGGCGGATGAACATGCAGAAAATTAATTTTAGTTTATCCTTAGGAACCCGGAATTTCTTTAGAGTCTTCAGCATTTGGATAGCACCATTTGCCTTTTTTACAATCAATCTTGTGTTTTCATGCCAAGTTAGATCAGAAGAGATCACTACCCCAAGCAGGGTAGTGCTGTTACTGAGGAGGTTTGGGTCTATAGGTGGTTCGAATTCAGGTAGGCTTTTCTTGAGAAATGAAAATGTCATTACTGAAGATTTATCTTTATTTACCACCATATTTAATTTTGCTGCTTCAGAGGTAACTTGTTCAATATAATTGAAAGTTTGACTTTTACACGCTCCAAATACTACCTCTGCTAGGGAAAGATCATCTACATACTTCCATCTTTCTTCCAGCCCGACAGCTATTTCATTGATCATGAGGAGGAAGCATAAAGGACCGATCACTGTTCCTTGCGGGACACCGCAAAAAAACGGTAAAGAAGAAGAACAATTATTTTTGTATTTTACGATTTGTTCTCTGTTTGTTAGAAAGCTTTTTACGATATTAATAAGATATTCAGGAATATTTTTCTCTGCCATTTTTTCAAGCAAAATCTTGTGATCTACAAGATCGAAAGCTTTTTTAAAATCTATTGCAATTAGATTTATCCATTTCCCGGGTTCATCTAAATTTTTAAAAATAAAATCAAGTAAACTAACGAGATAGTGAACAGTTGAACACTTCGGGATGTTACCAAATTGCCTCTTATCGATGACTTCCGAGAGATATTTTTTTAGCCAAGAAGCAACAAAGCTCTCGTAAATTCGGCTAAAAATTGATGTAACAGTGATCGGCCTCACACCAGAGAAATCATTAGCTGCTCCCTTTTTCGAAATGGGAGTGATGAAGCCAATTTTCCACTTTTTGGGGAAATATCCAGTTTTGGTGATATTTTTGTAAATAATATGAAGAGGAAACGCCAATTCTTTCGCAAAAGCTTTAGCAATGGCTACTGGAACATCAAAGGGTGCCACTGATGTTTTCTTTAACGAGGAGAGTTTCTTTCTAATTTCTGATATTGAAATTTCAGGCATTAAATTAGAATTTACATTTGAATCTTCTTGTGAGTTTTGGGATGGTGCTTCAGCTGAAAACGAAGGTGGCTTTTCAGGAGGCAGTGGTGGGAACGACTGTACAATAGAAGCAAAATGAGAGTTTAGGTCGTTCGCTGTTTTCTCTGATGGCTCCTCCTTCATGAAATCAACTGGTTGCGGGCCTCTACCAGTCAGATGTTTAACTTTACCGAAGAACTGTGAAGGCTTGGATTCAAGGAGGTTATCTACTTCCTTTTTATAATAATTTTCCTGCGCCTGTTTAATTTTCCATTTAATTTTGTTTCTTAATTTCTTTGCTTCTTCTTCCTTTCCTTTTCCAATTAAGTGCAGTTTGTGTTTAATCATTTGTTTAATCTCTGAACTTACGTATGGTTTATCAGTTGAACACACTTTAGTCTTTTTTTCCGGAAAACATTCAACAAACTTTTCATTTAGTTTGCTGTGAAAATTCTGCACCTGTGAATCCAAGTCTTCAGCAGTTGAGACTCCGGCCCAATTTTCTTTCGTTATCCAGTCCCCAAACTGCAAAAGTCCCCGATCAGTGATTGGTCTTGAGGTTATTTCGGTTACTGAGTAATTGACTTTAACTTTCTCAAAGGGGGTCCACTGCAACATAAAATGATAGCTACCGCCAAGCGGTGCGATTTTACTTGGGTTCACAAAACCCACTTCAAAACAACCCAAGGGTATCAGGAAGAGACGTCAGAACAAAACGACGGTGCCCCCCCCCCCCAATTGCCATTGATCCCCACCAACATGGCCACTTGCTACGTTCAAGAATAATCAAGTGCCCAGGATTAGAAAAATATTCTTTCTTAAAGGACTCCTCGCACTATTTACTCTAAAATATTCGAATACTCTAAAACTAGGCTTTTTCAACGAATAACCCACGATTTTGGCTATTTAAGCCTTTTCCGAGACCCGTTGACTTGTGGCGAAAACAGGGAGACAATTTACATAACCGATTTTTATAACGGAAAAACGTCTCGCAGACAACCGTCGACAGCGTGATACACATCGAAGGTAGCAAAACACGGCAGTGAGAAAATCAGCTTGGTTTTGTTGGAGGGGTTAAAACTTATGGTACAAAATTGGGGTCTCCGGATTTAGAAATATATGGAGTGATTATGGAAGCAGGTTGAGTTAGTAGTATAGGTAAGACAGGTCCTTTAAATAAATAAAAATCTTACCCGGTGGGAAGAGGCTCTTCAGGCACTGGGTTGGCTGCGGCGTCCGGGGCGGTCGACGACGAAGGAACAGGGGCGGATATCGTGATTCCTGGCCCAGCAGCCGGGATAGCTGGGGCAACCCCGCTGGGCTCATCCACACTCGGAGCGGCAGTGAACGGCGGTGGCGGTCTTGTAGGTAAAGCAGTCGAAGGTCCAGGGTGGGAGTTAGGTGGATGCATTATTAAGCTTGGGGCTGAAACAAGAGGGTTTCTTGGCGTCGACTGTATCCAAAGCTAAGCAAAGCTACTACCTACTATTTACTATTCCACTTCCACTATTGGAAAATAACTAATTACTTTTTCAACAAACAACCCACGGTTTTCGCTGTTTTAAGCCTTTTCGGAGACCCGTTGACTTACAGCGAAAACAGGGAAAAAAATTGCCCAACCGGTTTTTCTGATGGAAAAACCTCTCGTAGACAACCGTAGACGCGTGATACACATCGAAGGTAATCACGGCAAGTGAGAAAAACAGCGTGGTTTTGTTAGAGGGGTTATAATGTACCGTATGAAATTGGGGTCTCCGGTTTCAGAAATATCTGGAGTGATTATGGAAGTATGTTGCGTTAGTATTATAGGTAAGACAGGTCCTGTAGAATTTTAATCGAATAGGCTGAGCTAGGACAGTATATTCACCCGTTACTTTTTCACTTAAATAGGCTCTAAGACGATGAAAATGCGTTACTTCGTTGCTCCACTATTTATACAATCGCTTTTCATCGAATGAACTTTTTCTTTCGGATCTGTGGTACCTCTATGTGCTTGTAGCTGTAAGCTTGAAACATTTAAAAACCACATCAATAAAAACGATTGCCGAAAAATATTTTTGTTTTGGTTAAAAAGCAATATCGGGCTTTAAATAATAAATAAATGTATGTTTTATTTCCATAATAGCACAACATAATATGGCTAGCAGAGGATCGTCATGGCGTAACACCTGTCAAAGCAGTTACGTGCAAGATATACAGTATATGATAATAATGAATAGGCCTACATAGTATAATACATTTCACACAACAATAACTAAAATGGGAAATATATAATAAAGTATCAAGAGTTAAAATGAGAAATAAAATAAGGTATGAATGATGATAAATATCGGTCAGACGAATTTACTAGGGGCGGGGTAATTTAAGGCCAATTTTTGTTTTCAGTTTTTAGTCTAGTGATTGATAATCAGGTAGAATGGATCTGTGATTATCCTGCCCAAGGATAATCTTGCAAGCCCGCTTCTGTATCCCCTCTAGTTTCTCCGTCTGACTTTTGGTAAGGCCCGGATGCCAAATAGGACACGAGTATTCCGTTGCAGGGCGTATAACGTGCAATATAAAGATCTCACGAGTTTCGTTAGTATTCCAAATCTCCGGAGCATCGCAAGGGATTTCAGAAGTAGAGAAGATTTGTGTAGGATAGTGTCAACATGAGAATCCCATTTTAAATTCTTGTTAATTGTGATTCCAAGGAGGTGCACCTTTTCGCAGTAAGCCAAACTGACATTTTCTTGATGTGGTAATTCTCTCTTTAAAAAAGAAAACCTTAGCCTTATTTTTGTTGCATGCTGCAGGTCCACTTCTCGGCCAATTCCGGACTGATTCTTTCTACATCCGTTTTTGCACTGCAGCGCTTCCGAGGAAGACGGCAGCGCTTCTCGAGAATCGCGGACTTGCTCCCCGACCAAGTCCGTGCTTCCCTGCAAGATGCTGCAGCGCTGCCGCTTCAACCAAGAAGAAAGTGAATCCAAAAACGCATATTATGCAAAAGCAAAGAAGTGCTGCAGCAGCGATGCGGCAGCGCTATTGCAACAAAAACGAGGCTCTTATTATCACGCTCTTCGGGAGGAAGTGGCCTTACCATCTAGAACTGAACATTTCCTGAGCTTCGCTTCATTAACGACTGATATGCAGTCTATTGTAGAATCCAAATTCTCCGAGTCGGAATGAACTTTGTCTTGTCGGGAGAGCAGTGCATATTCTGGATATCACTGCTAGAGACCAAGGTAAAAACAAAAAAAAAATCAAAATCATTCAGTGTATTCAAATCCAAGACATAAATATAAGCTGGCTTTTCAGTAAAACATATCCAAAAATAACGAAAGAGAATTTCTGGTCCAGCAGAAACTTCTTTTTTGAACTTGAAGAACAAGTAAACTTCACGACCTCCTACGCGGCAATTTAATTTAAAAAAAAAAAAAAAAAAAATGGGAGTGGTTACAAAAACTGGAAGGAAAGTTACCTGGAGGTCTATCAGGTGAGGATCCCGCAGTCGCGGCAACTGCTGCCTGTACTGCTTCTGCTGTCGTGTCCGACCGCCTTGACCGATGAGTTCTTGACTGGTTAGTGTCCGGGACTAGACTGTTTGGACCGGTAGGCAGCGGTCTGTTAGGCAAGCTGTTTCTTCTGACTATTTCACCACCAACTAAAAATTGTAAAATTTAAATTTAACTGGAATCTTTATTATCCATTTGTGATTATTATCCTCTTAAAATATTGACCTATCAGCTAATCACAAGAACAAGAGTTGTCTAAGGTTACATCGACTGTGCTCCTGCCCGGGTACAAATTTAAGTTGAGTGGCATCCCTATCCCATTCAGGACTGTCATGAGTGACTCAATCAATGCCATAAGGACTCAGTGTATACCTACGAAGAACAAGACCAAAGGTTTCGATGGGATCCCAAAAATATAACATTTGATTCAAACAATTGGGTGATTCAAATTCAAATTCAAATTCAAATATTTTATTGACCTCCAAGATCGGAGAGTATGAAGTAAAGTAAATACATACAAATTGGCCCAACATGTAATACTACTAAAAAATAATCTGGCCAAAACATACCAAAAATACCAAAAAATAACATTATACACACGCGTAAAACTATAGTAACTCTTTAACCGCTAAATATAGGTTATGAGTCAGAGAAGACATTTTCGACAGAAATTTTTGTTGCTTTTTTCGCATAATTTAAAGTGGATCTTTCAAATGGTATAAATTTATAGCAGACGAAGTAGAATGGAATTTTGAAAGTCTACACAAAAATTTACCAAAATTAAAAAAAGGCGTTTTAATATGCGCAATATTAGAATTAGAAAAATAAGGAAGCCAACTAGAAAATAAAAGGACTTGAGGCAGAGCAACCGTATTGAAGACGCGCGCAGAAGATCTCCTGGTTAAATAATATCGAACAGATATAACACTACCGAAGCTCGCTGAAACTCTCGACCGAACAGACTTCATCATATGAGCTCGGCAAAGGGAAACTGATGGCCCATAGGGAATTCCCAAATAAAGAAAAGATTCAAGTGGCTTAAGGACTACATCATACATCTTAATACTAAAATATTATTAATTGGGTCAGCAGGCTTAGGACCAAAAATCAGGAGCTGACACTTTTCAGGACGAAACCTTAAACCAAATCTAGAAAAAAGTTGAATTAAATAATCCACATTCTTCTGAAGAGCAACGCGTGACCGACTCAAAAGAAGAAGACCGTCCGCATACGCGATCCAAGACGCTACAAAACCACGACCAACAACAAGGGAAGTTCTAACAGAATTAAATAAAGAAGCAATAGTTATATTGAAAATAATAGGAGACAGGACGCTACCTTGCCTCAGACCTCTCTTTAAAATCACCGAAAAACCGCTTAAGTTATTTTTCCATTTAATTCTAATACACGAAGTCTTATACCACTGATTCATAACTAGAACAACTTGCGTAGGGACCCCATTTTTAAGAAGAGCAGACATTGACCAAGAATAAATAACAGAATCATAAGCTGCCGCAATGTCCAGAGCTAGAGCAAAAATACGATTACTCGGGGTACAAACTGAAATTAAATGTCCAAGAAAAGTATGAACTATATCCATGCTAAGACCCTTTCGAAAACCAATCTGTTTCAGTCCTTGATCGTACGGCTCAAAATATTTTAGCAAAACAATTTCAAACAACTTGCTTAACTGGCAAGACACAGTTATTGGCCGATAGCATGAACAATCATTGAAATTGCCCCCCTTCTTATTGAAGTCTTCGCCATTGAGTCTTCGTCAGATTCCTTGAATATTTTTACTGTAAAAATAAAGTTCAAAAATGGATTCAGCATGTCTTCTTGCCCCGATATTGGATCTGTAATCGATTTCAGAAACAAATTTGAGGTTCAACCAAATTTCCAGTTTCAGCCGAATTCGTGATGAACTATTTGTCCAGCAAGAAAACTAAGTTCAGATATGGATTTAGCTGACCTCCTTACCCCCTCAACGAATATCTAGTTAGCTTATAAAACATACAAGTTTTTACCGTAAATTCGAAACCCCTCCTCTGCATCAAAAGATAGGACTAAAGGACCCATCTACGAACTTGACCTGTACTTTACCAATGAATCCTCATTGAACAACATCCTCGCTTGAACACTATATTTCCTCGTCGGAACATTATATATCAACCCGTTCGACCTTCGATTACACTAGATCTCTCGAACGTCCATAGAATAAACAAATGAATTTCGTCATCCACGCGCAGAGCTATACTGGTTTATGAATAAAGGGGTAAGGACTTCTACAGCCGAAAATCGGTCGACAAATTTTGTGTCCGGTTTTCGCTGGATTCCAGGTGAACTACTTGCCCGGCAAGAAAATAACTTTCATATTCGGATTCGGCATGTCTCCTTACCCCTAAATCAACTATCTCAATAGCCTTTAAAAAATATTTTTTTTGCCCCTTAATTTGAAATCCCCTACCCCACCCCTGAATCTAGGGCTACAAAGCTCATCTACGAACTTGACCTTACCCTAGACCCAAAGAATCTCAGTTTCATCAAAATATCTTGTTCCCTTCCAGAGTTATCGTGCTAACAGACGGACAACTTTTGCGATGTCATAGGTATCCACTTGCATTTTGGGATCCCAACAAGCGACAACCCCTTTTGAAGAGCTATTTGTATGTCAACAGTCTATTGGCACGTTATACTTTGGTTACTATTTGAACCCTGTTGGTTAACACCTCACGTCGCTCAATGGTACCACTCGAACTCTGCCGGGTTCATAACGCTTACTCGCGCAAACCCCCAAAAGAGGTGACTGCAGGAATTTATATGTGAGTTGATCCAGGTCAAACTGTTTTGTGTCTATGAAGCAACTAACTAACAGAGTCTGCAGCTGATCATCTTATCCAGAAGTGAGCAGGTGAAGGTTTATTGCAACAATCCGCTTTTTATGATTAAAGTTTAAAAGAGAAGTTGCATAGCTTAATCCTGACTTTTAATTCACTTACGAGGCTTTTCTTTTCATCAGTCTACAGCAAAAGAAATAAAAAAAAGAAATTTTCGTTTTTTTTACCAGCTAATTATGATAAAATGCGAGGGATAAATATAATTTCGGATATTTCGGTTGCGATTCCGGCAAATCATCTTAAGCGAAAAACGAACTAAATCATAAAATCCACTAAAATACCAATTGAAAAACGATGCAGAACCAACAAACCATAAATGACATGCAAATAAAAAATAAATAACGAATATTAAAATGTGCGTCTTTAAAAAATGTAGGCTATTTGTACAAATCTGTGATTATTTTACAGTTATTCTCTGTTCTGCGTTTATGACCTTATATTTGGCCTACAGCTGATTAATTTGTATTATTTTGGGTTTGGTCCAGTTGGACGAAATGCTGAGAAAGAACCCGTTTTTACTTGAAGCCAAAAAAATCACACATAGAAGATAACTAAAAATACTAAAAGCTTCAAAAGCAGACCCACGCATTTACCACTTAGTTCCACTGAGTAATATCACGAACTCACCTCCATTTGTTGCAACTGGGGGTGGCACGACACTCATATCCACATTCATGCCATCTAGTACAACCACTAAATCACCAACTCTGGTGGTTCCAGCTACTGCATCTGCACTTAGACCAACAGTCTGGTTTACACTTCGCAGTTTTCCATCTTTCTCCTTTAGTAGCTGGTACATATCAACCACAGCAGTCCCAAGCAGTGTGTCTCGACGGAAAGTGCTGTGGTGGCAAACACGAAACTGCACCCTTGAATGTGGGGTGACGAGTCTGAAAGGACGAACAGTTTCATTATTAATATTTGTTTTATATAATATATTTCTGTTCCTTAACTTAATTTAATTAGTGGAATATCTAATGGGCGCTACTAAACTCCACATCCGACTTTAAAAAAAAAATGTAGATGGAAGGCAAATCCTCCAACATTAACAAGGCCTTCTCCAGAAGTGTCATTTCGCGGAAACATACGGGAGGGGGGAGACAAAGGCGGCGTCACGTGACCCTTCGCATTCATTAACATACTTCCTCTATAGGTAATTAACAACATATGAAGGAAAAGTTGACAATATAGGTACTCACGAAAATGTAAAAATTTTGTAGAAAGAGTATATAACATAATCGGTTTTACGCCTTTTACAGTGGTTTTTCATGGGTGGCTCTGGGCCCCCTTGAAAAGCCAGGGGGCAGCTGCCCTCCCCCCCCTCCTGAATGATGCCCCAGCCTCAATCAAAATGGGTCAAACCCTAATGTATTTCTTCACATAAGACTCACTCGCGTGCAGGACGACTGCCAGCAGAGCAATTTCAGGGAGAAGGAAGTCCTTCACACAGACAAACATACCCAAATTACTACTTCATCACAAGACAGTGGCAGTATAGTGGGGAACAATACATTCTGAAAAGGAACGTCTTGAAAAGTAGGTCCCCGGACACCATCAAAATACTGAATTGTCCAGAGACAAAAACTTACAACTTGAGGAGTATGAGGATAGGAATAATGAAACAAGTTACTTGCTTAGATGTTGAGATGTGGGTTGAGAATCTTCATGTTCACTGACACTCATCCATATGGATTACGGCCAACTATGCACAGATACTCAAAGAGCTACAACCTGAGAACAACAGAAGACATGATGACATGACTTACTACTTTTGTTTCAGAGTCTCTTCCTCCAACCCTTCTGATTCATGGGCAGCTGGGCAGACTGTAGAGGTACCTAAGCTTATAATTTCATAGCCTTAAGGATCAAAACGATGGAAACTGTTACTGTATAATACTCACATTGTCAGATTTTCATTCCATTTTGGTACAAATTCTCCTTTTACGCATTCTGTCTTTTTTGCATTTTTTCCATCAACAAGAACTTCAATATATGCATTTGGCCTCTTCGTGATCTGAGCCTGATGTAGTGTTGCATGACCAACTAAAAAGAATGCTCATCAAAATTGTAACTAGGCTACCAACCTACATCCAAGTCAGGATCAAAGCAAGGAGAAACCCTGCTCTGTGAAACCAATCATTTGTTATAAGAACTGTAGCCGGACGAAGCTGACAGTTGGTTTCTCGTTGTTACCAGGAACAAATATGAAGCATAGATATTACGAACAGAGGAAGAAACCACAGCAGCAGTTTTGTATTTTGCATTACATTCTCGAACAGGAATAACAAAGGGAAAATCTGATTAGGGGACAAGCTACTGTGGCTTTTGCAGTTCGTAAGCTATAGCCTATAAAGTGGCGCCATTCAGGAGAGAGGCAAGGGGCCATGGCCCCCTCTTAGATTTCTAATTTTCATCCTTGGTGATATTTTCTAGCTGCTGCATAGGTTTCAAAAGGCAAAACACATAGCAGTGACTTTACATCAAGGTATATTCAAAAATCTACTTTAACTAGCCCACAAACAAACCAAAACTTTGATCCAGCAACCTTTTTTGTTGACGAAGCTGAACAAGGGTTGGTGCAATATGTCATGTTGCCAGGCAACATAGATCTCATTAGCTTTCAGTTTCAAAGTAGCAAAAAAAGGCTAACGTAAGTCTCAAATGAACTGCTGGCCTTATTAAATGGATAATTTAGTCCTGAATGCAGGGGTGTGTTTCAAATTTTTTGGAAGCTATTTTAGATAGTAGGCTAAAATACTGAAATACAATTAACATAAATTCACAGTGATTCATCTTTTCATTGTGCAAAATCTGGAAATTTGCACTACCACCGATTGCCAATTTGGTGTTGTTGACTCAACTTTACGGCTCAGTCTAGTACACTAGCCCCATTTCAGGCACGGTGCTCAAACGTCTAGCACCATGCCTGGGTGCTAGACGTTCAAGCACTGTACCTTGGATTTCATGTATGGTGCATGGATTTCAGTATACAGTGCATACAGAAAAAACAGTTTCTGTCGTCACAACTGAGCACCGGCTCGGACAGGGCTGAAATTACTACTATGAATTAGAGAAATCAAAAACAATCCTTTATATATTTGTCACAACAAAAACAAAAGGGCTCTAATGATGATGGAGATGAAAAACCTAACAGCACCCTATCTATTTTCCATGTATTTTCCCTATCTATCCCCCAAGAGCCAATATTCTGGTTGGCTGCTAGGTAGAAAAATCTGAGGCACAGGACACTTTGCATGCAAAACCTTTGACTATGTAGAAAAGGAAATGAGGTTTTTCACATCTGTCATCAGCCGAGCCCTTTTGTTTTTGTTGTGAAAAATATATAAAGGATTGTCTTTGACTTCTCTAATATATGGTAGTAATTTCAGCCCTCTCCGAGCTGGTGCTCAGTTGTTATGACAGAAACTGTGTTTTTGATGTATGCACTGTATACTGAAATCCATGCACCACACATGAAATCAAAGGTACAGTGCTTTAACGTCTAGCACCCAGGCATGGTGCTAGACGTTTGAGCACCGTGCCTGAAAAGGGGCTAGTGTACTAGACTGTTATGTCTTGTGATGTCTCACAAAAAGTATATATTTTCCATTTACTAATGGAATTGATTTTCCCTAGGATGGTTTACAAACGTAAATGCATCAAGCGCCTTACTGGCCACTCTGCTCGATATATACTGTGGAAATTTAATTTCATCTGATTTCCCTATTTCTTTCATGACATCGCCAAAATGTCACATCCCATCAATAATAGGCTAAGGTTAGGTTTCCACCCTTTTTGCGGCTACCCTACTGTACCCTACTAAATAAATAAATACACACCTGTCACCTTAAGCTGGAAGATATTTGGTTGAGCAGTTCGTGTCATGTTTAACTCTTCCTCCTATAAGTGCTGTCCCTGATTAACAAAGGATTAACACCACAAGTAGAAGAGTACTACTTGTTCTGTTGTTGAATGCTACACAAGAAACAACTGTCAACAAGCATTTTGTGTGGACCAGCTGATTGTCTGAGGGTAACCGAGGAGGCAGGTGTTGCGATTTATGTCTACAATTGCTTAGCTGCTCAAAAATCAGACGATTTCTGAAGCAAATGAATAAGCCTTCAAAGTCTTGTTTTTGTTTTAGTCGTACAATGCTGCTGCTGTAAATTGGGGAGGAGTATCGGATTTCTTCTGATCTCCACTCTTTATCTTCGTGGTCTTTGCTGGTTTTCTTATCAGTTAGATGTATTCATTCACTGCACATTTCCACTAATTCCAATGTTTTGTACGTTTTCGTCGACTTCGACAGCTTTTGCAGAGCAACTTTGTTTCGGAAAGGTAGACAAAAGTATAAAACCTTCAAGAAACAGTAAGGAATAATTCGTACCCTGTTCCTAGAATTATCGTTCTGACAGTAGCTGGAAATTCGGAAGAAGCGAAAAGGTATTCTAAATTCGACTAGATCTTCAGTAGTCTATAGAGGTTAGAAAACTCGCAGAATACATATCGAACTGTATCGAACACACATGCTGAGTCCGTATCTAAGCTTTATTTCTTCGCCTGAAAAGTAGTTCTGCCGGAATCCGACGAAAACTAGAAATTCTGTAGAAGTAAAAATGTGTTCAGAAGTCAATAAGAGCTTTAGTGGGCTATAAAGGTAAGGATACGTAAGGAAACCAAAGGGTTTGCCTGGAATCCCGCAAGAACGGCAATTTGGTATTTTGGCGACAATTTTGGGATCCAAAAAAGGTTACCAGTTTTTGTGAGTTCTTGCACGTTTTCAAAGGAACTATGTGTCTCACAATTTCGATACCACTAGTTAACTACTGAATGTTTTAGCGACGGCAAGCGCGACAAAGCACCCGGATTGGTACACGACTCGACTCGAGAAATTGCCCCAGAATACAGGCTGACTATCTCATTTCATCAACAGAAAAACTGACACTTTTTGGTTTATCAAACTAAGATTCCGTGTACATTGGGAGCTAGCTAAAGTGAGTTCTTCAGCTATAGTAGATACTGACCTGACAGTCCTCAGTATAAAAATCAAAACAATATAACGAAAAGAAGCTTTATCAAATTTTCAGGTGTTGGCCGGATTCCGGCTGAACTACTTGCCCAGCGAGAAAACAATTTTCATAAAACTACTTCCCCAGCGAGAAAACAATTTTCATATACTGATTCGGCATATCTTCTTACCCTTACATCGACTGTCTCATTAACTTTTAAAAATATTTTGTTCGCCCTTGTTGGGTGTTCTGATCGGAAGCAATTTTGTCTTCCTTTTTTTATGCTTTTATAGGTGGTCTTGCATGAAGACATTTTCATAGAATAGGTGAAGATTACCGTTGAAAACTTCGAAGCTTCTGGAACAAGTAGTTACAGCGCATAGGTACATTAATAAGGTATTTTCGCTCGAGCCCTGTATTCTTTTACATTTTTTGAATTCGACGTCCAAACATAACACAGTAGGGGACCCAGGGGCGTCACTAGCCTTTTACCTTTGGGGGGGGGGACGTCCAGTTTGTGCCGACGAACTTAAAAATGTGCCGACAAAACACGCCGGCGTACATTTCCCGCCAGCAGAGAATAGAACCGGTGTCAAACTAACTTTGTAATGCATCAGTTGATATTATTCCTTTAACGTAAATTCGTATATTTAAATTCACATATCCGTTTTTCATTTCAGCCTTCGTTAAAAAGTGAAGCTTCCAACGACTGTACCCAAAACAAGTTAAACGAAGTGCCATAGGCAAAAAATTTTAAACTAAATGAAACAACCTTACTCGAATAGAAAACCCTTGGAAAGCGAAAATTTCAGGCGGTTTTTCGTCGGAAACTAAGTGTTTAACTAAGACTGAACAAATTAAACTAAGTGCCGCAGGCGAATTTTTTTTTAATCTGCCTTTTTTCTAGATTCAGCTGTTCCTACCATACAAATTCTAGAATTTCAGTCCTAATGCGCCAACTAAATGAAACAACGTTACTCTAACAGAAACCCCTTGGAAAGCCAAAGCGAGAATTTCAGGAGAAATTTCGTGTGAAACTAACTGTTTAACTAAGACTGAAAAGGTTAAATTAAGCACCGCATGCAAAATTTTTTAGGAAAAATCTGATGTATACCCACAAGTTCTTGCTTTTTAATATGTTTAAAACCCCCAAGAATTTCAAGCCTCAAACGCCAACTAACTGCAACACCGTTCTTCCAAATAGAGAATACTATGAAACTCGCCGCAAGCGAATTTTTTTGGAAACGTTGATGAGTGGAGCGCCTTTTTGCAATCACAAATAAAAGTAAGGCTACCTGTGAAACCACAGATCTGTCCGTCAGAAAATTAGTTGTCATCCACGACCAAGTAGGTATAGAGTAGATTTGGTCTGAATTTACATCAAAAGAAGTAGTTTTCATGTTAAAAGACATGCTGCGACCGTCCGACCAAAGCATCCAGAATTCGATTTCTTCTGCGCTTTGCCCGACAAGACGATAAGGAACTTTATTTCTTACGTGTAAATAAAAGCCTATGTGCCGACGAAATTTAAGCTTAAAAAGTTAAACTTTTTCAGAATTAGATTTGTTACTAATAAAAAGAACCCGATGTGCTGACGAGAATACCGACGCCCGACAAACCATACAACATTTGATTTCTTCTGTGTTTTGCCCGACAAGACTGTACAGTACTAGATTTCTTACATTTGAAAATAACTTGATGTGCCGACGATTCTTAAACTTCCCGGGTGCGCCCGACAAATGTTTGCAGGACCCGATGTGCCGACGAGCCGACCGAAGCCCGACTAAGCAGACAAAATTTAGTTTCTTCTGTATAAAAAGATTCCAATTTGCCAACGAGAACACCCAAGGCCCGAAAAAAGTATATACATTCGATTTTCTTCTGTGTTTTGCCCGACAAACGTCTGCAGAATTTGATATTCATACGTCTAAAAAGAACCCGATGTGCCGACGAGTCGACCGACGCTCGGTAAAAGCATAACAAATTTCATTTTTTCTGTGTTTGCGGGCGCTTCGCGCCGACAAACTAGTGAGCTTTCGCCGGGCTTCGCCCGACGAAAATAATATAGATGGGACTTGTACCGTGACCAATACCATAAAGAATTTTTCGAATATAATTTAGAAGTCTAGGACTCCCTTAAGGGAAGTGCCATCTATATTATTAATTTCCGTGACATGGGGATGTGAACTGGTTAGATGAATTTGCCTTCAGGCGGGATCACTGTTGACTATTGTAGTGGTTTGCGAACTCTGTTCACAAGCCCCTCGGTAGCTAATTTGGTAGAGCGTCTGTCTTGTAAACAGAGGGCCTGGGTTCAAATCCCGGCTGAGGAGCATTTTTGTTTATCAGTTTACTACTTGTAAAAATGAAACCGACGAAAGTACTTTCTCAAGAGCTTTAGGGGGGAGCCCCCCCCCCCCTTAGTGACGCCCCTGAGGGGACCAAGTTGGCTGTACCACTTTGTAAGCAAACGGCAAAACTATCAAATATGTTCAATGCAATAATCAACTATATCTGACTCATAGTACAGTCAATCTAAATTAATTTTAGGGGTTACCTCAAACAAATTGCAAAAGTTTTGATTTTGGTATCATTCGAACCGGAAAAAAATTCTCTACAACATATACAAAATCGGCCGAAATCGGTCGAGGCGAAATTGACGTTTTTTCGTCTTTTCTTCTAAAATAACGACTTTAAAAAAAATTAACTTGCACTTTTAAAAAGTCGATGATAGGAGAATCTGGTACGTAGATCACGAATATGGAATCGGTTCTGTGCTTTGACCATCTCTGGGCCGTTCCCCCCCCCCCCCCCCCCACACGCGCGACATAAAGCGTGCATTGTTGGATATTACACGAAGTCGGATTCACGCAGAGAAAATTTACACTTCCTATGCCGAAATGCCAGGAAAAAGTCGTGTCCTAGTATCTTGCATATTTTGACCCCCCCCCCCCCCCACGTACACCCAATCAAATAAATGGTTTTGCACACATCTCAAAATTGTCCGGCAATCTGCATACCATTGGAGACGCAGCACTTTAATCGATTGTGATAAAGGAACTTGTAGACGAGGATTCAGATCGCAGAACTTGAATTGAAAAACAGAACTTGCATTGAATACGGTTGAGCTTAGTGAAATCAAAGACCTATATGAGAAAGTAATGGATGGACGAGCTTCTCTTGATCATATCTCCCAGTCTTCAAGTCTCATGAAGGTCAAAGCTTCTCTGTCGGCCCTTAAAGTTCAATGGGCACATCAAACTACCCAGATCCCACTCTGCAACAACCTGGGAACAATGCTTACCCCCTAGATCAGCATCTTTTTCAACAGTGTCCTCTCTGTGATATTTCAAAGCGTAATTTTTTGGGCCAGTACATGCTCAATTTACTAGCTTGGACAAAGATAAAAGTGATGTTTCTTATAATACTTAGTAGATCTTTATTGTATACATAAATCAGCTTGTATAATTCAGGTTTGAATAGGTTATTTCTTTCTGAATGATTTTTGTAGTTATGTTATTTTTGATAAGCTTATTGCATATTCTGGTACATTTTATAAGGCAAGCTAATCAAGCTTCACAACACTATTCCACAAAGAAAAACTTTTAATAGGCACTTTAAGCCATGGAACTTCTGATGAAACACTAGAACAATCAGGTAAACTGCATCTGCGGCTAAACTTTGGGGACATCTCAAATATATCCTTTTATATCAAGCATTGCTGGGAGTTTTTGAATTTCCTGCCACGATATCCCAGCTCCTAAGATTTCGATCGCCGAAATGCCAGAGAGGTAAAGACAAGAGATAACAAGAAAACGGCCGATTTTCGTAGCGCCTTCTAAAGGAAGTTGGAAATGTTTATTTGTGAAGCATTTAATACAAAGTAAAGCATTAGAAGTGTCCATTGTGCTTTAAATCAGAGCGCGAAGTCACGAGACTCGAACAGGAAAACTGTGGCTCCAGTACATGGACATGGTTGCCATTCTTCGAAATTTCCTCAGAGCTGAACGTACAGGTCAATGGAAACTTCAATTGCAAACAGTTTCCGACATGCTCCCTTACCTCGCAGCAGCTGGTCACGACAACTACACGAAGTCGGCGAGGCTGTACCTGCAGCAGATGAACAGACTTGAACATACAAGCCCAACACTTTTCCAGTCTTTCGAAAAAGGCTTGCACGTTGTGAGAAGATCGGACAGATTTTGGGGCGGTTTATCTACAGATTTGGTCATAGAACAAGAATTGATGAGAAGTCTGAAAACGGCAACCAGATTGACTAGAGGTAGAGGAATGACAGAAGTACAGAGACTTCAGTGGGTAATGGGACGTCCAGCATGTGCTCACGTTAATCTTCTGATGCAAGAACTGACGGATGTTTCGTATCACATAAGCGACCAGCACAAAGAGTCTGGTCTTTCAAGGCAGCAGAGGGACTGCAAAGACACACATTGACTTTGTCGAGCAGTCGTCTCCTTTCGAGGGCGATCCGCTATCGCTTCGAAGCCTTGCTACTGGCATGACTGCTGCAGAAAACGTGAACATCGACAAAGCAGTGGAAGTCGGGAAGAAGATTCTTGACGGAATGGTAAGGAAATCGCTGAAGGAGCATTCGTTCAAACGGAAGGATCAGGCAGTCCTTATGACGACGAAGCAAAAAAATGGAGGAGAAATCCACCGTTTAGACCCTTCATTGCTGTTTCAGCGTCTTCTAACTGTATTCAAAAGACTGAATATGGACGAGGAATCTTCATTTAAATATGAGCTTTGCTTCGAAAGAAGAGATTAAAGCAGCGGGAGAGGCTGCACTTTCTATATTGTACGGTGGAAAATCTACTGACAATCTTGACAGTAACCGGCACCGAGTCTTTCGGCAGAAAGTAGCAACGTCTACAACTTTCGTCCATCCCCAAGATCTACCTCCTACTTCAGCAGCAGCAAATTTCACTGTTTCCGAACCTATCTTCAAGTACAAGATTGGATCGGGCTTCAGATGGAAACTCCAGAACGGCATGCTGTACCCTATCCTCACGGATCTTCCAGCGGCACCAAAGAAAATTCTCACAGTCGTGAAGTGTGGTTGTAAGGGATCCTGTGATAGTGACCGGTGCAGCTGTCATCGAAATGGCATCGAATGCAACATTGCTTGCAAATCTTGCAAAGGAACTAGTTGCTCTAATGCTCAGGTCCAAATCGAAGATGAAGAAGACATGTGATTAATTAAATAAATGCGATGAATCTTTAATCCCTTTGCAATTTCAAATTACCTGTGATTTTTTGTTCAAATTAAAATCAATGATTTACCTAGTTGTGAGAAGTTGCTTATTGGATTCTAAGAATTTGGGGTGGTCATGTTTAGGGTGGAGGGTGGAGGGTGGGGGGGGGGTAAATTGACGTGCACGACTTCTTCTCTGCATTAGCAGTCTATTTTTTTTCTGTATGGATTCAACTTCGCGTAATGTTGTTCTCAGACCTATATCGACGCTTGATTTATGGGCAGGAGGGGGGGGGAACTGAACATGAGCGTTCAAAACAAAAACAAAGTGCATATTCGTGATCTACGTACCAGATTTACCTATTACCGATTTTCTATACGTGCCAATGAAGTTGTTTTTAAAAAGTCGTCATTTTAGAAGAAAAGACGAAAAACGGCCAATTTCGCCTCGTCCGATTTTTTATATGTTGTAGAGAATTTTTTTCCGGTTCGAATGGTACCAAAATCAAAACTTTTGCAATTTGTTTGAGGTTAAACCTTAGATTGACTGTACTACAACCCTTTCTTTATCAATCATTCTGCTTGAAGAGATTTTCTATGCTGGATTTCGATTTTCCAAGCCCCATCCATTAACGCACTCGTTCTTTAATTCTCATTCAAATATCAGTGTCTGTTTGTTAGTTATCGACAGATTTACGATTTCGAAGGTACCTAATGTAGCTCTCGCTGTTATTTCGGATCCTAACGCACTCGTTCTTTAATTCCCATAAGAATATCAATCTGTGTTTGTTAGTTACGATGTCCTACTGTGTTTACGATGTCCTACTCGCATAATAACCGTACAGAACACGAATTATGCTTTACGTTTCCTTAACGTCTTATACTTTTGTCTACCCTTCCAAAAGTCAAAAGAAATTCGTTTGTAAGCAAAACCCTTGTGACACGATCATGGGCCCTTACGGATAATTATAATATACCCTTTTTGTGGTCTTGAAGTTCCATCACAGTTAGATCGCCCGTTTCAGACTTACGCATACAATTTACGCCCCCCCCCCCCCCCCGCCCATACCTCATAGTGCTCGGATCCAGTAGAGTTCTATAAATGTCTAGGGATTATGCTTTCCTTTCCACCAAGGTCCGTTCCCGATCCCTCCATTGTAAGCATGCCATGGGATTCTCGGTCCCCCCTCAACCTCCCCTACTACCGACACAGTTTAAACGGAACATCTGAGTCATGTACTCTTGCCACTTCTCAAGTTTCATTCAGATCTGATCACTCGTTCGAGAGATATATGCCTCAAGTTTAAGGATTCTCCCTCCCTCCACTTCCCTGGTCGGGTCCCTAATGTGTTTTAAAATTTCCTGAGTCATAGTAGAATTTACGTTGTGGGGACGGCTGCAGATATTTTGAACGTCATAACTAGAGCAGATAGTGCAACATAAGAAAATCCCTTACCAGAATCCAAACTATTCAGTGTATTTAATTAATTTAATGAAATGACACCATGGTAAGTTGGATTTTCAGTTACACTTTAACATTTAGTTTCATCTATAGCATATCTGGAATTACTTGAACTCGTGATCACCGGAACGACAAACATGAGCGAAGCTGAAAGTGCCATAAAAATGGATCCAGTATGCCTCCTAACCTCTATATCGACTCTCTCATCCTCATCAGAACAAACTTTTAAGTTTCCAAAATTTCCGGTTAAGCCGGATTCCGGGTGAACTGCTTGTCCAACAAGAAAATCAAGGTTAAGACACAGATTCACCATGTCCAACATGGACTATCTCATTTGCTTAAGCAAAATATTAGTTTCAACCCTTTAATTTGAATCCCCTCCCTCACCACTAAATTTAAGGCTACAAAGCCAATTTATGAGCTTGACCTGTAGGCTACTTTGACAGTTTGACCCAAGGATCCTAACACCATTTCAAACCTTTCCGAAAGTGATCGTACTATCAGATAGACGGACGGACAACTTTACGAAGTAATAGTTATCCCACCCAGAGGCGTTACTCACCAAAATGTTTGGGGGGGGGGGCATGTACCGACCGACTGGCTGGTAAATTTTACAGACTTTTATTTTGCAGCACAACGACTGTTTTCAAGAAAAAAAAAAACCGTTTTGAAAAAAAGTGGACTGATTTTCAGAACAAGAGCTACGAGCTCATATGGCACTTGTACGAGTAGGCTGTACAAGAAAGTAGATGAAAACGTCACAAAATACACCCGCCATCCAAAAAGGCGGTTCGGAAATAGAAATAGGATATTTAGTTTCACTCATTTCTGAGCAGTTCCGGCATCGTCTCGATTGCAAATGCACATGACTGTTCAAACTTTCATCCCAATAAATCCATTTGTTTGATCCCTAGACGTGCTGCACGATTTCCGGTACTCACTCTATTTCCACCTACCGTGGCCGAATCTGGTTCGGAATAAAAAAAAATCGACCACCTAAAGCATCTTCGTTTATACCATCTACCAAGTTTCACTCGAATCTGAGCATTTTTGGAAAGTTCCGGTACCCCCCCCCCCTTCCCACCAACGTTGTCAGAGCCGGTTCGGGCCCAATCTCTTAATTCCCTCATCAAGTTTGACTGAAATTGGAGCATAGCCTATCTGCAAGTTTCCAGTACCCCCCCCCCCCCCCACTACCTTGGCCGAATCCGGCCCAGACGCCAAATAACAAATCTAGGCCGCATAAACTCGGCACTGTCGAATTGCATCTCATTCGGTCCATCCGTTTGGTTTTTGTGCATGTCAAAAGTCCCCCCACCCCCAATTCCCCTAATCGTGGTCGCATATGGTTCGAACACATGTTTTACATGTCGAGGCCATCGATTCGTATCACCCATGAAGTTTCACTCGAATCAGACCACTCGTTCGCAATTTATAGAAGTCCATATTTCTCTTCTCTTGCTCCCCCAAAAATGCTCGGATCTAGGAACGGAAGTTTCCGGGGGTATGTTGTGTCAGGTTTTTAAGTCAAGATAATTCGGGTCGCTAATATGCCTGCAAAGTTTCGTTGTCGTTTTACATCTGGAACTATTCTAACTCACGACTACCGGAATTCCAGGAAACCCCCTCCAACTCCCCCCACAGAGCCCCGAAACCATCTGGCTCCGTCAATTTCATCTAGGCCTAATGCTTGTTCCATCCATTAAGTTTCGTCCCAATCCCTCTACTTTTAGAGTTTCTTGAGTTTTCCACACACCCCCCCCCCCCCATCCCCACAGGTATCGGACCCGACTCGGACGTGACACTGAACGTCCGAGGCGATAGCTCACCAGACAAGTTTCATTCAAATCCGATCACCCGTTCAAAAGTTATGCACGCCACTAGATTCCGGACTCCCCATCCACCCACTCCCCCCACGATGGTCGGGTCGGGGAAACGGCTGTTCTCAAGTCAATCTGTTCGGATCCCTGACATACCTGCCAAGTTTCATCGCCCTAGGACATCAGGAAGTATGCCGAACTCGCGGGATCGCTAGAAATCCGTACCCCCACCCCAACTCCCCCACAGTGCCCTGATCCGGTCCGGTTATGTCAATGACGTGTCGAGGACCTGCGCTTGTTTTTCCCACCAAGTTTCATCCCGATCCCTCCACTTTAAGCGTTTTCTCAAAATTACCGGTTCCCTCCTCCAACTCCTCCCAGTGTCATCGGATCCGGTCCGGTTATGTCAATGACGTGTCTAGGACCTGTGCTTGTTTTTCCCACCAAGTTTCATCCCGATCCCTCCACTTTAAGCGTTTCTCAAAATTTCCGGTTACCTCCTCCAACTCCCCCCAGTGTCATCGGATCCGGCCCGGATTTCAAGTGAGGTGTCTGAGACACAAGGTCATCCTAAATATCAATTTTCATCAAGATCCGATCATCCGTTCAAAAGTTATGCACGCCACTAGATTCCGGACTCCCCATCCACCCACTCCCCCCACGATGGTCGGGTCCGGGAAACGGCTGTTCTCAAGTCAATCTGTTCGGATCCTTGACATACCTGCCAAGTTTCATCGCCCTAGGACACCAGGAAGTATGCCGAACTCGCGGGATCGCTAGAAATCCGGACCCCCATCCCAACTCCCCCACAGTGCCCTGATCCGGTCCGGTTATGTCAATGACGTGTCTAGGACCTGTGCTTGTTTTTCCCACCAAGTTTCATCCCGATCCCTCCACTTTAAGCGTTTCTCAAAATTTCCGGTTCCCCACCCCAACTCCCCCACAGTGCCCTGATCCGGTCCGGTTATGTCAATGACGTTTCTAGGACCTGTGGTTGTTTTTCCCACCAAGTTTCATCCCGATCCCTCCACTTTAAGCGTTTTTCAAAATTTCCGGTTCCCTCCTCCAACTCCCCCCAGTGTCATCGGATCCGGCCCGGATTTAAAGTGAGGTGTCTGAGACACGAGGTCATCCTAAATATCAATTTTCATCAAGATCCGATCACCCGTTCGCAAGCTAAAAATACCTCAAATTTTGGCTTCACCCTCCCTCCACTCCCCCCCAGATGGTCGAATCGGGGAATTGATGATTTCCTATTTAAGCTGGTCGGGTCCCAGACATGCCTGTCAATTTCCATCGTCCCAGCACATCAGGAAGCACGGAACTCGCGGGATCACTACAAATTCGGACTTCTCCCCCCCCCCCAACTCCCCCAAAGTGAGCGGATCCGTTCCGGTTATATCAGTCACGTATCTAGGACTTTTGCTTGTACTTTCCACCAAGTTTCATTCGGATCCCTCCACTCTAAGTGTTTTCCAAGATTTCCGGTTTCCCCCTCTAACTCCCCCCAGTGTCACCGGATCCGGTCTGGATTTAAAATGGAGGGTCTGAGACACGAAGTCCTTCCATGTATTAAGTTTCATTAAGATCCGATCACCCGTTCGTAAGCTAAAAATATCTCATTTTTCCTATTTTTTCCGGATTCCCCCTCCCTCCACTCCCCTCCAGATGGTCGGATCGAGGAAGCGACAATTTCTAATTTAATCTGGTCCAGTTCCTGATATGCTTGCCAAGTTTCATCGTCCTAGCTTTTCTGGAAGTGCCCGAACTAGCAAAACCGGGACCGACAGACCGACAGACCGACTGACGGACAGAAATAACAATCGCTATATGGCACTTGAGTAAGCTCAAGTGCCATAAAAACCGACTGTTTTCATGAAAAAAAAAATCAACTGTCTTGACGAAAAGTCGCGGCGCTTAGCGCCGACTCGGTTATTTTTTACCGACTGGCCGACAACACCCTAGTCGTTACGCCCATGATCCTATCACATACGTTCTGGAATCCCAAAAAGACGTTTGAAACGGCTTACCTGCCTCCTGGTTTACCCAGTCCCCCCGAAAGGGATGCGGTTTGGTAGCAGGAAGATCGTGATTGTCCGAACGTTTAGTTATCTAGGTTAACACTAGGATAGCGGTCGGGATGACGATCATGTTTCTGCATTTCTGTTTAAGCGATGCAAAGGGATTGTCTCAAAATGTCACTGCCAGGCCCGTATCCAGGATTTTTTTTCGGGGAAGTTTTGCCTTTCGGGGGGGGGGGCCTGCTGGTCGACAAAAAAGTACAAAAAACACACAGATCAGAGCGGAAAGCCTATAAAAATGATTATTTTTATATATTTCGGGGGGGGGGGGAGTCAAACCCCTAACCCCACCCTGGATCCGGATTGGTCACTGCTCTGATGCAGTAAAAACGCGTTTATTTCGCCGCTATTTCTACTAGCTTTTGGGGTTTTCTTCAGTGTCCAACATCTCGCAGAGACCGACCAGGTTGGTTCATACCGACTGCAACCGGGCTTCACGCCGCCTCTACAGACTCTGTCCTCTGGTCTGCAGCATGAACGATGGTCTTGTCTCGCAGACGCTGCTCACCCAAGAAGGCTATGAGGCGGTCCAAAGCTCTCTGCATCAGCGAATTTTTTGCTCTGCCAATTTGCTAGTCAGGGATGCAGATGATCCCCTCTTCACCTGCCTTCCTGTGAGGATGGACCTCTTCGTTTCGGAGCTACTATCAAAGTACAGCTGACCTTTTACATTTTCGATTTCTGGATCCGAATCACATACAGGAAGACTTACGCGTCATACAGGTTCAGACTATACGTTTTATGCTCTGGTGATTGGCCAGTGACATATTAATTGCTTTTTTGCAGATACCATGGTCAAAAGGCGTTTTTGCGGTTACTGTGCCTGGTATCCGATATTCAGTATCTGAAAATTCATGTCATTTTCATCACCAACAATAAAGCCTGGGATTTTGTCAAATTTGTGAGAAAGAAGTTTGGCACTCCGTGATGTGACTGGATATCAGTTTTTCTTTCGTTGTATTTGTGTGTTGTTATTCTATACGGTCCTTGGCTGACATAAAGTTTTAATTACAAATTAAAAGGGTATGGTAATTTATCCTTCTCTGGCAATAAAATAAGTCGGCATAACGCCGAGAACAGTTATGTTTCAATTTCGGTCTAAAAACGCTGGAGAGCCGTGGTCTACGAGAAATTCTTACCCCTGAACATCTACCTATTAGGCGAAGACGGCATGAGCCCAGCCTGTTCCAAAGTTGCAGCCAGTACCCTGTTACCATGACCAATATAAAAACAAGACCAAAGGTTTCGATGGGATCCCAAAAATTCAATATCTGATCCAGACAACAGGGTCTTGTCTTAGCCAGATCCAGTCTTCGCCAGACTCCTTGAACATTTTTACAATTAAAATTCAGAAACAGATTAAGGCAAAATAGCTAATCACCTGAGAAAACCAAGTTCAGATTTGGATTCAGCATGTGTGTTTACCCCTATCATATCTGTTTTGACGAAAACTTCCTGCCACTTCTGCTAATTTCCCGGTTCCGGCCGAACTCCAGAACTACTTAACCGGCGAAAAAAGAAAGCTCAAACACGAAATCAGGGTATCTTCTTTCCCCAGTAATGAACACCTAATCAACTTCAAATAGAAATTTAGCTTATAACAAATTTTCCGATTCCAGCCGGATTCCGGTCGAACTATATGTCCGGGTAAAATATGATTGTCATACAGGGACTCAGCATCTCTTCTTACCCCTAAATAGCTTATCTAATCAACTAGAAATAAAACTTTGACTTCCAACAGTTTTCCGGTTTTGGCCGGATTCCGGACGAACTATACATGTCCGGGTAGAAACTTGTTTTCACATAAGTGTTCAGCATGTCTTCTTGCCCTAAATCGAACATCTAATCAACTCCAAATAAAACTTTTAATTTTGACAAACTTTCCGGTTTGGGCAGGATTCCGGTCGAAATACTTGTCCGTCGAGAAAATAGTTTCACCATCGTCTTCAGCATGTCTTCCTACCTCTAAATCGAACATCTAATCAACTTCAAATAAGACTTTTACTTTCAACAAACTTTCCGGTTTGGACCAGATTCCGGGCGAAATACTTGTCCGTCGAGAAAATAATTTTCACCATCGTCTTCAGCATGTCTTCCTACCCCTAAATCGAACATCTAATCAACTTCAAATAAAACTTTTACTTTCAACAAACTTTCCGGTTTGGGCCGGATTCCGGGCGAAATACTTGTCCGTCGAGAAAATAGTTTTCACCATCGTCTTCAGCATGTCTTCCTACCCCTAAATCGAACATCTAATCAATTTCAAATAAAACTTTTACTTTCAAAAAACTTTCCGGTTTGGGCCGGATTCCGGGCGAAATACTTGTCCGTCGAGAAAATAATTTTCACCATCGTCTTCAGCATGTCTTCCTACCCATAAATCGAACATCTAATCAACTTCAAATAAAACTTTTACTTTCAACAAACTTTCCGGTTTACGGAATTTATCGGAGTTTACGGTTTATCGGACTACTTGTCCGATGACAAAATGGTTTTCACCATCGTGTTCAGCATGTCTTCTTACCCCATAATCGACTATCACATTAGCTGTTTCAAAACATTTTGTTTGTCCCTTAATTTGAATCCCCTCCCCCACCCCTAAATGTAGAGCTACAAAGCCCATCTACGAACTTGACTGGTCCGACGACCCAACGAACCCTCACACCAAGTTTCATCAAAATATCTCATTCCCTTCGAGAGTTATCGTGCTTACAGACGGACGGACAGACGGACAACTTTTGCGATGTCATAGGTATCCCTCCACTTACGTTTTGGGATCCCAAAAAAAAGTTTGTTCCACCGTTCATGGATCTTTTTAACCGGCATTCCGAAAAACTTCCATAAACTCAACCGTATTTCTGTGTCTGAAGTTTGTTGAATTACAGATATTATAATTACTGATATTATTTAGTTTTTGGCTTGGTGTTAACTTGACCAAATTATGATGTTTACTTATAGATGCTTGATTAGTCGACATGTTACGTATGATGAAAGGTTTTATTAAGAGATACATGCACATTGACCAAATGAATAACAGTAGTTATAGTTGTTTTTGATTGTTGAGTTAGGTGATGAGGATGTATATGACAAAAAAATTCAATATTCGGCTTCGTCCGCGAGGGATTTTTCACCTCTGCAGGTATCGGTAAATTTAGCCATGTCTCAAGTACGGGTCCGGTCGTGGTTGACGGATTGCGCCAATCTTCGGAGGCCTCTCGAAAACTGCAAGTTTTGCGAAGAATTGGAATATTTCGCAAAACTGAAAAATAAAGACAAACTGAAAATTATTATAAAATGTCGAAAGTGAAAATATTGATATATCGAAAAATTTAAATATCGCCCAACACTGCGAAGTGATGGCAAAGGTAGTGTTACCAAAGTTAATAACCAGAAAGAAAATTTGTTTTAGCAGGTTCAAAATATAGAAAAGACATGTATTTGAATATTTTGGGACTTATAACTGTTAAAAAAAAAATCAGACATTGCCTCATGACCGCCAGGACAGCATGGAAACTTCATTTAGTATTTTCGCGGCAATTCGAAGTTGTGTAAAAACGAACAGGCTGCCTACAGGCTCCTGTAGGCAGCCTGTAGGTGAAATGAATGCAGGTAAAGAATGCTCAAAGGGGTTCTCGCAAACTGAATCAAACCCGTTGTAATTTAAATACGCGACAAAGTATTCAAGGACAAAGTTTAATTTTAGCTGAAGACCAAGGCCCTCAAGTTAGCAGAAAAATGCAACTTTGGCCACTGTAGTTTTAACTTTTACGCATGAAATGATGAAAGGACGAAAAACCAGAAAAGAATTCTGCTCACTGCTGACCGCAGAGCAAAATAACACTAGGGGGTAATACTTAAAAAAAAGTGACACACACTCGAATGGCAGCGACACTAGCATCTCCTCGGGAAATCGAAGGGAACGGCGAGTCACTCCACGCGGACTCCGCCTACGGAGAACACGGGGAATGCTTCTAAAATAGATTTTCTTCGAAAAAAAAATACAAAGTTGACGAAATTAGTCTGGATCTACTTTTATTCTTGGTTTTGTTTATTCTGATACTTTTTTCTTAATTTTAATTGCACCAGCACCAGCAAAAATTGATTCCCCTCTGAATATGAAGTGAGTCCTTTTTGATGATTGTGTTGATAACTGGAGCATTCCCTGTCCGTGGGGACTTGCGAGAATACGGGGAATGAGTCCCCAGGACGAGCAAAAACGCGGGGACTCACTCTTTTTTTCTTTCTCAGGGTTAATTCGGCCAGTCCTTTTTAAATTCCCTCCCCCTCCACTCGGACGCTCAAAACGCGGGGACTTTTCAATTGGAGTCCTCGCGGAATGGCGAGAATACGCCTTAGATCTTTCAAATCCCGCAAATTTGTTTCGCTTTGAACGTTGCGAGCGGAGTGGGTGGCGCAACGAGTAGCGTAAGGGTCGTTTCCAATGCATGGAAAACCTAGGTCTTGGCACTACATTGTACAAAAAATCTTGCAGTATTTGCTACTGGGATTAATATCTCTACTGAGATAAGATTATTTATATTTCGGATTAATCTTACCCCAGTAGAGATAAGATTAATCCCAGTAACAAATACTGCAGTTAACTTTAATCCTTACTCGGAGAAACATTATACAGTGTACTCCAAGTACAATCTTGCTCTGGGTGATCGAAATCTCGACCGTGAGCACTGCATAACAATACTGAGGAAAAGCTTACTTTGAGATTATGAGTCTTTATTGTGAATAATAAATGTACACATTAGAAGACTACAGCATTTGATACTACACAGCCGCCACTATCAAAATGAGACGCAGCCAGCACGTGTATTCTTTACCATAAACCATTTAAGTTACGTCTTATCTTACTACTGTTTTCGGTTGACAGCAGATCGCCTAGTTCCAGAAACTGTCCACTTCGCTCCACAATCATGCTCTCCTACTAAGAAATGATTCTAAATAGTAAACAGATAACAAAAAAGATCAAACCCTAGCATACTCTTTCGAAAGACATAAATGCAAAACACAACATGGGCCAAATTTTCACTAATCCGGTGTGAATAACAAAAAGAAAGTAACTTCAGCTCGCTGAAAGCCGCTCTTCCGGAAGAAGGGGGAACACAGAAATCCGAGGAACACACGATTCGGTTACATTACTTCAATCCACAGTATAATAGTTTTCAGTTCACAGCATAGTATTTCCCTCACGCCGGAATGATGAGCGCGAACCGTCCGCTTAAAAACACTTCACTTCCTCCACATGAACTTCACTTACAACAGCCACCGGATTTCTGTCCCTCGTTCTCTTGAAGACGTCTGCCACCCTGGCTGGCGTCCCCACCATTGGGGGCCTCGTTTTTCGGTAGCTTTTTAGCTACAAAAAAGGCTGGATTAACAACTGACCAAAGACGGCTAACGCGAGAGTCCACGGCCGAAGCAGTCTGAGCAATTTATCCATCTGACCGCCTAGGCATCCGATTTATAAGGGTGACATTTAAAAGAAGCAACTTCCTCTCTCTCGTCAGGCAAAAATACGGCACGCGAGCTTTCCGCAACAGCGCGGATTTTAACGGCCAGGCGAAAAACGCTCTGACGACAACGTAAAACCAGACAAACTAGCACAGCATTGCATAGTTTTCGGTCGGATCCAAAACGTGTTAAAATCTGGGCGGCGCAAAACAGGGCAAGCGGTTCAAAACTGATAGAAATATACAATACAATTAACACGGATATACCAAAATTTACGATGCAATTACGACTTAAACTTCAGTGCAAAGCCTTGTGTGCCCTTCTACCACTGCGCGTGATATGTGTGCTGGTATGTCCCTACGGGTTCAGTGAACAGGAGAGTTGTTCCACCATTTTTTTTGGGGGGGGGGCAGGACGAATCCGGGGGTGGGGCATTTTTTATTACCAGGGACAATATGAGGCAAGAGAAGGAGCCATAATGAATACTTTTAATTCAGCAAATAGCCATAGACGAAAAAGAAAACACACAGAAAAGAAAACAACAACAACAAGCAAATCATGCAGTCTGTTCCTGCTGTTGCGCAGTGCTGTTGCGTATAAGACCAGTGGTCCCGCCGAAGAATTTATCATAACAGTTCACACGGAATCACGGAATCAGCAAATAAAACAAAAAATTATTTGGAACTGAAATTATAAGTTTATGACTCCAGTGTGTAGCCTCGTATGATAAAAGGCGTATTTTCGCCGTTCCCCGATGACTCCTCGGGGAACAAATGGGAACGGCAAGAATAGAGGGAGTCACTCCACGCGGACTCCATGTACGGGAAACAACGAGAACACAGGACATGCTTCCAAAATAGATCCTGCTCCAACAAAAATAAGACCGAAGGTTCCGACGGGATCACAAAAATTGAATATTTGATGCAGACCATTAGGGTTTTTTTTTTCGCCGGACTTTTTGGACATTTTTACTTTTAAAATTTAGAAACAGAGTCAAATTACTGATCATCTAAGAAGACCAACTTCAGATATGGATTCAGCATGTGTATTTACCGGTTTCGGCCGAATTCCAAACGAACTACCATACTTGTCCAGAGGTTTTCTTTTCGCCGGATCCAGTTTCTGTCGGACTTTTTGGACATTTTTACTTTTAAATTTAGAAACTGAGTCAAATTACTGATCATTTAAGAAAACCAAGTTCAGATATGGGTTCAGCATGTATGTTTACCGGTTTCGGTCGAATTCCGAACGAACTACCATACTTGTCCAGGAAAAAAAAAAGTTCAGAAACGAATTCAGCGTATCTCCTTATCCGTATAAAGAACATCCAAGAACATCCACTTCAAGTAGAACTTTAACTTAAACTTTTTCTTTTAACAAACTTTCCGGTTTTGGCCGAATTCCGGGCGTACTACTTGCCCGGCGAGAAAATGGTTTCACCATCGTGTTCATCATGTCTTCCTACCGCTAAATCGAACATCTAATCAACTTCAAATAATTTTTTTTTACTTTTAACAAACTTACCAGTTTTGGCCGGATTCCGGGCGAACTGCTTGTCCGATGAGATAATGGTTTTCCCCATCGTGTTCAGAATGTCTCCTTACCCCATAATCGACTATCACATTATCTGTTTAAATATATTTCCTTTGCCCCTTAATTTAAACCCCCTCCCCCACCCCTAAATGTACGGCTACAGAGCCCATCTACTAACTCGACCTTAACCTCGACCCAAAGAAGCTTCTTATCAAGTTTCATCAAAATATCTCCTTCCCTTGTCATTCCACTTACGTTTTGCGATCCCAAAAATATGCAGTTGAAGGAAGGAGTCTAGATCCACTTTATTTTGTTTGTTTTCATTCTGATCGCTTTCAATTAAGTTTACATTATTCATATCTACAAAAAATCGTGACAACAAGGAACAACACCAAAGGTTTCGATGGGATCCCAAAAGTCTTATTTGACGGTGCAAAACGGATAGGTCAGCTACATTTTATTCGAGCTATTTCGGCCCTTCTTGGCAAGGGTCCTCTTCAGGCTCAAGCCGCTCAAGCTGGAAAATAAACTTGTGGAAAAACAATAAAAGGTTCTTCCGTAAATATCTGATTTTGTGAACTTCTTCTCTGAAAATTAGTTGCAGTTAAAGCTGGTGCTGGTGCTTGAGCCTGAAGAGGACTCCTGAAGCCTGAAGAGGCCCTACATGTAGGGGTCGGGGAGGGGGTTTAAATTAAAGGGGCAAATGCAATATTTTTAAACAGATAATATGATAGTCTATTATAGGGTAAGAAGACATCCTGAACACGATGGTGAAAACCATTTTGCCATCGAACAAGTAGTTCGCCGGAATCCGGCCAAAACCGGAAAGTTTGTTAAAAGTAAAAGTTTTATTTTAAGTTGGTTAGATGTTCGATTTAGGGGTAAGAAGACATGCTGAACACGATGGTGAGAACCATTTTTTTCGCTGGGCAAGTAGTCCGCCCGGAATTCGGCCAAAACTGGAAAGTTTGTTAAAAGTAAAAGTTTTATTTGAAGTCGATTCGATGTTCGAATTAGGGTCTTTTTTTTCTGGACAAGTATGGTAGTTCGTTCGCAACTGTCTGGATCAAATATTAGATTTTTGGGGAATAAACATTCCTTCAACCCAAACTGACTGACTCACGATTTTTCAGGCTCAAGCAAGTTTTTTAAGTTTTCACCATCGTGTTCAGGATGTCTTCTTACCCTATAATCGACTATCACATTATCTGTTTAAAAATATTGCATTTGCCCCTTAATTTAAACCCCCTCCCCGACCTCTACATGCAAGGCTCCAGAGCCCATCTACGAACTCGACCATACTCTTGACCCAAAGAATCATCACACCAAGTTTCATCAAAATCTCTCATTCCTTCGCGCGCAGAAGGACAGACGGGACAACTTTTGCGATGTCATAGGTATCCCGCCACTTGGGGATCCCAAAAAGATGCCTTTCTCTCAAAATCAATTTTAAACTATAAGCAAACTCAATATTGATCTCAGAAACTCTTCTTAACCATCTCCAACTTTTTTTCTTCTTTAAGAATACAAGCAACTCCCAAAACTGATTCCTCTCTGAATCAGAGAGGGAGTCCTTTTTTACGGTGGTCACGATAACCGGAGCATTCCCCCTGTGAGCGAGTCCCCGGGACAAACGAAAACGCGGGGAGGAGTCTCAAGTAACGGCGAGAATACGCCTTTTATGTATCGCAGTTGATACCATTTTGCCTTTTCTCCTGCCTGTACTATCCGCCGAGCTTAACGTCTTTACGAACTGGATACAGGAAAGAACGTATGACCACTTACCAATCTCCATAAAAATGTCATTGACATTCATAGCAGTCTTGGCGGAAGTTTCCATGAATAGCAGCCCTTGTTCATCAGCGAACTGTTTTGCTTCATCATATTCGACGGTTCGTCGCTGAGCTAAGTCTGATTTGTTACCAGCTAAGGCAATTACAATAGTGGGGGAAGCTTGGCGTTGGAGCTCCTTGATCCACGTTTTTGCACGGTTAAAGGTATCCTAGCAGAAAAAAATAACATGAACAGGCCCGTATCCAGGATTTTTTTTTTTTTGGGGGGGGGGGGGTTGCCTGCGGGTCGGACAAAAAAGACATAAATCGGAGGGAAAAGCCTATAAAATTATTACTTTTGTATGTTTCGGGGGGGGGGGGGGGGTCAACCCCCTAACCCCCCCTGGATACGGCCTTGAACATGAATATAAACAATACTTTTAGTAGCCTACCGAACCAACTACTTCCGTCACGGCTCGGTCCACTCTAATCAAACGAAACACAGCACTTCGCGCACAATAATTTTTCATCAACCCTAAATGACTGTCTCCTACACTACCACAATCTGTCTTGGCCACATCCCTTAGTTTCCCAAGCGGACTAATTACGTAATGGTATAGCATGACTGACATTGGTTAGAGAGATGGTGGGATCCGAAAACTGGAGAGATAAAATAGCAAGATAGTTTTATTGATCCAACTCGTGGCACCGAATTGGCACCAAATATGTCGACCATTATAGTTAAACGGATTAACTTAACTTAAAACAAGAGCGAAAGCTCATATGGCACTTGTAAGAGCAGTTAGCATGTTTGTCAGATACGGTTTGCAGTTTTCAAGGCTGGTTCTCTCTCATGATATTCATTTCATCAGAAAATGGGCTTGATCTAGTAAATCTGAAATGGTTATACCACTCATCGACAACTGTTTCTTCCTCCAACGATGACCGGATCGGGGAAGGAACTATTTTTAAACCCCTAACCCCTAAAATCCCTAACATGCCTGCAAAGTTTCACGGTCCTAGCATATCTGGAAGTACCCTAACTCGTGATCATCGGAACTGTGGAAAACCCCCTCCAACTCCCCCCCCCCCACTGTGACACGATCCGGTCCTGTTTTGTCAGTAATGTATCTACGGCTTATGCTTGTTCTTCCCTCCAAGGCCCATCTCGATCTCTCGACTCGAAGCGTTTCACGAGATTTCCCCCCTTCCAGTTCCCCCCAGAAGTTATCGGATCCGTTCCAGACTTAAAATTGATCATCTCAGACACTTGTTCTTGACACTTGAAAGTTTCATGCACGTCTGATCACCCGTTTCAGAGTTATGCATGTCACTAGAATCCGTATTCCCCATCCTCCCAATCCTCCCATGATCATCGGATCGGGAAAGGAACTATTTTCAAGTCGACCTGGGAGACTACCAAATATGTCTGCCAAGTTTCATGGTCCTAGTACACGTGGAAGTACCCTAACTCGTTATCACCGAAGTCCGGGAAAAACCCCTCCAACCCCCTCTACTGTGACACGATCCGGTCTTGTTCAATAAAGTATCTGGGGTTAATGCTTGTTCTTCCCTTCAAGTTCCATCCCGATCCCTCGACCCTAAGATTTCACGAGATTTCCCGTTCCCCCTCCCTCAGTTTTCGGATTCGGTCCAGATTTGATTGAATCTGAGAGACTTGTTCTTCACAATTGTCAAGTTTCATGCATGTCCGATTATCCGTTCCAGAGTTATGCATGTTTTTAGTTTCCGGATTCCCCATCCCTCCACTCTCCCCGCGATGGCTGGATCGGGGAAGTGATATTTTCCAAGTTATTCTGGTCGGTTCATTGATATGCCTGCCAAATTTCGTTGTCCTAGCTTATGTAGAAGCGTTTCACGAGATTTCCGGTGCCCCTCCAGCCCCCCCCCCCCCAAGTTATCGGATCTGGTCCGGATTTGAAACTGAGCATCTGAAGCACTTGTTCTTGACATATGTCAAGTTTCAGGCATGTCTGATTACCCGTTCCAATGTTATGCATGTTACTACTTTCCGGACTTCCCATCCCTCCACGATGGTCGGATCGGGGAAGTGATTATTTCCAAGTTAATCTGGTCGGTTTCCTGCCTGCCAAGTTTCATCTCCAGCCCCCCCCCCCACCAGTTATCGGGTCTGGTCCGGATTTGAAACCGAGCGTTTATAAAGTTATGCATGTTACCAGTTTTCGGATTTCCCATTCCTCCACTCCCCCCACGATGGCCGGATCGGGGAGGTGATTGTTTACAAGTTAATCTAGTTGGGTCCCTTATACGCCTGCCAAGTTTCATCGTCCTAGCCTATGTGGAAGTGCCCAAATTAGCAAAACCCGGACAGACCGACAGAAATTACAATCGCTATATGGCACTTGAGTATACTCAAGTGCCATAAAAAACACAATCATACACAAAAATTTGTCACTTGGAATCCACCAGTGGCACCAGTTTTTTTTGTTTTTTTGTCTGTAAAATGACGTACAAAAGATAATACTTATTGGGCTTCGCGATCTAGACAATCGGGCCTCGCAGATTCCAGTCTTCGCCAAAGCTCGCAAACATGTTATTTTAGCCCTAGTCGATTCCTTAGCTAGATTTATCAGGTTTCTATAAGTCTTTGATTTCGATCCCGATTCAGATTACAACTCTTACATTATTCAACATGTTCCTTACGTCCCTTGCGTTCGTGATCCCAAAATCCGGCGGGTACAGTAACTGCGAGTAGTGACTGTCTCACTTCAAGAGCGAGCGGAGCCCAAGTCGTGGGGTCCATTCTAAAGTTTTGAACATGCCGTGAATGTTCCTACTTATGTCCTAGAACAACGTGTACAAATTTGGAATTTTTCGATCTGACCTCGCTCTAGGATCCAATATCTACGCTGCAATTAGTATTCATGACACGACTCATTAGTCTACGACAAAAGATTTACCGCTTTTATCTGATTTCACTTCACACGGACTTTTTTGACGACCGATTCCAGCTCACAGAAAACTACAGTGAATTTTAGCACTAGACCTTTTCCTACTCTAACTAGGATGGGCTCCAGGGTACTCATACAGCCCGGCAGCCGATCTTCCGTACGCGACATGATTTTCGTGTTCGGCTGCGACACTCCGGCACTGCAAGACTTGAAGCAATCTGATGGTATTTTCCGATCTATCAATAATTTATTTTTTTCATTTCTCTATAGCTCCTGCTACAGTTTTTTCTTCAATTAACAGGCCCGACGAGGAAAACGGCAGGACCAATAACTGAATGCTGTTTGCATTCTCAAAAGTTTGTTGAACATTGTGACACTTCCGTTATCTTTCCGAAACAAAAAAGTGGAAAACTTTTTGGGTCGCGCTGAATGCAAAATTGTATACCACCTGTTTGCTTCAACACGAAGAGGCCCACTGCCAGAGGGGCCGACATATAGACAAAATAAATCTAATCTAACCAAACAGTTTAGCACCAAACACGACTCGCAGTCATCTTGTACTAAAGGAACATGATATGACCAGGGACCCATAAACTTCCTGTAACGACTCGCCATTCAGGGGGCTTGTCATTTCCAATGCTTCTATGTTGCTATGTTGCCCGAGCCTCACCTAGTTTCCAAAAATTCCGCTTGGGTCGAATCGGCGTTCTTGCTCAGATACACAAAATTGCCAGCATGCCACCAGGTACCTAAGCTAGGACAAAAGATCCACGATACTCTTCCATTAAAGAGAAATATTCCTAGTTCAGCACAGCAGCTGCGAAAATTTGTGTCTATCTGGATAGTCGGGTATTTTATCCCCGTGGGTATTTTTCGAACTATCTGACGCTCGGTCAAGAGCGCATCAAAAATCTCTTATTGACAAGCCCCCTGAATGGCGAGTCATTACAGGAACTTTATGGGTCCCTGATATGACATATATTTGGACAAAAAGCCCGAGGGTCATCGCAATACACTCGAAACTGTTGCGCGTGCTTTGTTGTTCACACCGTTGCTAAAATGCAACAAATGGATGGGCATCCTTATGTTCAACATACATAAAACTTCTGACTTTTTAGTTTCCCGACAGCAGTCAGGCTTTTACACCCTCCAGGAGATCATTAATCTTACTTGGTTCGTAATGTCGTACACAACTATTGCTGCCTGTGCCCCCCGGTAATACATGGGAGCGAGACTGTGGTACCTCTCCTGACCGGCAGTGTCCCAAATCTCAAATTTGACTGTCGTGTCATCAAGGCAAACTGTCTGAGTGAGGAAGGCAGCTGAAAAAAAAAATTACATTCATATTAGCCTATGACTTTGGCAATAAGACGACATAGTTTTTCTTTCAATACCGAAGATGCGGTTAATGCTGAATCGACCAATAGTTTCAAGTGCATTGTTGATGGGATTTTTAACTCCCAGCAATTTGACTACTGAAAATTATTATTTAGAGGGAAAGCCTTTTCTCTTGCTTTGCATTAATAGTGACAGGAAGCTCCAGGAAGTCTGTCTTGCCTCTTATTTCAGTTTCTGTAAGGCGTGCAAAATCCCCTAGATCTTATTTCGCGTTTTCGATGGAACGTTTTTGGACAGAGCGGATAAAGGAGGAGAAAGGACAAACGTGGGGAAGCCAAGCTTGCAAAAACCTAGAATTGGTGGGGGCCAGGTCTGAAGTCAAACCACAATCAAAAGCACTTACATCGCAGCAAGTGAAGGATGTGTTCCGGATTATCTGAGGTACAAATTTCCCATAAACAACTCACATGATTTGCTTAGTATTTCATGCTAGCATAGAACCTTTATAATTTCATTAAAACAGCACTTGCAACAAGACCAAAGGTTTCGATGGGATCCCTAGAATTTAATATTCGATCCAGACAATCGGGTCTTGTCTTCGCCAGACTCCTTAATAATTTATATTAAAAATTTGAAACAGAGTAAGGCCAAATAGATAATCATCTGAGAAAACCAAGTTCAGATATAGATTCAGCATGTTTGTTTACCTCTATAAGTCATATATATTTTGAAGAAATTGATCGAAACTTCCTGGCTTACTTCTGCCAAATTTCCGGTCTTGGCCGAAATCCAGGCGAACTACTTCTCCTGCAAACAGTTCAGAAACGAATTCAGCGTATCTCCTTACCCCTATATCGGAAAACTAATCAACTTCAAATAAAACTTTAACTTTTAACAAAAAATCCGGTTTTAGCCGGATTCTGAGCGAACTACTTGTCCGGGTAGAAATGATTTCACATAATTGTCCAGCATGTCTTCTTACGCCTAAATCGAACATCTAATAAACTTCAAATAAAACTTTTACTTTTAACAAACTTTCCGGTTTTCTCCGGCGAGCAAATGGTTTTCATAGTCGTATTCAGCATGTCTTCTTACCCCTTAATCGACTAATACTTAGTTTGCCCCTTAATTTGAAGCCCCTCTCCCACCCCTAATCTAGTACTACAGAGCCCATCTACGAACTCAACCTCTCCCTTGACCCAAAGAATACTCACACCAAGTCTCATCAAAATATGTCATTCCCTTCGAGTTATCGTGCTGACAGACGGACAACTTCTGCGATGTCATAGTTATCCACCCACTTGCGTTTTGGGATCCCAAAAACTAATCTAAACCAGAATATATCTGGTTTCAATCAATACAAAACACTTTGAGATATAATGTGATTGATACATACATATGATTGAACACTGAAATGCTATGAAACATTTAACAGTATCTTCAATGCACTCCTAGCCTAGCAACAACAAAATGTTAAAATGTAACTTACCACCAATGGTGCTCTCTTGGTATTCATGGAACTGTCCTTTGACAAACCTCAGGACTAAGCTAGACTTGCCTACTGCCGACTCCCCTAGTAAAACAAGCTTGAACTGGCAAATTTTAGTAGGAGGAGGAACTCCAGCTCTTGATGGTGTGCTTGCCATTCTGGAAGAAAATTACTATTTTAGTTTTATTATTTGCAATAAATGTTTCCATCATCGTTTCCATTTAACTGTTTCCTGTTGTGTTTTCCTTCTGAATCTATCCACCACAGAAAAAAGTTTAGACCCGTCTATTTGCTTAGTGGCAGGCAGTAGCAGTCTACCACAAACCCTTGATTTTGGGAAAGCTTATGCCAAGCGCTGGGTATATCTTGCGTTTGGTATACCTTATGCTTAACGCTGGATACAGTATACCAAATGCTGGATACGGTGACCCAATAAAATATTGATGATTTGAGTGAAGCTTAGAAATCAACCGATCAGAATTCAGTTATAGAGAGGTAGACTAGGTCAGGGTTAGGGCACCAACAGCTATCCAGCGTTTAGCATAGGGTATTCAGTGTTAGGCGTAGGCTATGCCAAATGCTAGATATATCCAGCGTTTGGCATAGAGTATCCAAAACTCAGGGGTTCGTGGTTGACTGGGCAGTAGTGCATAACTCAACTTCAATAACAGCTCGAATCTGTCAAGAAGTGACGATGGCTTTGAAACGTCATCCCAACTGATCCCACTTCGCTTCAGTTATTTCACTTCCCAACAGCTTGGCTGGCATGACCAATATGGTAGACTATCCTTGGAAAGCTCTGGAGGCAGAGAGTTATACAGCTGTGGGCTCACACATTAAAAGAGAACAAAAAACAGCCTAGGTTCAGGTTATGGCATTTTAACAACCTGGTTACCAAGAAAATTTTGCTCTATCCACCAAAGATGAAACTCATCTATCTTGTTAGTAGTACAATCGTCAACAAATGTTCGACATTGCAAAATGGATATGTCAGCTGAATTTTATTAGAGTTATATCTCGGCCCTCTCAAGCTGGAAAATGAGCTTGGATTTCGTTTCCAGCTTGAGCATTGAGCCTGAAGAGGACCCTTACCAAGAAGGGCCAAACCGCTAGCCCATCCGCGAGTAAACAAACCGGAATGAATTACACTGACTATAGTCAGACAATAAGGAGTCACGACGGCGAACGCTAGGCACAACAATAGCTCTAATGAAATTCCGCTGACATATCTGTCTTTCACTGTCAAATATCATTTGCAGTCAGCTTGGGCTGAAGGAATATTTCTTCCACAAATGCCTGTTTTTTTACATTCACTAACTCACAAGCCTACTAGTTGCTAGGCCTAGACGAGTGGAGTGTTCCTTGGAACAATCCACTATTGCGAGCACTGTAGCAGCTTTCGGTTTCCGGTTTTCACCGTATTTTATGTAGCTGATAACGTGTGAACCAGTGCAAGTACCAAGTTCAAACTTGGTACACTAGTGGGTATTGGGGTCTAGTTGTGCCTTTTGGGTGTCCCACCTCCCACCCCAACTCGGTTCAGGGGCAAATGGTCCCAGATTGCCCACTGAATAATTTGACCAGAACTGGACATAGGACGATCAAATTTCTTGTACATGTAGATCCTAAGGACGGGGAAATTGCTTTTAGAGTTGCGCCTCCCCCACCCACCCATGGGCAACTGGGCCCAGATTGCCCAGCCAGTAAAGTTCATTACCGGTGACAGGAATCAAACTTGGTAGGTTTGTGAGCATTGGAGTCTCTTCTTACTTTTTTTTGCGGATCAGAAATCTCACCCCCACTTTGTTCAGGGGCAATTGGGCCCAGATTGCCCATTTTTCAATGTTTTTAACTTGACAATAACTGGAGATAAAGCGATGAAATTCCTTTGTGCTTTTGCATCATAGAGGTTGGGAACATATATGTGGAGTTGAACCACCACCCAACCCTCCCCATTCATGGGCAAGTGGGCCGAATTGCCCATGAAGAAGTGTTGACTGGAATCAAACTCTAAGCTCTAAGCCCCCCCCCCCCCCAGGTTTTCCATGAGTTAAGTTCGTCTATGACAGGTCTCAACTCCAACTCTTGTAATTTTGGGTAGATAAATCTATGGATGAGGATTTTGGTGTAACAGCAACAAATAAGACGACACGACCTACTTTAATCTTTAATGAACAGTTGGAAACTGGACTGTTTTGTCATATGACTGAACTTGCTTCCCTGAAATAAAGACAAGGAGCTTTTCATCAGACCGACCTTACATCATAAAGGAGGTTAAGAATTTGGTAAAGGAAAGGCGACGGCTTTTTCGTGAAGGTAAGCAGGAACAGGCGAATAAACTTAAAACAGAATTAGGAAAATAACTCATAAGGCGGCTTCGCAGTATTATGATAATCAGGTCAGTCAACTTTTTCAGACGAAGCCTAGCAAGTGGTATGTAAATACTAAACGTATGATCGGTAAGTCCCAGAATGTCGTTTTTCAGGTTGGATGAAGAAGAAACAAAGACAGCAAATAAACTAAATACACATCTAGCCGACACCGTCCAATCTCTACCTCCTCTTCCCGAGGAAGAAATCCCAAGTCCAGCTCCTGATTTTACGGAATTCCTCGAGATTTCGGAATCGGACACAGTGAAAAAATTAAAGAAACTAAAGCGAACTAGTGTTACTCCTATTGATATACCGGTGGATCTTATAAAGGCTTTCCCAGATTCATTATGTGCCCCTCTGACTCATATTTTTAATATTATAACAAAAACCGGGGAATATCCGTCTGGATGGAACAAGACCAAAGGTGTCGATGGGATCCCAAAAATCTAAGATTTGATCCAGACAATTCGGTCTTGTCTTTGCCAGGATAATCATCAGAGAAAACCGAGTTGAGATATTATATCTACCTATCTATATACCTATATAAGCCATATCTATTTTGACGATATTGACCGAAACTTCCTGCTTTACTAATGCCAAATTTGCGGTTTCGCCCAAATTCCGAGCGAACTACTAGTCCAGCAAAAAAAGAAAAATTCAGAAACGAAGCCGGCGTATCTCCTTATCCCTGTAAAGAAATCTAATCAACTTTAAATAAAATTTTGACTTAAAAAAATGCGGGTACAACCGGATTCCGGACTAATTATATGTCCGGGTAAAAAATGATCATTATATACAGACTCAGCGTCTCTTCTTACCCCTAAATATATCATCTAATCAACTTCAGATAAAGCTTTTACTTTTAACATATTTTCCGGTTTTGGCGGGATTACAGGCGAACTAGTTGTCCGGCGAGAAAATGGTTTTCACCATCGGGTTCAGCATGTCTTCTTACCCATAAATCAAACATTTAATCAGCTTCAAATGAAACTGTTACTTTTAACCAACTTTCCGGTTTTGGCCGGATTCCGGACGAACTGCTTGTCCGGCGACAAATGATTTTCACCATCATGCTCACCATGTCTTCTTACCCCTAAATCAAACATTTAATCAACTTCAAATGAAACTTTTACTTTTAACCAACTTTCCGGTTTTTGCCGGATTCCGGACAAACTACTCGTCCAGCGAGAAAATGGTTTTCACCGTCGTGCTCAGCATGTCTTCTTACCGCTAAATCAAACATTTAATCAACTTCAAATGAAACTTTTACTTTTAACAAACTTTTCGGTTATTGCCGGATTCCGGACGAACTACTTGTCCGGCGAGAAAATGATTGTCAGCATCGTGCTCAGTATGTCTTCTTACCCCATAATCGACTATCACATTAGCTGTTTAAAAATATTTTGTTTGTCCCTTAAATTGAACCCCCTCCCCTACCCCCAAATATAGGGTTACAGAGCCCATCTACGATCCATCACCTTACCCTTGACCCAAACAATCCTCAGACCAAGTTTCATCAAAATATCTCATTCCCTTCGAGAGTTATCGTGCTTACAGACGGACGGACAACTTTAGCGATGTCATAGGTATCCCTCCACTTACGTTTTGGGATCCCAAAAACGGTTTTGTTACCCCTATCCCCAAAAACGATTCCCCTAATGATTTTTCAGGTGTGCGACCAATAACGATGACGCCTATTTTCAGCAAGGTTTATGAAAGTTTTGTAGCTACTTGGTTAAAAGGTTATATACTGGAGCTGATTGGCCCTAAACAATTTGGGAACATGCCGAGGACGTCAACCACACATTACCTGGTCAGTTTACTTGACACTATGCTCAAGCATCTGGACGACCCTGAACGTTGGCTCAGCTTGATTGCGATTGACCTGAGGAAAGCATTTGACCTGGTCTGCCATAGTGTGCTTTTAAAGAAGTTAGTTTTAGATTTTAATGTTCACCCTTTCCTTGTGAAAATAATTGCGAATTTTTTGTAGCATAGAACCCAACGGACGAAATACAAATCAACGTATTCTGATTCCCTCCCAGTTTTTTGCAGTGTGCCTCAGGGTACTATTTTAGGTCCATTGTTGTTTCTTGTTATGGTCAACGAGCTGGCCTGAAGTTCACCAGACCGGCTGAAATACGTCGATGACTTGTCTGTCCTGGAAAAGTGCTATAAAAATATCCAAAGTAGTTCTGCAACCATAATGAAAGATATCTGCGAGGAAGCAGAGTCTGACAAAATGGTTGTTAATATGAACAAGCCTGTGATTTTAACAGTTTCTTTCCTTCAAGGCACCCTATCCTTCAACCTACCACTCCCAGATTCGTGTCAAGTTAACGAACTGAAGCTGCTGGGAGTACATATAACCTCGGATCTGAGGTGGCAAAGACAGGTTGAGAGTATGCTTAAAAAAGCTAACGTGGCTATAAGCTACCTTAAACTTTTGTCCTGTTACGGTGTTCCATCTCCCCATTTACTACGCGTTTACATTTTTTTTACCCGTTCTAACCTAGAATATGGATGTCCGGTTTGGCATTTCGATCTCACCCAGGAACAGTCGGATTTGCTTGAGAGGATACAGTATAGAGCGTTGCTTGTTACATCTAAAGCTCCAAAAGTCCCATACATTCAGCTCCTAAAGCAATTTAAGTTAGATACCCTTTCATGCCGCCGACTTCGAGTTTTAACATTCAAAAACTCAGAGCGTTTTTGAATGTTAATTTTTAGGTAATTTGTATATTATTAATCGTAGTCTAGCATGTTATTGACCATATTTGTAGATTGTTCTGTTATGACATAAAAACAACCCATCGGCTTGTCCGTTGTTTTTTAGATTATATTGAATCGAATTGAATTGATATGGCGTTCTTAATGAATTGTGACAAAGGAGGAATTAGGCTGCTACGATTTTGTTTATTGCACTTGTTATTACCTTGCTAATGGAAAAGAGGGTTAAGGGGTCGGACTGGCTGGCAGACCATTGTTGGAACTCAAGCTATTCGTGCAAGATCTTCAACATTTCTTTGGATTTATACTTGCAGTTTGTTTACATTTAAAGCTTTTAAAGTGGGATAATTACAAATTAGGTTATTTCAACACTTGTTTGGTTATCGGGGATGTGAAATGTCTTGGTTCTAAAGTTGTTTGTACATAAAATGTGATAAACATTGTACTTTCACACTCCATATCTGAGCGCTTGCGCACTTGTTAATATTATAATAATATAAATTGTACGCTATGAAGTGAATCTGTGAAGAGCTATTATTATATTTTATTTGCCATCTAGGCTAGCCCAATACTTTACCATATAGTACAGTACAGAAGTAGTACAGTGGAGGCAGTCTACAATACAAATCTGTTTCATACTCAGGGAGCTAGTCATGATCCAGCTGGCTAGCATCTTCCTGAATGGTTTGTTCATACCAATAATGCTTTCAAATGTGATACAAAATACAATAAATCTTGACAGGGGTAAAGATAACAAGGGTTTCAGGAGATTTCTGTTGGCCCCCCCCCACTTCCCCCACAAGTATCTGATCCGATGCGGACTTCACATGGAACATTTGAGACGATAGCTCTTTCCAATTGCCAAGTTTCATTTAAATCCGTTGACCCGTTCAAAAGTTATGCATGCCACTAGATTCCGGATTCCCCATCCCTCCACGCCCCCACAATGGTCGGATTGGAGAAACAAATATTCTTAAGGCAGTCTGTTTGGGTCCCTGATATGCCTACCAAATTTCATCGTCTTAGTACCGAACTCGAGATATCACCGAATTCCCCCCCACCCCACCCCCCCCCCCAGTGCCCGAATCCGGTCCGGTTATGTCAACGATGTATCAAGGACTTGAGCAACTTCTTCTCACCAAGTTTCGTCCCAATCCCTCCGCTTCCAGTTCCCAAGATTTCCGGTTTCCCCCTCCAGCTCCCCCCAAAGTCACTGGATCCGGTCCAGAATCTAAGTGGGTTGTCTGAGGCACGAGGTCTCTCCAAATTTCCAATACTCTTCTTATTATTACACTGATTACATCAATTTCATCGCTATCCAATCACCCGTTCGAAAGTTATGTATACCTCAAGATTCCAGATTCCCCCTCCCTCCACTCCCCCCACGATGCTCGGATCGGGGAAGTGAGCATTTCCAGCTTATTCATTTAAGGTCCCTGATGTGCCTGTCAAATTTCACTGTCCTAGCACATCCGGTACGAACTAGCAGGATCACTGGAATCCCCCCCCCCTAACCCCCCACAGTGCCTGAATCCGGTACGGTTATGTCAACGATGTATCTAGGACTTGTTCTTCCCACCAAGTTTCATCCCAATCCCTCCACCTAAGGGTTTTCAAAGATTTCCGGTTCCCCCCTCCAGCTCCCCCGAAAGTCGCTGCATCCTGTCCGTATTTTAAGTGGGTCGTCTGAAACATGGGTCTTTCCGAATATCAAGTTTCATTAAGATCCGATAACCCATTCAAAAGTTATAAATACCTCTAGATTCCGGATTCCCCATCCGTCCACTCCCCCCACGATGCTCAGATAGGTAAAGTGACTATTTCCAACTTAATCTTCTGGGGTCCCTAATATGCCTGCCAAGTTTCATCGTCCTAGAATATCTGGAAGTGGCCGAACTAGCAAAACCTGGCCTACCGACAGACAGACCGACAGAAATTGCGATTGCTATATGGCACTTGGCCGGTTTACATAAATTCTATTAGTTTCAAACTTTTCCTTACATACACTGGTTTGCGAGCAGGCAGCAAGGTAATGAAATTTGCAGATTTTTCTGCCAGTTTGAACACTAGGCTACAGGATACCTTGCTATTTTGCCACACCGTGAATGAAATATATACATGCAATCCCCATTGTTTCTTTCCAGCCACTACACTAACCAACACTTACCAAATCTGTGAAATGGGGCCTTGATTGAAAAGTGAAATTATTTCCTACCACCTAACATTTTTTCAGTGTTTGTTGAACGAAGTTGCACCGTTGCATTATGCGTTTCTTCTAAACACGTGCTGACCATGTCCAAATTGTTTTTGCACCACCTTCTACTCACAATTTTTGTTTGTGCCTTTTGCAGGTTTACTTTGTATGCTACCAAGTTAACTGAAATAGCTTGAGCAAGACTACTTTAGCCAGCTCTTTTCTGTCGAGTGTACTTATAGCCAGTGTTGGGAAATACTTAAATAAAAGTACTTAAGTAATTACTTAAGTAACAAATTCGAGTACTTGTACTATTCTTAAGTAAAAAGCTTCAGAAGTACTTAATACTTGTACTTAAGTAAAAAAAATATAAGTACTTGAGGGTATTTAAGTACTCGAGTACTTCATATCGGTGAAAATTCGATTATAGCACGATTTTCAGTACCATATTTATTATTTTCCCTGAAACTGAATGGACATTAGGGATCTAGTGATTCTTTGTATGAGCCTTAAGTGGTTGTTTGAAGAATAGCTAACTATGTAACTTTTCTTCACCAGGTATGTAGCCTGAGCTGACAGCATCTCAATTCAGTTACAAATTTAAAACTGAAAATTGCCGCTCTGTTATATTCCGTCCCTAAATTTGTGGAAAGTTCCAGTCCACTCTTGGAAAGAGGCTTGGGACAACCCTGACTGTTCTTGAATGTGTCACCACTTTGTCCCATACTGGCAGAGAATGCACGAAAACTAACTGGTTAATTTTTTTTTTTTTTCTAATAAATGGAACTCCCTCAATTCCAAACAGAGCATCTCAGGTCAAAAGGACAACCAATAATCTCAGCTTTTTCTTGATTTACTACATTTCCTAGAATATAGTATTCAAGCAGCATGGACCACGGCAGTATCCAGAGAGGGGGGATAGGGGGTTCGACCCCCCCCCCCAGACACATACAAATATAAATGTTTATTTATGGGCTCTAACCTCTGATCTGAGTTCTTCTTTATTGTTAGAAATGGAGTAGCCCCCTCTCCCCCCCCCCTGCAACAAACTAATGGGTCTGTACCTGTCCATTAAGAATAAGACAAAAGGTTTCGGTGAGATCGCAAAGAGGAAATGTTTGTGTTACTTCTTCATCCAGAAAATCGGGTAATATACATTCCGGTATTTACTACCAGACCAGATAGCCTAAATGTTATTCATCTCCACTCAACACCTTAGCCAGATCCCTTAGGCAATCGTTTTCTCTCTTCATTGACTGATTAAATTCAAAACATAGGCACGCTCTTTACCTCGAAATAAACTATCTAAGAAGTTTGGTAAGATGATAGTTATTTTCAGATTGTCAGTTTACATCAGATTCCGGTCATCACCATTTACCCAGTAGGGAAAACTTCATACCTGGTAGTTCCCATGAGTAGGAGCTGACAGATGGGTCAGTCGTCTTACTATCCCTATACCGACCCGAACAACACATTATTAGAAATTATGAAAGTTCTCGCTTTCTCAGGATTCTAGCTCTTACCTATTTGGAATAAACTTGATTTATTGATTGAATATGGACGAACTATCAACTTGATGGGAAAAGTAAGTTAGTGGATGGATTTCCTATGTCTTTGGATAGTAAGATGATGATGTTAATATATGTCTTGCAAAGATATATTCAGATGATAAAATGGATAAGTCAGCTAAGATGCTTTCGCAGCAATATTTTGTTCCTCGGTTTTTCGGTTCCACACGGTTTTTGGTTACACACTAAATAACGATAGAAATTGTGCTTTTTCATGAGTGCGCTGTATGCTGAAATCCATGCACCATGCATGAATTTCAAGGTACAGTACTCTAGCACTCAGGCATGGTGCTAGCTGGGTGCTAGACGCTTGAGGCTGAGCACCATCACTGAAAAAGGGCTAGGCTAGTGTACTAGACTGTTACAGACCATTAGGTGTTGATTTATCGTTGGTGCTAACTATATCATTTTTAAAAAGCATGCCGGACTTTTACCCTCCCCTCCCCACTGCCCAGTGTGTGAAACACATAAAGTTACTGGGAATCCATATTACCCATGACTTAAAATGGATCAAACAAGTGGACAGCATGCTTAAAAAGGGTAATATGGCAATCCGATCCCTGAAATTATTATCCCGTTAAGGCGTCCCTACCGAGCACCTTTTAAAAATTTTCTTGTCTTTTATCCGCCCCACTTTAGAATATTGTTGTCAGGTATGGCACTTCGGTTTGACACGGGATCAGTCGAATTCGTTGGAGAGATTGCAATTCCGAGCCCTCCTTGTTACTTCCAAATGGCCAAAGGTGCCATACATTGAGCTTCTTCGGAGTTTCAAGCTGGAATCTTTGGCCCAACGTCGGGAAAAAATGTGCCTTAAATTTGGAGTTAAGACGCTTGAGAATCCTCGTCTGCGAGACATTTTCCCGCCTGAGTTTGAACCCGTTAGGCCTAGACCTGCGCGAATGGTTTCACAGCCGATTCCTAAGCTACATCCTGTTTCTGCATCTCATGACCGATACAGAAAAAGCTTCGTACCGTCATTCGTCGAAATGTATAACTCATCGTGATTCTTGTATAATTCATCGTAATTCATGCTTATTTTATAATTGTTTGAATCCTAGTTCTTACATACGTTTAATGTGACGTCATTTCTCGAAATGCATAATTCGTTGTAACTCTTGTCTATGTTATAGTGATTTGAATTTCAGTTCTAATATAAGTGTAATTGTAAATGATCACATTCAGTGATTCGAATTGTATATAAGTTTATTATTTATGACAAAATTATGACAAAGGTGTTAATGTTATTATGTTTATGACGAAAAATCCAATGTTTGGCGCCCGTGAAGGAATTTTTTAAATAAATTGAAATTGAATTGAATTGAAATTTAATTTATGAATGCTTGGAACCTTGGCATAAGAAATAGAAGAAAACAGTGCAATAAATGTTTTAAAATTAAGTTGGGATGAATCCTGCCGATTTAGATATGAAATAAATATTTTTGGCAAGTATTCTCCAGTAAAAATTGCATGGTATGGTTTTAATGTATTCTCTGGCTATGTTTCACTTGTGGCGAACATTCAAATAAGCACACCTCTAGACTCTAATATTATAGCCTAACATTCAAAGAAGCATACCTCTGGCTCTACTGAAACACTGCATGCTCAGGAATCAGAACTCTAATAGTAAATGCGAAGAGTACCAACCTCAGCGGTCCTACGATTTGGTTTGAAACGTACCTTGTAGACTTTGGAAGGGCAAACAGAAAAGTAAGTAATTTAATTACGCCTTCTTAATTATGTTGCCGTTGTGTCGCGAACTTTTCGTGACATCGAGTTTAACAAAATATCGTAGAAAAACCTACAGTATAGAGACTTTCCCGTAAATCCAACCTCACAGGAATACGCCCTTCATAAAATTCCCTTCTATATTAGTTTTTTTTGCTAGCACATAGAAAACAAGTACACGTTGCTTCTTGGTATACCTTTATCCAGGTTTTCTGGCTATTTTCCATTCCTCTCAGGACTTGGCCGTGCCTCTGTTTGTTCTCTACCCAACTCTTTTTTTTTTTTTTATCAAACCTCGTCAAGTTTGTCAATCCAAGGCTCCTGAAGGCTCCCGACTTCAGTGCTGGTTGACTTTTCCACGGAGCTCATACTCTATGAGTCTGTTCCATCCTACTTACCGTAGTTACTACGCATGACGTCACAAATTCTGGCTTTTTGCCGTCAAGGCTGGAACGATTTTTAGTGGAGTGTTCCTTGGAACAATCCACAATTGCGAGCGCTGTAGCAGCTTTCAGCTTTCGGTTTTCGGTTTTCACCATACTTTGTGGAGCTCAGTACTCGTGAAAGAGTGCAAGCATCAAGTTCAAACTTGGTACACTTGTGGGCAGGGGCGTCGCAAGTCCATTTTCGGTGGTGGGGGGGGGGGGGGGGGTGCAGAGCCAAAATTTTACCGAATCTTTCAAAAAATTTACCGAATCCTAGAACTAAGGATTCGAGTTTTAAATTATGGAACAGAAACGATTACGTAGGAAGAGTAACAATAAAGGGCAGCATGAAAGACGACAAGCCAACTATTGCGGTGTTTCGGCGAAGCGCACATGGACAACATATTGCCGGGTATGATTGCAGTAACAGCTATTATCTATTATAGTCCATAGAAAATCACGTCGAGCGCCGAAGGCGAAAATTTTTTAAATCAGTTTTTTTTCTGTAGGCCAAAATTTGACTGCTTCTCTTACAGATTCTATCATTTACCGTTGATTAAATACCGAGACTCTAAGAAGTTCCAGAAACCGGATGAAGCGACGTTCTGGCAGCATCAGCAACTGTAGTCTGGTTAATATACTACCCATAATCACAAAGTGAGCGCCGCAGGCCAAATTTTTTTTTTACTTTTTCCTGACAAATTTAATTTCCGTCCAAATTCTAGCTTTTACTGTTTGAAAATCTCAATCCTAAAATTGGCTTAAAACCCCCGTGAAAGTACGCGCCCTTCCACAAAATCGAGAATATTCCGAAAAGTGCTGCAGGCGGAATTTTCGAAATGTTTATGATTAGATATTCTTTCGGGGGTCCAAAATAAAAGCAGGGACAATCGATGGTATCATAGATCATCCCTTTTGTCTGCGACCAGTGCTTCACTCGACCTCTTCTGAGTTTTGGGATTCGTGGTAACTTCCGAATCCTGGCAATTATAACGAATAAATTATAATCCCGGTCATTATACCGAGTAAGTTTCGACCGATAGCATGTTCGGTATTCTGTATAACTACCGTATCCCGGTTATTATACCGAATTGTTTTGGTATCGAAAGACTACCGAACAATATTCTTATTCGGTATACTTTCGTCGGAACTGGAACGAAGCCAGGTTTCGTGGTCAACTTCCTAATCCTGGAAATTATACTGAACGAATTACCGAATCCTGATCATGATACCGAATAATTTTGAACCAATAGCTTATTCGGGATTCTTTTTAACTACGGAATCTCCATAAATATACCGAATAGTTCCGGCAAAAACTACCAAATGATTTCGATAAATTCTCTCTCCAAATTCGTGATAACTACCGAATACTGGCAATTATACCGAATCCCGATCATTATACTATAGAGATTTGTACAGATAGCCTATTTAGGATTTTGTATAGCTACCGAATCCCCGTAAGTATATCGAATAGTTCTGCTATCGGAAAAATACCGAACAATTTTAAGAAGATTTAATAAGATTTTACCGAATCTCAAAAAGGTGGGGGGGGGGGGGGGGGGGTGCTGCACCCTCCCCCCCCCTTGCGACGCCCCTGCTTGTGGGTATTGGGGTCTAGTTGTTTCTTTTGGGGGTCCCACTCCCACACCCAACCGGTTCAGGGGCAAATAGGCCCAGATTGCCCAGCGAATAATGTTCATAACTTGACCAGAACTGGACATAGGACGATGAAATTTCTTGGACGTGTAGCTCCTAGGGCTGGGAAATTGTTTTAAAGTTGCACCTCCCCCACCCACACCGTTCATGGGCAACTGGGCCCAGATTGCACAGGAGTAAAGTTCGTTACCCTTGCCAGGAATCAACAGGTATCAAGTTGAAACTTGGTAGGATTGTGACGGGGTCTCTTTTTACTTGTTGCGGGTCCCAAACCCCATCCCCACTTGGTTCAGGGCCAATTGGGCCCAGATTGCCCAGTTTTTAATGTTTTTAATTTGACAATAAGTGGAGATAAGGCGATGGAATTCCTTTGTGCTTTAGGATCATAGGGACCGGGGAGAGTTGAACTACTCCCACCCTCCCCGTTCATGGGCCAGTGGGCCCAAAAATACTCAAAATTTTCCTGCCCACGAAAAAAGTGTTTGACCCGTGACAGGAATCAAAGTCTAAGCTCGTATACTTGAAGAATAAAAGTGTAAATACGCATTTTAATGGGTCCCGACCCCCGCCCCTCCCGTTCATGGGCAGCTGGGAGTGTCTGGGGTGTTTGAATATCTACTTTGACGAAACTGATCATGTCTTCCTGCTTTACTTCTGCCAAATCTCCGGTTTTTGGGATCCCAAAACGTAAGTGGAGGGATACCTATTCGCAAAAGTTGTCCGTCTGTCCGTCTGTAAGCACGATAACTCTCGAAGGGAATGAGATGTTTTGATAAAACTTGGTGTGAGGATTCGTTGGGTCGTCGGACCAGTCAAGTTCGTAGATGGGCTTTGTAGCCCTACATTTGGAGGGGGTTCAAATTAATGGGCAAACAAAATATTTTGAAACAGCTAATGTGATAGTCGATTATGGGGTGAGAAGACATGCTGAGCACGATAGTGAAAACTATTTTGTCATCGGACGCGTAGTTCGCCCGGAATCCGGTCAAAACCGGAAAGTTTGTTAAAAGTAAAAGTTTTATTTGAAGTTGATTAGATGTTGGATTTAGGGGTAGGTAGACATGCTGAAGACGTTGGTGAAAACCATTTTCTCGACGGAAAAGTAGTTCGCCCGGAATCCGGCCGAAACCGGAAAGTTTGTTAGAATAGAAGTTTTATTTCGAGTTGATTAGATGTTCGATTTAGGGCAAGAAGACATGTTGAACACTAATGTGAAAACAATTTTCAACCCGGACATGTAGTTCGCCGGAATCCGGCGAAAACCGGAAAGTTGGTTAAAAGTAAAAGTTTAATCTGAAGTTGATTAAATGTTTGATGTATGGGTAAAAAGACATGCCAAACACGATGGTGAAATTCATTTTCTCGCTGGGCAACTAGTTCGCCCGGAATCTGGCCAACTAGTTCGCCCGGAATCTGGCCAAAACCGGAAATTTTTTTAAAAGCAAACGTTCGATTAGACGACAGATTAAGGGGTAAGAAGAGAGGCTGAGTCGGTTTATGACAATGGTTTTTTACCCGGACATAAAATTATTCCGGAATCCGGTTGTAACCGGATTTTTTTTGAAGTCAAACTTTTAATCAAAGTTGATTAGATGTTCTTGATAGGGATAAGGAGATACGCTGGTTTTGTTTCTGTATTTTTTTTGCTGGACTAGTAGTTCGCTCGGAAATCGGCAGGAAGTCTCGGTCAGTATCGTCAAAATAGATATGGCTTATAGAGGTATATCTGAACTTGGTTTTCTCTGATGATTAGCCTGTCCAAGACTGGATCTGGCGAAGACAAGACTCGATTGTCTGAATCAAATATTAGATTTTTGGGATCCCATCGACACCTTTGGTCTTGTTGCACTTGTCGGGCAAAGACTTAAGCTTAAAAACGGATTCAGCGTAACACCTTACCCCCATATCGAACATTTAATCAACTTCAGATAAAACTTTAATTTTTAACACATTTTCTGGTTTCAGCTGGATTCCGCGCGAACTATTCCGGGTAGAAAATGATTGTCAGAAGCGGATTCAGCATGTCTTCTTACCCCTAAATTGAACATCTATTCAACTTCAGATTCAAATTTTAACAAATTTTCCTGTTTCGGACGGATTCCGTGCGAACTACTTGTCCGACAAGAAAATGATTTTCATATTCGTGTTCAGCATATCTCCTTACCCTTAAACTGACTATCTCATTAGCTGTTTAAAAAAACGTGTTCACCCCTTAATTTGGAGCCCCTCCCCACCCCTACGAATATTAGTCGTTTATTTTGGCCTCGCCGAGGTCCAGGGCATTCATTTTAAACTAAAAATAATCTGAGTTGTTTAAAAAAAATGTGTTAATTTTTGCTCTGCCCAGCTTCAGTCGTAAAAACTCGTCCCTAAAGACCAGCCGAGTCGTTTAAACCAGGTTGCATAACCCCGATAGGTCGGAGACACGATTCATGGTGGCAGCTATTCGGCTACCTGTTCTATTCCCATGCGATTTGTATCTACCTCACTCGGGTCATTCAGATTTTAGCCTGTCAAAATTACAATAGACTGGATAACATTAACATACCTTTCTGAAGAAGCGTGTCTTTAACGTGAAAATTACCTTTTTTTGCTATTAATTCGCAACAAATCTGTTTTGTGTCTGCTTTGTTTTCTATTTGTGATTTTATAGCTATTCTTTCGTTTTCAATGGGATCGCAAGAAGACGCTCTGCTCCTCGGCGTCATTCAAAATTTCGCCTGTGGAGGATTTCGTAGTATTCTTTATTTAGAAGAACGTGCGTCACTTACTTGGCTTGGAATTTTTTAGATTTGAAACACGCTGAAGACTAGAATTTGTGTCGTAAGTCGTTAAATGTCGCCAGACCAAGGCAGATTAAAAAAAAAAAAATTCGCCTGCGGCGCTAGCTTTAATTTGTCAACGATACAGGCGTTGCAAGCTTTCCTGTTTAGCGAGAGCTGAACTGTAAAGCTGAGGACATGAATGTATGTAGAAGCAGATTTTGAATACAAGAATAATTTCAGCTGATGCATTGCAGCTAGTTTTACACCGGCTCAATTATTTGTTGGCTTGGAATGCGCCATTGCCGCAAAGTGGCCAGAGTTCTTTTTTGCCGGTACGTGAGTCGTATATTGCGACCCAGCAGTCGTTGAAATGAGAGGTGTCACCCCCCCCCCCTGGCCTGAGTGCTTCGGGCCACCCCTGTATACCAGATCTCACGTTTGATTGTTTCTCTACCGTACCTGGTGGCAGCTCATCATAAAATTTCATGACGGGCATATGTGAACTGCATACTCATCGCATGCAAAACTTATCAAACCGTGTGCATGTAAAGATAGGTATACTTTTGTTTATATATTTCATTTTAAGGAAAATGATGAAGTGATCACTGATCTTTGAACAGTTTTATTTTTCCGGAGAAGTTGATTCCCCAAGTGATTTTTGCCCAGGGTCGAACCTTTTCGAGGACCTTCGGCCTCCTTTGGAACGAGCATCTTCTAGCCAGGTTTTGCTAAAAATAATAAATTTTACAGTATCGGTAATGAAACCAAATCCACTGCCTTTCATTTCCTTCCAACCAGTAAAGTACATTCCTTTCTTGTGTTGTTTGCGCTAGGTTACGAGTAGCCAGGGGCGTCACGACTGGGGGAGGGACCCCCCCCCCCCCAATGCTGTCGGCAAAAAATTACCGAGTCGGCGCGAAGTGTCGTGATTTATTTCCAAAAACAGTTCGATTTTTTTGCTGGAAACAGTCGGTTTTCCTGAAAATTGGTCGACTTTTCTGAAAATCAGTCGATTTTTTTTTAAAATGTTAATGTTGTTGATGAAAATACTCGTTTTTTCTGCAGAAAAAGTCGGTAAAAATTACCAGCCGGTCGGTAAACGCCTCGTCCCACCCCCAAACATTTTGGCTAGTAACGCCTCTGAGTTGCAGCCTATTTATACGTCCTGGTTGAAATTCCTTCGTTCTATCTCACGAGACGAAAAACCTGCGATTCTCTTGGCTAATTATTTACAGTTTAATTAAATAAATTAAGAAAAGCAGTCACAATATAGTCATAGTTGCCGACAACAACAAAAAATACATTTCGCTTTCTATACACTATCAAGAGAGGAATTCCACTATACACAGCACCTTTTGGTTTAAAATACAACTAATTTCAACTATAATCGTCACCCTTCTTGCTACTTTTCGTACTACTCAAATCTACAGCTCCGACATCATCAGAGGGTCCTGCACTGCAACTCGCTTTACTCAGATCAATACCACACGCGGCATGCTGCTGCTCGTGCACTGAAGCTCTGCTCGCCGACTTCGGCGGTGTGTCACTCCGCTTCGTCTTGGGCTTCTCTTCCATCATTTGCATTCCATTCATATCTCCAAAGGGCATGTGCATCCCCGGCGGGAGCCCGAAGTGGCCCAGAGCCCCCATACCTAGTGACCCGTATAACAAAGCAGGATTGCTCATGAAAAGGGAGTTCAAGTCGGAAACTGAAGGCGCGCCCCCGCGACTGGAGCCGGCGCCGCCTGAGTTTTTCTTATCCTCCTTACCGCCAGATTTCGAAGTTGACGGCATACCACCTCCCATATCGAATCCCATGTACTGTGGGAAGAGAGGATTTGCAAACTGTCCTAGCGCGGCGGCTGCGCCGAAGGGCATAAACATGGACTTGGGGTCCAACGACCCAAAAAGTGGATTTTTAGGATCGAAAAACTTGGGGTCCAAACCACCGAAAAGCTGAGCCTGGCTCTTAGCCGCAGCTTTCGAATCCATTCCTCCAAACATTTTCGGGTCTAATGCAGCCAGCATTTTAGGATCCATGCCGGCCAACATTTTCGGATCGAGGCCCGCCAACATCTTGGGATCAAGAGCGGCCAGCATTTTGGGATCAAACCCTGTCAACATCTGCTGAAACTTGGGATCCATTGCAGCAGCCAAAGGGTTATTTTTGGGATCCATCATGCTCAAGGTTTTGGGGTCCAGCATTCCCATTGACTTGGGATCCAACATGGCCATAGTTTTGGGATCTAGCATTCCCAGCGCTCCGAGGGCTTTAGGATCGAGCATTGCCAGGGTCTTAGGGTCTAACATGGCCAACGTCTTAGCATCTAGCATACCCAATGAGCTCATCGGGTAGCCGCCCATTCCACCTAAGGAACTAGCACCAGACGTGGATGGGGTAGCGTGCAGAGGGGGTCGTCCCGGTCCCCTCTTACGGGACTCCTTTGCACCATGGCTGGTCTGGGCGTTAGATGAACTAGCAGGGGAGGCAGCATTCGCAGGACTAGCCCCTGTCATTCTTCTTCCTGTATCGGTGGAAAGTCCCATTTTGTCTTTCATGATCTCGCTCCAGTTAGGGTCAACATCGTATGCAGGATTGGCCAAGAGCCACTGGCCAAGGTTGCGAAGTGTTGGTGCCTTTGACCCAACAAGCTGAAAAATAAACTATTTTACAAATAAACTCACAGAAAAGCCAGGACGCCACCTGTCACTGTCAAGGCTGGAGGACTCAGTGGTAAGGACAGAAAGAGCAAGAAACTAACGAGGGTGGGCTAGTTTTCCTAAAATACTGCAGGGGATTTCGGTTTTATACAGAAAGGCTGGTACAGAAGTAAATACACGACTCTCTTCGAAGGGCCACTGATTCACCATTCGTTCCGTCCATTCTCATTCCTGATATGCCCAACCTCCGATGTCCTTCTCGGCTTCTTTAATGAAACCGAGAATATCCCAACCCCTTCGAGAGTTACCGTACTAACAGACGGACGGAAAGACAGACAGACGAACGGACAAACTTTCCGATCGCTTACGTTTTGAGATCCAAAAATTTAACAGCATGAATAAATGACATAGGAAATGAGAATGGATGGAACGTACAAGTGACATGAAAAGTAGGCATCCCTAGATTTGGGGTTGAGGCAGAACATAGCTGTGTGGTTGAGTGTGTTACTACTAAAGGAAGGGAGCTGGACAAGGACGCCGCGCGAGCAGCGATCACACGAGCCGCGGTGAACATTATTTGTTTCGACCAGGTCACTTGCGAAACAAACGGAAAGTGTCCTAAATAGCAAAACTCTGACAGACCGCCGTACGGACGGAAATTGCGATCGCTATATGGCACTTGGGAACGGCAATTGCCATAAAAACTGAGGGAATCGTTCACCTTTTTGCCACTGAGACGGTTGATGACTGGTACTGTCTCATTCCCAGTGAGCTGATTCCAATCCAGGAGCATTGGATCCTGTTTCTTCCCGCCGCGCTTTCTACGATCTTCAACAGAGGCTTCGCTGTCAGGGGAGTGAGGTCTCTCGGGAGTCAGTCCCGCCTGGTCGGCAAGCCACTTGGAAACCTAATTAGACGGATTATCATTAACTGGTCAACTGTACCGCGTGACTTTTCTAGCTAACGATTCGACTCCTTATGAAATCCAGAATGCAGTAAGTTTAGCTCAGGTCAAGGATGGACTAAAGAACCATTTCTTAACAGACCACCATTGACAAAGTTTTACTCTATTTGTTTAGTTGATTGTGGTACGACGGCATGGTTTCCCACTTATTGTTCTTCCTCTTTCATGTTTTCTTCTCTTTTTTGAAAAAGGATGTGAAAATTAATGTAAAGTGAAGTTTCTTTTGTTTTGTTTTTTACTGCCCCCAAGCTTTCCTGCAGTCAGAAGTATCAGCTACATGTATAAAGGATGTTAAGAGCGTTACAAAAGGAGTGTTCATGTAGTTTAGCACGTAGAAGTTGGTTTGTCTAATAAAGAGTATTAAACTAAAAAAACAACTAAACTAATGTAAAACTTTTCAGGATGATAACAGACGACGAGGCGATATAGGCTGGCTATTAATACCTTTTCAACGACTATATTTCTCACTTTCCGACTTTCTCTCATTTTGTTATTTATATGAAGTCTATCAATATTCCCATCTTTGTCTACTTTTATTTCTTATTTATATGTTTATTTTTGTTTAATTGTGACTGTGCCTTGCTTTCCGTTAGCTATATCATTATCTAGTGGATGGATGTTATTCGTTATGATTCGTCATGTTTAAGTTAGTTTGGTTTTATTTTTTTTCGTGTGTGCTCGAGCTCCGCTCTCAGCAGCGGAAAGTGATATCATCTATAATGATAGATTTTTATGGCACTTGAGCTTACTCAGGTGCCATATAGCGATTGTAATTTCTGTCCGTCAGTCGGTCTGTCGGTCCCGGTTTTGCTAGTTCGGGCACTTCCAGATAAGCTAGGACGGTGAAACTTGGCAGGCATATCAGGAACTGGACCAGATTAAATTAGAAATGGTCGATTCCCCGATCCGACCATCTGGAGGGGAATGGAAGGAGGGGGAATCCGGAAAAAATAGGAAAAATGAGATATTTTTAGCTTACGAACGGGTGATCGGATCTTAATGAAACTTGATATGTGGAAGGACTTCGTGTCTCAGACCCTCCATTTTAAATCCAGACCGGATCCGGTGACATTGGGGGGAGTTGGAGGGGGAAACCGGAAATCTTGGAAAACACTTAGAGTGGAGGGATCTGGATGAAACTTGGTGGAAAGTACAAGCAAAAGTCCTAGATACGTGACCGATACAATCGGAACGGATCCGCTCACTTTGGGGGAGTTGGGGGGGGGGGGAGAAGTCCGAATTTGTAGTGATCCCGCGAGTTCCGTGCTTCTTGATGTGCTGGGATGATGGAAATTGACAGGCATGTCTGGGACCCGACCAGATTAAATAGGAAATCGTCAATTCCCCGATTCGACCAGCTGGGGGGGGGGGGGAGTGGAGGGAGGGTGAAGCCATAATTTGAGGTATTTTTAGCTTGCGAACGGGTGATCGGATCTTGATGAAAGTTGATATTTAGGATGACCTCGTGTCTCAGACATCTCACTTTAAATCCGGACCGGATCCGATGACACTGGCGGGAGTTGGAGGAGGGAGCCGGAAATTTTGAGAAACGCTTAGAGTGGAGGGATCGGGATGAAACTTGGTGGGAAAAACAAGCACAAGTCCTAGACACGTTATTGACATAACCGGACCGGATCAGGGCACTGTGGGGGAGTTGGGGTGGGGGTCCGGATTTCTAGCGATCCCGCGAGTTCGGCATACTTCCTGATGTCCTAGGGCGATGAAACTTGGCAGGTATGTCAGGGATCCAAGCAGATTGACTTGAGAACAGCCGTTTCCAAGAACAGACGATCGTGGGGGGAGTGGGTGGATGGGGAGTCCGGAATCTAGTGGCGTGCATAACTTTTGAACGGGTGATCGGATTTGAATGAAACTTGTCTGGTGAGCTATCACCTCGGACGTTCAGTGTCACGTCCGGGTCGGGTCCGATACCTGTGGGGATAGGGGGGGGGGGGTCGAAAAACTCAGGAAACTCTAAAAGCAGAGGGATTGGGACGAAACTTAATGGATGGAACAAGCATTAGGCCTAGATGAAATTGACGGAGCCAGATGGTTTCGGGGCTCTGTGGGGGGAGTTGGAGGGGGTTTCCTGGAATTCCGGTAGTCGTGAGTTAGAATAGTTCCAGATGTAAAACGACAACGAAACTTTGCAGGCATATTAGCAACCCGAATTATCTTGACTTAAGAACCTGACACAACATACCCCTGGAAACTTCCGTTCCTAGATCCGAGTATGTTTTGGGGAGCAAGAGAAGAGAAATATGGAAATTGACTTCTATAAATTGCAAACGAGTGGTCTGATTCGAGTGAAACTTCATGGGTGATACAAATCGATGGCCTCGACATGTAAAACATGCGTTCGAACCATATGCGACCACGACTAGGGGAATTGGGGGTGGGGGGACTCGACAGTGCCGAGCTTATGCGGCCTAGATTTGTTATTTGGCGTCCGGGCCGGATTCGGCCAAGGTAGGGGGGTACTGGAAACTTGCAGATAGGCTATGCTCCAATTTCAGCAAAACTTGATGGACAGGAACAGGGAATTCAGAGATTGGGCCCGAACCGGCTCCGACAACGTTGGTGGGAGGGGGGGGGGGGTACCGGAACTTTCCAAAAATGCTCAGATTCGAGTGAAACTTGATAGATGGTATAAAAGAACATGCTTTAGGTGGTCGATTTTTTTTATTCCGAACCAGACTCGGCCACGGTAGGTGGAGATAGAGTGAGTACCGGAAATCGTGTAGCACGTCTAGGGTTCAAACAAATGTATTTATTGGGATGAAAGTTTGAACAGTCATGTGCATTTGCTACAGACAATCGAGACGATGCCGGAACTGCTCAGAAATGAGTGAAACTAAATATCCAGATCCAGACAACCGGTTTTACACATCTGTAGCATGAGACGCGAAAACTCTTTCGGAGCATAACCAACACGGAAAATAGTGAAATATGGCAAATGCAAAGATTAGAGAGTTGTCGTTCTTGTACAGCCTACTCTTACAAGTGCCATATGAGCTCGTAGCTCTTGTTTTTGGGATCCCAAAACGTAAGTGGAGGGATACCTATGACATCGCAAAAGTTGTCCGTCTGTCCGTCCGTCCGTCTGTAAGCACGATAACTCTCGAAGGGAATGAGATATTTTGATGAAACTTGGTGTGAGGGTTCGTTGGGTCGTCGGACCAGTCAAGTTCGTAGATGGGCTTTGTAGCTCTACATTTAGGGGTGGGGGAGGGGATTCAAATTAAGGGACAAACAAAATATTTTGAAACAGCTAATGTGATAGTCGATTATGGGGTAAGAAGACATCCTGAACACGATGGTGAAAATCATTTTGTCGTCGGACATGTAGTTCGCCCGGAATCCGGCCAAAACCGGAAAGTTTGTCGAAAGTACAAGTTTTATTTGAAGTTGATTAGATGTTCGATTTAGGGGTAGGAAGACATGCTGAAGATGATGGTGTAAATTATTTTCTCGACGGACAAGTATTTCGCCCGGAATCCGGCCCAAACCGGAAAGTTTTTTGAAAGTAAAAGTTTTATTTGAAATTGATTAGATGTTCGATTTAGGGGTAGGAAGACATGCTTAAGACGATGGTGAAAACTTTTTTCTCGATGGACAACGATTTCGCCCGGAATCCGGCCCAAACCGGAAAGTTTGTCAAAATTAAAAGTTTTATTTGAAGTTGATTAAATGATCGATTTAGAGGTAGGGAGACATGCTGAAGACGATGGTGAAAACTATTTTCTCGACGGACAAGTATTTCGACCGGAATCCGGCCCAAACCGGAAAGTTTGTCAAAATTAAAAGTTTTGTTTGGAGTTGATTAGATGTTTGATTTAGGGCAAGAAGACATGCTGAACACTTATGTGAAAACAAGTTTCTACCCGGACATGTAGTTCGTCCGGAATCCGGCCAAAACCGGAAAACTGTTGGAAGTCAAAGTTTTATTTCTAGTTGATTAGATAAGCGATTTAGGGGTAAGAAGAGATGCTGAGTCCCTGTGGGACAATCGTATTTTACCCGGACATATAGTTCGACCGGAATCCGGCTGGAATCGGAAAATTTGTTATAAGCTAAATTTCCATTTGAAGTTGATTAGATGTTCAATACTGGGGAAAGAAGATACCCTGATTTCGTCTTTGAGCTTCCTTTTTTCGCCGTACAAGTAGTTCTGGAGTTCGGCCGGAACCGGGAAATTGGCAGAAGTGGCAGGAAGTTTTCGTCAAAACAGATATGACTTATAGGGGTAAACACACATGCTGAATCCAAATCTGAACTTGGTTTTCTCAGGTGATTAGCTATTTGGCCTTAATCTGTTTCTGAATTTTAATTGTAAAAATGTTCAAGGAGTCTGGCGAAGACTGGATCTGGCTAAGACAAGACCCAGTTGTCTGGATCAGATATTGAATTTTTGGGATCCCATCGGAACCTTTGGTCTTGTTGCAAATAAAGATAACCTTGAACCTACATGCACACACAAATAGATAAATTCACGTAGTCCTAGTGACACCCTACAGCCCGCATCTCACGAGGAACGCCTCATGCCTTGGAGTTTCCTACCTCTGTGCTCAGTTTTGACGACAAGCCCCACAGGAAAGCTATTTACAGCGGTTGTGGGGTTCAGCGTCCTAGAATGCTGGGCGCTATGGAGTGATGATATCCTCAACTTCAACTTCAACAATTTACGCGGTCATAGCCTCAAACTCACCGCAGAGAGGTTCTGCAAAGATATTGGTCGGTGGAGTTTCAAAAACCGCGTGCCACCCCATTGGAATCAACTGCCCGAAGAAACAGCGAACTCCCCATCAATAAGCCAATTCAAGAAAGAAATTGATGGAATGTTTCTTTCCCAAATGTACGACCCTAAATGTTTCAAAAGAACTTTATAGAGGCTTTGTGGCCTTTTTTCTGCAATATATTATATTATTATTATTATTATGTGCCAAACGCGCTTTTCAAAAAATTGAAAACATACTTTTCGGATGATCCGGGGAAGTACTAAAGTGTACTGAGGTGTTATAACAGCGGCTCCTTTTTTGGTCATACGGGTCAATGCGGTAGAAAGCAGTTCGGCGATGTTCCGTAGTCAAACATCCTCAAAGGTGCTAAAGCAAGTACATGAAAGTAGCAATTCGGTTACCTTTTGGTCATTCGGCGGGGTCGACATCTCCAGCTTTGCCAGTGCTGCATCTGGTAGTCGGGCTTTCGGCACCGGTGTCTCTGCTTTCGGTCTAACTGGCTCAATGGAAACGGAAGTCAAATCCAACTCTTCAAGCTTCGATGGCGGTCTACTATCCTTCCCGGTACACCTTGTTATGGTCACACTAGGTGCCGGGCCTAATGCAGGGGCAATAAAGCTATCCGGCGTCTTCGACCCGCTTTTTGCAGCCGAAAGTCCCAAGACGATATCGTCGAGCTTTCGGCGCTTTTTGCTAGGTCCGGCTTCGTCCGGTTTTCTCTTTATAAAATCTGAAACGCTAGGCGACTCCATTTCTTTTTTTGGCGCAGGCCCGGACAGGTCCAAGGCGGAACTGGGCTCAACTTTTTTCGTCGTCACCGAGACAGAGATGGACGGTGGTAGGCCTAGGCTGGCAGCGGCGGCACTTGATTCCATCTCGCTCCTGGTCGGATGGTAGGCTTCAGCACTGGCATGGGACTTGGCAGAATACTGGCGGAGATAGGTCTCTTGCATTGACTGCTGCTGAAGTAGAGCCTAGAAAGTAGAGGTCCGAGCTTACAACGCCTGAAGGAAGGAGACCAACACTATATCACAATTACGGGACCCGAACTTTTTCAGACCCAGGCTCCTTGATCCCTTCCAACCCATTTACGATCCTCCCAGAGTCGACCCCGCCCCCCACCCTGGGAAACGCCCCAAACTGAAAGTATTTTGCATTAAAGAAAGATAGAGGAAAAGCTTCGTCCCGTCATTCATGACAATTTATAATTCTCAATACTAGAAAGTTCTGGTCTAGTCTGTAATTCTGGTCTACTATTACGGCCGAGTACTTGAAAACATGGAAGATCCGAGACTACAAGAGAGTCAATCCCTGCATCGTCTTGAAAAATACAGTGTACAACGTTGTATTCAAAGGTTGAATACAAGCCATATTCAACCTTTTGGCCCAAAACGGCACCGTCCCAGGTTGAACAACCGCGAGGTAACACGCCTCTACCAGACGTGTTACGGTACATACTGTATCTCAGATAGGTTCTATAGTAGAATGTAAATCAGGACCATCCGAAGTTACCTGCACTGTTAAAATTTAACATTTGTTTGCTCGTTGAACGCTATGAGAATATATTTGTTATGACCCTTTACAATATTTATTTTCGAGAAACAAAAAGGGTTATAGCGGAAATAGCTCGGCCCACAAAATACACTGTAAAAAGAAAATCTTGCAGTATTTGCTACTGGGATTAATCTTGTCTCTACAAAAAAATAATCGTATTTGTAATTCAGATTAATCTTTTATCAGTGAAGATAACATTAATCCCAGTAGCAAACATTGCAGTTAACTTTAATCCTTACTCGGAGAAACTTATTACAGTGTAGCATTTAACAAAAGGATCGGCAAACATGTGTTTGTCCCAATAAGACAAAAGTTAAAGCAGCTCAAAAGAGAAACTCTACCTGCAGCCTCGCTCTCTCCAGCTCATACTCCATACTCGTCCTTCTTCCCCTTCGCCTGCTCCCCAGTTGAGGACTGGGGGTCTCCTGCTCCTCACCAAACGAGTAAATCTCCATTCCTTCTTCAGACTCTTTGGCAGATGGTTTCTGGGGAGGATAAAGCTGAACCTGTGGTTCGTCAAGAACATGGTCTTCTGGAGCGGTGAAGGATTTCGCAACGGGCCATTTGCCGTGTTCCATGGCGTAGACGATGTGCTCGAGACGGGCGACGATAGAATGGTCCTAACAGAATAAACACTGACTATACGATCGATTATGATGGGTTAGTTGTTAAAGCACAATTCGCAATATTTACAGGTGTCAAGCGTAAACCACGTATCTCCCTTTTTCAAAACTTCTCACTAGGTGAAAAAAAACATAAAAACTTTTTCTCGTTAGTAGTACAACCTTGTATCTCCCAAGCTATGAGTCGGAGGCACTCGAGGTACGCACCGTTCGACGCAGAATTTTTCGGCGAGTAGAACTGTGTCAAAGTGGAAATCGCAAGTTTGACCAGATACGTGCTTTTCGCTTGACACCGACGGTTTATATTCCAGTATTCAAAGCTCTGTGAATACTGTGAAGCTATATCCACGGCTATTGCCTGTTCTAAGCCTTTTCTCGGGCCCGCCAACTTCTAGCAAGATATCGGCAAAATTCAGAAAACCGGTTTTACGCATCAATAACATGATAGGTGAACACTCGTCTTGAGCGTAATATTCGCGGGTTCAGAGTGTAACATAGGTATTTTGGATCTCCAGGTTTAAGAAGTAATTGATGATGTTACGGAACTAGGTTGCATTGACATTATAGGTATGACAGGTCCTTTAAGGTGTTAAATTTCAACTGGAACGGGGAACGCTGTTCAAAACATCTCCGAGCGCATGATTGTCGTTCCAACTACGAATACCATGCCTGATAAAAGTAAAAGTAGTCGCAAGACACGTGACATTGTAGAAGTAGACTGTAACGACTACTGGAGCAGACATCCCCAAGAAGATCAGAACAAATTTATATTTTTCTTGCTTTCCTTACTTTGGTATTATTATATCGTTTCATATGTACCTAATCCGGAAGAGGCACGTAAATAACCAGGAGCCAATCTCACCTGCCCTCTACGCCTTAGAGGCATACACAATTAAAGAATTACCTAAGACACATTCAGATAAAAATCCCCCGATGAAAGAGCTAATTAAAATTGCTGTGAGTTAAACCTGGTGGTGAGACTTCCCTTTTGACGCGGTGCTGTATTTGCTCCTCGACTAGCTCGTTGACATGGTAAGAGATTTTCCGCATTTTTTTGTCTGTGGAGAACGGCTTGGGGTTTGAATTTTCTTCATTGGCAATGCCATTCTATGGTTCTCGTAGTCTCAGGTCAATCTAGTAAAATCAGATACTTGAAGTTGCTCAAATGTTCATTGATTTTTTTCACAGGTTAATTTTCTAACTTGAGTTATCTTAACTGACGTCTCCGTTTAACATAGTCAAATATTATTTGCAGTCAGCAGATACAGGAGAATCTCTACCCTTTCGAAGACCCAATCGAACAGTAAAAATAGCAGCCTTGTCCAGTACGAAATCGCAAGACCAGCTTCAACTCCAACCAATTTTCAGAGAAGAAGTTTACAAAATTAGATTTTTAAGGAAGAATCTTTGATCGTTTTTCCACAAGTTCATTTTCAAGCTTGAGCGGTTTGAGCCTGAAGAGGCCCCTTGCCAAGAAGGGCCGAAATATAGCTCTAATAAAATGTAGCTGACTTATCCGTTTTGCACGGTCAAATATGGCACAAAGAAAAAGCTGTCAAGCGTCACATGGCTCACTATCTTCCACTTTTTATCACACTGTCGCTCGTTTAGAATGTAAAGTCGGTACGACATATAAACAAGATGACAAAGGGTAGAATCTTTTCGGTTGCAACATCGTCGCGGAAGACAAAAACAAAAAGTCGCAAGGGGCAAAGAGGAACGACCTTTTCTTTCAAAAATCCGTTGGCTCGATATTTATATTACAGACACAATGTCAAATTTTCAACAGCAAGCAGTCCGTGATAAAACAAAATTCAATCTGGAATGCTAAAATTGTTGTCAACCGCGGAAAATATGACCGCAGAGCTCTTGACAAGCTCCACGCCACTTACTGCGACCACCCGGTCCTTTACCTTTCAAGACTTTACCCTCTGCTGAAGAAAAAGGATGTAGCCGCTATTCGAATCGCATGCTTCCGATACTGTAAATTCCTCCTCTACTTTTCAATTAAGTAAAAATACCGAAATGATTAATAAATTTTCGGTAACAAATATAACTGTTCAAAGTTGACGAGCTGCATAGGAATCAGTCGGTCGCAGCGTTTTCTCTGCATCACGGTCTTGTCCGTTTGTTTGAGCTGTAATCCGTTCGAAGTGTAAATCTGTATTCTAATTTAAGTTTTCTTTCTTTTCTTTATGTGCTCCACTATTTCTATTTTACAGAATCGTGTAAATAAAAACATTCATTCATTCATATCGACCACTATCTGTTGAATCGATTTATTCCCCTGACATACTACTAAAGCGTTTACTAGCGTAGACAACAGCAAAAAGCATACCTTAGGCCATCCTATGGCGTCTGCCAAGGACTGCGCCAGCAACTGCGCCGCTGCCGGATCTGTGGCAGCCATCGCCAACATCTGAGGATCAATAACGAAAGCTTTAGGCTTGGGCTCTTCTTCGTCCCCATTATGAGCCACTGGCTCAGTTTTGACACCTGGTTCTTCTTTTGGCTTGATTTCCTGGATAACCGGTTCAGTCGCCTTAGGCGTTTCGGCTGCTGTGACGTCAGCGGAAGGAGCGCTGGATGCGCGATCAGTCTCGTCATCGTGTGTTCCTGCAGAAGTTAGTTGGTTGAGAGTCTTGAAATCTGAAGTTGTTACAACGCAGCCCACAGTCCAGAGATAAGCAAATCCGAATCCGGATTCAAATCAAGTATTCGTCCTTTTGGCCGGATTCGAATCTTGTGGTTCTCAGGTTGGATTCGGACTCGGATTCCAAACCATCAATCTTACGAATCAGCTGAAACTTCTAGTCTACAGCTTTCCAGTTTCCGTGTGGGAAAATTTAAAACTTTTTGGTCTCCACCACCCACCATCCTCAGCAGTCTATCGTGTTGTCTGATTACCTTAGACACCAGTGCTTTTCGTCACCTCTTAACTTTTTAACTATAACCTATGTAGGTGATTTTATTTTTGTTATGGGCGGATTCGAATCCTCAGCATGAGATGGTGGATTCGGAATCGGATGTACCTAGCCCTGGATTCGGATTCGAATCCTTTCATGATCGTATTCGTCCATCTCTGTCACAGTCTAGCCAACTCAAAACAATTAGTAAATAAATCTATCGACAATAAAACAGGATTTACACACTGAACAGAATTACCACAGATACAAAAAGATCCAATAGCTGTAAGTGAGTTTGTGTTGAGTTTTAAAGACGAGCAAACCCAGCACAAAACTTTTTTCGTAGGCTACCTTGTATGGGATGTGAAAGTTACAGCTTTGGTAAAGATTCAGTAATAGACCTTTGAAACCTTTGACAGTGGTTACAGCTAACAGTCTTGACCCCCCTCCCTTATTAGAAAGTTTAATATTCAAAAGGTGTAAGATTTTATCACCTAAATAAATACTTGAATACTTGAGGTGGTTGAATAAGCATGCATAAAGACGAAATGGCAGGCGCCAATTCCCTGTTCTAGAGTCAAGGGAAAATTCTGTGCATGGTTGATCTTGAATGCTTCCCCCACCCCTTTCCACCCGAAATTATCTAGATCTTGTTACCACGAAAGTGTGAACGAATAAAGTACTATCCTACTCTGTTCAAGGTGCCAGCTTGCTGGATATTCCATGACTATATAGTGTGCCAGAATCACGCCACAAATCAGATCAACAAATAAAGAACCTCGGCGGGTTACTACCATCAACAGCTACATCCGTAATGGTTCGAAGTCAATGAACATAGAAAGACTGTGACCCTGAAACAAACAAAAAAAGAACTAACTATCGGTACATACCTTTGCCCTCTTTATCTTGTGTGTTCTCAACCTTTATTTCCACATTCGTTTCTGTCTCTTCCTTATTCTTTGTCGATCCCTCCGCATTTTCGACTTTCAGTCCTCCGTTCACTTCCACTTGCAGGGACTTCTTTACGACCGAATCTTGATCTTTCTCAACTTTTGGAGCCGCTCTCGGTTTTTTATCAGCCAGAGGTTCCCCAGCTAAAAGCCTCCGAAGGATTTCCCGGAATCCAAGCTCAGGGGCATTCAGGTAGTACAAAGAAGTTCCCTTCAGTCCATGCCTGGTAAGAAAAAATGAAGCTGTTATTCTTTATTGTTTAGCCTTCTGTTATTGTCTGCTATCAATAATATCACCGAAACGTCACGATCGAGGAATTCTGCAGTAATGCGCACCTTACTAAATACATTTGTCACCCATATAAGAAGTACGGCTTTACTGGTAGCTGTTTGCAAAGACGTTGAAGGACCCGTCGTACCTATAGTGCCACTGCAACCTACTTCTGAATTGCAGTAATTAATTCTTAAACCTGAAGATCCAAATTCACATTTCACATTCTAAACCGCAATAATCTTCGCACTTGCCGCAATTCACGATTTTCCATGCACACCAACGAGTGTTCGCGTATCATGCTACTGTTGCGTAAAACCGGTTATCTCAGTCTTGACGAGTTTTTGCTAGAAGTCAATTGGTCTGGGAAAAGGGTTAAAACAGCCAAAGTTGTGAATAATTTGCTACAGCAGAGCTTGGTCTTACAGTACTCAGATAGTTTTGAATATTGTAACATAAACAGTATGTAGTGCGAGGTGTGCTTTAACAGAAGGATAGACAGGAAAGTCAGCTGAAATCGCGTCGTGGAGAACCGAGCTGCCCGATAACTAGCGTTTGGTCTTTTCCAGCTTTAAAAGAACAGAAAACTTGACTCAAACTTGACTCGGGGAGCTAGCTGACATATCAAGAATGTACCCTGAGCCGATATTGAGAGTAAGAAAAATTCTCGTTACGACCATTGCAGTTTCCGGGCAGTTTCCGAGAATTCGACTTTTGAGTTAGTAGAAAAAAAAGCAAAAGGTTTGTGTGCCGGGAGTAGGAATCGAACGCGCGACCTCTTGACTACTAACCCGATACTATGGCCGAAACACGGCCAAAGGCGAACTTTTACAGTGCATAAGTGCATAATTACAGTACCTAAGGGGCAAGGGCCTGCCAGCTAGCTTTGGGAACACTACGGAGGGGGTTCGAGATAACAAAGAAGGGGGGTCCTGTCGACAATAAGTCCCTGTATCTTTATCTAAGCCCCCCAGGTCGGTTTGATGGCCGAAAGTTGCGTAGTCAAGTAGTATGTGCCTTTAAGCGATGCAAGTGAGAACAAACAGATCAAGAGGATTGGCAAACAACAACACAGAAACGCAGAACGCAGAAAGAACTATCGATTGAAGTGACAGCACAGAGAACTGCTAGAAGGCGCTAATTATCCCGACTCATGGGGCTTATGCGATTGTACCGTCTTTCCACTGCTAACGTCTTTGTTTGTTTTTGTCCTAAGCACTATCAGTTTCACCCCACTAAGAGATTTTCCCTCAAGTCTTGTTTAATGCTCCTACGGTGGGCTGACCTAAAATGCCTTAAGTAAGAGAAGTGGTTGATCGCCTACTGTGATTTCAGACCGCAAATAATAGTAAGAATTGACCTCTGGTATCCATAATTAACCCGTGAACTCCTGCATGTGTAGTAGGCCATCCTGACACCCGCGAGTGTATACGTGGACATTTACCATCTTTTGTCCGGCTTACTACACTTCACACCATAACATCAGGCTGAGAATACATCTTCACACGCTAATATAGTCGTCGTAACAATGGTCTCTGAAGCGGGATTTAAGATCTTTTCCCCACATCCTCGTCGTAGCATCTGCTGTGCTCCCGCAGTTCTAATGTGCCGTTTTATTCCCGCGTAGTATCGTTTATACACACACAGTTTACTACTGTCACAATACTAGTAATGGCTAGTGGCTACTCCTCCGCATAGTGAAGTTAAGCTCAAACCTATCAGCTTAATTAACATCACCTAAGCTACCACTATAATCCAGTTTCTACTTTTAATCCAAGATTTATTTCGTTAAGCCTAGTAAATTAAATTTTGGAGCAGCTAAACCTAATAAGCAAGAATCTAAGGCATCAATCAGGATACTAAGAATTGTCTGGGTATTAACGCCGAGGAAGCTTGTACACACCAAACCTTAAGTTGCGAACGTCCAAACAGCTGATAGGACAAAACAATGGCGGCACATCTGGAAAAGGTTGCCTGAAGAACGAACAAGAGTCTACTACGTACAATGAAAGGAACGACAATGTACTGATCTCGGAATGTCTAATTTCGTGAACAGCGAATCTTAGTCAAACAGAAGAAAATATCTTTCGAGTATCCTTTAACCAGTAGAACCCAGAGGGGAAGTGTGTGTGTGTGGGGGGGGGGGTCAAGTCCGGAAGCGAACACTAACCTTGCAGCAGCCAGCAAAAGGTCCTTGTCATGCGTTCCACATTTCCACCAATCCGGTGTATCCTTCGACTCTTCGCAGAGTTCTAGCCGCGCATCCAAGTCGGGTAGTAAAAGAACTTCCTCTCGAATCTTACAGAGAAGCTCTAGTCTTTCCAGGCAACGCTGCGCCTTAGCCGGTGAAACGGACTCGACGAGACTTTGGGCAATTTCTAGAAGACAAAAGTGGGATGCTACACGAAGGGCCCATCATGGCTCGGTTATTCAGAAAGGCCTCCCGTCAATCACATTTCTCGGGGATTTTGTTCCACTTTTAACGTTTCTTCGGTTCCCAATCGGCGACGCGCTGCTGCGATACAAAGTGGACGATGCTCTGCGCGCTCTCTTTTAGACGGACGTAGAAAAGGTTTATTTGACCGGAGACAAAAAGAACAAGACCAAAGGTTTCGATGGGATCCCAAAAATCTAATATTTGATCCAGACAATTGGGTCTTGTCTTCGCCAGATCCAGTCTTCACCCGGCTAATCATCAGAGAGAACCAAGTTCAGATATACCTCTATAAGCCATATCTATTTTGACGATAATGACCGAAACTTCCTGCTTTACTTCTGCCAAATTTCCGGTTTTGCCCGAATTCCCAGCGAAATACTAGTCCAGCAAAAAAAAAGAAAATTCAGAAACGAATCCAGCGGATCTCTTTATCCCTGTAAAGAACATATCATCAACTTTAAATCAAACTTTGACTTAAAAAAAAATTCCGGTCAAAACCGGATTCCGGACTAATTATATGTCCGGGTAAAAAATTACTGTCATACACAGACTTTTCTGTCTCTTCTTATCCCTACATATGTCATCTAATCAACTTCGAATAAAACTTTCGCTTTTAACAAACTTTCCGGTTTTGGCCGGATTCCTGGCGAACTTGTTGTCCGGTGAGAAAATGGTTTTCACCATCGTGTTTAGCATGTCTTCTTACCCCTAAATCCAACATCAACTTCAAATGAAACTTTTACTTTTAACCAACTTTCCGTTTTTGCCGGATTCCGGACGAACTAATTGTCCGGCAAGAAAATGGTTTTCACCATCGTATTCAGCATGTCCCCTTACCCCTAAATCAAACATTTAATCAACTTCAAATGAAACTTCTACTTTCACAAAACTTTCCGGTTTTTGACGGATTCCGGACGAACTACTTGTCCGACAAGAAAATGGTTTCTACCATCGTACTCAGCATGTCTTCTTACCCCATAATCGACTATGACATTAGCTGTTTAAAAATATTTTGTTTGTCCCTTAATTTGAAACCCCTCCCCCACCCTCAAATATAGGGCTCTATAGCCCATCTTCGAAATCGACCTGTACTTTGACCCAAAGGATCCTCCCACCAAGTTTCATCAAAATATCTCATTGCCTTCAAGAGTTATCGTGGTTACAGACGGACAGACGGATATTTTTGCGATGTCAAAGGTATCCCTCCACTTACGTTTTGGGATCCCAAAAAGGACCTTGAGAATATCTACCATAAGAACTAAGTTATATGAGGCCAAGTATCGACAATCCACAGTTCGTTCGAACCTATTCCGTTTGCAGCAAAAAAACACTGCCCCCACCCCTCTGGAACACCCTAATAACAATTGGGACTTCCATCCGGCAACGAGTTTCTCAAGTCCAACATCTGTCCACACAGAAATGACGGAACACCGTCACGCAATCCATGGACATGGTTGAGATATTCTGATATGCGACTGGAATGATCTGAGCCTCGTTTTTGTTGCAATAGTGCTGCTGCAGCACTTCCTTGCTTTTGCATAATATGCGTTTTTGGATTCACTTTCTTCTTGGTTGAAGCAGCAGCGCTCCAGCATCTTGCAGGGTAGCACGGACTTGGTCGGGGAGCAAGTCCGCGATTCTCGAAAAGCGCTGCCGTCTTCCTCGGAAGCGCTGCATTGCAAAAACGGATGTAGAAAGAATCAGTCCGGAATCGGCCGAGAAGTGGACCTGCAGCATGCAGCAAAAACGAGGCTGTGAATGAATACGTCCACGTCTGCCAAACAGACCGGCGACGATGTAGTTTTCTTGGGATAGGAAGAGAAGGAGAAATAGTTTCAGTGAAGAAAACAAGAGGCGTACCTTCATTCTCATCCATCTTCCTCCCGCTCACTTTCTTACACATTGCACAGAATGCCCTTAGATACTCCGTTAGCGCATCATCAGACTTGTGCTCCAAGTGCGCTACTGCGCGGAATCGTGTCCAGTCGTAGCGCCCGATTGACCGATTATAATCAACGCCAAATGTGCAGAGCGCGTGGAAGAAGTCGCGTTCTTCTTTGCGCGACCAGCGCTTCATTGTCTGAGGAGCCATCTTTGGGAGAGTCGGCTCTTGCTCACGGGTGACAAGCTCAATGCGCTCGCGACGCTCAACCCGCTAGAAAAACAATTAGAGTCAGAAGCGAGTCGAGCCGAGGATATAGATTAGTTATGAATGAGCACAAATAGTAGTCCCATAGCATCGATTCTGTCCGTTTTAACTCGGCGAACTCGCTCCCTATGCCTTTCCTGCTTCCTGGTATTTCTGGCATTCTGGTATCCCAGACTGCATTATCCGTTATACCTTTTTTCTAATGCTCAACATCCACTACATGAACGTTATCTAAACGTTCGCTGCTTTTCTTTTCTTTTCGTCATTTGTTGCCTTTGATCCGTATCTGACGCAAAGCAGGTTTGCCATGTCGATATTACAAATTACATTATTTGTTCCACCTTTTGCTACTATTACCTTCGTTATGTCCACCCGTTTCTCGAGTACGCATGCCCGGTGTGGGGTCCACCTGCAATCCGCACGGCTTACCTTTTAAAGGACATCGATGCTGCCCAGAAAAGAGCAACAAGGATCATACTCCGGAACCGCGACATACCCTACACACAAGCCCTTGTGAAACTGAATTTATCACCGATTAAAGTCCGGTTTCAACACCTGATATTGCAGTTTGACAAATCTGTCCTCCTCAGTACTAACCACCAGTCACCGTTACCGGACCCCCCCCCCCATCCAATCATGAACCTGGCTACAAAATAAACTTCAACCCACTAAAGTCCGGACAAATCGTTACGGAAACTCATTTTTGCCTTTTTTCGCTTCAATTTTCAATGCAGAATCATGATGTGTGTTTGTTATTTATATGTAAGAAACTGAAGTAGGCTATGCTGTGAGTTTCGAAATCAACCGATCTCCTCTCTCTTTTTCTACTACTCGGAAGTGATTTAGACTTTTGTGCCATTTGACGCAAAGCAGATTTCCCACGTCAATGCGCCATATCCCAACCAGCGGTGCAAAATGCCCAGACCTGAGGCACAGTAGCGTTACGACATCAAAGTAGGATACTTCTGGTCAATCTTCATCGCCCACGTTCTGAGTCATCGCAAAATTAATCAAGCTCGCACAATGCGTCCAAAGTAAGTGAGGAAACCTTCGAATCCAATGTTTCATGATGCTTATATAATAGCTTGTATTACACACGCCACGCTAGCACTGGATCGTCATTCACGCAAATAACACATGACAATTACATAAGTAGACATTACATCTATACGTACAACTTAATTGGGTAAAATAAGGTACAAAGAATTTCAGGTAACGATCAGTCGAGTTTATGGGTGGTCTTTCAAGTCTCTGGGAAGCAGCGCCCCTCTGTCTTTGTCGCGTATTGGGCCTGCTATTTGCTATGGTTTTGAAGTCAGGCAGAATGGCACGATGCGCATGTGATGCCTTACACTTGCTCCCGAACGCTATTGTCAGTTGAAGCCGCCTTTCAGCAAGGGTTGGCTTCAACAGGAAGGTGTCTACGCCCAACAGCAAGGGGGTGAAAAGAATGGACATAAGGCTCGAGCCAGCGGGAGAGGGGGGGTTACCAAAACGTACCTTTGCTTTTTGTGCATTGCGAAGCTCCTCCTTCTTGAATTTGCGCTGGTAGGCCGTCACTATGCGTCTCAGTCTCGCATTCAAATCCGCTGCTGTTGGCCAAGGTAACTTCTCCGAGTCAGCAACACTGGTAGCCGGAGATTGGCTAGGAGTCTCGCCGGGAGTTTCCCGTGGAGTCTCGGAGGGGCTTTCATCATTTGTGTTGTCATCTTCATCATTCTCATCATCTTTGTCGAGATCGTCAGCATTTCTAAGAGTAGATAATAGTTACAGAGAAAATTTAAGGGTTAAGATAAAGTAAAGCTGATAAATTCCCGATGTTCTTGTATAACAGCTCAAGTATTTACGGTACTCGTACTACAAATTGTGACAGGAATACAAATTCCCACCGTCAGTTCCTCTGATTGGTCTCTCGAGCAGAAGGAAAGAGGGTGGATTGGTAAGTATTTTAATTAAAAGGCGTGAAAGCCTTAGTCAGTATTATATTTTATTTAGTCCACTGAAAGGATTTAATCAGGGGTCAGACACGGAAATAGCCCCAACATTCCCCGTTTTGCATTGGGCGCATCCAGGCGTTGCGTAAGTAAGTAAGCTTCGTTATAACAACTTCTCGACGGCAAAGTATCGACATATTATGCCAGCCGGTCTTGTAATAATACAAACCAACACAGATATAAAACCACGATTCCCCCGAAGGTCCTTGTTCCACATGCAACTACGCTTGAGTCAGAACAACGACCCATGGCAAACCGCTCACAGTTATCCACAAAGGCCTGTCACAATTACTACTTCTTGGCGTCTTCTTTCCCCTTATAGAAGTTCCCTCCATTTTCACACTATGACGTGCAGTTGAAACAAAGAATAGATGGTGGTCTGTAGGTTCTATCTGAACCAACCGATAAAGTCAAACTGAAAACAGAACGAAATGGACCTAAAGTCATAAACTGGTCTATCCTATCTGAAAAAGGTGCGGAAGTGCTACATAGGTCAATTGATAAGCCTGACCCTGCGGAACAAGATGGTCCTGTTCCGGGATAGGGAGCGAGATACCCTTTACCCTCATCTTCTAACGACCATTTTTTAGAGCAGATCAAAAGATAAGTTTATATTTTATGTAGAAATGTTTAAGCAGTAACTATGTATAGTTAATGTTATCTTCAATATAATTAGTTGTGTTCGTCTTATCCCGTCCTATACCACACATTAGGGATGTAGTATATCCTGCATTCGAAGATCTGCTCGTCCGGCCTGCGCTACCATATTAGGTCTCTGACCCCGGCGGATCAGCTTTGAAATAAAGCAGATTTACTTACGCCGCCTCAATTTCCTTCATCAAGTCCGCGCCATCTGGTGGTCCACACTTCGCCAAGAACACCAACGTTGGATCACTCCGCATCACTGCATAACGCTCATAGCCATGCTTGTATGTTCCAACCAACAGGGAAATATCAGCTTTGGTATCCCACCACAGCGCAGGGGGTTGGTCGCACGGTGGGGGGTAAATTGGCAGTTGGCTAGCAAGAGCCCCCTTCTGGATTTGGTCGGCAAGCTCTCCGATAACTTCCTGGCGGATGTAGTAAAGCATGCGAACTCGAAGAAGAACCCTGATGGAAAAGCTGAGCGGTAAGTTCCAACTGAACGTAGGCAAAATTGTCTCTGAATTTAAGGGATTGGATTTCTGTCTCCATAAAGGTACGTGTCCACGCAGTCCGATCAGATTTCCAATGTGAAAAGCGCGTAGCTATGAGGCAACTTGCACGCGATGCGTCAAAATTTCCAACCGAGGGATCAGACTGTGAAATCTGAAGGTTGTGCACTTTTCTTAAGCCATTCAAATCCGCAGAAAATGACCGGAGTAGAAGAAAACTGACTTTCTGAATTTATAAATTTTCTTCTTCACAATGATTTTAATTTATCGCCGCGAGACAAATTTGTCTTCTGACAGAGATCAGAGAAGACGCACTGTTTTTTCGCCGATCAAAGTGAAGATCAATATCTCGTCGAGCGAGTCGAGCTATCCGACTTCCGTGCAACTTGCGATCACAAAGGAAATGATCGTTTGACCAGATGTAAAAAAGTTGAAGAACGTGTAGAAACCGCGACTTTTACGGATCTTGGAAAAAGATCTCATTAGAGAATGTTAAATTACCGATTCCACAAGATACCCATGTGTAACTACAAAATCGAAACCCATCGAAAGCCATGTCACGAACACAGGTGCCACAAATCAATCACTGAAGGAGGGATTATAAAAAGGGACGAGAATCTTTGAGTGGAGAGAGATTTCAATCGGCCGGGACAATTTCCAGCACAGTGTTCGCAGAATGAAGCTCTCACACTTACTTGTTTGAATGCCTGATCAAGTGCCGCTGGTAGGGAGCGCAGAGCACGCTTTCTCCATTGTACTTGGCATCCAAAGCCCATGAGAAGGAATCAAAGAAAGTCTGCTCCTCATCGCCTCCCAGCTTCTTCTTCCCCTTCCTACCCCTTGGGACAGGGGCAGAGAGACCCGTATGATTCCGCATCGGTTTTTCAACGTCACCTTCTCTGGATGGGGCAATTAGGTCCATAATGAATGACTTGATACGCTCGTCACCCTTGTACTGCTGCAGCGAATACAGCAGCTGCAAAGGAAACGGTCGCGTGAGAACAAAAATATATACTATTCTTATTTAAATCCTGAAGACGTAAGGCCCGTTCCTCGACCGTCTCAGTTTCAGTCTTGATCTTACCTTGCACTGGCCCAACTGTTGAGAGTTCGATCAATGCTCAACATTTTGTATACAATGCTCCAACGATGGATGCAGGACAGTGCTAAGGTTGAAACCACTACTACGACAGCAACACGCCAAGACAACTGGGAGGCCTAAGAAAATCTCCCCAAAACAATCGAACGATGGGGAGGATAACTAATGATAAACATACACTAAGTAAGTAATATATTTTACGACTACAAGATAAGTGAAACCAAGAGGCGGTAAAAAGAACTTACAATTACTCTACTGCACTCCATCACATCTTCGACTGAGAAGTTTTGCCGGAACTGAGAATGCTGCATCACGTCGTCCCATCGGCCCCATCCATAAGTGAGGAGCCCCTTCTCCACCTAAATAGTCGGGAAGGTTAGCTTCTTATAGGCGCAAGTAAACCAGCTTTGGGAAGCAACGGTAAGTCAGCAGCTTGGTTGCACTCATAGACCGCCTTCCGAAGAAGCGAGACTCAGTATTAGCATGGCTACAGTCATCATGTAAGGTCTCCTCACTTGAAGATCATATTCACATTTTCTCTTGTAATTCATTTGCTGGGGTATCCCTTGCACTCCATACTATCTCAGTTTCATATGGAACAGTTTCGGTGCACTTTTTGAAAGAAAGGCCGCTCAGGGCATTTCATAACGTAAATTACTGTTTTTCAAAGAAGATTAAAAATACTCAGAGAAAAGGTAGGAGAATGTTCAAAAGCTCAGGTTTTGGGTTTTTTTTTTTTAGTGGCTATATGATATGATATGTATTACCTTAAAACCCCAAGGGCCACGGAAATACAAACATAAGGAAACACAATGATGAACTTAGTTCTAACAACCACTAAAACTACCAAAACAGATCTCAATGAATCATTGACAGCTAACAGTGTCAATGAACTGTGTCCTAACAGTGACGAATCAATAAATTAAATGATTTACTTTTTAAAATCGAGCGACGGTCAAAGCCGACGGCAGGGTAAATGTCGATCTGAAACCGCTATACTGTCGACATAAGCTCAAGTGAACAAACAGGCCCAGAATTGGCAGTGGACTTGGTACTTCGGCGCGCGTTTGAACTAGCGTCTTCACTGGGGCCAAGCGGCCGAAGACGAGAACAGAGGGAGACCAAAACCGACGATCAAGCCCGAGAACGCTCAAAAACTGAAAGACGCCCATAGTCGAAATCGCAGCGACAATCCTTACACTAAAGTTAAAACACGATGCTGTATACTTTATCCAAGACTGTACGGCAAACTGGAGGTGGCTTTAATCTCAGAACGTTCAGTGGTGGGCGATGAGTAGATTTCTCTCGAATGTAAGGCGGGGATCAAAACGCTGCAATATTTAAAACGTACCTTAAAGCAGTCACTCTTGGCCCAGCCCTTGGTTGATTCATCTTGACTAGAGTCGTCATCTCCCCGCCTGCTTCGACGCTTCAGTCTCTCTACAAGAGCAAACAATATATACAGCTATAAGTTCAACTGACATTTACAGACATTCTGAATGTCAATATCTGACATTTGTGAAATAACTGACATTTTAAGCTAACAACATTTCCACTGAGCGTGCGACTTTTACCTTGATCTATGCTCCCATCACCCCATGACTATTCGTACGAGATCTAGTTTCCCTCGTAAAATTCCTTGTATCAAATCCTAATCAAGTTGATGGGAAAATTTTGACTGACCCAGCTTCTATAGGAAGTATCTATCGAAGCAAAAACTAATTGCGTTTCCTGATTCAGCAGGATCTTTTATTCCCCAATGAACCTTCCATTCAATCTGATAGATAACTTTTTCCTCAACAAGACTTCCAAGCTCCCTCCCCCCCCCACACACAAATACGACAACCATGGAGATCGCACCAAACGCATATCCATCTTTGAGGTCACTAAGCTTTACCCAGAGAAAAACGCGTTCACTTACTCTTGGCTCTGCCGGTTAGGCCGCCTTCCAATTCTTCTCCGTCAGACGCCCCTGATTTGCTCGAGGATCCGAGTTCCGACATCTCAGCGTTGTCGTTCTCTCCATAGCGCTTGATCTGGGTCCTTCGTCGAGGTTCACTGATCATCAAGTCAAGCTAAAGGAAAGCATAGGATTAAGCCGCTTTCACATTGACGCGTCGTTGCTATGCGCTGCGTATGCGTTTATCTTGCGATGCGTACAGGTTGCGTAGCGTATCCTTTAGACCTGCGCGACAAGCTTTCAGGCTGAATGTGTATTTACGTTTTCCTTTCTCGGTTACTTATGCTGAATTCTCGTTTCTTTCATCAATACGAAGTGTTTCTTCATCGTTAGTAGGTTTTCTCCAGTTTGTCTTCAGAAACTTTCCATTTTGACTGAAAAATCTAGGCGTATGCGTCGACGCAACGCAAGGACAGAACTACGGTCTATTCTTGCATTGCGTTTTATTTGTCTTCGTAAGCTCAGCGTTGCGTCACCGCAAGCGCGACGCAGAGGTAGCGTAGCTCAGTGCGAAAGCCTCAACGCCTCAGTGTGAAAACGGCTTTAAATACAAAAGAGATAGCCTTTTCGGCCTTAAACACGTCATTCGAGGGAAAGTAGACAAGTCCACTTTCTGTGAAAAGGCCTATATTTTGTGGTGTGACAATACTGGGACCACTACCTTTTCTGTGAAAAACGAGCTGGCAATAATCATGCCAGATCGCTGGAAACATGTTGATGACTTATCTCTTGTAAAACCGTACTACACAATACCCAAAGATGTGCAGCTACACTCACGACTGATATTTCGGACGATGCTGCCGCAGACAGGATAATTGTCAATATCCGTCCGTTACGCTGACCTTCCATTTCCTTAAAAGTAACCCCAATTTCATCCTCCCATTCTTGCTTCCAGCCGTGTAGCTAAACTTACGGGCTATCTTACTGCTGATCTAAAGGGGGGAAATAGACGGAAATGATGCTCCGGAAAGCTAATGCAGGTATTAGCGCTCTGAAGCTGCTGTCTCAATTCAATTCACTTTATTCGAAAAACATGCGACGGACAGAGCCGATTATTAGTTTTTGTTGTCAACATGTAAACATGTAGTATTGTCGCCAAAAACAAATGAGCCAAAAATAACATGCACAAAAATACAATATATACAATTGATAACTATTTTACAGACTAAAAATCGACCCGGCATTGAACAACTTAACAAACGAGGGCACAAAACTAAGCTCATAACGAGCATGTGAAGCAGTCACAGGTTGAAGTTTCGGTACAGGCTCTGCAATGGACCTGCTTGGCCTTAACCGAGCCGGTTCATGTTGGGGCGGGAGGATATTTCGGTGAATGGGGCTCGACAGGATTTTATGTCCAAAAGATAGGGAGAGTTTTAAACGACGGGAGTGAAGGGTTTGAAGTTGAAACTGATTAAGGAGGGATATGTATGGTACTTTGCATGGAATACCTTCAGATCACCTTGTATGAGTGTCTACCTCCTTTATACGGTCTTCCCCCCGTTTGGCATTACGGCCTGACGCAGAAGCAGTCGGGCGCGATTCAGAGAGTTCAATTTCGGGCATTTTTGGTGATTTCAAACTCCCCAAAGGTTCTATACTGTTCCGTTCTTAAATAGCTTGGCCCAGGTTCCCTTGCTAGCCGCCGACAAAAGGTGTCGCTTGCTTTTGGTACAGGGTTGCTGAACAGCACATCCCATCGATCCATACTGCCCCCTGATTTCAAGCCACATCATTTGTCCCTTGGTTTGTCAAATATTTAATGCCTAGTAAGCAAGAGCAGCTACAGCTAGTTTATCAGTAATATTTATATTATACTGTATTTTGTATTTTTTCCTATTGTAATCGACTAAATAGTCAGTCACTGTGTATCTGAGGTTAACTCTTTTTATAGAATGTATTAGACGATTACTTTTGTTTTAAATTATTTCATAATTGCTGACGTATATTTTTATTGACGACTAAACGTATATTCAGATTGTCCGCTTCCCGATTCAGAAATGAACTGAACTGAATCCAACAGTTTTACGGGATTATGTTTTCGCGTGTGATTTTATCGATGAAGCTGTTTTGCTAATATTTTCTTCAAACTCCCAGAAACACTCCCGAGTTCCAGGTCGGCGGGAACAGAAGAAATCCTTCAACTACAGCAAGGATAGAGTACAATCTCTTCATCGAGAATTCTCACCTTTACATCCTTCACGACATCGATGTCCGCTTTCTTTGCCCACTTCTTCCAGAAATCAGGGTCGTCAATGTCAATATCCGTCCTATCCCGTTTTGAAGAGAACGTCGCTTTCGAAAAGGATGAGCCTTTCTCCGCCTCTACCGTAATCACTTGAGTTCGTCTTTCCAAAATCTGATCGATATCCTCTTCGCAAAACTTGTCTCCGGCGTTGTCATCGTCCATGATTGCACCATAAGCGCCTAATCAAATAAAGAATTTCAATTACAGACAGGCAACAACGGATACGACTATTACGACGACGGATACGACTATTACGACGATTGTATTTGTACGTGAAGAAGCACTCTCAACCTGATGTTATGGCGAGGGGTGTAGTAGGCCAGACATAGATGGTACATCTCCTTAGATACAGTCATCGGAGTCAGCACAGCCTAGGGCGTCTGGTGGCCTACTACACGTGTACACTTCATGGGTTCATTATGGATTCCCCCAGTCGATTCACACTAAGGTTTGCGTAATAAACTACAATAGGCTATAAACCACCCATCATACACTAGGCGTTGCAGGCCAGCCCACTCTAAGGAGCTTTAAACAAGACTCATAACCTAAGGTCCATAAATAACGAAAGGCCCGGAAAATAAGTGCGGAAGAAGATTACTCATGATCGCGGGATGAGTCATGAACATTGAGTTAATAAAATAATAAAGAGTCATGACAGTATAAAAGATTAAAGATACTGAACGGAAAGGGAGCAGCGCTGCCTACCGGCGGCACAACTTAGCAGTGCGGGATGGAGATAGCACCACGGTAACACCACCAACAAATTCACAAAAAATGCTGAGAAGAGGAGGGGCAGATAAAAACCTATTCGCGTTGCTGGGTTAGAAATTGCGTGAAGCGGCTACAACTCTATTCGCTATGCTGGGAAAATGAGTAAAGAGGCCCCACTTTCGCCCGCAGGGAATTGAAATTATCAGAAAAAACAGAATCGGTGCCAAAATGGTTATCAAGTATCGCAAACAATTGTACATGCTGAGATATCATTTTTCGGATATGACGCACTGAGGTCTACCACCAATGCCAAGCATTCGCCTAATATCCAAGCTCTGCCTAACACAGGTACAGATTATCAAGCCCCCTGGCTCTTTTAATCTTGAGGAAGGTTCATTGGCTGGAATGTGTCACGTGGCGTACTTAAAGCTTAACCAAATAGGGCTGAGATCCGACAGCCCAGTTAAACTTCACATACCTACTTAAACAGGCCTGAAAAGCCGATAAAAATGCGTTGCTTCGTTTGTCCTCTTTGTGATTGTCCCTCTCTGCTTAAAATATTCAGCAACTACAAAGGTAAGCCCTTGCCGAAAAATAACAAATATAACAAAAAGATATATCTTATCATCACTTTCCCAATCCCTTCAGAAGAGTCACTTCATCCAATTCTCCGAGCTAAACTGTCAGAAGTTTCATAATAGATGGCGCATAACACTTTCAAGAATAACACCTTTTCACTTAGAAATAAAGTGTTATGACCAATTAAGTTTATACTGTTTCGTGCCTAGATTTCCAACAACGCCTTCAGTAGGCACAAATACTACACTGTCAGAAGTTACATAACGACAACAGAAAGATGCGCGGTTTCAACAGATAACACTTTGGGATGTTATCTGTTATGTTTCTTTCGTTCCCGTTAGTATTCTTACCAATTGAAGGTGTTGTTGGAGATCTAGGCACGAAATAGTGTAAACTTAATTGGCCATAATACTTTATTTCTAAGTGAAAAGGTCTTATTCTTGAAAGTGTTATACGCTATCTGCTATGAAACTTCTGACAGTGTAAGCGTCCGTGATCCATGGGAATTCAGGCTTTAGTTGAAATTCAAATTCTCTGCGTCTGGATGAATTTTGGGTTGTCACGTAAGCAGCGCACATTCTGAACGTTATTACTACAGCCCAGTTAATAAGTCAGTGTATTCAAACGTGAGATGTAAAAATAAGCTAGCTTTGAAGTTAGACGTAACGAAATCCCCAACTCCAGTTTTAGAAATGTTTTCAAACCATCATTAATCATACAGAACTAAGTGCCAGATATCGATCCCGCGTTTCACCGATTTGGTAAGAGAAACTTTCCGATAGAATACGAATGGATGCATCTAGTCAAGACAACAACAAATTTAGAAAGGACCAGGGTGCAAGTGATAGGCGTGTATTCAGATCGCTTCATCGGCATCGCTTTGAGAAGTCTATTCAGGTCAGGCCGGGTATAGAAGGGTAAAAAAGAGAGGATTATCAGAAAAAGCCTTTGCCAGACCTGAACAGTTGCAAACTGTTGAAACAAGACCAAAGGTTTCGACGGGATCCAAAAAAGTTCAATATTTATCTCTGGTCATATCTTGTAAGTGTATTAGTTAATTTGTTCGTGTCTGTGTATTTTGTAAAGTTGTATTCCTTATCTAGCTTTTAGCTATTCGGATTAAACTTGACTGTTGATTGATTGATATTTGATCCAGAGAATTGGGTCTTGTCTTCGCCAGACCCTTTGAGCATTTTTACTATTAACATTTAGAAACAGATCAAGGCAAAACAGCTAATCATCTAAGAAAACCAATTTCAGATATGGATTCAGCATGTGTTTACCCCTTTAAGTCATATCTATTTTGACGAAAGAGATGGAAACTTCCTGCCTTACTTCTGCCAATCGTCCGATTTCGGCGGAATTCCAAGACTACTTGTCCGGCGAAAAAATGAAGCTCAAAAACAAATTCAGCGTATCTCCTTACCCCTATATCCAACATCTAATCAACTTTTAACTTGTAACAAATTTTCCGGTTTTAGCCGGGTTCCCGGCGAACTATATGCCCGGGTAAAAATTGATTGTCAAATACGGATTCAGCATCTCTTCTTACCCCCCTGAATCAGACATCTAATCATCCACAAATACAATTTTTGTTTTTAACAAATTTTTCGACTTTGGCCGAATTCCGGGCGAACTACTTGTTCGGGTAGAAAATATTCCCATCAGTGTTCAACATGTCTTCTTACCCCTAAGTTGAACATCAATCAACTTCAAATAAAATTTACTTTTTACAAACTTTCCGATTTTGACCGGATTCCGGGCTAACTACTTGTCCAGCGAGACAATGGATTTCATAACCACACTCAGCATGTCTTCTTACCCCTTAATCGACTATCTTATTAGCTGTTTAAAAATGTTTTGTTTCTCCCTTAGTTTGAACCCCCTCCCCTAAATGTAGGGCTACAGGGCACATCTACGGACTCGACCTTTCCCTTGACGTAGAGAACATCAAAATATCTCATCCGCTTTAAAAGTTATCGTGCTCACAGACGACAGACAAACGCTTACGGTTTGGTATCCCAAAAACATGACCCCAGCCGGCAATCAGTCTGCACACTCGCTTAATTGGTATGCTGACCCCCCCAGCCGCAACAACCATCACCCTTGCAACTAAGCCTATCTACACTATCTATGACCACACCTGACCCCCAGCCCCCACGATCGATTCCTTACCTTTCTTCAGTAGATCCTCGATCTCTTTCTTTGACAACTGCTTCCCAATTCCTCCAGCTCCTGCGATTCCAGCAGCCTGAAACTCCTTATCCGGTCTAGTCCCCTGAGATGTATTCATACTTTGTAGCACTGCCTTATCCAAACCAAGTTTCTTCGACGCTTTGTCGAACATCTCCCTTTCATACGTATTCCTCGTGATCAACCGATACACTTTTACCGTTTTCGACTGCCCAATGCGATGGCACCGGGCCTGGGCTTGAAGATCGTTTTGCGGATTCCAGTCCGAGTCGTAAATGATCACCGTGTCGGCCGCTGTTAGGTTGATTCCCAACCCACCCGCTTTAGTACACAGGAGGAACACAAACCGATCAGAGTCAGGTTTCGAGTAGCGATCAATCGCGGCTTGCCGGAGGTTACCAGTGATCCGACCATCAATTCTTTCATAGGGGTATTTCCGATGGATCAAATAATCCTCAAGGATATCCAAACACTTCACCATTTGGGAGAAGACCAACACACGATGCCCCGAAGCTTTGAGTTTGGGTAAAAGCTTGTCAACAAGGACTAGCTTTCCGGACGACTGCACAAGTGAGTTGAAGTACAGTTCGTCATGATCGTGAGCCTCGCGGGATTGCTTCATATCATACTGAATCTGATCCTCGGCTCCGTTTAGAAGAAACGGGTGAATGCAGCATTTCCTCAATTCCATCATCGTATTCATCAAGTTAGGAATGTTTTGGTAGCTTGTTCCCTTCTGTAAGAATGAAAAGTTTCTCTCCAAAATACCACGATAATACTTCTTCTGGATATTTGTCAACTCAACTTCAACTATTGTCTCCGTTTTGGGAGCTAGGCTCTTTTCCACATCTTCTTTCAGGCGGCGCAACATCATAGGCTTCAACAGCGCCTGAAGCCTTTGAACTTGGTCCTCCGTCTGCAAATCACCGAACTCGCTTAAGAACTGATCCCCATTACTGAACTGTGAGGGCTCCAAGAAGTTCAGTAGGGAAAAAAGCTCACTGATGTTATTCTGTAGGGGGGTTCCCGACAGAAGTACCCTATGGTCCGTGTTGAGGAGGCGCAGGCCTTCCAAGAGCTTGCAATTCTTATTCTTCAACCGATGAGCTTCATCAATAACGCACAGCCGCCACGGAAAACTTTTAAGCTCAGCACAATCAGTAATAATCACTTCGAAGGTCGTGATTAAGACATTGAACTTGAACGCATCCTTCACTTTCTTCCCATTCTCATCCTTGAAGTACAGCTCATATTCCGAAATCATATTGCGGCTGATCGACGAGCCATGGTAAACAATCACATTCATGTTGGTCCAAGTTTCAATCTCGCGCTGCCAATTGGGAATGGTCGAGAGAGGAGCAACAACAAGGAAGGGGCCTCGAATACCATATTTAAAAACGGCCTCGATGAACGTGAGGGACTGGATGGTCTTCCCGAGGCCCATCTCGTCGGCAAGGATGCAATTACGGCTGGAAGAGAACGTGAATGAGTTACCGCACTGCGAAAGAACTGTTCTTAATGGACCATAAAAACAAGCGTGGGGCTTTGTCAAAAGTTCGCACTTCCACGGATCAGGCATACAATCAGAAAGCATAAAAGTAGTGAACACCCACTAAGATTATACACTGAGATATAATCGCTTTATCTCCTGCTACAGAATGAATGTCCCAGCCTCGTCTTCTCCGGAGCTTGACCTGTATCTTAGCGACAACAGCCACAAATTCGGCATCGACACAGATAAGAAGATACTGACTGTACACCAAACCGGCAACACGGAAAGTTAAGAGGCAGTATCCTAGTGCGTCCCAACATCCCGACCCGCTGACGGCGATTGGAGAAGCTGCATCATAACATTTTTACAGCCATAGCAAGATTGCTTCAACCGCAGCAAACTACTCCAGTGGAACCCCGCACGCCTCTGGTACCCACACACAACTTTTGGGGTTTGAAGAGGTAGGCAGGGGGGTCTTCTTTGGTGTCTCATGAGCCTGTGGGGTAGATTTAGTGTCAATTGAATATGATCTTCCACACTGATTGTTAAAATTCGTATGTGAAAACACTCGAGGGAGGGATGGTTCTGTCACACAGGCACCTCTGGCCCCACAAGCAACAATTCGGAAGCATAGAAACTTAGCCAACAAACTTAGCCAACTGAATAAATGGACGTATTCAACATCGAGACACGCTTACCTATTATACCAGGAGAACAGAAGCCAATTCAGACCTTCAAGCTGATATTCTCTCAGGGTGTTCCCCCCAAGGTAAACCGGAGATTCCTCTAACTTCTTCCACTCACTGGGCTTCGGACGTCCTTTTCGCTATGAACAGAAGACATTATTAATTGTAAGTACCGTTTTAATGGTTTCTTCTGCTGGTTTATTTCTCTTTACTTTCATTCCTATTTTTTTTTGTTTTTAAGTCCGCTGTTTGGACTGGCTCAGTTCAAAAACAGTGAAATCTATCTTGGTCATTTCGTACGAATCAGTATTAGTTGTGGCGCAACACCGCGAAGGAGAACTTGGCATAGCTGATAACATAACGACGAAGATCAACAGAGCAAGCGCAAAAGAATACCCAAAATTTGCGTAATAGTTTTTGTATCCCTTTCTGCACTTCTGTTTGCTTTCTCTGACACTATAAGGGGTGGCAGCAACCTAACTCTGGCCAACGAACCGCGATATAACAAACCGCTATACCTTCCTTCCTTCAATGGTATAGTCTTTGGGACCCACTGACCCTTCTAGACTTTTTCTTGTCGTTCTGGGTCTTGTACCGTACTGAGTGAAATACAAAGGATTTATTTTACTTGCTTTGAGAAGCAAGGGAGAGAAAGAGGAATGTCAGTTGAGCCATAGGCTAAATAGGGTAGGACATTCCTTCCCCCAAAATTGTTGATTGGTGAGAGAGCGGAGAATAAGGTCAGGCCCGCCGGTCTTAAGACAGTTTTGTCACGCTCTTCATCCGGTCCCAAGGACCCTTCTTCAATACCTAGCCTACCCTCCACCCTCAAAACCCCATCACTGGTACACATCACCCCCTATCTAAAGCCGCGTGTTTAACAGAGTGATCAACCAACCTTCAGCTGATCCTTGGGAGGGACCTTATTGAACTCCCTGAACAGCTTTATCTTATTCTGGTCAACGTCCTCTTCCAACTCCCAGGTGGCGTCTTCGTACGCCAGGGCCCTCCACTTAACAAGGAAATGTCGGACGGTCTGTCCTGTTGCAGGATCCGTACTGACCGACTCGTCGAGAACTCTGTCGACTTCAACGTAGTCGGGATTGAAAGATTCTTCCTCCAGCTGAGAGAAAGAAGAAATTAGGAATTCCGCCAAACAAAAGTTGACTCACACAAAACCGAGAACGGCTCGAGAAAGAGAAAGCGCAAACAAAGAATTTCTAGAACACGACACCTTATTCTCTTCGGCGTTATGAAGGCCTCTGAAATATTCTACCTTTAAGCATTGACAACAGTACCATAGTATCGATACCCATTAGTGGAAATTCCAGAAAAAAAAACAGATACGTTAAGACATATCGGTAGAAATCCGGAGGAATCCATTTCTTCGACGTTTCAGAGGCTTTCGACGGTAGACTCCCCTCCGCGGTTCACTCCCTTTTTTTTCGAGTAAGAAAATTTGTGTTTGTTCCTGCTTGGCTGGGCCTGTCAAGAGGATAGAGTGGGAGACACAGGCATCCCCAAAATACCGAAGAATCCAGCTTGATTTACTAGGCTAGACTTGGGGGTCGGGATCTTAACTATTTCGGTTGCTTGTTGAACAGCGGAGAGTAGGGATACACAGGGACTGAACACCGTGCAGTTAGTAAGTCAGTGGCAGCGAATTTCGTTTACCGTAGCCAAAGCGTCAGTTATAGGAAATCAATGGCAACAAAATGTTCAATGGCTCTATTTGCAGATCTTAAAGCACAATGGACACTTTTAATGCTTTACTTTGTATTAAATGCTTCACAAATAAACATTTCCGACTTCCTTTAGAAGGCGATACGAAAATCGGCCATTTTCTTGTTATCCCTTGTCTTTACCTCTCTGGCATTTCGGCGATCCAAATCTTAGGAGCTGGGATATCGTGGCAGGAAATGCAAAAACTCCCAGCAATGCTTGATAGAAAAGGATATATTTGAGATGTCACCAAAGTCAAGCCGTACATGCAGTTTACCTCATTGTTCTAGTATTTCATCAAAAGTTCCATGGCTTAAAGTGCCTACTAAAAGTTTTTCTTTGTGGAAGTGTTGTGAAGCTCGATTAGCTTGCTTTATAAAATGTACCAGAATATGCAATAAGCTTATACAAAATAACATAGCTACAAAAATCATTCAAAAACAAATAACCTATTCAAATTTGAATTATACAAGCTGATTTATGCAGAAAATAAAGATCTACTAAGTATTATAAGACACAGCACTTTTATCTTTGTCCAAGCTAGTAAATTGCGCGTGTACTGGCCGAAAAAATTACGCTTTCAAATGTCACAGAGAGGATACTGTTGAAAAAGCTGCTGATGTAGGGGGTAAGCATTGTTCCTAGGTTGTTACAGAGTGGGATTGGGGTAGTTTGATGTGCCCATTGAACTTTAAGACAGGGACCTTTTGAGTACCCGCACGTTCAGCAATATAGAAACCTCGCAAGCCAGGAACCTTTCACAAATACACATATACTTACAAATTCAAACATATTCGCTGCCTGCGCTCTCTTCAGCTTGAACCTCCTTATTTTCTGCGGTATGCGCTTATCCACCCTCAGCAATTCCTCTTCCGTCTTCCACTCGCAGTGTAAGTATGAAAGGTGCTTGTACTTCACGTAGAATTCTTCCACTTCTACCGTTTTGGGTCGTTCCTTTTCCTTATCATCGACTTCAATTTCAATGTGTTTTTCCCCTGATTTTTCTTGATTTTCTTTCTCCTCGTCTGGTTCATCCTCTTCAAGTTCTCTCGTTCCCATTCGACTATTTAGGACATAGTGAACGATCATGGATTCTTCCTCCTTATTTCGTGGCTGAAACACAAAGAATCTATAGTTAGCTAACGGAGTACAATCCTCCTGAGACATTTCTTCTGAATGCTTCAAAAAATAACATCCCCCCCCCCCCATCAATATCAGATAAATCAGACTTGAGTAAGAAAATGTCCAGACAAACCGTTTTTTGAAGCGTTTGGCTTTAACACTGTCAGTACTTTCAAAGCATTTGCGGCAGAGATCGGCGAATCATGAAAGGATACAAATCCAAATCCGAACATAGGGCTAGGTACGAATCCGAATCCACTATTTGCTGAGCATTCGAATCCTACCTTAACAACAAGAGCTACGAGCTCATATGGCACTTGTACGAGTAGGCTGTACAAGAAAGTAGATGAGAACGTCACAAAATACACCCGCCATCCAAAAAGGCGGTTCGGAAATAGAAATAGGATATTTAGTTTCACTCATTTCTGAGCAGTTCCGGCATCGTCTCGATTGTCTGTAGCAAATGCACATGACTGTTCAAACTTTCATCCCAATAAATCCATTTGTTTGATCCCTAGACGTGCTACACGATTTCCGGTACTCACTCTATTTCCACCTACCGTGGCCGAATCTTGTTCGGAATAAAAAAAAATGGACCACCTAAAGCATCTTCGTTTATACCATCTACCAAGTTTCACTCGAATCTGAGCATTTTTGGAAAGTTCCGGTACCCCCCCCCCCCTTCCCACCAACGTTGTCGGAGCCGGTTCGGGCCCAATCTCTTAATTCCCTCATCAAGTTTGACTGAAATTGGAGCATAGCCTATCTGCAAGTTTCCAGTACCCCCCCCCCCCCCCCTACCTTGGCCGACTCCGGCCCGGACGCCAAATAACAAATCTAGGCCGCATAAACTCGGCACTGTCGAATTGCATCTCATTCGGTCCATCCGTTTGGTTTTTGTGCATGTCAAAAGTCCCCCCACCCCCAATTCCCCTAATCGTGGTCGCATATGGTTCGAACGCATGTTTTACATGTCGAGGCCATCGATTCGTATCACCCATGAAGTTTCACTCGAATCAGACCACTCCGCAATTTATAGAAGTCAATTTCCATATTTCTCTTCTCTTGCTCCCCCAAAAATGCTCGGATCTAGGAATGGAAGTTTCCGGGGGTATGTTGTGTCAGGTTTTTAAGTCAAGATAATTCGGGTCGCTAATATGCCTGCAAAGTTTTATTGTCGTTTTACATCTGGAACTATTCTAACTCACGACTACCGGAATTCCAGGAAACCCCCTCCAACTCCCCCCACAGAGCCCCGAAACCATCTGGCTCCGTCAATTTCATCTAGGCCTAATGCTTGTTCCATCCATTAAGTTTCGTCCCAATCCCTCTGCTTTTAGAGTTTCTTGAGTTTTCCACACACCCCCCCCCCATCCCCACAGGTATCGGACCCGACCCGGACGTGACACTGAACGTCCGAGGCGATAGCTCACCAGACAAGTTTCATTCAAATCCGATCACCTGTTCAAAAGTTATGCACGCCACTAGATTCCGGACTCCCCATCCACCCACTCCCCCCACGATGGTCGGGTCGGGGAAACGGCTGTTCTCAAGTCAATCTGTTCGGATCCCTGACATACCTGCCAAGTTTCATCGCCCTAGGACATCAGGAAGTATGCCGAACTCGCGGGATCGCTAGAAATCCGGACCCCCACCCCAACTCCCCCACAGTGCCCTGATCCGGTCCGGTTATGTCAATGACGTGTCGAGGACCTGTGCTTGTTTTTCCCACCAAGTTTCATCCCGATCCCTCCACTTTAAGCGTTTCTCAAAATTTCCGGTTCCCTCCTCCAACTCCCCCCAGTGTCATCGGATCCGGTCCGGTTATGTCAATGACGTGTCTAGGACCTGTGCTTGTTTTTCCCACCAAGTTTCATCCCGATCCCTCCACTTTAAGCGTTTCTCAAAATTTCCGGTTCCCTCCTCCAACTCCCCCCAGTGTCATCGGACCCGGCCCGGATTTAAAGTGAGGTGTCTGAGACACGAGGTCATCCTAAATATCAATTTTCATCAAGATCCGATCACCCGTTCAAAAGTTGTGCACGCCACTAGATTCCGGACTCCCCATCCACCCACTCCCCCCACGATGGTCGGGTCGGGGAAACGGCTGTTCTCAAGTCAATCTGTTCGAATCCCTGACATACCTGCCAAGTTTCATCGCCCTAGGACATCAGGAAGTATGCCGAACTCGCGGGATCGCTAGAAATCCGGACCCCCACCCCAACTCCCCCACAGTGCCCTGATCCGGTCCGGTTATGTCAATGACGTGTCTAGGACCTGTGCTTGTTTTTCCCACCAAGTTTCATCCCGATCCCTCCACTTTAAGCGTTTCTCAAAATTTCCGGTTCCCTCCTCCAACTCCCCCCAGTGTCATCGGATCCGGCCCGGATTTAAAGTGAGGTGTCTGAGACACGATGTCATCCTAAATATCAATTTTCATCAAGATCCGATATCCCGTTCGCAAGCTAAAAATACCTCAAATTTTGGCTTCACCCTTCCTCCACTCCCCCCCCCCCCCCAGATGGTCGAATCGGGGAATTGATGATTTCCTGTTTAAGCTGGTCGGGTCCCAGACATGCCTGTCAATTTCCATCGTCCCAGCACATCAGGAACCACGGAACTCGCGGGATCACTACAAATTCGGATTTCTCCCCCCCCCCCCCCCCAACTCCCCCAAAGTGAGCGGATCCGTTCCGGTTATATCAGTCACGTATCTAGGACGTTTGCTTGTACTTTCCACCAAGTTTCATTCGGATCCCTCCACTCTTAAGTGTTTTCCAAGATTTCAGGTTTTCCCCTCTAACTCCCCCCAGTGTCACCGGATCCGGTCTGGATTTAAAATGGAGGGTCTGAGACACGAAGTCCTTCCATGTATAAAGTTTAATTAAGATCCGATCACCCGTTCGTAAGCTAAAAATATGTCATTTTTCCTATTTTTTCCGGATTCCCCCTCCCTCCACTCCCCTCCAGATGGTCGGATCGAGGAAGCGACAATTTCTAATTTAATCGGGTCCAGTTCCTGATATGCTCGCCAAGTTTCATCGTCCTAGCTTATCTGGAAGTGCCCGAACTAGCAAAACCAGGACCGACAGACCGACTGACGGACAGAAATTACAATCGCTATATGGCACTTGAGTAAGCTCAAGTGCCATAAAAATCAAACCATGTACATAATTAATAGTTTAAAAATCAGAGGTGACAAAAAGCACTGATATCTAAGGTAATCAGATAACGCGATAGATTACTGAGGATGGTTGGTGGTTGAGATAAAAAAAGTTGGGTTGCCTAAGCCGACGGTTAAAAAATTGAGAAACGGAAACTAGAAAGATATAGACCACACATTTGAGCTGATTCGTCAGACTGAAGGTCCGAATCCACCATGACAAGCAGAAGATTCGAATCCGGCCAAAAGGACGGATCCTGGATTCAAATCCGAATCCGGATTCGTCCATCTCCAATTAGCACAAGTCGGCGCAATCAACAAATATCATAAAAATAGAACAACTGTGTTATTAAGACTTCCGGTTTTTAGCAAGAAAATAGGCTAATAATTAAAAGGTCACAACGGAAATATTTTTAACGTCGATAAATAGTGTTTTATCTCTTATCTTTTGATACTGCACATCCTTGTGAACGTTGTTAAACTACATAACGTCTACGATCAAACGACCGCGACACAAGGAAGCAATCAGTCAACCGTCATTGGGATGAATCAGATCCAACGCACGAATTCTAAACTTCGAGGAATATATGGACAAAGCAACTAGGAAAGAAGCAAACTTTCTCTATCGTAATGGAACCTAAAAACGTCCATGACTTCATACAGAGTACCGACTCGTCTTTTCGTCTATTAAGTAGACGTATGTTGCATGATCCCAGTCACTACAGTTCCAAGAGGAAGTGACTTACGGAAAATAGAAGAAACGGCAGAACCAACAGTACGCCCATTACCACTAGCCTACTTTTCTTACACTGTTATATCTCAAAGTTCCACACTAAACAATAACAGGCGCTGTTGCAGCACCGGCCAACCATTCATATGATTCATCCATAGCTGGACTTCCTCAAGTAGAATTTCCCGACACCAGAAGGCTTAGGCGCACTAAGCCTACAGGGATAGTTGGGAGATAATGATTGGGTGTGGGGGGTGGGGGTAAGCCTGGCGACTGCAGACACAAACAAAACGCCAGCGATCGACTTACAGCTACTCTGTCGAGGGCATCCGGGCCGGTCAGCGACTCGTCATCGTTGCTCCCTGTTTGTCTCCCTGCTGCTGGAGTCTCGATTTCTTGCTCGAAGTCCATTACCGCTTCTGTGTACTTCTTCTTTTCTGTATTAGCAGTGCGACCTGAGCGCCTCTTCTAAACGAAAGAAGGTACGTATGACCAGATGACGCAAGAAGTATCAAACAACTTGTTGATAAGGCAACAGATATTTGGTCTTAGACTGCCGAAACCTGCATCGAACATGCCTAATAAATTACTGTATTTCTGGTCTGGATACTTGAGGCAAATTTGCAAATATCAGTAAGTTGACAACACTCACGACGTACTAGGAAACTTGAATACCTCAAAACTAATAATTCAAAGAAATAGACATTGCAAAGTATTTAGTTTTTTGTTTTTTGTTACGTTGTATAAGAGCTACGTATTTTTCTTTCTTTTTGACGTTTCTGCTACGAGCTATTTTGACAGCGTCAAGCCAAGTGTCACCGAACTGATAATCACACGAACGTATCAAGTCCTGCTTAGAACAAGCGACTTGAATCTAGCTAATCTAGACATGAAGAATGTGAGAATGCTTCTTGATCGGCTGATTTTGGTACGACGGCATGGTTTCCCACTTACTGTTTGTTGTTCTTGTTTTGTTTTTGCTTTCTTCCTTCATTTCTTTTTCTTCTTCCTCTTTCAGTTTTCTCTCTTTTTTGAAAAAGTATGTGAAAATTAATGTAAACTGAAAGTTTTTTTTTACTGCCCCCACATGCCCATTCGGGCTTTCCTGCAGTCAGATGTATCAGCTACATGTATAAAGTATGTTATGAGGGTTAAGAAAGGTGTGTTCATGTAGTTTAGCTTGTAAAAGTTGGTTTGTATAATAAAGAGTACTACTTGTGATTCTTTTTCAAGACCAAGGTCCTCAGGTTCTCACAGGTGGATAAATTTAGCACGAAATGTTCTTCGGTTCAGATGTTCCCACAGAGGAATCTAGTTCCTTGGTGATGGATAAAACATATAAAATTCTTTCCTGTTCACTAAATGTCTTTCAGCGAACCGCATACTGTAAGATCAAGCTTGTCCACAAATCTCAAAATCAGTAGTTGCGTTTTTGCAGATACCATGCTATCTCTTACCACGTTAACTGGATCTGAAATTAGTCGTTTTTGCAGTTATCGTGGTATCTGATACACGGTGCTCTACAAAAACCGACTATTGCCGAAACTGCACTATTCGAAGTCATCCCAAACGAAAAACATATCCAGTTACATCACTAAGTGCTAAACTCTTTCTCACCAATTTGACAAAATTTGATGAAAGTGAGATGACTTTTCAGATACTACGACCAGTTACCACGGGTGGACCGTAGTATCTGAATATCCGATACCACGATAACTGCGAAAGCGCCTTCTGACCGTGGTATCAGATACCACGATAACTTCAAAAACGACTTTAGACCATGGTATCTGCGAAAACGCACTAATGTTTGTTAAATCATTTCAGTCAGACACAATGCGAAAAGGTTAACGACGAAACTTAACTTACATAAGCGTCATCTGGTTCCTGGAAAGGCGACGAACGGTCGTCATCGTCATTGTCGTCATTTTCATCGTCACTGCCACGCTTCTTTTTATTTTTCTTGAACTGAAGCATCGTCCTAAAGGCAAAAGAAATACTACAGGGTAAAATCAAATAGGCGATCGCTTCGAACTTCATACTAACCACAGGATGTGAGGAAATGATTTTTACAAAAACAAACCTCTGTTCCGATAAAAAGAATGTCGCAACGTATCTGCCATCCGGAGACGATCGTAGTGAGTCATTTTACATTTCAAAATATGAGAATACTAATATAAACCCGGGGAGATGTCCGCGGAGACCTGTTTGAACGAGAGCCAACTTCGGGAAGGAACAAGTTGCGACTATCCTAGGAAAAATCCCAAGACGCTAACAAAGATTCTGAACTCAAATTTGCAACATTTCCAACCTCTGCGGTATCTCTATTAGTGTCGACGATGCCACGTCCCCAACGAAAATGAAAGAGTAAACTTCAGGCCAGTTCTAGAGTACTTACGGTGGACTTTTACCTTTAAGAACAAGCAAGCGAATCGCGATTCAACTCCGGTTCAGCTTAGTGTCTAAGGATATCCACAGAAAGGATATTTGTTTTAGTTGTTTATCGATCTCAAAGTAATGGTTATAAACGAAAACAAGGACATGGAAGTTAACGAGGACTTACTTGGACGGCCTTTTCTTCGACGGCGTGGACTGTTTAATTCTCGGCTTCTTCTCTTTCTTCTTGGAAAGGGGCATGTCCTCATCAAAATCGACATCTTCTTCTGCGGGCACTGGCTCGGGATCGACGGTCTCAGGGACTTCACTTATGGCTTCCGCAATAATCTCAGGAGGCTCTTCGATCACTTGGATAGGCTCCACCTCTGGCTCCTCTACCGCTTTACCCTTTCTCTTATAAGGCCGTTTCTTTTTCCCAGGAGTGTCCCCTTCAGCATCTCCATTCGTCACCACAGGCTCGCTAGGTTTGGGAGATTTAGGGGTACGAGGCTTCCGCGGCTTTTTAGTCTTAGTCTCGGCCGTGGTTTCCTGAAAAGCACTGGCTTCCGGGCTGTCCGAGAAATGGTATGCGTCGCGGACCAAGTCGGGCTTCGGCGGGGGTTGCAGGACCTGCACAGGCATAGCAGGCACGGGCATTGGCATGGGATTTATCATTGGTGGTGTGTCAGGCACTTTCTTCTTTCTGCCGGGTTTACCCTTAGGCGCATTGGGATCCTTCGGCTTCCGCTTTCTGCCCTTTTTGCCTGTCTCTTGTTCCTCTTCTTCGCCAATCTACAAAAAAGTACCCAAATCGAACCTCATTGCTCAGGGTCAGTCTCGGACATTGTTGGTGATTGCGAAAGGGCTGAAAGTCCCATACTGTGTCCTCCTTGAACAGTTTGGCGTAGATTCCATGCTTGCCACTTACTTTTGGTACAGTTCTGCTAAATACTCACATCAGCCCACAGGCTACTCCCCTGATTTCAAGGCACACCCAGAAAGACCCGCAAGGGCAGTGGCAGAAGCTGTACCTCGACTACAGCCTATGCGAGTGTCCCGAGGCCGATACGTGAAAAGCGTGTACCCTCGTTTGTCAAGTTTCTTACTGCTCATTGCCAGTGACTACAGGCAAAATCAGCCAGTTGTTTGTTTATCTTGGTAAGTTAAATTATTCTGAAAATGTCCAGTCTTTGTAATTGTAACCTACCAAATTAGTCAGTTTTTGAATTTCACCAGTACGATTCAATTTGTTGAATGTATTTGATCTTTAGTTTTGTTTGAAAATTGTTTAACAAATGTTGCCGATTAAATTTTATGCATATTTGATTAGCCTATTAGCAATGACATATTTTACAGTGACGACTAAACGAAGAATCAGCTAGTCAAATTCCCGTTTCGGAAGCAAAACTGAATTGAATATTCAAGGATAATGAAACTCGCGAGAATTCCGGCAAGCCTTGAGACTCAGATCTACAGTTTAGTTCCCGAAGAATCTGGTGCAAATATTCGGGATAGGTTCTGTACGTGTATCCACTTTTCTAGTTCCGGCTGCTAATTTTCAGGGTTGCGAGCCCTTGGCAAAATTCTTGGTGAGGAAGAACAATTTGAAACATGTGCGTACATACGATTGTCTGCCAGCAGTAGAAAATCAAATTGTGATATCTGTCTGGGAAGTAAGTATGTTGTTTATGCAAAACCTCCACCTTAAAACAGACGAAAGGAAAACCTCTAAGAGAAGAACTAAATGGTAAAATCTAAGATAATTTCGTAAACCACATTGGCCTGACATATCACAAAAAATCAACGAAGAAACCAACGAAAATGGGTTCAATGCTTTTATTTCAGTATGTTCGTTGGCCTATAAAAATCCCATTTTCGTTGGTTTCTTCGTTGATTTTTTGTGACAGTAAAATCTGCTGTCTCTAACCGAGATACTAACAGTAGCATTAATGATGTGCAGTGTATAAGAAAATTTCAAAAAAACGAAAGAAGAGAGACAACAAAACACTGTTTAATGTATTTTAATTCTTTAAAGGACACCTGAACAATGAAACCATACTTGAACACACCATGGAGGATGCATTTACAGACATGGCCACGGAGAGCGTTCTTCTCCTAATCGCGACGTTTTCAAAATAGGAATGTTCGCTTCTGGAGGTTTGCACATGCAGACTGTGAGACAAAAAGCGCAATTCATTCGAATATTGTACAGCAATGGCCGGATCGTATTGGAATTTCTTCTAGATATATGTTTGGGCTTAATTTCTTCTAGCTATATGTTTGGGCTTAACTGGTTAAAAAATATTCCAGAAGTAGGGTTGACTGGAGTCATTTGTCCATTTCTAAAATTGTTCGGTACTGAAATAAGGACAGATGCAAAATGGAGCAAAAATCATAGCTTGGGAAACACTATTTCGTATTTGGATTGGGTTTTCTGCAGGCAATGTTAAAGGAAGTCATACAGATAGGGATGAAACTTGGTACTCTTCGTTCAGGTGTCCTTTAAAACCAGCTCTGATTCGAAAACAAATTTGAAAGATTTTGATATGGGGGATGACTGGAGTCTTCCATCTGACAACCGCAATAATATCATATTTGTAAAACTGCTTACCATTCCTTCAGTTGGCATGCCCTGTTGGCCAGGGTAACCGTGAGCCATTCCCATTTGTTGGGGCATGGAGCCCATCATTCCATGAGTTGGGTAACCCATCATACCGGCCTGATAGCCAGGGGGCGCGGCGGCGTACATAAGCTGATTCTGGATGCCAGCGAAAAGCTCTTCAAGCTCAGTAACCTAAAGACGGATCAAGTTCAAGCTAGAAACAAGAACACTGTCCTACTAGAGAACCATGGCTCTATCCTGCATCTTAACACAGCCGTTTATGGCAGGAAACCAACAAGTTCTATGAGCCCTGAACGGCGGAACTTACGTAATGCTCCAGTACACTAGCCCTTCGAGCGAATGTTACAAAGAAGCAAATGTTATCAGCAGTGCAGAACTCATGTGCGCTCGCGTCCAATGCACAAATGCGGGGTGGTCGACGCTGGCAGTTTTCTTAGAAGACTGCATAAGCTGCCGTACTTTTTCTGAACGAATCTTGTATAATTAATGGGGATTTACTGAACAGATGGGCTTTTTTTTTGTTTTGTTTTTTGAAGGTCAGAGAATATCAGCTTACAAAGGCGTATGCATGACCCCATCTTCACCCGCAGTTGAAGGTAGTTTTCCGATAATTTGCGACAAGTTATCCTCAACAAGATAGCTTTGGGGGATCTTGTCTCTTGCCGTATATTTATGTTATGTAGTTTGTGTAGTACAAATAAATGAAGAATTATGCTGCAGGAAAAATCATAAAAAGGCGGAGATACCCTTACACCCTGCCCTAGTCGCTGTCATATTAGTTCAGACACTAGGTAGACATTCAGCGGATAGTTCTGATCAATTTCTTCGTAAAATTCGGGGGATATATTGATCCCAGGGACTCCCCAAAGTAAAAGGAAACACAGTAGTACTGACCTGTATCTGCGTTTCTGGGTTAGGCGGCATCATATACAACTGCTGTAGCTGGTACTGCAGCATCTGGGCCTGATTAACAAGCTTCTCAGCATGTTGAGGGTGCAGCCCCATTGGAGGGTACATGTGCTCCTGTCCAGCTTGACCCTTCGAACTCTGGTTACTCAAGTCCTTTTGGGGAGAGGCACTACTAGACGGCAGTCTTGGTATCTGTTGATCATAGGGAAACCTCGTGGGAGGATCATACCCGGTAGGAGAGGCAGGGAGTAGCGGTTTCTGCACACGAGGCTGGTCCACCTTATTCGGGACACCCTGTGTTCCAGAGGCAGGAATCGGCGCGGAAGGTACAGAAGTAGGAATGAGACCCTGATTTGACCCGTAAGAAAACTGCTGGTCAGGTACGTATGAAGAGTACTGCTGATCTACTGAGGATGAGAGTGGCACGGGCTGGACAGGCTCAGCAGGGGTTGGGTGAAACATCGATTGCTTGAGAGGAAAAGATTCGTGCGCTTGGCTTGCCGATACTGGTGTCTGGATAAGACCTGCCTCCTGAGCGGCAAGCGAATACTCATTCGAGCGTGACTGATGACTTATTCCAGGAGGCACAGAATCCGACCTAGCCTCATTGACATCGCTACTGGACAACGACTGTCTAGACGTAGGCCTCGATTTCTGACTAGGACTTGGTGCTGGGACAGAAGCTGCCACAGCTGCCTCCTGAGCTCCACTTTGAGCTGGAGTGCTTGGCGGTCTGAAAGGAGACTGCGTGCTGGAATTCTGCTCCCGCGACAAATGCTCTGTAAGCTTGGAAACCTCCATATTTGCAGCGGTGGAATGAGAGCTCGGAGGTCGGAACTGGGCTTCCTGCGCAGCAAACTGGCTAATTTCTCTTGATGTAAACTCAGCCAGCTTCTGAAAGGAATCGAAAGATCCGGCAGCTCCGACAAAAGAGGCGGAGCTAGAACGAACCTTCGCATAGTCGTAGCTCTGCACAGCATCATAGCTCGTGGCAGGATCTGGCTGGTAGAGGTTGGAAGCGCTATAATAAGACGCACTGGCTGGCGGAGGCTCCACGGTGCTCTGGGCGATTACTACGTCGCTTAACGTAACCAGCGATTCGACACTCATCGGGTGACGCCGAGGAGCAGACAAACCTGGGGTCGAGGCGGGATTAGGGCTCTGTTTAGGAACCTCTGCATGAGGTTGAGATTCTGGAATCACTGGTAACACTTTCGGGCTGGGCTGGATTAGTTGCCTTTCGGATTCCTCCTGAAGAGTCTTCTCCAGTCTGGCCTCGTCCGGAGCGGAATCTCCTGTTTCTTTTCCAATCTGGAAAGTTATGTCGTCAGCTAGGGCAGCCAGATTAGCTGCTGCTTCTTTCATTTCATCGGAATATCTTTTCTCGGCTTCTTGTTGCTCTAACGAAGGTTCGCTCACTACCTTGGATTGCTCATGTGGCGGCTGTTTGGTTGGGGATGGTCGTTCTCCAGGGAACAGACTGAGTGAGAACCGCTCATTTATAACAACTTGTTCCTGATCATCCTCTTCCATTCTTTCCAATCTCTCTAGCGCTTCAGATATGGTGAAGTGAGTCTGCATAGGCGATATACTTTCAGCAACTGCTTTGGCTGGCTCACTACTCATTAGTCTATCTACACTGTGAGAGACACTGCTCGCAGTGACACCCGGTTGCTGATAAACTAGAACCGGGTGAGGTTTCTGTGGTGCATAACCCTCATTCACGTTATAGGGATACCTGTCACTGGCCGGATTTTGATTTGGCTTTGGTTGTGCAGGAGCAGCTGATGTTGCTGTGTTTGTCAAAACAGGCTGTGGAGTCACACATCCAGTTGGAGGCTGAGGCGTCACGCTTGTGGGTGGCTGTGGCGTGACAGGAGTCACTGGGCTTGCGAATTGATGAGAAAGGAGAGGCTGTGCCTGTGGATTTTGGCTTGACGCTGAGGGCACCTGTGGTATCATTTGTTCCAACTGCTTAAGGTGGGAGTCGTTGCTTGGGGCTGTGCTATACACCTGCTTAGTTGGTAAGCCAGTAGCTTGCGGATACGAAGACTGATACTGGGAACGCCCTCCTTGTGTTGTCCTATATGGGTCCGATGAGATAGGTGGCTGCATGTTGTAGGGGTCATGCTGTAGACCCATATGAGATGTGGACTGACTTAAAGGGGCACCGTAAGACTGCGCACTGAAATGCCGATTAGGGTCGGCGATCGACGCTCCTCCTGGCTGAGGATAATGGGAACTTTGAGGTTGAGGGTTAGGATACCTTAGACTAGAATGTGGCTGCTCAAACGACCCTTTATATTGAGAATATTTATTGGAATCAAGTGAAGTATAGGTTGGCTGAGCAATGTCGTAGCGAGTAGGGTCAGCCGCTGCCTGCGGCTGGTGAGATGTCGGTTTAGGGGCTTCATATCTCGACCTGGAGGGAGCTGTGGGAGCATTTGCATTGAAAGCACTCCTGTTTGGTGAAGTATCAAACTGGGATAAGTTTGGTTGCTGTTGGCTCGGCTGACTTAACGTCTGCTCATACATCATCCTCTGTGACGGATCTTGAGGGGCAGGACCTCTGTCCATATACAGAGAATGAGCTGATGGCGTTACCTGGCGAGGAGCTGGATGAGAGGAAACAGTACCTCCTGCAGGCTGATACCTTCCATAGTCCGGAACTGCATGTCGGGGTGCAGCCTGGGCAGCACTATTTTGCAACGAGCTCATGCTCTGATTGGGCGCATATAAGGAACTAGCTTGTCTTATTCCTGGATCTGTGTACGAAGGCTGTGTTTGGGTTCTTGTAGTCGTATAATGAGAAGGATGACCCATCGGGATTCCATTCAACATCTGCGCTGCATATGGATCATTCTGCTGCTGACTCCATCTTGTTGCCTGATCCAAAGTTTGTGACCCTGGATAATTACTTAATCCATACATGTCATACGAAGATGGTATGCTCCCACTCATCCTTATTCCCGGATGTTGGTATGCCTGGTAACCTGGACCACCAAACTGTGACATGCTTACAGGAGGCATCCCGTAGAGCTGTGACTGTTGGGCATATACTGACCCTGCTGTACCATAGCCTGGATATCCTGGTACCTTTCCATGCTGCTGTATACCAGGGTAGTTTCCTAGGTTTGAAGGATGACCATGTGGATCCATTGCTTGCGGTAGTGAGTCACTAAGGTGTTTAAGAAACTTCTACGTCATTCCATTCCAGTCCCGTTACCTGAAAGAATGGTCCTCATCAACTTTAGTCATACACAAAGATGACATATTCACAGCTTACGCCGTAACAGACCCCAATGATGAGGGTTTGGACTTTACCCCTCCCCCCACCCAAACAAAATAATTCGAAATTAAGAAAGAAGTACACAGGAACATTCTGGAAAGTGTGGGGGGTGTTATATTTATTATCGTGAGAATGCTAGAACCTTGATACAGAACAAGTGCAGAAGGGCTCAGGCGTGGAGTGTGAAAGTAAAAAGTTTATCACATTTTATATGTAAACACCTTAGAACCAAGACATTTCACATCCTCAATAACCAAACAAGTATTGAAATATCCTAATTGGTAATCATCCCACTTTAAAAACTTTAAATGTAAACAAACCGCAAATATAAATCCAAAGAAATGCTGAACATCTTGCATGAACAGCTTGAGCCAGTCCGACCCTTTAAACCGCTTTGCCAATTAGCAAGGCAATAACAAGCACAATAAAAAAAAATCGTAGCAGCCTAATACCCCTTTGTCACAATTCATTAAGAACGGCATATCATCGATCATATGACAAAACAGTCCGGTTTCCAACTGTTCATTAAAGATTAAAGTAGGATGCGTCATCTTATTTGTTGCTGTTGCACCAAAACCCTCATCCATAGACATATCTCCCAAACATGCAGCAGTTGGACTTGAGACCTGTCATAGACGAACTTAACTCATAGGACAGCGCCCAGCTCCCCATGAACGGGAGAGGGGGGGGATTGGGACCTATCAAAATGCGCATTTACACCTCTATTTTCCTCAATTATACCAGCTTAAGAGTTTGATTCCAGTCCCAGGTCAAAAACTTTTTTCATAGGCAATTTTGCATGGTCTTATTGGTTGCTGTTACACCTCTGCATATGGCATCTCTATACATACATCTCCACGCGTGACATGTCATAGACGAACGTAACTCATGGGCAAATTGGGCCCACTTGCTCATAAACGGGGAGGGGTAACACTACTACATATAAATCCCCAAACCTATGATCCAAAAGCACAAAGGATTCATCGCCCTATCTACAGTTATTGTCAAGTTAAAAACATAAAAATGGGCAATCTGGGCCCAATCGCCCGTGAACCAAGTGAGGGTGGGGTTTGGGACCCGCAAAAAGGAAAAAGAGACCCCAATGCTGACAAAACTACCAAGTTGCAACTTGATACATGTTGATTCCTGTCACGGGTAACGAACTTTACTCCTGTGCAATCTGGACCCAGTTGCCCAGGAACCGAATGGGTGGGGGAGGTGCAACTTTAAAAGTAGTTTACCAGCCCCAGGATCTACAAGTACAAGGAATTTCATTGTCTTATGTCCAACTCTGGTCAAGGAACATTATTTACTGGGCATTCTGGGGCCATTTGCCCCTGAACCGGGTCGGTGTGGGGGTGGGACCCTCAAAAGGCACAACTAGACTCTGGTACCCACAAGTGTACCAAGTTTGATCTTGATACTTGCACTCGTTCACGAGTTATGAGCTAAACAAAATATGGTGAAAACCGAAAGCTGCTAAAGCGCTCGCAATAGATAGATAGATTTAGTTTAACGAAGCCCTTGGGCTATGAACAAACAAACACAAAACAGTACAACAGTACATTTACATTCATTATACTACCGAACTATTAATAAACATAAAAAAAATAAAAAAAAATAGTGGATTGTTCCAAGGAATACTCTACTAAAAACAAAAAACACTCAGAATGGTTCAAACAAGCCAACTTTCTTTTGCTCATTACCATTTCACTTCATAATCAGCTTGCAAGTTACATATTTTAAACACTATAAAAAACTTTCTATGACACCCCTGTCATGCAGTTGATTTTTCCAAAGCATATTATCCCCTAAGTAGAGCAATTTGACACCCAACAGGCAGGCAAACAGAAGATCAACCAAAAGCAACACAACCGTTGAGGGGAAATGTAGTAGAAAACGTGCATGGATGCCTGTTGCCATTATTTAAAGACAAGAAGAATAATTTATATTTTAATGGCTTGTTTTTTCTTGGCAAGCTGTGAAATTACGGCGTGTCTTTGTCCAATCCTGACCACTTCTCACCGACACCCTGACATTCTTTGTGAGCTGTAGTGTCAACATCCATGAAATTATGAATTATTATATCGAACAATAATGACCTTATTACTTATCGTTTTGACTGTTTTTTCTCGTCTGAATGTGTGAGTGGCCCTAGTATACTTTATTCAAATTGTTGAAAAGGGAATTCTGCTGGTCAGGCAAAACTAAGAAGTAGGTAGGACAAACAGAACTAAGAAGTAAATGCTAGTACTACACTAATAACTAGCACTACCAGACAAACAACAATAATATTAGTGAAAGTTCCACGAATAAAGGAGGTACTGTTGAACCAGAGGAACAAGACCAAAGGTGTCGATGGGATCCCAAAAACTAAGATTTGATCCAGACAATTGGGTCTTGTCTTCACCAGGCTAATCATCAGAGAAAACCGAGTTCAGATATTCTATCTACCTATCTATCTATACCTCTATAAGCCATATCTATTTTGACGATACTGACCGAAACTTCCTGCTTTACTACTGCCAAATTTGCGGTTTCGCCCGAATTCCGAGCGAACTACTAGTCCAGCAGAAAAAGAAAAAGACAGAAACGAAACCGGCGTATCTCCTTATCCCATATACAGAGCAGAACTTTTGACTTTAAAAAAAATGCGGGTACAAAAGGATTCTGGACTAATTATATGTCCGGGTAAAAAATGATAATCGTATACAGACTCAGCGTCTCTTCTTATCAACAAATCTATCATCTAATCAACTTCAGATAAAGCTTTTGCTTTAAACATATTTTCCGGTTTTGGCCGGATTACGGGCGAACTAGTTGTCCGGCTAGAAAATGGTTTTCACCATCGGGTTCAACATGTCTTCTAACCCCTAAGTCAAACATTTTATTCAACTTCAAATGAAACTGTTACTTCGAACCAACTTTCGGGTTTTGGACGGATTCCGGACGAACTGCTTGTCCGGCGAGAAAATGATTTTCACCGGCATGCTCAGCATGTCTTCTTACCCCTAAATCAAACATTTAATCACTCAAATGAAACTTTTACTTTTAACCAACTTTCCGGTTTTTGCCGGATTCCGGACGAACTACTCGTCCAGCGAGAAAACGGTTTTCACCATCGTGCTCAGCAGGGGCGGATCCAGAGGGGGGGCGAGGGGGGCGATCGCCCCCCCTAACGGGCTGTAATTTTTTGTTTTGTTTTTCTGCACTTACGGAAGTCTGCTTTAACGCATGTTCTAACTACTGTAACTAGACTCTAAAATCTTTTTACAAGTGGAGCCAGGAGCTTGAATTTTTCTTGTAAACAGTTGTCAGTTGATCAAGTACAGTTCTTACCATTATTGTAATATGTGAAAACCACATTTTCGTTAAATCAGAGACCGACAGGGACACTTAAAACGCAAAAAAAAATCAGCCTTCTGGTCGACAAAAAGGACACTACCCCCACTCTTTTCAGTAAGAATCGCCCCCCCTAGAACGGAAGGCTGGATCCGCCCCTGGTGCTCAGCATGTCTTTTTACCCCTAAATCAAACATTTAATCAACTTCAAATGAAACTTATACTTTTAACAAACTTTCCTGTTTTTTGCCGGATTCCGGACGAACTACTTGTCCAACGAGAAAATGATTTTCACCATCGTGCTCAGCATATCTTCTTACCCCATAATCGACTATCACATTAGCTGTTTGAAGATATTTTGTTTGTCCCTTAATTTGAACCCCCAAATATAGGGCTACAGAGCCCATCTACGAACTCGCCTTTACCCTTGACCAAAACAATTCTCACACCAAGTTTCATCAAAATAACTCACTCCCTTCGAGAGTTATCGTGCTTACAGACGGAAGGACAACTTTTGCGATGTCATAGGTATCCCTCCACTTACGTTTTGGGATCCCAAAAACCTCTTTCCTGACAAATCAGCAATACAGATTACTAACTCGAAGTCTCATCTGACTTAAATTGATAGAAAAACCAGCCGCGCTGATGGTGAATGACATTCCTATTAAGACAGCAAGGTTCACAGTAATTTAAGCAAAAAAAAAACAAACAATATAAATAGAACAGATCAGGCCAAAATATTCATCCAGCAGGATACTCGTCGGGTTCAAGATAACAGATTCTATCGATTGACAGAAAGGAAAAACATGTTACTTATTTATAGAGGCGAAAGACTTTTTGGTGTAATTAAATTATTATTATATTGTATCCTCTCCATGCCAGCATTCATGTGAGGAATGAGCTAAATGGTTTCTTACTCCTAGGCATGGAGTCCTAAAGTCAGATGAGGAACCAAGAAAAATTAACTGGCACCCTCCTCCAGCTAATGACATCTGATCGAGACTCTCAGCTATGTCAGCCAACTCGTGTACAAAAGATTGTAATTATAAAATGTACAGAGACAAAAGCCTTGTTATTGCAATTATATTATTATTAAGAGAACTTCTGAGGTGAGCATGCATTACACAAAACTTCTATAAGTATATCACATTTTGTTTGTTTTCTTCTATTCCTGCTGTTTGACTCAAACGTTTTTATTTTTATTCGAACTTTGACTGCACTTTCTAACAGAAAGGAGGAAGGCTTCGTGGTCAAATAAAGGAGGAATCCCAATAAGATAATCAAAATTTTGTATTAGAAAAAAAAAAAAAATCAATCGAGTTTTAGGTCTTTTTGGGATCCCAAAACCTAAGTGGAGGGATACCTATAACATCGCAAAAGTTATCCCCCCGTCTGTTAACACGATAACTCTCGAACTGAACGAGATATTTTGATGAAAATTGGTGTGAGGATTCTTCGGGTCAAGGATAAAGTCAAGTTCGTAGATGGGCTCTGTAGCTCTAGATTTAGGGTTGGGGGTTCAAATTTTTAAACAGCTAATGTGATAGTCGGTTATGGGGTAAGGAGACATGCTGAACACGACAATGAAAACCATTTTCTCATTGGACAAGTAGTTGGTCCGGAATCCGGCAAAAATCGGAAAGCTGATTAAAAGTAAAGTTTCATTGAAGTAATTTAAATACTCAATTTAGGGGTAAGAAGACATCTGAACACGATGGTGAAAATCATTTTCTCGCCGGACAAGTAGTTCGTCCGACAAAAACCGGAAAGTTGGTTAAAAGTAAAAGTTTCATTTGAAGCTGATTAAATGTTCGATTTCAGGTTAAGAAGACATGCTGAACATGATGGTGAAAGCAATTTTCTCGCCGGACAGCTAGTTTGCCGGGAAACCGGTCGAAACCGGAAAATTTGTTAAAAGCAAAAGTTTTATCTGAAGTTGATTTGATGGGATAAGAAGAGACGCTGAGTCTATATACGGCAATCATTTTTTACCCGGACATATAATTAGTGCGGAATCCGGTTGTAACCGGAATCTATTTAAGTCAAAGTTTTATTTAAAGTTGATTAGATGTTCTTTGTAGGAAAAAGGAGATACGCTGGATTCGTTTCTGAGTTTTCTTTTTTTGCTGGACTAGTAGTTCGGTCGGAATTCGGGCGAAGCCGGAAAATTGGCAGAAGTAAAGCAGGAAGTTCCGGTCAGTATCGTCAAATTAGATATGGCTTATCGAGGTATATCTGAACCTGGTTTTCTCTGATGATTAGCTTGGCGAAGACTGGATCTGGCGAAGACAAGAAACAACTGTCTGGATCAAATATTAGATTTTTGGGATCCCATCGACACCTTTGGTCTTGTTTTTGGGATCCCAAAACGTAAGTGGAGGGATACCTATGACATCGTAAAAGTTGTGCGGCTGTCCGTCTGTTAGCACGATAACTCTCGAAGGGAATGAGATACTTTGATGAAACTTGGTGTGAGGACACTCTGGGTCAAGGGTAAGGTCAAGTTCGTAGATGGGCTTTGTAGCCCTACATTTAGGGGTGGGGGAAGGGGTTCAAATTAAGGGGCAAACAAAATATTTTTAAACAGCTAATGTGATAGTCGGTTATGGGGTAAGAAGACATGCTGAACACGAATATGCAAAACATTTTCTTGTCCGACAACTAGTTCGCCCGGAATCCGGCAAAAACCGGAAAATTGGTTAAAAGTAAAAGTTTCATTTGGAGTTGATCAAATGTTCGATTTAGGGGTAAGAAGGCATGTTGAACACGATGGTGAAAACCATTTTCTCGCCGGACAAGTAGTTTGTCTGGAATCCGGCAAAAAGCGGAAAGTTGGTTAAAAGTAAAAGTTTGATTCGAATTTGATTAAATGTTCGGTTTAGGGGTAAGTAGACATGCTGTACACGTATGTGAAAAGTATTTCTACCCGGACAACTAATTCGCCCGGAATCCGGCCAAAACCGGAAAATTTGTTCAAAGTAACAAGTTTTATTTGAAGTTGATTAGATGACAAATTTGGGAGTAAGAAGAGACGCTGAGTCTGTATATGACAATAATTTTTTAACCGGACATATAATTCGTCCGGAATCCGGTTGTACCCGGTTTTTTAAGTTGAGGTTTTATTTGAAATTGATTAGATGTTCTTTATAAGGAGATACTGTACGGTGAATTCGACTCTGAATCTTCTTTTTTTGTCGGACAAGTAGTTGTGTCGGAATTCCGCCGAAACCGGAAATTTGGCAGAAGTAAAGCAGGAAGTTTCGGTCAGTACCGTCAAAGTAGATATGGCTTATAGAGGTATATCTGAGCTTGGTTTTCTCTAATGATTAACCTGGCGAAGACTGGATCTGGCTAAGACAAGACCCAGCTGTCTGGATCAAATATTAGCCTTGGGATCCCATCAAAACCTTAGGTCTTGTTTCTAGAGCTGCTCAATTCAAAGAATTCCCTAGTTCGATGAATCCTCCTCAGTAGGAGAAATCGAAGGGAGAACAGCCTGAATTGAGTAGAAAGAAAAGAACAAAGCAAAATGAAGATACACAGTAATTGTGACTGGTAATGTATGATGGTCCCGAAAGCTCATCTTAAATTAGGCTAAACCTTACAAAAATCTTATTTCCTGCATGCTTTTAATGGTTTCTGAGGATGGATAGAACGGCGGATAGAATCGGAATCGAGCAGTCTAAGTAGATAAAGCGCCGACAGAAATGAAATATGACATAAATTCGTCTTGCTATGGATTCAGTTGGAGATGGAAAATTTCCTTGTGCAAGAACTGGGAGCAGAAAGAGAAGGTTGCAGCTAAGATTTCTGTTTTAATTTATCACTTTGATTTGCCTTGAACAATCAGCTTCCAGTCCCCAACTTGATGTGCAGGAACCTCAAAAACTCCGCATAACATGAACAAGAATTGCGTCTGGTTTACACTAAAGTCAGGAGAGCTTTTTGTTGAATCATGCAAGAATGGATGATATTTCAAAATCTATAATTTCTGTTGTAAACAGTTAAATTGGTCACGGTAAAATTGTGTATTTTACCATAATTTTACAGAACTATTTTACATATTTTACCGGTATTTTACGTAGTTTCCCCGTATTTTACTGAGATGTTTACACTGGCTGCTGCTCAAAACGACCCAAGGAGGCATGAGAAACAACTCCAAGACATTTTATGTGATTTAACAGTACTTTACTGCCATCCTTACGCTCGTTATGACGCAAGACCACCATATACAGCCTACCCTAGGCTAGTGGTTCCAATCGGGGTAACTCGTACCCAAAGGGGTTCGCGAGACCCTCGTAAGGGGTTTCATCAAGAAATTAGAGTTTCCGCTGAAGAAGTTTCAGTTCAGAGAACCAGCGCAAGTGTCTTCCCGCACTACACAATGCTAACTATACTTGCTAATATAGGAGATAGGATACACTCAAGAGGAAATTGCGAGATGAACTTGTTTAATATTTCCTACCAATCACTCGGGACTGGATCCAATATCTACTTAGAGAAACATGACCTCTTAGTGACAAGCTTACAGAAAATCTAACTGAACTTGCAAATAATTGTACCTTAGAACTCAAATTCTCAAATTTACTGTTTCCTAGTTTTGTTTGGACGTGCAGGGACAATACAAAGAACCAAGTGGAATCGCCATGTCTGTTCTGTTGCCATTCGGATCTACCTACCTACCTTTAAGAAGTCTCGCTTCCGGTTGATCAAAAACAAACAGAGAAATATCTGATTATTGCTGTTAGTGACATCGAGCCAAAATCTGACAAAATTTCCGCTATAATGCAGCCCGACGTATCTCATTGATTTGTATATATTTTAGACATTCACCCTTATCATTTATGACATTAGATTTCGTCTTTTTGATGATGTGGTCTTAGTAAAAAGTAGTAGAACAATGGGTCTAAAAAAAATTGGAAAGAAACCTTCTTGGACAATGATTAGGGGTACGCGGTACGGAAAAAGTTGGGAACCTCTGACCTAGGCTACCATTTTAGCACTGAAGGCACGGGGCGCATTTCTTCCAGTAGTTTAGGTCACCATGAGCAACTTTTATCAACATTCTCAAACTTCCTAGTTTTGGTTGGGCGTGCAGGGACAATACAAAGAATCAAGTGGAATCGCGATTTCTAAGTAAGTAGGTAAATAATTTATTTATAACCCGCCGTTTTCAGAAAGCGGAGTAAATGAAGAAAATAAACAAAGTCTGTTCTGTTGCCAGTCGGATCTACCTACCTACCTTTACCTACCTCTCGCTTCCGGCTGATAAAAAACATAGAAATATCTTATTATTGCCGTTTATGACATCAAGCCAAAAATTGACAAAATTTTAGCGATAAAGCAGCCTGAACTATCTCACGTATATATTTTAGATGCTGTTAGTGACATCGAACGCAAAATTTTCGCTATAAAGCAGCCCGAAGTATCTCACTGATTTGTACATATTTTAGACATTCACCCTCATCATTTATGACAATAAATTTCGTCCTTTTGATGCTCCGGTCATAATAGAGTAGTAAAACAATGAGTCTAAAAAAAATAGAATGCAACCTTCTTGGACATTGATTAGGGGTAAGCGGTACGGAAAAAGTTGGGAACCACTGCCCTAGGCTACCATTTTAGTACTGAAGGCTCGGGAAACATTTCTTCCAGTTACTGGTCAGGTCACCATGAACAAATTTTATTACTAGATTATTTAACCAAAATGTTACTATCACTTTTCTTATTTGTATTTAGTGCTTCATATTTTAATGAAAATAAGAGTTAATTATTTTCCGATAGCAGAAAAAGCAACTAAATACATTTTTTGCCCTTAAAACCGAGACAGGCTAATCGCACCAGTTTCAAACAGATATATAACTTGTCTAAATTCTCTGAGCAACTCTGAAACATCAATTTTCACCCTATATTTCCCATAGAACTCTGTATTTTTACCAATTTTACTTACCAAGTTTTATTTTAGGGTAATTTTAAACACTACCTACTATCTTTGATTTCTGCCACTCCAAGCTAGCTGAGTATTTGATTCAAATAACTTTTGGAGAACAAGACCAAAGGTTTCGATGGGATCCCAAAAATTCAATATCTGATCCGGACAACTGGGTCTTGTCTTAGCCAGATCCAGTCTTCGCCAGACTCCTTGAACATTTTTACAATTAAAATTCAGAAACAGATTAAGGCCAAATAGCTAATCACCTGAGAAAACCAAGTTCAGATTTGGATTCAGCATGTGTGTTTACCCCTGTAAGTCATATCTGTTTTGACGAAAACTTCCTGCCACTTCTGCCAATTTCCCGGTTCCGGCCGAACTCCAGAACTACTTGTCCGGCGAAAAAAGAAAGCTCAAAGACGAAATCAGGGTATCTTCTTTCCCCAGTAATGAACATCTAATCAACTTCAAATAGAAATTTAGCTTATAACAAATTTTCCGATTCCAGCCGGATTCCGGTCGAACTATATGTCCGGGTAAAATACAATTGTCATACAGGGACTCAGCATCTCTTCTTACCCCTAAATCGCTTATCTAATCAACTAGAAATAAAACTTCGACTTCCAACAGTTTTCCGGTTTGGGCCGGTCGAACATCTAATCAATTTCAAATAAAACTTTTACTTTCAACAAACTTTCCGGTCTGGGCCGGATTCCGGGCGAAATACTTGTCCGTCGAGAAAATAATTTTCACCATCGTCTTCAGCATGTCTTCCTACCTCTAAATCGAACATTTAATCAACTTCAAATAAAACTTTTACTTTCAACAAACCTTCCTGTTTGGGCCGGATTCCGGGCGAAATACTTGTCCGTCGAGAAAATAGTTTTCACCATCGTCTTCAGCATGTCTTCCTACCCCTAAATCGAACATCTAATCAATTTCAAATAAAACTTTTACTTTCAACAAACTTTCCGGTTTGGGCCGGATTCCGGGCGAAATACTTGTCCGTCGAGAAAATACTTTTCACCATCGTCTTCAGCATGTCTTCCTACCCCTAAATCGAACATCTAATCAACTTCAAATAAAACTTTTACTTTCAACAAACTTTCCGGTTTTGGCCGGATTCCGGGCGAACTACTTGTCCGATGACAAAATGGTTTTCACCATCGTGATCAGCATGTCTTCTTACCCCATAATCGACTATCACATTAGCTGTTTCAAAATATTTTGTTTGTCCCTTAATCTGAATCCCCTCCCCCACCCCTAAATGTAGAGCTACAAAGTCCATCTACGAACTTGACTGGTCCGACGACCCAACGAACCCTCACACCAAGTTTCATCAAAATATCTCATTCCCTTCGAGAGTTAGGACGGACAACTTTTGCGATGTCATAGGTATCCCTCCACTTACGTTTTGGGATCCCAAAAAGGTGGCTAAACTTTTCTTGATAAGATAAAATTTTGTTTTTTCTTACTATTCTTAAAATTGTACTTAAGTTGATATAGGCCAACTGACAAATCCCTAAAACAAAACGCATTCTCATCCCTACAAGAAACCGGAGCTCACAGTAAAGTATCTGAACCACACAGAAAAAAAGCAAATAAAAGTGATGAATAGTTCAGGCGCAGAACTTGATTTTTTCCAACATTCTTTTGATGATTTAGCCGAAGAAGGGACAGACATATACAAACCCCTGATTTTGAGGTGCAACAAACCATAATGTGTGACATACCCGAAGTTTGGAATAGCCTACATCATACACTGTGTGCCTTAACCCACAAAAAATAATTTCAATGGTTGTTGTCTCTCAATGTTTTACTGCACTGCAGTGGCTGGCATTTAGCATAAGCTAACTGATATTAGGCAAGGCTATTCCAAACTTTTGGTTCGCCCAATATTTCAAATTTGGACTGGAAAAGTGTTATATAAAGTATCTGACATCCAAAAGTGAAAACTGACTTTTCTTGTACCATTGCATTAGTTCTCCTACCCTTTAGGTGTGCCTTGACGTCAAAATTACATCTCTACCTAGCTCCAAATATTTTAATTTTTTATTGTGGGCACCTTTTTGCCTCAAAATGGATGCCTTCGCATAGCCCTATGAGAAGCCACAACTTTAATGAACTACAAAGTCTTATTTGTTTGTTTTGTGGCATTGGTGTTTTCCCCCCAAAGAAGTGGGATTAACTGGATCATAGTATAAAATATGCATATGGTATTCAACTAAGAAAGATGGTATCTTTTCGCAGCTTTTTAATCCTTGGCACACAAATTTCAAAGAGAAGTTCAGTACCTTTTTTAGAGCTTGATTTTATTTTATACAGATTTTATTTGTATAAAAGAACTACCACTTTTAGCCATTTTAGATAAACGATTTCAATGCAATTTGTGGAAGTCTGCTCCAATTGCAATTATATTATAGCCAGCACATAAAATCAGCAAATGTGTGCCATTGGCAAGAGGGCTCTGTGATGCCACCCTAATAGAAGTTACAAGCAAAGTAAGGTAAAATGCCGATTTTATGTGCTGGCTATAATATAATTGATAGTCTTCTGGACAAAGGAGCTGTTGACTAAGAGATTTTGTGTATTTTCGGATGAACAAGCTTGTTTAATAGCCCTTGAAACCCCGAAAAAAAAAGTTTGAGATGGAATCCTTTAACAAGATTGATGCAGTTGCAAACAACGGAAATCAAGTCACTCTGATGTGGGTCCAGGGACACTCTGGTATCCCAGGGAACGACGAAGCTGACGCACTAGCAAAGGAAGTTACCAGACGAATAACCTATACACCTGAACCTTTCATTCCCATTTCGGAAAGTAGGTTGAAAACTGAGATCTGAGAATGGATGAATAAAAAGGTAGACAAAACCTGAAAAAAACGCGTGGATTGTCGAGTCACACATAGCTTAATACCCAAATGGGCCACATGCAATGAGGCACTAAGGTAAGGTTAGCTGCCATGAAAAAAGATGAAATCAGGGGAATCCTCCAGGTTGTTACTGGAATTGGAAACCATGGAAAACATAATTCAAATACAGGAAAAACTGAGTCTCTAATATATACCCACTGTGGAATAAACGAAGAGAAAATTACACACTTTGTTCGAGAATGCCCAGCCTGGACAAGGCAACAATTGGAAGCATTCTACTCTCTGTGTGTCGACTTCCATGAAATAGTGAGAAAAGCATGCTTACAAACTGTCCAAGTACATTCAATTGATAGGAAGATTAGACAGGTTGAATGCAATACAAAGTGGTAGAATGAATCTTCCACCAGAATCTAACCAACCACAATTGCAACAGTCATCGATCCAACTAGATTCAAAGACCTTATTCCACTCCAAGCTAAGGTAATTTTCATCATCAGTATTTTTAGAGTGATATTTTAACATCAATTGTGAATCAGGGTATTGAGACACTGGGCCATTTGTGGCCTGGGTTTTGGCTAGATTGTCTGGCCTACCCAACAGAATAAAATAAGAAGGTAAAATGTGTATGAAAACTGGATGTGCAGAATAAAAACAGTAAGCTCAAATAAAATGGCAATTAGGGAGTGAATACTCAGAAAAAAATCTCACAAATGCTTCTGATCAAAAAATGATTTATCAGCACGTTTCACAGTACAGCAGAGGTCAACTTCCCTGAATGGCCTCTAACAGTAAGTGATTGCCAAATAAACATTAAAAGCCATGCCAGGCAACTTATGCTTTAAATTACTTGCCAAAAACATTTAATTTGTCTAGTTTCCCAAAACAATTTCCATTATTATTGTTTCTTCTTTTAGGTATAATGGCGATATATTAATGACACCTAACGGTGTATGATTAAAAATTCTATTAAATATTCCTTCAGCCGAAGTTGGCAGTTAATAAGATTTGACAGTGCAAAATGGATACATGCTCTAATAAAATTCAGCTGACGTGTCCATTTTGCACTGTCAAATATAAAATATTGTTGTCGACAACACAAGAATTAATGCAAGAACTTGTCTTTTTCTGACTAAATCAAATCTCTTACTACAAACCTGACTAGCACCTCATTTTTAACACTACCTCGATTTTTGCACTGAAAATGTTAAAAATATGTACATGCTGTCCTGATAGTGAAGAGGCAAAATTTGACTTTTCTCAAAGTCCTGTGTACAAAATATTCAAAATATGTGCCTTTTCTTTGTTTTGAGGCTGCTTATTTGACTTTGATAACTCTAACTTTTTCATCATTTTGTAAGTCAATTCAGGTAAGGTTCGCTATGCCACACATACTAGCGCTGTCGTCATTCTGGTCACTACTGACTATGAAAGATAAAAAATGCATTCGTTACACATTTTATAAGTATTGCAAATATCTCCTAGGACTACCTCTGTGGGCCCGTAATTCTAGATTGTCGGCAAAGTATAATGTCACCGATCCCTTTATTGCAATATCTGAGCGAACTGCAGGTTTTATTCATTCTCTTGGCGCTAGCCATACTTTGTATAGGGCTATGTTGCCCCATGTGTAAATAAGAGTATAAAAATTTATGTGTTACATGTTGCGTCTTCTTGTCTTTTTTTTCTTTCTTTTCTTGTCTTTTCTTTCATACTCCATTTGTGACTTGTGTCTTAAAATGGGAAATAAATTTCATTCATTCATTCAGAATGAAGTGATCTTGTTTGAAAAGAAAAATATGTTCAACTAGAAATATTGAAGCAATATTTTTATATCCAATATATTAACCATTCAATTAGCTCCAGTATGGTAAATTGTTCATATTTGTTGGTTCCTCTCTAAGCCAGATATATTATTTCTGAAAAAAAAAAGACTTCTCCGGAAATTTGAAATCATTTCCGAGGTTGGACCTGTAGCCCTACAGGATTGCACTATATTTCCAGACGCTGTTGATTCTGAACACCAGCCGGACAGAACTTAGATACTTGTTCTAAAACATTCCTTACAACTTGTAACTGATGATAAAAAATAGTTAATCATTGTTTCTCTACCTTTAAAATAACACTTTAATTGTATGTCTTCTTCTTTTGAAGTTAAACGTCCGGAATCAAACTCGCAATAACGGAAACAAAAGTCACCCAACGACAGTACAAGAAACTTGGTGAAATGCTGGGATACAGCACAAGATTACGGAAATAAGGAAACATATCTATCCCATTCATGTTTTTGTGAATGCTTGCTAAATGTAATTTCTTTTTTCAGAGTTGAATCCTTCACTCAAGCGTTGATTTTCCTGTGCACTGATTCCAGAAGGCAGTCGAAGAAAGAAGCACACAGCAAAATCACTAAGCTTTGAGCTACTTGGGAGTGTTTTGAAATGTCATTTATATGGTTGTTTTGAAGAATATATATATACAGTTGCGAAAATTTTGTTATAGTTCAAGAGCTCTTCAAATTGAAAAAACTGTTGTAATCTTTGACTAGCTTCCAATAGGGAAGTGTTGGATCAAACATTGAAGCGCCGAAAGGCCCGTCGGTTGAGCATAATTTCGCCTTCAACTCTGGACCTTTGCCCTGGTTCGAACACTTTCATAGTAAGATTATTCAAAACTTGGTCACGTACCTCTGTCATTTCAATTACTGTACAAGAGAGTTTTTAGAGGTTTTACCGCGTGGTGCAGAGTTGATAGGTAAGATTTCTGATATGATCTAAAGTTTTGGTAAAAGATGCGGCATTATAGTGTATCAGTGTTTGTCTGCACTAGACAATGGGGGGGGGGATGCCGTTAAAGAGGACGGCATCAAAAACAACTTTAGGTACTGTGTCCTGTCACCTTCTGATGCGGACGCTGTGTCCTACAAAGACTGTGCGAACCTGCATATCAAACCAATTCAACCAATACCAGTGTTCAGTGCATACCTGATAAGCTGGCTATCCGTCTATACGAGGAAAAAAAAAATTCTACTTCTGTTTAATACACTATATGACTAAGTACAAAACATGCCAGTGATCCCCAGGAAGAAGGAGTAAAGGTGTCTGTAATGACTCAAAACTCAACAACTCAAATCCTGAGTCAGCGCAGCTCTGACACTGTTTCTTCATTTCTTCCGCAAGTACCCAGAGATTCTGCATTGGAAGGGAGAGATGGTCATGAAGAGTATTGACATGAACTCCCAATACTGCCCTATCCAGAGTTCTACTTGTCGAATAATGTGATTGTTAAGCAAGACATTTGAATGACTGATGTGATTGTTGCCCAGCATTTACTCATCAGCTGCTATGCGAGATTTCGTGTATATGATTTTTGGTATTTTAGATACGACTTGATACTGTTCTAAATATAACTCATCAAATTATATTCACTTCTTATAACCTAATCGAAGTCTTAACACATTACGGAAGTTCATCAGCATCTGACTTGGGATTCAGATCGCACATGGACAGAGAAATATCCACCCCGTCCGGATCAAAAATTTCGCAGATGGAGAACAGTTCTCTCGCCCAAATTTTTTGGGTCATTTTCATTTTGTTGTACTGACAACAATGGAATTTTAAACCAGATAGAAAAATTCATGAACAGAGAGAAGACATTTCCAGCTTTGGTTTGATATATTTTGCATAGTTTTTCGACTATTCAGAGGTGAGATAGAGGCATTTGAAGATAGTGAAGTTAATTATTAGTTAAAAAAATGTGACGGTCCTACAGCGACCCTGTAGGTCAAATTTCCGGCTTTCATCAAAAAATTTCATAATTGGTGGCAGCCCTGGCTAGGTGGCCCCCTGTCTATGTTTTTACACAACCTCAAATGTTGCAGCAAAAATGTTACAATGAAACTTCCATGCTGTCTTGACAGTCAAGAGGCAAAATCTGATTTTTGTGAACTGTCACAGAGTCCAAAATATTCAAATTATATGCCTTTTCTTTGTCTTTAACCTGCTTGGAAAGGTATTTTACAGGATTTAACTTCGGAAATTCTACCTCTTTTATCCTTTTATCATTTTGAAAATCACGGCAAGGATTTATTCCAGCAATGTTTTCTACGGATACGGATAATATGCTCAACTAGAGACATTGACATAAAATTTACTTCTACATAAAATTTACATCTCCAACATACTCAACCATTCTACTAGGCTAGCTTCAGTCTCTTATTTTTGTTGTTTTGGGATTTGTTTTTAAGCCAGACAGGTTTTTCTGAAGGAGTCTTCTCTGGAACTTTGAAATCCTGTTTGAGGTTGGGAACCTCTCATGTATCTAACTAATCATGACTGAGAGTGCAAGTATTACTCCAAGGTTCTAGATAACATTTTTAATTCCTTAGTACAGAGTAAACCAATGTCAATGTCACATAACCATAATGGCAGTTAGCCACTGAGAAACTGAGTTTTGAGTCATCATTCATTCACAGCACTGGACTCACCGAGACCACCAAGAGGTAACAGGATTTCTGAAACACTTGATGTGAACAGTACAACAAAACAATGGAAGGATATAGCCTAGCCAATAGGAACATTACCAAACAAAACTTTCAGAATAAGCCCTAATAGACTCAGCAAAATTCAAGCTACTGCAGACAATTTGTATCCTTACGGTAAACCAGCTGAAGAATGTTAATCACAAAGCTCAACTCATTTAAAACATAAACTTACAGTTAATCTTAAATACAGCAGAGCGTAACCTCATTATATCAGTGCCATTATTTCACAAAAACAACAAAATGTCTTTCAATGATGATGACAGTGAAATTTGTTTAGCATTGATTTCTTCTTTTCTTTTTCGTCACTTGTAATCTTCTATGTCATTGGCTGAAAAGACGGCTATGAACCAATCAAAATAATTTTAACATCCTAGGAGACATAGAGTACAAAGATCGAAATGTCCAGAATATCGCGGGCAAAGAAGTGCTGCACAGGTTTTATGTGGCCAAGTGGCATATAAGGCATATTCTCGCCGTTCCCCGAGGACTCCACTTGAGGAGTCCCTGCGTTTTTGTTTGTCCCGGGGACTCACTCCCCGTATTCTCGCGAGTCCCCACGGACGGGGAATGCTCCGATTATCATCACCATCATCAAAAAGGACTCCCTTTCATATTCGGAGGGGAATCAGTTTTTGCTGGTGTTGGTGCATGTAGAATTAATTAAAAAGAATCAGAATAAACAAAACCAAAATAAAGTGGATCTAGACTAGTTTTGTCAGCCGCACATTTTTTTTAAAGAACAAAATCCATTTTAGAAGCATTCCCTGTGTTCTCGTTGTTTTCCAAGGCGGAGTCCGCGTGGAGTGACTCCCTCTATTCTCGCCGTTCCCTTCGATTCCCCGAGGAGTCCTCGGGGAACAGTGAGAATACGCCTATAGCGATCGCAATTTCTGACCGTCCGTCGGTCTGTCTGTCGGTTGGTCCGGGTTTTGCTGTTAGGGCACATTCCACGTAAGCTAGGACGATGAAACTTGGCAGGCATATCAAGGACCCCAATGATTAAGTTGGAAATAGTCGCTTTCCCGATTCAAATATCATGGGGAGGGTGGAGGGAGGGGGAATCCGGAATATTGAGGAATTTATAACTTTTAAACGGATGATTGGATCTTAATGAAACTTAATATTAGAAAAGACGTTTTTGCAATTATCATGGTATCGTATCAGGTATTCAGATACTACGGTCCGACCATGGTAACTGGTCGGGTATCTGAAAAATCATCTTACTTTTATCAAATTTTGTCAGATTGGTGAGAAAGAAGTTTAACACTTAGTATTGTAACTGGATATCTGCTTTTCTTTTGGGATGACTTCGAAAAGTGCAATTTCGGCAATAGTCGTTTTTGCAGAGCATCGTGTATCAGATACCACGATAACTGCAATAACGACTAATTGCAGATTTAGTTATCGTGGTAACAGATACACGATATCAGCAAATACGCAACTATAGTCTCAGATTAACCATACCAAGTCCGGACCGGATCCGATACTATGGGAGGGAAAGTTGGAAGGGGGCACCACTCACCAGAATTTGTGTGGCACGCTTAGCGTCGAGGGATCTGGATGGAATTTGGTGGGAAGAATAAGCATAAGCATTAAATACTTTCTTGACAGAACTAGATTATATCGGGGCTCTTTGGGGAGGGGGGGTTGGAGGGGTTTTCCCGGAATTCCGCTGATCGGGAGTTAGGATACTTCCAGATGTGCTAAGGAGGATAAAACTTGACAGGCATATTAGTGACCCGACCAAATAAACTTAAGGACCCGACACAATGCCCTAGGAGGACTTCTGTACCTGGAGCCGAATAAAGGGAGGGGGAATCTGGAAATTACTGACTTCCTTAGGTTCCGAACAATTGCTGTTCGATTTTATGGGTGGTAAGAACTGATGATCTGGATATACAGAGCATGTGTCCGAACCCATTCGGCCATGGTTGGGGGAGTTGGGGGGGGGGGGGGGACTTTGTGACGTGCAATAAACCAAACGGATTGGCCCAAGTTGGACAGTACCAAACTTATGCGGCCTAGATTTGTCATTTGGCGTCCGAACCTGTTCCAGCCAAAGTAGAGGATGATGAAGCGGGAGCCGGAAATTTGCAGATATGTCCCGATTCGAGTAAAACTTGATTGACTGGAAGATTTGAATGAAACTTGGACAGTAGAGAGATTGTGTTTCTTAGATTACATATTTTAGGGTCCAGATTGGATCTGAGCACTGTGGGGATAAGACTGGAATTTTTGGGAAAATGCTCAGATTTACTTGGTCGCTTCTCACACCACCAACTCGTGACAAGTGCCGTATGAGCTCGTAGCTCTTGTTAGTTTTACCAACTCTGGTTGTGTTGTGGGCTGTGGCAAGACCCCAAGCCACGCCGTTAACGACGCTCCACCACCGTAACATGCTCGGCTAGTAGCCGCCATTTCCAAGGGCGCATGGTCGTTCTTTTTCAGATGATCCCTGATATGTCTCTCATTGGCAGAGTCATTACTGCCATTGTGTTCCCCAAGTGTGCCCTTCAAGAAGTAAGAACCTCTTGACGAACTTCAAACAAGTACGTGTCAGGTATACGTTTACTTTAGTTTAGCGCACGACTCCAGACGACGTTTCCAGAGTGAGTTCGCTGACCCTCTTGACATGGGTCTTGCACTTTGGAGGTTGTCACCAAATCCATATCGCTTTTTATTTTTTGCGGTGCGCCACCACGTCATCGCTTTCTTTGATTTTTATTTTTTTTTCAGCTTCTTTTCGAGCAATTTCTTCAGTTTTTCAACACATATTTTCAGTTTTCTTTCTTCTTACAAATAATTTCTTTCCTTCATTATTACTTCTCTGTAATACTTCGTTTGCTGTGAGTGAAGGCACTTTATATAGAACCATACTTCAACAAAACAGAGCTGAAAGCTGGATAACAAAGGGGCTTTCGACAGAGTTGATAGAGTTCTCTTCGGAGAGGCTTTAGTTAACCCTGGACACCTCTTAGGTTTGTGGTACTTATGGTGGCTAGGATGTATGAAGTTGTGAGGATGGTGGTAAAAGCTGGAAAGCAGTTTTCAAGCTAGTGACTAGTAAGTTAGGGGTGAAACAGGGATGCACACTGTCACCTAGGCTTTTCCCACTGCTTATAAACACCATTGGTGTTTATCAAATGTCATCAGTAAACCTGGGTGTAAGGTTTTTATAGACGACTACTTCCTTCGATGTACAGTCTGGTTAGAATCGTCGGCAGAACTTCATGAATGACCCTAATTATCAGATATCCTTTTCATTGGTGGTCTAAACCGCACAGATTAGACCCTTACCACTTTCTAGAAATAAGCTGAAATCGGGGTACTGGAAAAGAACAAAAAAACATGACAAAACCAAAGTGTTGCTGTCGCAACACAAAGAAAAACAAGACAAGACTGAAGTGTTGCTCTCGCAACACAATTTTCAAGTCTATAAGAACTGCGGTTTGGGGGTAAGAACGCATGCTAAATTCATATATATTCTTACTTTTCTCAGCGAATCATTCTTTTGCCATAAATGGGGAGACCGAAAGCTAAAGTGTTCGAGCATAAAATGTCATCAGTAAACCTGGGTGTAAGGTTGTTATAGACGACTACTTCCTTCGATGGACAGTCTGGTTAGAATCGTCGGCGGAACTTCATGAATGACCCTAATTACCAGATATTCTTTTCGGTGGAAAACTAATGGATCTCGATAAGGAGGTAGGGATCATTGCAAGTTTCCGGGTTTTGGAAATCTGTCAGACCCGATTGTCTGTATCAGTCTAAAAATATTACCCTTTTTGGTCTTGTTGTAATTTTTTTTAACCTTTCTCATTTTTAGTAGGGTTTTTATTTTGACGAAGCTTGTTTGTCTGTAGCTTTATAGTTATCGATTGTTTCAAATTATAGAACCTGAACCTGAACCAGTTATTCACTTTCCATTTCTCGTGTCCATCTGTAGTCTTTCTGTCTTCCACTTGGCACTTAATCCGTTGTGAGTGAGTAAAGGCACCCAAACGACGACACAAGTGGGCTAGCCTAGCCCACGAACGAACTTCAGGAGACCTCCAATTACCTTCGTTACACTTTCCAAGTTCTCACCCCGCCCAACATCGAATAATTTCCCAGTCTTCATCCCCCTCTACCACACTCTTTAATTTATCATACTATAATGTGTTGCGAGAGCACACTTCGGTTTTGTCGTGTTTTTTTTTGCTTTTGGATACCTATGACATCGCAAAAGTTAAGTTGTCCGTCTGTGCGCACTGTAACTATCGAAGGGAATGAGATATTTTATGAAAATTGGTGTGAGAATTCTTTGGGTCAAGAGTGAGGTCAAGTTCGTAGATGGGCTCTGTAGCCCTACATTTAGGGGTAGGGGAGGGGGTTCAAATTAAATTAAGGGGCGAATGAAATCTTTTAAAAAAGATAATGTGATAGTCTAATAGAGTAAGAAGACATGCTGAACACGATGGTGAAAACCATTCTTTCATCGGACAAGTAGTTCGCCCGGAATCCGGCCAAAACCAGAAAATTTGTTAGAAGTAAAAGCTTTATTTGAAGTTGATTAGAAGTTCCATTTAGGGGTAAGAAGACATGCTGACCACGATGGTGAAAATCCTTTTTTCGCCCGGACAAGTAGTTAGCCGGAACTCGGCCAAAACCGGAAAGTTTGTTAAAAGTAGAAGTTTTATTTGAAGTTGATTAGATGTTCGATTAACGGGTAAGAAGACATGCTGAACACTTATCTGAAAAGTATTTTCTACCGGGACAACTTGTTCGCCCGGAATCAGGCCAAAACAGGAAAATTTGTTAAAAGTTAAAGTTTTACTTGAAGTTGATTAGATATTCTTTATACGGATAATGAGATACGCTGAATTCTTTTCTGAACTTTTTTTTTTCTGGACAAGTATGGTAGTTCGTTCGCAGTTGTCTGGATCAAATATTAGATTTTTGGGACCCCATCGAAACCTTTGGTCTTGTTTCCCAGTACTCGATTTGCGCTTATTCTTAGAAAGTGGTAAGGGTCTAACCTGTGTGAATGGGGTGGTTGAAGGTCAACAGCATAAAAGCGTATTAGAGCTATTGGCTATTGAATATGGAATTCTCTCCTTTTGTCGTGATGTTACAGATTCTCACATACGAGTCATGACAGACTCCACAACGGCCAAGTCCATTTCTTACACTTGGGAGTAAGGAAGATAAATGATATCAATTGGGCCTCTGAAACTTTAAAAGTTCTCTCACTGCTGAAGAAACTAGAGCTTATCCTTTGCTTCTTTTTAAGTGGTGAATTAGAAAGTTGGCCTACGGCAAAAAAGTCAATTTTTGAACTAATAAGGACACATTTTTTTTTCTCACGGCATTTGGTAGACCTCGATGACCTGATCAAAGTATATGCCATCTATTTTTTGGTACACAAATTCCGTCATGAGATACAACAGTTTGAAAGTTTGGCGGGGTTGACAACTTCGGTAGTGAGGTACACGCTGGAACCAAAAATAGGTCGATCCCAATCGTGAGACATGTAGGGTAAATGTAAGCAACAATCGGCTGTTAGACCACAATCATCTTCGGCGATGAGGGGTTAGCAACGTTGGTAGTTGGTGTACCTATTCATCCTATTATTTCTTTCCTGTGTATTTTGATCGTGAGAACAATTTGGTAACAAATCACGGGGAGATGGACTTGTAAGTAAGAATCGGTTGCTAGAAGGGGTTCATGAGCTGCTAGAAACTTGTGAAAATTGGTGCACCTTTTTTTATCTCTAGAAATCTGAGGGTAAGAAAATTAGTCTCCTTGGTCTATCACTGTAACATGGAGTTAAGTCTTTGAGGGGTTGACAACTTTAGTGATAGGGTACAAACTCAAACAAAGAATAGGCGAAGCCCAATTGCGAGACAAGTCGGGGAGTTCTAAGTAACAGTCGGTGATTATACCATAATCATCTTCGGCGATGAGGACTTTTCCTAGTGTGTGTATTTTGGTCCTGAAAAGTTACGGATAGCTTTATAATACCAACTAGATTAAATAAGGTAATGTTCCAAGTTTTCACCAGTCACGATGTCTACGTTCAACTGGCTGCAAAGTCAATTTAGCCCCTACTTCCGATATTCTTTTTTTTTTTTTTTTTATACTTGAAAGCAAAAATCGACTGTTAGACCGTAATCATTTTCGGCGATGAGGGCTTGTAGCTTTTGCTAGTTGGTAATCCTATTCTTTCTTTCTGGTGTATCTTTAAATCTGAGGGTAAGAAAATGAGTCTTCATGGTCTATAACTGTGTCTTTAAGGGGTTGACAACTCTAGTGGTAGGCTACACTGTCAAACAAAGAATAGGCGGAACCGAGCTGTGAGACAAGTCGGGGACTTCTAACTAGTCGGTGATTACACCATAATCAACTTCGGCGATGAGGGACTTCCGACTTTTCCTAGTATGTGTACCTATTTTGTTTCCGGTGTTTTTAATCATAAGAAAAGTCTGGTTCATGTCATCGTTCAAGAATCGGTTGCTAAAGCATTACCATTTTCATGAGAAGCTAGAATGGTCTATGGTGATGGTCTTTCACTGTAACCTACAATTAAGTGTTAACGCAACGGATACAAATGATAATGTAAACAAAGATATGTTTCGCAATAATCAGTGGAGATATTTTGAACTAAAAAGCTATGGATAGCTTTATAATGCCAACTAGGTTATATAAGATAATGTTTCAAGTTTCCACAAGTAACGATTTAAAAGGATAAAGTTCAACTGGCTGCAAAGTCAATTTAGTCGCCAGTTCCAATATTCTGTTGTTTTTTTTTGTTCAACGCTTAGGGATAACCATGTGATTACAGATTGTGTGATCAGTTCATAAAATATTCTTCATGGATTGGAACATACCATTTTGAAAACCTCAATGGCTTGACAAATTCAGCATTTAACCGTTAGCGAAGAAACAAAACCAAAGTGTTGCTTTCGCAACACTATAGTCGGCGAAGCCGAACAAAGGTTGCTGCAACACTTCACGTAGGTCTAGTTCCTTTTAACATTACCTTCTACGCAGGAATAGTTTAATGCATTCTCTTCTCTTCTTTTGATCTCAGTTCGTTTAAGGTCAGCTTTCGGGACTTTCCGGATTGTAAAATACCGTCATTATTCTGTGGAGAGGAAGGGGGGGGGGGGGGGGGGGGGGAGCGGGTCAATGCAAAAGACTTTCAACTTCGCCAGAAGTGCATGATTGCTGACACAGACAGTTGCGTAGGTCTTCGGCTTGACATGTTCCTATATGACATAGCCATAACAATGCTGAGCGTCAGCACCGTGTTTGTTTGTGTGTTGCTTTTTTTCATACAAAAGTTGGCGATGGAACGGCACCCTCAAGGGGATATGGTGCTAAGAGACTTGTTTCAAGCATACAACCTTGCTGCGAGCTTTTCTCCCATATACACTTCTCTTGGTTTTCTTATTATGTGGTTTCAGTCATTGCCAGACATACTGTGTATAGTATACCGTTTGTTTGAACAGTTTGCATTTAATATGCTCCAGACCCTGCACTTTGGACTAGTCGGGGTCATCATGTGCCGGATTTTCATCCCCCGGCACAGCAACCAGTGGACCAACGCAAAGCTCCTTCGGACTTGCCTTGCTGTTGGGTTCGGTTCCTCGGTCCCCCTTTTAGCAGGGCTAGTCGTGATTCGCCATCAGTTAGCGTGGTCCATGTGTATGGGAGTGCTTGACGATTTCATACAGAGAACCGCCGAAGCTTCGGGGTCAGTTCAGTGGTTATTTGTACTGTTAGTTTGCACTGTTCCGTATTTCTTTTTTTCCTCTATGGCGCTCCTTGCGTCGGATAAGGACTACAAAAGACAGGACTTCGACTCGGGATCAGACATATTGTATACGAAAGCTTTTGCTATATCCACGCCGGTTTTTAGCGTGATGATTTATCACAGAGCGTTCCTTGGGTATATAACGGAGGCAGTTAAAGGACGAGACCCTGAGACGCAACGTTTTATTTACTTTTTGGTGTCGTTTATTGCATTCTTCATGGTAGGACCGTTCCCAATCCTGTTGATAATTTATTTTGACAAGGGCTACCGGGATAGGATCTGCAAGCCCTTTCGATTAGCTCATGTAAGACCGATTGAAATGTGGGCGTTAAGCTCGTCTCTACAAGACACACGACGCCAAGAGGTAGTCCTGAGCTAATAGGCAACAATGCGTGTCCGAATCCCTAAGTGAAGAGCTATACCATTCTTATCCTACTCCAGACACCAAGTTTGATCTTGGTCTCGTTCGTTCTTCGTTCTGACCCCCCACATATCACTTTGATAATCATTCCGTCTGAATTGGGGACAACATTCGCCTTCCCGAGCCAGAAAGGTTATAAAAGAGAAAACGGTGGGCAAAATGTGAGAATCAAAGAAGGAATACTCGGATTCTGCACTGTGGAGAGTGCATAACGGGACACTGATGACGACACTCAAAATGGCTACACCCACACCCACGAGCTACTTCAGGAGTGTACCGACTACTGTCGTGACACCTTTCAAGCTTATCTCCCCATCTCATCCGAAAGCTTCCAGGTCCCCCCCCCCCCCGCACTCCCATTCATCCTATTAACTCACGCTGACATCAGTACCTTCCACGTTGGCACAGCTAAATGTCATTATCTGATCTTAGTTCGTTGAAGCTTACCTTTCGGTACTTTCTCATTGACTTTGGTTATGGTAATGGTGGGGATCAGTAATGACAAAGGACTTTCAGCTCCACCAGGGGCACATAAACGCTGACACATTCAGTCGTGTACGCCGTTCAACAGCATTTTCCTAGTTGACATAGTAATAACCATACTCGGCGTCAGCATTATGCTTGTTTGTGTGGTAATTTTTGTCACACGGAAGTTGATGGTGGACGTACTTGGTAACCCGCAGATTAATCCAAAATAAAGTCTAATTAAAAAAAAAAAAAAAAAAAAAAAAATAGGATGTTCAAATAGGATCAGTATAGCGGGGCTTTTCTTTAAACAGTCATTGTACGTACTTGGTATCTGTGTTCAGAAGAGAACAAGGAAATCCTACTAGAGATGAGACGACGAAATTCCGTATGCTTTTAGATCTTTGAGAATATATACTTGGAGTTGAACCACCCTCCACGTTCGTTGGCAAGTGGGCCCAAATTGCCCATAAGTTAAGTTTTTGCCCGTGACTGGAATCAAGTTCTATGTTGGTATACTTGAGGATACATAGGTCTAGATACGCACTTTGATGCCCCCCCCCCCCTAACCCTCCCGTTCATGGGCAGCTAGGCCCAGATTTCCCATGAGGTAATTCGTCTATCCAGGTCTGGAGTTTAACTCTTATCGATGCGGATTTTCGTGTAACAGCAAGAAACAAGACCACGTGACATACTTCAATCCTTAAAGGACGCCTGAAAAATGAAACCATAGTTGAACACACGATGGAGAATGCATTTACAAACATGGCCACGTAGAGGATTCTTCTCCTGAGCGTAACGTTTTAAAAATAGGGATGTTCGTTTCTGGAGGTTTGCACATGCAGACTCCAAGACAAAAAGCGCAATTCATTCAAATCTTGTATAGCGCTGGTCAGATCGTATTGGAATTTCTTCTAGATATACGTTTGGGCTTAACTGGTTAAAAAATATCCCAGAAGAAAGGGTTGATTGGAGACATTTGTTCATTTCTACAATTGTTCGTTACTAAAATAAGGACAGATGCAAAATGGAGCAAAAATCATAACTTGGAAACACTATTTCGGATTTGGATTGGGTTTTCTGCAGGCAATGTTAACGGAAGTCATACAGATAGGTATGATACTTGGTACTCTTCATTCAGGTGTCCTTTAATGAAAAGTTGGAAACTGGACGGTTTCGTCATATGATCGATGTGATTACGTTGCTAATTGAAAAGAGGTTTAAAGGCTCGAACTGGCTGGCAAGACGTTCAGAATGAAACTGAAACCGTTCTTGTAAGATGTTCGAGATCTCTTTAGATTGCTACTTGCGATTTGTTTACACTAAAAGCTGTAAAAGTGGGATGATTTCAGATTATGTTATTTCAGTACTTGTTTGGTTACCGTGGGTGTAAAAGGTCTTGGTTCTAACGCTGTTTGTATACAAGATGTAATAAACATTTTACTTTTACACTCCACGTTTGAACGCTAGCGCACTCGTTATCTTGTATTACTGTTGTCAAGTTTTGAATAATAAAGTTTATAAGTATACAAATGTATAAAAGGTTTTATGGCGAATAGATACGGCTTTGTATAGCCTGTAATAGTGTTGCGAGAACAGCACTTTGGTTCTGTCCTCGTTTTTTATGGCACTTGAGCTTACTCAAGTGCCATATAGCGATTGTAATTTCTGTCCGTCAGTCGGTCTGTCGGTCCCGGTTTTGCTAGTTCGGGCACTTCCAGATAAGCTAGGACGATGAAACTTGGCAGGCATATCAGGAACTGGACCAGATTAAATTAGAAATGGTCGATTCCCCGATCCGACCATCTGGAGGGGAGTGGAGGGAGGGGGAATCCGGAAAAAATAGGAAAAATGAGATATTTTTAGCTTACGAACGGGTGATCGCATCTTAATGAAACTTGATATGTGGATGGACTTTGTGTCTCAGACCCTCCATTTTAAATCCAGACCGGATCCGGCGACATTGGGGGGAGTTGGAGGGGGAAACCGGAAATCTTGGAAAACACTTAGAGTGGAGGGATCCGGATGAAACTTGGTGGAAAGTACAAGCAAAAGTCCTAGATACGTGACTGAGAACGGATCCGCTCACTTTGGGGGAGTTGGGGGGGGGGGAGAAGTCCGAATTTGTAGTGATCCCGCGAGTTCCGTGCTTCCTGATGTGCTGGGTTGATGGAAATTGACAGGCATGTCTGGGAACCGACCAGACTAAATAGGAACTCGTCAATTCCCCGATTCGACCATCTGGGGGGGGGGGGAGTGGAGGGAGGGTGAAGCCAAAATTTGAGGTATTTTTAGCTTGCGAACGGGTGATCGGATCTTGATGAAAGTTGATATTTAGGATGACCTCGTGTCTCAGACATCTCACATTAAATCCGGACCGGATCCGATTACACTGGGGGGAGTTGGAGGAGGGAGCCGGAAATTTTGAGAAACGCTTAGAGTGGAGGGATCGGGATGAAACTTGGTGGGAAAAACAAGCACAACTCCTAGACACGTCATTGACATAACCGGACCGGATCAGGGCACTGTGGGGGAGTTGGGGTGGGGGTCCGGATTTCTAGCGATCCCGCGAGTTCGGCATACTTCCTGATGTCCTAGGGCGATGAAACTTGGCAGGTATGTCAGGGATCCAAACAGATTGACTCGAGAACAGCCGTTTCCCCGACCCGACGATCGTGGGGGGAGTGGATGGATGGGGAGTCCGGAATCTAGTGGCGTGCATAACTTTTGAACGGGTGATCGGATTTGAATGAAACTTGTCTGGTGAGCTATCACCTCGGACGTTCAGTGTCATGTCCGGGTCGGGTCCAATACCTGTGGGGATGGGGGGGGGGTGGAAAACTCAAGAAACTCTAAAAGCAGAGGGATTGGGACGAAACTTAATGGATGGAACAAGCATTAGGCCTAGATGAAATTGACGGAGCCAGATGGTTTCGGGGCTCTATGGGGGGAGTTGGAGGGGGTTTCCTGGAATTCCGGTAGTCGTGAGTTAGAATATTTCCAGATATAAAACGACAACGAAACTTTGCAGGCATATTAGCGACCCGAATTATCTTGACTTAAGAACCTGACACAACATACCCCTGGAAACTTCCGTTCCTAGATCCGAGTATTTTTTGGGGAGCAAGAGAAGAGAAATATGGAAATTGACTTCTATAAATTGCAAACGAGTGGTCTGATTCGAGTGAAACTTCATGGGTGATACGAATCGATGGCCTCGACATGTAAAACATGCGTTCGAACCATATGCGACCACGATTAGGGGGATTGGGGGTGGGGGGACTTTTGACATGCACAAAAACCAAACGGATGGACCGAATGAGATGCAAATTCGACAGTGCCGAGTTTATGCGGCCTAGATTTGTTATTTGGCGTCCGGGCCGGATTCGGCCAAGGTAGGGTGGGGGGTACTGGAAACTTGCAGATAGGCTATGCTCCAATTTCAGTAAAACTTGATGGACAGGAACAGGGAATTCAGAGATTGGGCCCGAACCGGCTCCGACAACGTTGGTGGGCGGGGGGGGGGGGTACCGGAACTTTCCAAAAATGCTCAGATTCGAGTGAAACTTGATAGATGGTATAAAAGAAGATGCTTTAGGTGGTCGATTTTTTTTATTCCAAACCAGACTCGGCCACGGTAGGTGGAGATAGAGTGAGTACCGGAAATCGTGTAGCACGTCTAGGGATCAAACAAATGGATTTATTGGGATGAAAGTTTGAACAGTCATGTGCATTTGCTACAGACAATCGAGACGATGCTGGAACTGCTCAGAAATGAGTGAAACTAAATATCCAGATCCAGATAACCGGTTTTACGCATCTGTAGCATGAGACGCGAAAACTCTTTCGGAGAATAACGAACACGGAAAATAGTGAAATATGGCAAATGCAAAGATTAGTGAGGTGTCGGTTCTTGTACAGCCTACTCGTACAAGTGCCATAATTGCTCGTAGCTCTTGTTTTTTCTAGGCCGCCGATTGCATTTTATTCCTGGTAACTGGTAAGGGTCTAACCTGTGCGGTTTTTACGGAAAGTGTGGACCTTAGGCCGGATTGATGAATATGACATTACATTTTGGAAAGCTCTGTAGAACTCTTGCCTGGGGCCAATAAGGATGGTTTTTATATCGAGCCAGAGCCTACGGTGTGCGAAGTGAAGTGGAGTTATTTAGCTCACGTCAGAGAGGACTATCTGAAGTTGTGTAGCGAGCGAAGTGAAGTGGAGTTATATAGCTCATGTCAGAGAGGACTACTTGAAGTTGTGTAGCGAACCTTTCGTTTCATCAAACCGTGTTTCTGCTTTCGAGTGGAAAGCTCCGTTCTAGCACGCAAGCAGGCAGGCACCAGTTTCAAACTGAAGATGGACTAAAATCTATAAGTGTTAAATAGATGCGGCAGTTACCCGGCCAGGGGCGGATCCAGAGGGGGGGCGATCGCCCCCCCTAGACGGGCTGTAATTTTTTGTTTTGTTTTACTGCACTTACGGAAGTCTGCATCAACGCATGTTCTAACTACTGTAACTAGACTCTAAAATCTTTTTACAAGTAGAGCCAGGAGCTTGAATTTTTCTTGTAAACAGTTGTCAGTTGATCAAGTACAGTTTTTACCATTATTGTAATATATAAAAACCACATTTTCGTTAAATCAGAGACCGACAGGGACACTTAAAACGCGAAAAAAAATCAGCCTTGTGGCCGACAAAAAGGACACTACCCCCACTCTTTTCGGTAAGAATCGCCCCCCCTAGAACGGAAGGCTGGATCCGCCCCTGTACCCGGCCCCACAACCAACACATCTTCTTTGAGAGATAAATAAAAAATCTACAGAAACAAAAAAGTGTTTTTTTTTCCACGGGTCCGAAAGTGACCAATCTATTGTTTCTATCCATGTCTGTTCGCGATTTCGGCTGCGTTTGTCATTCGTTTTTTTGCACTTGGGTTTGTGGTAGAGAAATGGTATCAATTGTGTCTCTTAAACTTTAAAAGTTCTTTTATTGCTAAAGAAACTAGAGCTTACCCTTTGCTCCTTTCTAAGTGGTGAGGTTCGAAAGTTGACCTACGGCAAAAAAGTCAACTTTTTGGGATCCCAAAACGTAAGTGGAGGGATACCTATGACATCGCAAAAGTTGTCCGTCTGTCCGTCCGTCCGTCCGTCCGTCCGTCCGTCCGTCCGTCTGTAAGCACGATAACTCTCGAAGGGAATGAGATATTTTGATGAAACTTGGTGTGAGGGCTCGTTGGGTCGTCGGACCAGTCAAGTTCGTAGATGGGCTTTGTAGCTCTACATTTAGGGGTGGGGGAGGGGATACAAATTAAGGGACCAACAAAATATTTTGAAACAGCTAATTTGATAGTTGATTATGGGGTAAGAAGACATGCTGAACACGATGGTGAAAACCATTTTGTCATCGGACAGGTAGTTCGCCCGGAATCCGGCCAAAACCGGAAAGTTTGTTGAAAGTAAAAGTTTTATTTGAAGTTGATTAGATGTTCGATTTAGGGGTAGGAAGACATGCTGAAGACGATGGTGAAAATTATTTTCTCGGTGGACAAGTATTTCGCCCGGAATCCGGCCCAAACCGGAAAGTTTGTTGAAAGTAAAAGTTTTATTTGAAATTGATTAGATGTTCGATTTAGGGGTAGGAAGACATGCTGAAGACGATGGTGAAAACTATTTTCTCGATGGACAAGTATTTCGCCCGGAATCCGGCCCAAACCGGAAAGTTTGTTGAAAGTAAAGGTTTTATTTGAAGTTGATTAAATGTTCGATTTAGAGGTAGGGAGACATGCTGAAGACGATGGTGAAAACTATTTTCTCGACGGACAAGTATTTCGACCGGAATCCGGCCCAAACCGGAAAGTTTGTCAAAATTAAAAGTTTTATTTGGAGTTGATTAGATGTTCGATTTAGGGCAAGAAGACATGCTGAACACATATGTGAAAAAAAGTTTCTACCCTGACATGTAGTTCGTCCGGAATCCGGCCAAAACCGGAAAACTGTTGGAAGTCAAAGTTTTATTTCTAGTTGATTAGATAAGCGATTTAGGGGTGAGAAGAGATGCTGAGTCCCTGCGTGACAATCGTATTTTACCCGGACATATAGTTCGACCGGAATCCGGCTGGAATCGGAAAATTTGTTATAAGCTAAATTTCTATTTGAAGTTGATTAGATGTTCATTACTGGGGAAAGAAGACACCCTGATTTCGTCTTTGAGCTTTCTTTTTTCGCCGGACAAGTAGTTCTGGAGTTCGGCCGGAACCGGGAAATTGGCAGAAGTGGCAGGAAGTTTTCGTCAAAAGAGATATGACTTATAGGGGTAAACACACATGCTGAATCCAAATCTGAACTTGGTTTTCTCAGGTGGTTAGCTATTTGGCCTTAATCTGTTTCTGAATTTTAATTGTAAAAATGTTCAAGGAGTCTGGCGAAGACTGGATCTGGCTAAGACAAGACCCAGTTGTCTGGATCAGATATTGAATTTTTGGGATCCCATCGAAACCTTTGGTCTTGTTGAACTAAGACAGGTAGAATTTTTGTTTTCGACGGCAATCGATAGCCGTAGATGAGCTGATCAAAGTATATGTCATCCTCTTTTTGGTACAAAAAATCCTTCATGGGATACACCAGTTTGAAAATTTCAAGGGGTTGACAACTGCAGTAGCAAGGTACACACTGAAACCAAAAATAGGCGATACCAGTTGTGAGTCATGTAGTGGACTTGTAAGCAACAGTCGACTGTTAGCTCATAATCATCTTCGGCAATGAGTGGTTTGCAGCTTTTGCTAGTTGGTGTACCTGTTGTTTATTTCCGGTGTATTCGATGGTAAGAACAATTTGGTTCCCAATTGTAAGAGACAATTCGGAACAATTTGGAACTAATTAAGAACAATTTGGTTCCCAATTGTAAGACATGAAAGGGACTTGTAAGTAATAATCGGCTTTTATGCTACAATCCTCTTCAGGGATGAATGGTTTGCAACTTTTGCTAGCTGGTGTACCCATTATTTTTATCCGGTGAACTTGATGTCTATCCCGGGAGAGGGACTTGTACGAAGAATCGGTTCACGAGGGGCTAGAACTTTTGTAAACTGGTGCACATTGTATTCGATTTCTATAAATCTGACGGTAAGAAAGTTTGTATCGATGGTCTATCGCTGTAACCTAAGATTAACTGTTTACGCAACGGATACAAACGGAAATGTAAAACAATGAGGTAGTTTCGTAATAATTAATAGTGTCATCTATGGTATTTTAATCCTGAAAAGTTACGGATAGCTTTATAATACCAACTAGATTATATAAGATATTGTTCCAAGTTTTCATCCGTCACGATGTCTACGATTGAAAAGGATAAAGTTCAACTGACTGGAAGGTCAATTTAATCCCTTCTTCCGATATTCTTTTGTTGTTGTTTTAACAACGCTGAACAATAACTTTTGATCATGTGATGATTCTTTTTAGAACATACCGTTTTAATAGCTTCGATAAGTTGACAACTTCAGCATTTGACCGACAGCGAAGAAACAAAAACCAAAGTGTTGCTCTCGCAACACTTTAGTCGGCGAAGCCGGACAATTGTTGCCGCAATACTTCACGTAGACCAGGCAACGCAGCTCTAGTTGTAGCTGATAAGCAAATCCTAGCACTTCTCGTTGGAAGGGCGTATTCTCCCAGAAGCGCGCTTTTCATTTTTTTTCGTGCCTTGTTATTGCGATAGTAAAACAAGAAGATGGCTTACTCATTTAAACTGACGATATGCGCGAGGAGTCGATCTTTGTGGTATTAGTTGGTATTTATTTTTTGCTTTTATTCGCGCGGACTTAGCATTACAAAATAAACCTCCTAACACTGGACGACAGAGAGGGTGTTCCATCCTACTTACCGTAGTTACTACGCACGAGGTCACGAATTCTGGCTTTTTGCCGTCAAGACTGGAACAACTTTTCCATTTTCCAGCAGAATATCATGCCACGGGCGAATCCGACCAATCACGTGACAGAGATCCGAGTTACTACGCTTTCGAGCGTGATAAGCAAATAGTTACTATTAGTTACTATTTCGTGAAGGTTGGAACGGTCAGCGTAGTAACTTTTGGTGACGTTGGAACGGAAATAGTAACTAATAGTTACTATTTGCATGGAACACGCTCAAAGGCTCCAGCTTTCTTGTGTGTCTTTTTTTTCCTTCAGCATTTTTCGTTGGTTCGCCGCAGTTCGTTTTGCATACAAGGCGAAGAAAACTGCAATTAACCACATTAGAGAAATTAGTGCTAAAATAATACGCGGTGATCAACTGCGATCAGAGAGATCAAACAAATTAGGAGAACCATAGAATTCCTGGAGCGCCAACTATGGTAACGGTTATAAATGCCCTCGAGTTTAGGAGAATAATGACCTTCTCTTCCACCCACTCTTTAAATCAGCATGCCTTTCTGGTGACGTCTAATATCAGTTGCTAACTGAGAGCAGCTAGGTTAACAATGTTACTGTCTGACTTTGCAGTAGTTTCAGTGGCTCTAGTTTTGGTCGTCGTGTCGTTGACTGTTTTTGTTGTTCAGGCAATTGTTCAAAGGAAGCATCCGCAGGGGGATAAAGCATTGAGTCGCATCTTCATGGCCTACAACTTATTGTCGAACCTGACCAGTGCTTTGGCATCGGCTTTTTTTCTTGTGATTTGGTTTCAACCTCTTTCTGATGCAACATGCGTAGCGTATCGCATTGTTGAGCAGACCTGGTTTAACTTGACTGAGACGATCTTCTTCGCACTTGTTTGTGTGATTCTGTTTCGTATTTTCGTACCAAGACACAGCGCTACATGGGGCCCCAAAAGAATAGCTTGGGTTTGTGTAGCTATCGGCGTCCTATCGTCTACGCCTCTGTGGGTCAGCGGAGTGATGAAGATACGAGCTCAGCTAGTTTGGACAATTTGCACTGGCCAAGGATATGAGTATATGATCGGATCAGTCAGATCCCAAATTCCGCAGCCACAAAAGTGGTTGGTCGTAGTCATCACGATCCCTAATTTCTTCTTTTCTGCAATGACAATTCTAGCATACGAAAAAGACCATAGACGAAAGGACTTCGGCTCAGGCAAGGACATATTGTACACCAAGGCTCTTTCACTATGTACACCATTGTTCAGCTTTGCCGTATACTATCGGATCATTTTCAGCACGTTCATAAGCGACTCCATAAAGTTTGACTACTCGATTTGGCGGACAACAATATTCTTAATTTCATACATTGCGTTTTTCGTTTCGGGACCGTTTACGAGCTTGATGATAATGGTTTGTGATAAGGACTATCGTCGCAAAGTTGCAGAAGTGTTTCGTGAGCGGCGGGTGATGCCGACGGAAATGTGGACAACGAGGGCCTCCTTGCAAGAGAGGCTTCAACCGCAAGACCACCAGCAACAGCGTGAAATGCTGGAATCATATTCTTTCGATTATGTGTAAGTCCGTTCGAAGAAGAAAATACCGGTGGGGGTCATACTACGCACAGAGGTCAAAACCTAGGGATAACGAACGTAGTGGTTGCCCGATAGAAAGAACTCACTATCACAATCTCTCTCAAAAATATCCAAACAGACATAAGTATTAGAATAAGAGGTAACAATATAGCAAAAAAAAGCTGCCGTGCCAGTGCCCATGCCCATTAATTTTTTGTCTCCACTTTACAGTTTCCTCTACCCGGGATCGCATCAGTCTTTCATATTACCGCGGACATTATTAAGCAAAATGTTTTGTTCTGATCAGAAATCGAACGCTTGAGATTTAAGCATCTGGGAGCCAATGACGGCAAATGATGTCTAAAGTCCGAAATTTTCTCATAAGGCGTATTCTCGCCGTTCCTCGAGGACTCCTCGGGGAATCGAAGGGAACGACGAGAATAAGAGGGAGTCACTCCACGCGGACTCCGCGTACAGAAACAGCTAGAATACGGGGAATGTTTCCAAAATGGATTTTGCTAGAAAATAAAATATGCAGTTGACGAAATTAGTCTGGATCCACGTCATTTTAGGTTTTGCTTATTCTGAATGTTTTCATTTAATATACATTGCACCAACACCAGCAAAAATTGATTCCCCTCCGAATCTGAAAGGGAGTCCTCTTTGATGATGGCGATGATAATCGGAGCATTCCCCGTCTGTGGGGACTCGCGAGAATACGGGAAGTCAGTCCCTGGGACAAACAAAAACGCGGGGACTCCTCAAGTGGAGTCCTCGGCGAACGGCGAGAATACGCCTACAAAAGTCATATGTGTATTTAATTTTATGGGTTTTGGAAATTAGAAACGAAGAGTAACGAAGTCCAAAATAATTCAGACAGTTCGTGTCGCCAGTTTTAGAACACACGCGGTCACAGACTTCCCCAAAAATTTAGCGAGGCAAAAAGAAAGAGCTAAAATTCGTAGGCACTAAATGAAACAATGGAGAAAGGTGGGAAGTTTAGAAGTTTATAATTCCTCAAGGGAGGTAGATATCATAAAAAGCAGAATAAGCAAGAGGGGTCCTTTAAGGGATCTAGAAATTCATTTTTAAGCAATACCCTTGAGGCAAATATTATAATGGGCCCTTGTGCATATGGATACGTATAGTATGGTCAAAAGTATTTTTTTCACTTTTTGGGATCCCAAACGTAAGTGGAGGGATACCTATGACTTCGTAAAAGTTGTCCGTCTGTCTGTCCGTCTGTAAGCACATAACTCTCAAAGGGAATGAAATATGTTGATTAAACTTTGTGTGAGGACTCTTCTGGTCAAGGGAAAGGTTGAGTTCGTGGATGGGTTCTGTAGCTCAACATTTAGGGGTGGGGGTTTAAATTAATGGTCGAACAAAATTTTCACGCCGGAGAAGTAGTTCTCCCGGGATCCGGCCCAAATTGCCATGTCGGCGCTACGAGTTAGATCAACAAAAATATCTATCTATCTATCTAAAACCGGAAAGTTTGTAAAAAGTAAAAGTTTTCTATTAAGTTGAGGAGGTGTTCGATTAAGGGGTAAGAAGACATGCTGACAATTTATATGAAAATCATTTTCTTGTCTGACAAGTAGTTCGCCCGAAATCCGTCCGAAACCGGAAAATTTGTTAAAAGTAAAAGTTTTATCTGAAGTTGATTAAATGTTCAATTTAGGGGTAAGAAGACATGCTGAATCTACTTTTGACAGTCACTTTCTGCCCGGACATATAGTTCGCCCGGAATCCGGCTGAAACCGGACAAATTGTTAAAAGTTAAAGTTTTATCTGAAGTTACTAGATGCTCGATATAGGGGTAAGGTGATACGCTGAATTCTTTTTTGGGCTTTAGTTTTTGCCGGACAAGTAGTTCGCTCGGAATCCGGTCGAAACCGGAGATTTGGCAGAAGTAAGGCAGGAAGATTTGATCAATTTCGTCAAAGTGGATATGACGTAGATAGCCTAGGGGGAGATATACACATGCTGAATCCATATCTGAACTTAGTTTTCTCAGATGATTAGCCAGTGACCTTCTTCTGTTTCTAAATCTCGATGGTAAAACTGTTCAAGGAGTCTGGCGAACACCGGATATCAACAAGACCAAATTGTCTGGATCAAATATTACATTTTTGGGATCCTATTGAAATGTTTGGTCTTGTTCGCTAAAATGTGCACTTTAACGGAGCTGGAAAATTAATTTTTAATCAAAACCCTTGTTTCACAAATGATGATATGCTCATGGGGATCATGAAAATATATATTTTGCTCAAAAATATTTTATGTACCTTGTAGTTAAGATGAGTTCTTTAAGGAATAGTTGGCTCTATAAAGTGAGAATTTATAAACCAATCTTGTAAATCCTTAATTACCTACTTTGGCTAATTGGTAGATATAATTAGCTAAAACAAGAGCATGAAAATGGCCAACTTCAAAGTCAACAAACGTTCAAATAAGCATACCTCTATTGAACAGGTCTGATGGGGAAACTGACTTTTTCCAAGTTAAATATGCCTGCCAAGTTTATTTTTCGCACATCCTACACATATGAAAAAAAAGTTTGGTCACCACTGAATTACCTTCACCAGAAGCAAAATATATTGAAGCTAGACTCTAGTGCTGTCCGATATTCGATAACGATTTATTGATATATCGGACCAAATATCGATATCGAAAACGATATTTGCTCATTCATAAATATTGTAAATAATCCAACATAACCTACCTTTATATATCCGAACTGGGGCAATATGTTTTCCGTAATTCATTTCTTATTTATTCGGAGTTTGAGATGATCCAAGATGCTATTAACGACAATTTTGTTCTTAAATTTTGGCAGAACGAGACGTGTCCTATAGCGAAACACGGTAAACAAATATCAGTATCGATATATCGATCATCGAATATCGAAAATATCGATTATCAAAAGTGAACATATCGATATCGAAAAGTCCAAATATCGCCCAACACTACCACAGAAACATGGTTGGTTACTTGGCGCTTTTGGTCAACAGCATGGTCCTCATATCTAGTTCTGTTTCTTCTTCGGCAGCATGTGTTCGATAATTTTTTCGTAAGTACCTTCGTTACTTGGGGCCAGATGGCGAAGCAGTCATCAGATCTACAGAAAATTTGTCGGTATCGTGCCGTGCCGGATCTCCTTCCTAGTGTTTGACGATATTCGATATCGACGATATATCGGACCAAATATCGATATCTAAACGTAAATATGGATGTTCCTTCATAGTTACTGTAATTAATCCGAAAGTGTTTTCCGTAATTCATTTCTTGTTTATTCGGAGTTAGAGAGGACGCAAGATGTTCTCCAGAAAATTTGTCGGTGGCCGGCGGTACCGTGCCGGTGCCGCGCCGAGGTGTACTCCGGTGACGCACAGTGAGAAACCCCTCGAAAGAAACGCACTCCGTCAGCTTATTATAAAATGTAAGTAGTGCAAGAAATGGCTGGCTACAGATATTTGAATTTCCCGCCAGAGTCCCACTAAAGTCATCAGACCGACCGGTAGGCCCTCTACGTATCGTTTACTAGGAAATAATCTGTGTGTGCTAATCGGCGGCTTTTATTAGCAAAAGGCTAATGATTTCAGTTAGCAAAAGGCCAAGCATAAATAAGCTGAGAGAAACAAACTGATGTCCTGTGTGCTTTGAACAATCTATCCAATCTATACAACTTAACGAAACGACAGTATTCTAGGGAAGTATCTCTATGTGTAAACAGTGACCATTCATTCTAGTTAGCGAGGGGGGGGGGGTTAATCGCCGACTTCTCGTTATTTCGTCCACAGCTCGTTAGTACTTGCTTAAATAAAAGGCGACGAAAACTTCAATTAACAGATTAAAGAAATTAGGAGAACCACAGCCCGCACTTCGTTGGCAACTGTGAAATAATAAGCGGTCATCAACTACGACTAACGACATCAGACAAATTAAGAGAATCCCAGTATTTGCAGTGTTAACTATGGCAACGATGATGCATGCCCTCAAACCTCGCAGAATAATGACTCCGTTCCTTCACCCACGCTTTAAATCCGTAGACTACGTCGGCTAATATCAGTTGCTAACTGAGTGCAGCTAGGTTTACAATGTTTCTGTCTGACTTTGTAATTGTTTCAGTGGCTATAGTTTTGATTGTCATCTCATTGACTGTTTTTGTGGTTCAGGCAGTTGTAGAAAGGAAGCACCCACAGGGGGATGAAGCTTTGAGACAAATCTTCATGGCCTACAATTTGGTGTCAAACCTGACATGCGCTTTTGCAGCGTCTTTTTTCCTCCTGATTTGGTTTCAACCCCTCTCGGATATGACATGCGTAGCGTATCGGATTGCCGAGCAGACCTGGTTCAACTTAACTGAGACGATCTTCTTTGCACTTGTTTGTGTGATTCTCTTTCGTATTTTTGTACCGAGACACAGCGCTGCCTGGGACCCCAGAACAATAGCTTGGGTTTGTGTAGGTGTCGGTGTCCTATCGTCTACGCCTCTGTGGGTCAGCGGAATGGTGACGATTCGGAACCAGCTGGTTTGGTCAATATGCACCGGCCAGGGGTATGAGTATATGATCGGATCAGTTAGACATGAAACTCCGCCGGCACAAAAGTGGCTGTTTGTGGTTATCACGATCCCTAACTTTTTCTTTTCTGCAATGACAACATTGGCATACGACAAAGACCAAAGACGAAAAGACTTCGGCTCAGGCAAGGACATACTGTACACCAAAACTCTTGCACTATGTACACCGCTGTTCAGCTTTGCCGTATACTACCGGATGATTTTCAGCATGTTAATAAGCGACTCCATAAAGTTCGATTACTCGATTTGGCGGACAACAATATTCTTGCTTTCATATGTTGCGTTTTTCGTTTCGGGCCCGTTTACAAGCTTGATGATCATGGTGAATGATAAAGACTATCGGCGCAAAGTTACACAAGTGTTTTGTCTGCGAAGGGTCAGACCGACGGAGATGTGGGCAACGTGTGCCTCCTTGCAAGAGAGACTTCAGCCGCAAGACCAAAAGCAACCGCTCGGAATGCTAGAATCGCACTCTCTTGATAGTGTATAAGTCCGTAACAACGCTGAACATACCGGTAGTGGTCCTATCAGTTTGCCTATGCAGGAACCAAACAAGTAGAAGGACCAGAGTCTTGAGCCCAAGTCAGCTCCCATACTCACGCAAGCACAAAAATTGAATATGCTGGTTGGTTGCGCGGATGTAAAAGTGTAGGCCTACAGTTTTAGAGCGTGTTCCACCCGTTCCAACCTCACGAAAATTACAACGCTCACCGTTCCAACCTTGTCGAAATAGTAACTAAAAGTAACTATTTGCTTACCATGCTCGGGAGCGCAGCAAGCGTGGTAAACCAGGGTGTACGAGTTACTTTCGGTTACATTGTATTGGGTTACATTACGTTACATTGGGTTACATTGAGATACTTTTGGGTTACTTTCCAGGGTGTACGAAGTTACTTTTGGTGACCAACCCTGGGTGGTAACTACGAAACTCTGTAACGTGATTGGCTGGATTGAACCGTGGACTGATATATTGGCGAAAATAGAAAACTACGTTCCAGCCTTGAAGCCACAATTCGTGACGTCACGCGTAGTAACTATGGTAAGTAGGGTGGAACACGCTCTTAAAGTCGACTCTTAGAGCGTGTTCCACCCTACTTACCGTAGTTACTACGCATGAATTCTATTTTCCAGCAGAATATAATGCCACGAGCTAATCCGACCAATCACGTTACAGAGATGCGTAGTTACCACGCATACTACGCTCCCCAGCATGGTAAGCAGATAGTTACTACTGGCAAGAACAAATAAGAGCAAGAACCTCCGTCTCTCGTCCATCCTCCGATCAACAATGGGCGGAGGTGGAGCCGATACAGCGCATTCTTGGTCGCCCATGTATACTCGTTGGTCTCCACCGTTAAGCATTGTCCAAACAGGTGATGTAAGGTGTATTACGGAGTAGAAGACTTATTACATGTACCTCTTTTCCTCGGGGTGCGCTGTAATAAGGCGAATAAGGAACATGGAGCTCGGCTCTATTCTCCCTTAGTGCAGAGCCAATCAGGTTGCTTGGTTGGTTCCGCCAGCGGCCCGGGGAAAGGAGCAGAGACGTCAGTGTTGCCACAGGAAGCACTAAACTTCCACTTTGTTGGAAGCTGAACAAACAACCTTTCTTCAAAAGAACACGTTTCGTTCTGTTATGACTGCTTACTGCTAGTTCGAGGACAAATGCTATCCATCCGCAAATTTAATAGGTTTTTACGATATGTGGGGCGCTGAATTTTTCTGGTATACTTCAAGTTGTACTAAGAACAGTTTTTCTGATCTTTAGAAACTCAAAAACTGTCTCGTGGCAACACCCAACGCTGCATTCATAAGAACTTCTGGGGTTCCTATTTGAACAGGCGTGTGTATTAAGACGTAAACATCATATATAGGGCTATTCACCTTACTACACCTATTTGGACAATGCTTCAGTATTCATTCAGCGCTCGACGAGTAAACACATCAGATAGCGAGCCAGAATTGGACAATAAGTGCACGAGTGCTAGGGTGGATCGGAGACTTGATGCGGTCAAGATTCTGGTAATAGTCCAGTTACGAATGTGAAATTCGGACTTTTGAAATTAGGAAGAGAATTTCTACTAATCAGCAAGCTCCGAATGCAGAGGGGGCACGTAATGTAATGGCAAATGCACAGTTTTTACAAGAAATCAACTTCAAACTAGACCTTCTGCCAACGTTGTCAAGTGCGATACAGATGCAATTAATTCTGTTCAAGGACGAAATAGTGGCAAACACACAAGCGAACGTGACTACAAGCGCTACAAGTCAGGAGGTGACGGCTCTACGCGAGGACCTTTTTGCGTCGCGTCTACGGGCCGATAAATTTGAAGTCGAGTTAAATCGCATGAACCTCGTGTTCTACAATATACGACCCATGAATCCCCCCAGAGCATCATTAAAGGAAGAAATGATTGTGTTTATGAACCATGTTCTGCCGAATTTGAGGTTGTCTAGAGTGGACGTCAGAGATGTTTTTCGTCTCAAAGCTGGACCGGTAATCGTAAAGTTTAGCACGGCGGGAACACGTGACTTTGTACTAAAAAATGCGAAAAAATGGAAGGAATACGAAGTATCGGTTTCGCCGGATTACACATTCGCGCAAAGAGAGGCACGTCGGCACTTAGAAAAGACGATGAACGCGGCACTGGAAGCAGGGCGTAAGGTTAGCCTACACGGTGACAGGCTGTTTGTGGATGGGACCGCATTTGTCTTCAACCATAAGGAGGAAAAGGTGACTGAGCTAACTCAGGTCAGAAACCAAGCGGCTCGAGCAGCCAGGCAAGGTGGTAATCCAAGAAACGCAAGGCTTAAGGGTCCCCATGGAACATTTATTCCAACAATGTTTTCAACGGATACGTCAGCTACGATTCTTCATCAGCGATATTTCGGCCCTTTTTGGCAAGGGTCCTCGTCAGGCTTTCAGTCCTCTTGTTCAACTTCGGGGAAAGAAACAAACCTGTAATACAAAAAGGAACAAACCTGGATTACAGGTTTGTTTCTTTCCCCGAAGTTGAACAAGAGGACTGAAAACCTGACGAGGACCCTTGCCAAGAAGGGCCGAAATATCGCTGATGAAGAATCGTAGCTGACGTATCCGTTGAAAACATTGTTGGAATAAATGTTTCAAAGTCAGCTTGGGCTCAAAGAATATTTTTGTGCCCATGGAGGAAGTGCCACATGTAGAAAGTGACACCTCGGGTGATGAAAGTGAGGGTGATGGTAGGGTGATGGGTGATGGTAGTGGAGGTGGTTCAGAAAAACCCGGCTTCGAATGGGTCGATAGACTCGAAAGGTGTTTACACCAAACGTTCAAGAAAACTAGACCAAGTGATCTCCCCAGGGGATAAGCATTTATCGGGAAAGCGTAATGTGGCATCAAGAGGTGAAACCAGTGAAACCAAGAGGTTACCAAGGTTTGAGGATCAATCAGGTGCAGGTCCAGGTAGGAAAAAGTGCGGTTCGCCAACCTTCGGACTTGTACAAGATAACTTTTCCGCCTCCGGGAGATTACGAGTTCTACAATCCAGATCCAAACGACGCTGGTGGGTCTCGAATGTACCCCAGAGATGATTATTAGGACCGGTCGGGCCATGGCCGGTCAAATTTAAAGTTCTGTGTTTGGAACATTCAAGGCCTATCGAAGGAAAAGGTAAATGATCTATTAAACTATGATTGGGTCATTGTGGGGATTGTGGAGACTTGGACATCGGAGTGCATAGTTACCGACGGTTTTGATTGTTTTTGCGTGTGTAGAGACAGATCTAAAAATGGTCGGGTTTACGGAGGTGTTGCTGTTTTAGTAAGGATGAAGAGTTTTGATTCGGTAGTGAGGTTGAGTAGTAAGTCTGAGAACATTGTTTGGTTGAATTTAAGTGCGGGAAATTTACATTTATTGTATGCAGTTGTTTACGTCCCACCTCAGTCTAGTTCATACAGTAAAGAGAATACATGGAATATTTTAAGAAGTGAGACAAATAGGTACACTTACAAGTACCCGAATCATTTATTAGTTGTTGCAGGGGACTTCAATGCGTCCACGGGTTGTTTGTGCGGTAGTGATAGATCTTATGTTGCTCCATGGCAGGATTGGACGGAGTATCTAAATTCGGAAGAGATGCAAGGTAATTTTGAGTTTGGTCGTAGGGTGAGTAAGGATCTGAACCGTCGGAAAAATAGTTGAGAAAATTTATTGGAGTTTTGTTGTAATGAAAAGATGGTAATTTTGAACGGAAGGTTGGGTGAAGATAAGGGGAAGGGTGATTTTACTTGTTGTTCGGGTGTTCTTCCTAGTGTTGTTGATTATTTTTTGGTGGCGGAGCCATTTTGGTCAAAATGCGAGGATTTCAAAGTTTTGGGGTTCTCGGGCTCGGACCATTTCCTTTATAGCTTTGTTTGTTGATTCTCCTCCCCTTACAAGACCTAGTAGAGACGGTTCGTTAAGACCCAATAGGAATAGACTAGACGATAAGAATGATTTAGGAGACCCATTCAGTTGTATGAGGAGGTAACAAGTAGATATGAACAGGAATTAATTTCGGATGAAGCACAAGCGTTTTTAGGGATGTAAAGAGTTGGCAGGGTCTAACCCATCAAACCAGACAGTCAAGGAACTGTCGACATTTGTGTATGAAGTTGCTTCGAAGATCCAAGGCGTCTTGATACGCGAGGGGTAGGTACGGAAGGGTCTTTTTATGATAAAGAGGTCATGATCTCATCATGACCTCATCTCATCCGCAGTTTCAACTTTGTCAGACGAGTGTAAACTAAGAGTTTTGTAATCAAGACTTGCGAGGATTACTGAAATTACCGAAAAGGTAGAATAGCATGGAACAGTCAAAATAATACCAGAAGGCGAGTGTATATCTTGTGTTTTTTCCTCTTTTTTTCCTAGAAAAACAATTGTATACATTTCGATTGATTAAATAGTGAACTGAAAGATGAGAGTTCACCACAACCTGGGCTATACCAGACTGAAGCGCACTTTTGTCGTTTAGTTCACTACATATAAACAATTTCATCTCAACGGCGTGTTTTCCCATCAAATAAAATCTTTGGTTTTCGCACTGAGGCGAGGTTTCGCACTCCTAGTTTGTCTAGGACCCATATAGGAGCCCTTGTTTTTAGATTTAATTCAAAATAGTTTTTGGTTATTTTCTCACAGTAGAAGTCTATTGTATAATGTTCCATCTGCGTATTAATTGTTCATTTCCATTCAGCCTACTAAACCTAATCGAAACACTGCCTTTTTGAAAGAATCTGCTTGTTTTCAACTGATATTCCCAGATGACAGCAAATATCTGGAATGAAACTGATCTCTTCTTGTTCTGGATGTTGACACTACTTAGTTGGATTGACCCCGAAAAGATACAATTTCTGTTACAATATACAGTTTGTCGTACTTAAACTAAACTACCAGAGGGTTTGACACATTCGTATTATCTGCTTTGTTTCGAATGCCACTTCCTTTATATTTGGATATTCTTAATTGCTTCTGAATTTCTTGTCAACCCCCGAAGCTCGTCTAAAACATAGAGTCGGCGCCGCTGTTTCCACGTCCAGTCCAGTGTGAACAGGCTTATCACTTCTGCCTGCATTCGAATTTTCTTCCTCGGTGGTTTATTGCCTTACACTTTCTCTGTAGAGGTAACAGCTTTTGATGTCCCGGGTTCCACCTCCGCTCGCTCGGTTGACCATACTTTAGTCGGCTACGCACGATAGCATCAGCGAGATGGGGAGAAGCAGGCTTGGTCTTATTTGTTCATGCTATTAGTTACTATTTCGAGAAGGTTGGAACGGTCACCGTAGTAACTTTTCGTAAGGTTGGAACGGAAATGGTAACTAATAGTTACTATTGTTAGACGGGTGGAACAAGCTCTTAGTTGCAGCGTACCGCAATTTTATTACCGGTAGTCAATGGTGGTTCGTACTTCATGTAACCTGAAATAACTCAGGAAAGCATTTTTATAGCCCTTCCATGCGCTGTATTGTTAGTATAGTGATAGATAAAAACAGTTCTTGTACTTTTCTCTACGACTCTGTACTGGTTTATTACTTTTAAATTTTCTTACAAGATTCTACATACCTGTTTGGTACTTAATTCCACAGAAAAGCCCCGTAATTTTTGTTTTGTAGTAATTAGCAGATCTAGTGGTATTACCGGTAGTCAATGGTGGTTCGTCCTACATGTAACCTGAAATAACTGAGGAAAGCATTTTTATAGGCATTTTTGTAGGCCTTCCTTGCGATGTATTGTTTATAATGGTAGGTGAACACAGTTGTTATATCTTTCTCTGCAACTCTGTACTGGTTTATTACTCTTAAATTTTCTTACAAGATTCTGCATACCTATTTGGTACTGAATTCCAGAGAAAAGCCCCGCAAACGACTTCCCATTGACAAAAATGATGATGAAACTGTGGAAGTTCCGTTGATCGATCAGAGTACCTAAAAAATGCACTGATTAAGGTGTATTCTAATAGGATAGAACTTATTGATTGCGTAGAAAATAACTTCGGCCACATTTCCTCATCTGCGGCGATGGAGCCAATTCGAACTGTCGACCGAACTCCCTAGCGCCTTGAACTTTCAGAAGATTTCATTTGGCAGAAGTCAGTCATTTGGCAATTTTTGACAAGACAAATTACCAGGAGACAATTATCACGAGACAAGCCTTGCTCAAGACAAACTTCTGTGAGAGACATCCGGCATAAAGACGTTTTATAAATTTCAGCGACTGAATTTTATTTGCTTTACACTTTACACACACAGAAAACTAAACTAAAACCCAAAGTAGGAAATTAAAATGTAAACCGATCAAATGCCGGAGAATCGGGATTGAACTTTGTCGTTGACAATCGCTGCGGGGTTACATTATGTGGTTGTGGTCAGCCGTGGAAGTTAGAATAAACTTGCCATTACATTCTTTCCCTTGTAGCCTACTGGACAGCCTTTGTCAGAGCATCAGTAGTAGCTGCTTTCTGAAAGATGTTGAAAACAGAACGAACTTGTAGCCACTAGTATGGACTGCAGTTCCCCCTCTAGCAATTTTCACCATTTCTAACTGGATTTGGGTTGACATTCTGTTTCCAAAATAAAAACTGACCACTATCCTAACGTGCAAACTGTCTACCAGTACTTGGAAAAAGTTTTTGGAAAAGGAAAAGTGGTGGTCCGGAAGCGCAGTATCCTTGTCCTTTTTGTAATTCGAGTGATGAGGGGCTGGGCCATGTTCTCTTGAGGTGTAAGGAGCTTTCTAATATAAGGGGTACTCTTTTTCAGAATGGGGGGGATGAGCTACTTCTAGGTATCCTTAAGTCTACAAATGCTAGGTCTATAGTGTGTTTTGGCAATATGGTAGAAAAAGTTATTAGTTTAGCAGAAAGTCGGTAGGATATTAAGTTAAGAATGTGAGGTTGTTTGTTAGTTGAGATTGTTGTTTGTTTTGTTTTTCTGTATATGGCTTAATCGCTTTCAAATACAGATATATATATATAAGGTAGCTCACTCTAAGCTGATTGTCTTAATCCTATTTTTCTTAATCCAGGTTGTTTTCTAATGAATTGGTTGATTTTGGTACGACGGCATGGTTTCCCACTTACTACTGTTTGTTGTTATTTTTTTTTCTTTGCTTTCTTTCTTCATTTGTTTTTCTTCTTCCGCTTTCAGTTTTCTTCTCTTTTTTTAAAAAGTATATGAAAATTAATGTAACGTGAATCGTGAATCTTTTTTTTTGACTGCCCCCACAGGCCCATTCGGGCTTTCATGCAGTCAGAAGTATCGGCTACTATATAAAGGATGTTAAGAGGGTTATAAAAGGTGTATTTCTGTAGTTTGGCATGTAAAAGTTGGTTTGTATAATAAAGAGTATTAAACTAAAAAAAAACTAAACTAAACTAAAAAAAATAATTACCTCTCGAAGATTTGTCTAATTGTCTAATGCTCTGATTGCCTCGTGCGGATTTGCCTAGTGACACTTGTCAAAAGCCGATTGTCTCGTGAAAACTTCTCTCGTGATATGCTCCCGTCATTTCCTACTCTTCGCGAGGACGCGCCCACCGTCCAGAGTATTGGTGGAGGTATTGACTAAACTTTAGCCGATTATCTACGGCCCGTGACGTTTTCATGACGTCATGAAAGAAATAATAAAATTCGATTAAATTAAAGGTGCAGAATGTATATTTGTATCTATATATATAGAGCCGAGCGCGTTTATATACACTTATAAACCGTTCACAGTTCCGTTAGTAAATGGAAAATATAGAATTTTGGTATGGCGATTGGTGGAGGTATTGACTATACTTTAGCCGATTATCTACGGCTCGTGACGTTTTCATGACGACATGAAATAAATAATAACAAGAGCTACGAGCTCATATAGCACTTGTTACGAGCAGGCTGTACAAGAAAGTAGACGAGAACGTGACAAAATACACCCGCCATCCAAAATTGCGGTTCGGAAATAGACGTAGGATATTTAGTTTCACTCACTTCTGAGCAGTTCCGGCATCGTCTCGATTATCAAATGCACATGACTGTTCAAACTTCCAAGTTTCAGCCTAATAAATCCACTAGTTTGATCCCTAGACGTGCTACAATATTTCCGGTACTCCCTCCATCTCCCCCTACCGTGGCCGAATCTGGTTCGGACTAAGAAAATGGATCATCTAAAGTATCTTCTTTTATACCACCTATCAAGTTTCGGTCGAACCTGAGCATTTTTGGAAAATTCTGGTACCCCCTCCCCCCACCAAAGTTGTCGGACCCGGATCCTTGCCCAAAATATGTCATCTAGGGTATATGCTCTCTCTAAGTTCTATGTTTCATTTAAACTGATGCACTCGTTTGACTCCTATGCGAGCCTCAAAGTTTCCGGCAATCTCCCTTCAATTCCCGCCACTGTGGCCGAACAGGACTTGAAAACATAAACGTCATATCTCCTAATTCCCTCTTCCTGTCCATCAAGTTTCACTGAAATTGGAGCATAGCCTATCTGCAAGTTTCCAGTACCCCCCCCCCCCTACCGTGGCCGCATCCGGCCCGGACGCCAAATAACAAATCTAGGCCGCATAAACTCGGCACTGTCGAACTTGCATCTCATTCGGGCCATTCGTTTGGTTTTTGTGCATGTCAAAAGCCCCCCCCCCCCCCAATTCCCCCAACCGTGGTCGCATTTGTTCGAACGCATCTTTTAGTCATCGATTCTTATCACCCATTTGTTTGACCCTAGTTGGTCGTATCCTAGTTTAAATAAATAAGTCTAATATGCCTGCAAAGTTTCAGTGTCTTAGTACTTCTGGAACTATTCTAACCCCCGACTACCGGTATTCCAGGAAACCCCCTCTACCCCCCCCCCCCACAGAGCCCCGAAACCATCTAGCTCCGTCAAATTTGGATCTAGGCCTAATGCTTGTTCTCTCCATTAAATTCCGTCCCAATCCCTCTGCTTTAAGCGTTTCTTGAGTTTTCCGGTCCCCCCCCCCCCCCATCCCCACAGGTATAACCCGACCCGACCCGGACTTAACACTGAACATCCGAGGCGATAGCTCTTTCACCAGACAAGTTTCATTCAAATCCGATCACCCGTTCAAAAGTTATATACGCCACTAGATTCCGGACTCCCCATCCATCCACTCCCCCCACTATGGTCGGATCGGGGAAACGGCTGTTCTCAAGTGAACCTGTTCGGGTCCCTGACATACCTGCCAAGTTTCATCGCCCTAGCACATCAGGGAGTATGCCGAGCTCGCGGGATCGCTAGAAATCCGGACCCCCCCCCCCCCCGAACTCCCCCAGAGTGCCCGGATCTGGTCCGCTTATATCAATGACGTATCTAGGACATGTGCTTGTTCTTCCCAACAAGTTTCATCCCGATCCCTCCACTTAAGCGTTTCTCAAGATTTCCGGTTCCCTCCTCCAACTCCCCCCAGTGTCATCGGATCCGGTCCGGATTTATAGTGGGACGTCTGAGACACGAGGTCATCCTAAATATAAAATTTCATCAAGATCCGATCACCCGTTCAAAAGTTATACACGCCACTAGATTCCGGACTCCCCATCCATCCACTCCCCCCCAATATGGTTGGATTGGGGAAACGGCTGTTCTCAAGTGAACCTGTTCGGGTCCCTGACATACCTGCCAAGTTTCATCGCCCTAGCACATCAGGAAGTATGCCGAACTCGCGGGATCGCTAGAAATCCAGACCCCCCCCCCAACTCCCCCAGAGTACCCGGATCTGGTCCGCTTGTATCAGTGACGTATCTAGGACTTGTGCTTGTTCTTCCCACAAAGTTTCATCCCGATCCCTCCACTCTAAGCGTTTCTCAAGATTTCCGGTTCCCTCCTCCAACTCCCCCCAGTGTCATCGGATCCGGTCCGGATTTATAGTGGGACGTCTGAGACACGAGGTCATCCTAAATATAAAATTTCATCAAGATCCGATGACTCGTTCGCAAGATAAAAATACCTCAAATTTTGGCTTCCCCCTCCCTCCACTCCCCCTCCCAGATGGTCGGATCGGGGAAATGACTATTTCCTTTTTAATCTGGTCGGGTCCCTGACACGCCTGCCAATTTTCAGCGTCCCAGCACATCAGGAAGCACCAAACTCGCGGGATCACTAGAAATTCGGACTTCTCCCCCCCCCCCCCCCAACTCCCCAAAAGTGAGCGGATCCGTTCCGGTTACATCCGTCACGTATCTAGGACTACTGCTTGTTCTTTCCACCAAGTTCCATCCGGATCCCTTCACTCTAAGTGTTTTCCAAGATTTCCGGTTTCCCCCTCCAACTCCCCCCAATGTCACCGGATCCGGTCTGGATTTAAAATGGAGCGTCTGAGACATGACTTCCTTCCATATATCAAGTTTCATTAAGATCCGATTACCCGTTCGTAAGCTAAAAATATTTAAGTTTTCCTAATTTTTCCGGATTCCCCCTCCCTCCACTCCCCTCCAGATGGTCGGATCAGGAAAGCAACTATTTCTTATTTAATCTGGTCCAGTCCCTGATATGCCTGCCAAGTTTCATCGTCCTAGCTTATCTGGAAGTGCCCGAACTAGCAAAACCGGGACCGACAGACCGACAGACCGACTGACGGACAGAAATTACAATCGCTATATGGCACTTGAGTAAGCTCAAGTGCCATAAAAATCGATTAAATTAATGGTGCAGAATTTACATTTGTATATACCGAGCGCGTTTATATACACTTATAAACCGTCCACAGTTCCGTTAGTAAATGGAAAATATAGAATTTTGGTATGGCGATTGGTGGAGGTATTGACTATACTTTAACCGATTATCTACGGCTCGTGACGTTTTCATGACGACATGAAAGAAATAATAAAAATCGATTAAATTAATGGTGCAGAATTTATATTTGTATTTATATATAGAGAGCCGAGCGTGTTTATATACACTTATAAACCGTCCACAGTTCCGTTAGTAAATGGAAAATATAGAATTTTGGTATGGCGATTGGTGGAGGTATTGACTATACTTTAGCCGATTATCTACGGCCCGTGACGTTTTCATGACGTCACGAAAGAAATAATAAAATTCGACTAAATTAGTGGTGCAGAATGTATATTTCTATCTATATCTATAGAGCCGAGCGCGTGTATATACACTTATAAACCGTTCACAGTTCCGTTAGTAAATGGAAAATATAGAATTTTGATATGGCGATTGGTGGAGGTATTGACTATACTTTAGCCGATTATCTACGGCCCATGACGTTTTCATGACGTCACGAAAGAAATAATAAAATTCGACTAAATTAATGGTGCAGAATGTATATTTCTATCTATATCTATAGAGCCGAGCGCGTTTACATACACTTATAAACCGTTCACAGTTCCGTTAGTAAATGGAAAATACAGAATTTTGGTATGGCGTCAACACATGACGTGACCGCAGATAATCGACTTAAGAACAGTCAATACCTTGACGGATAAAAATGTGAACCTTTGGCATGATCAGGCAATGATAGCAAATAAAGCAAACTTTCGCATGCAAACTGGTTTAGATTAGCTTAGTTTCAGTTTATTCATACAAAATAAAAACACCATTAACTCTTTATGGCCCCACCATAAGGCCTAACAAAAGGCTTGGCAATGTGCTGGGCTTATTCTTTATTCATATAGTCTTAAGGGAAACAAACCAACAAAAATAAAAAAAAAAAGAAAAGGAGAGAAAAAAGAAAAAGGAGAGACAAAAGAAGAAGAAGAAAAGAAGAATGAAGACATAACAAACTGACAAGAAAAATCCAATAACGAACGATCTTCCATCAACAAAGCGCCCTTGCCCGCCCCCACCCCCCAAAAAAAGGAAGGAAAAAAAGAAGAAAGGAAATTATGTTTTCGACAAGAACAAGCCCAAAGGTTTCGATGGGATCCCAAAATTGTAATATTTGCTCCCGACAATTCAATCTTGTAGATTTTCGGTCTTCAACAGACTTCTTAGACATTTTTACTTTTAAAATTTACAAACAGGTTAAGGCCAATGGTAATAATCGGAGAAGACCAAGTTCGTATTTGACAGTGCAAAACGGATACGCCAGCTGAATTTCACCAAGTTCAGATTTATTCAGATATCCGTTTGCGCTGTCAAATATTCAGATATGGATTCAGCATGTGGTTTACCCTATAGCCTACGTCGTATCTCCTTCCTTCCTTACTTCTTCCCAGCTTCCGGTTTCGGCCGGTTTCCGGACAAACTACTAGTCTGGCAAAAAACTAAAGCTCAGAATTCATCATGTATCCTTACCCCTACAATAAAACTTTTACTTTTAACAAATTCTCCGGTTTTATCCCGATTCCGGCCGAACTAATTGTCCGGCAAGAAAGTAAATTTCATATTCGGAGTCAGCACGTCTCCTTGCCCCTAACTGTAACCTGTAACCTCTAATCAACTTCATATTAAACTTTTACTTTTCAGAAATTTTCCGGTTTTCGCCGGATTCCGGGTGAACTATTCGTCTGGCGAGAAAATAAATTTCATATTCGAATTCAGCATGTCTCCTTACCCTAAATCAACTATCTCAATAGCTTTCAAAAAATATTTGTTTTGCCCCTTAATTTGAACCCCTCCCCCACCCTCAAATATAGGGCTACAGAGCCCATCTTCGAACATGACCTGTACTTTTACCCAAAGGATCCTCCCACCAAGCTTCATAAAAATATCTCAATTTCCTCGAGAGTTATCGTGCGGACAGACAGACAGACGGACAACTTCTGCGATATCACAGGTATCCCTCCACTCACGTTTTGGGATCCCAAAAAGGACTTGGCCTGTACTTATTTTTCTATCATTTAACTTAATACACTGCAATTTTGGGGTTTTGTTCAGGGATTTTTTTTTATTTTTCACTATTTTGACTATTTGCTCTAGAACGCAAATTTCTACTATGACGCAGAAAAACTGAATCTCAATACATACGCGGCGTTTCAGTGGCCAATGATCAGCTAACGGAAGGTAGCTCACTGCGCGAACACTTATTTTTCGTAAATCGTTTTCATCGAGCATACAACACAGATACAAGCGCATAGAGCGTAAAAATCAGACAAGGAAATTCCACTATTTGAAAACCGATTATTCGTCAATAGCGGAGCAACGAAGTAACGCATTGTCGCCGGGTTTTCAGGCTTCTTTAAGTGAATAAGTGATGGGTAACTAGACTGTCTTATCTAAGTCCTTTTCAGTTAAACTTTAAGCTTTGCGTGGCGCTGGTGGTGATCTCCTGATACTCTGACCTCGGCCAGGAGTGATGCGTGGTTGGGAGAAAATCATCCGATGCTTCCCGTGCTTTTCCGTGGATTTCTCTAGGTGCCCATTTAAAGCTGGGCGGGCTTTTGGCTTATCTTACGGGGAAACGCCACTAGCCCTCACCCTAAACCAAATGGTCGGCACCTCGAGGACTCGAACCAGCGACCCTTCGCTTGTGAGTTCGGCGCGCTAACTCACTCGACCAGGACGGACGGTCAATGATGGCAACGAGGAAGAACTTTGACGACAGAAAATCAGCTGTGTTCAATAGCAATAATTTGGCCTATATCTTACTGCGCAGTTCGCTTACCTTTGTGACAAGTCCAGCCGCTATCGTCTGCCCGCTCGATCTCACAATGAATCTTCCTAGTTCCTTGAATTCCCCATAGGTTTCAATGCAGATAGGCCGACTGACTTCTATTTCCACTACCCCGCTAGAGTTCTTTGTTAGAACTCGCGGCCTTTTGCGAAGCACTTCGCCAGTCCCTTTGTGGACTTGAGAAATAAGCTTATTCAAACTCGCCGGTTCGGTGTGGCCTTGATAGTGGAGCTCAACCTATAAATATAAAATAAATTCGTATAGCTGTGCATATAGCAGCCTGCTTTATAATGAATGAATGAATTTATTGCACGAAAAAAACAAGGGGTCATCATGGGCCATGGCAACAAAAGAAGAAACAAAAACACAAAGAACAAAAGTTACAAAAATCACTCTCTGTGGGACAAACAAACAATTATAATTATCAATTATTTATTCTCCTTTGGGGCGAGGCTTCCTTTCGACTTGACACCTTGCTGTTCAATATACCAACTTTTCTTCATCTACTTAAATTCAATTGATTTTGTCCAAAAGTTAAGAAAATACCCTGTCACCAAAGAAACGCAAAAAGCAAGCATTGATGCTGTATCTTTGTTCACCAGTCTCAGGAAAGATTTCAACCTGGATGCCCTATAAGAAGCACTAGAGAATTATCCCGAACTGGCAGACAACCCCCCCCCCCCCCAACTGTAAGCCAAATACTAGATTGTTTCAAACTTGTTTGGGAATCAACATATTTCACCTACATGGGGCAATTCTACTAGAAGCATGAAGGAGCAGCGATGGGGAGCTCCATTTCGCAGGGATTTGCCGAATTAACGCTCAGGAAAACTGAAGAAATCGCTTTCAGCATCGCGCCGATGGTTCCAAGTTTCTACAAACGTCATGTTGATGATGGTTTCACAGCATGGGAAGGCCAAAAACAGACATTGTGAGTTTCGTTGACACGTTAAACTCAATCCAACCGACTATCCAGTTCACGACTGAATTTGAAAATGATGCACAGAAGCTGCCGTACCTTGATGTTTTGATTGCTAACAGCGAACGAAGTTTTGTCTGCTCAGTCTACAGAAAACCCACCCACAACGATCGATTCCTTCCATACGATTCTTACCAGCCAGAATATGTGAAACGCGGAGTAGTTATCTCACTAGTCGACCGAGCCATCAAAATTTGCGACAAAGATCTCCTACATGACGAACTTTGCCACATTCGGCACGTCCTGTTTGGAAACAAATACCCCATTCAACTGGTTGAACAGATCATCAGAAGACGACTGAAGCTGTATTCATCCCCCAAAGATCCTGTAAGTTCTACTAGTAATGTAATGGTGAGGCAGAAGAAAAAAATGCCCGCCTTTACCTTCCGTACGTCCGCGGAGTAACCGAAAATTGTCCAAAAGTATGAAAAAATACAACATCCAAATCTTTCACAGAACCCAAAATACTTTGCTGTCCTACCTAAACTCCAAATCAGTACCAACGAGGCATTTATTCAATACCTTGTGATTACGGAAAGCGTTACATAGGAAGGACAGAGAGAACTTTCGGAAAACGACTTGCAGAGCAAGAGCAAGAAATTGACCACGCCCTCTCCAATGGACACCGTCACAACTATACTTTCAAATCTGCACTTGCAGGACATATTTTCGAAAACCCATCCCATTCAGTATATTTTGAAAAGCCCAAATTCTTGCAACGTGCACCGGACTCCATCAAACCATTCGAGAAGCCGTTGAGATAAAGAACAAGAGCTGCAAGCTCATATGGCCCTTGTAAGGCTGGGTCAGAGGATGAAAGTAGGAATTCTTCATTCGTGGGTTTGTTGTGATTATTTTTAAGCAAAACCCTTGAGATAATGGGTCCTTGGAAATAACGAGAACATATCATTTGGTAATGCATTTGGCTGTGATGATACGCACTTTCGGGGCGCTAGAAATTCATCTGTAATCAAAACTCTTGAAGCAAAAAGGATGATGAGCTCATCGGGATAACGAAATGTATATTTTAATCAAAAGTATCATTTGTACTTTAAGAGATTCAGTTGTAAGCAAAACCCATGAGGCAAAAATATTCTAATCATGTCAAGTCTCTAATGTTCAAGTTTCATGGTCCTAGCACATCTGGAAGTACTTTAACTGGTGATCACCGGAATTCCGGACCCCCCTTCCTCCCCCCACAGTGCTCGAACCCGATCCAGTTCTGTCACTGATGAATCTAGGGCTTGTGCTTGTTCTTCTCACCAAGTTACATCCCAATCGCTCCACTCTTAGCGTGTCACAAGATTTACGGCTCCCGCTCTGACCCCCCCACCACAATAATCGGATCCGGTTCGGACTTCACATGGGATATCCGAGACATGAGGTCTTTCCTAATATCAAGTTTCATTAAGATCTGATCACCCGTTCCAAAGTTATACGTACCTCTTGATTCCGGATTCCCCTTCCCTCTACTCCCTCCACGGTGGTCGGATCGGGGAAGTGACTATTTCCAAGTTAGTTCGGTCGGGTCCCTGGTACGCTTGCCAAGTTTCACTGTCCCAGCCCACCTAGAAGTAACTTAAACTCCGTATCACCGGAATTCCGCCCCCCCTCCAACTCCCACCATAGTGCACGAATCCCGTCCGCTTCTGCCAATGATGTACCTAGGGGTTGGCTTGAACCTCTCACCAAGTTTCATCCCGATCCCTCCACTCTAAGCTTGTCATATGATTTCCGGTCCCCCCTGCGCCCCCCCCCTCCCACATTCATCGGATTCAGTCCAGACTTGAAATGGAACATCATGACGTCTCTCCAAATTTCAACTTTCATTAAGATCCGATAACCCGTTCGAAAGTTATGCTTGCCACTAAATTCCGGATTCCGGCTACCCTCCCTCCCCCCACGATGGTCGGATCGGGCAAGTGACTATTTCCAACTTAGTTTGGTCGGGTCCCTAATATGCCTGCCAAGTTTCATCGTCCTAGCATATCTGGAAGTACCCTAACTCGCAAACACCGGACTCATCGACCGACCGACCGACCGACCGACGGAAGAGTGATCGGTATATGGCACTTGGCCGGAAGGCAAGTGCCATAAAAAACCGAGCAGGCATTAACCGAGATACAGGCGAGTATTCCCTACCGGAAACGTGGAACGGGGTTATTAAGGAAAGAAATTTAAGCCTCAGTCCCTTATTAACAACAAAACCGAAGTCGGTCAAAATGCAGAGACAAATTCTTCCTGCCGTCGCCCCAATCGTGCAGCAAAAATGATATCTCAGCACTAGTTTTCCGTGCAGTAATTATTCAAAGTAATAGATACAGGCGAGTACTCCATAATAGAAACGTAGAACGAGGTTATTAATAAAATAATATTTAAGTTTTCAGCCCCTTGTTTATAAAACAAACGAAGTAGACATTTCCTGTCATCGCCCCAATCGTGCAGCAAAAACAGCGTCCGTGTCAAAAATTAAATCTGATGACTAGTTTTTTCAATATAGTGGTATTTGAAGATAATTTACTTTAATAAGATATTTATAGTCGGTAGAAGCTTCAGTTATTTATTACAGGTTTGTTTCCTTCCCCGAAGTTGTACAAGAGGATTGACAGCCTGACGAGGACCCTTGCCAAGAAGGGCCGAAATATCGCTGACAAAGAATCGTAGCTGACGTATCCGTTATAAACATTGTTTGAATAAATACTTATTTTTTCCAGCCATGCACCCTCTTCGCAAATCATCAGCACTAGGGTTTATGTGGGAACACCAAACCCATTTTTTAGTGGAGTGTTCCTAGGACAATCCACTATTGCGAGCTCTGTAGCAGCTTTCAGCTTTCGTTTTTCGGTTTTCACCATATTTTGTGGAGCTCATAACTCGTGAACGAGTGCAAGTATCAAGTTCAAACTTGGTAAACTTATGGGTATTGGGGTCTAGTTGTGCCTTTTGGTGGTCCCAACCCCCCACACCCACCCGGTTCAGGGGCAAATGGGCCCAGATTGCCCAGTGAGTAATGTTCATAACTTGAACAGAACTGGACATAGGACGATGAAATTTCTTGGACGTGTAGATCCTAGGGCTGGGAACCTGCTTTTAAAGTTGCACCTAACCCACCCACCCCGTTTATGGGCAACTGGGCCCAGATTGCCCAGGAGTAAAGTTTGTTACCCGTGACAGGAATCAACAGGTATCAAGTTGAAACTTGGTAGGAGTGTGAGCATTGGGGTCTCTGTTTACTTTTTACGGGTCCCAAACCCCACCCCCACTTGGTTCAGGGGCAACTGGGCCAAGATTGCCCGTTTTTTAAATGATTTTATCTTGACATTAACTGGAGATAAGGCGATGTAATCCTTTGTGCTTTTGTATTGTAGGGGTTGGGGAGAGCTGAACCACCCCCGCCCTCCCCGTTCATGGGCAAGTGGGCCCAAATTGGCCATGAAAAAAGTGTTTGACCCGTGACTGGAATCAAACTCTAAGCTGGTATACTTGAGGGAAAAAAGGTGTAAATACGCATTTTGATAAGTCCGGACCCCCCCCCCCCTCCCGTTCATGGGCAGCTGGGCCCGGATTTCCCATGAGTTAAGTTTGTCAATTCAATTCAATTCAATTCAAGACTTTTATTCCGGCCAGAAGCCATAAACAAACACTACAACAAACACACAAACAAAAATAAAGAACTTATTAGGCTACTACACCACGTAAATTAGCCACACCCGTCTTTTTTATACATATTAACCCAAACGGGCAAAGACAGGCGAAGCCACGGGTTGCATAATGCCACAACTATGCAATTTTGCGACAGTAGCAACCGATTTCTTAGAGATGTACGATGCGCGTATGCCAACTGCGAAAAGTTCAGAACACGGTAATCGTCGAACATCTCTGTAGCACTGCAAAAACGCGGGAGACGATGAAGTAATCGAAAACTATCATTGTAAGCAATGCGTACCTCACTCAGACTTTGTTTGGTGCAATTGTTGACAACTGACAACCCAAAAACGCACGAACAGTAAGACTGAAACAGAAAAGTCTTAACGTCAGCAGAGCAATAAGAAAACTTCCTAACTAGCATATTACCACGTATGTACAATGATCGAAGAGAGTGGCGTATATGAGCATCATCATGAAGGTTTTCAGCAAATATATAACCGAGGTACCGAAAAGATTGCACAAAAACCAGCTCAGACCCAGCGAGAAGTACTCGTGGTAACAACGGGGGTTTTGCTTTACTAGGGCGAAAGCACATGCACACAGTTTTGGATGTATTGAAAATGATGTCAAATTCAGAAGCAAAACCTTCACATATTTTTAACAGTTTGTTCAGACTACCAACACTAGTAGCAAGCAAAACAAGGTCGTCAGCATAACTTAAATTATTAGCACACTGCGACCCAATATGGCAACCCAGCCCTGATTTACTTAAACGTCGGTTAAGCTCATCACAATACACAATGTAAAGTATTGCAGAAAGGACACCGCCCTGGCGAACGCCATTCCTTACACTGAAGGATGGGCTTAGAGTTGACCCCCATCGAACATAAAACTTCTGATTATCAAACCAATAAGCCAGCAATCTGACATAGGCCATCGGGACCCCTCTTGCAATTAGAACAGACAGCAACTTCTCCTGGTTCACTCGGTCAAAGGCTTTTTTCACGTCGAGAAAACATACATAAACCCATGTAGAGAAGAGCCAATAGTATTCAATGATAGCACGAAGGGAAAAAATTGCGAATTCAACGGACAAACGCTTTTTGTAAGCAAACTGATTATCAGATGTAACAAAATAACCCTGGAGTCTTACCAGCAGGATTCGCTCTAGAATTTTAGACATACATGATGCAAGAGCAATCGGTCTGTAGTTATCAGCCTTTGTTTTGTCATTCAAACGATTCTTAGGTATGGGCAGCAGGACCACTTCCATGAGCGAATCAGGCAGAAAACCGTGTCTCAGCATCAAAGACATAATGATAGCGAGGTAAGGAGCAACTAAATCGGTGCAATTTTTTAAATGGTTAGATGAAATTTTATCCTTACCTCCAGCCGAATCATTCTTTAAGCCCCGTATGGCTACACGAACTTCTTCAGCAGAAAAATCTCCATATTTAATATCCACTTCTGAACCAAAAAACGCACTGTGAGATGTACGGGGAACAGAATTAAAAATTTTCGAAAAATTAGTCTTCCAAAACTCACAAATTTTAGTTTCATCATCTAAACCCTCAGCAACAAGAGGGGGAGCAGATCTACTTTTTGTAGAAGAAGACACAGACTCCCAAAATGCCGTGAGAGTTTTGGAACGAAGAGCCAATGCCATCTGGTTAGCTCGAATTTCCTTTTCCTGAAAGCGAACCCACCGGAGAGCTTGTTTAAATCGAGTTTTCCACAGACGTCTCGTTCGGTCAAGAAACCCATTCATGTCACGTCCCTCGTTAATCCATGCAAGAAACCAAAAACGGGCAGAATCATACATTGGCTTCACAAAGTCATTCCACCCAGGCACAGTGTAAAATTTACGCTTATTCTTGCTGGATGATTCAGGAATGTGCAGGCTGGATGCCAACAATAGCAGCCCGCAAACACTTTCATACAACAGTACAATATTAGTTCTATGATTTTGCCTAAGACATGAAGTATCATTACAATCAAAAACTGGACTCTGAAAATCCAGGCATTCTAAACCAGCCTTAACCTCGTTCCTATATGCATCCAGGTGAGACTTTGACGCGTCACCCCACAGAGTTTTGCGCAAGGGATCGTTATTAGACGAGCATGCAGGTCGAGATGATGACAGTCCAACATCTAGAATGCATGTAATAGGAAAGTGGTCTGACCCAATAACATCATTTCTTATAGAGACCTGACTGACTAAATGCGACAGAGACTCAGAAATTATAACATGATCAAGCCAAGAAACAGAATGACTAGAGTTACTTAGGTAAGTAAACGAATTCAGAGGCAAAACACTTAAGTCATGAATTTTAAGTAGATTTTCATCACAAAAAGATTTAAGCTCACGGAAAAATAAAGTATCCTTCAGTGGATTAGCATTAAAATCGCCAATAACAGCAATACCGTCAACATGTGCGTACAGTTTAGCCAAAGCAACAGTTTCAGCCAGGCACGAAACAAAAACTGTCACATTTTCTTGCAGGCATACTGGCATGTACACATTAAACAGTAAGTATGTCCCTGATATAGAACTTAACTGCACGGCTTGAATGCGATCATTTGGGATATCAATAACCTTCACTGCAGTTGCAAGGGATTTCTTCCACAAAACAGAGAGGCCCCCATAGGGCCTACCACGGACAAGACTTCTGTCAGTGTTGACCGGAGATTTTGAACTGGCCAGGAAATCTGCACAGATATTATCCACAAAAGATAAATCACTCTGCATGAGCATAATTTCTTGAAGAAAAATTATGTCATACTCTCTGCACAGTGACGCGACTTGCTCAACACGCGGGCGAACAGAGCAACAGTTGTAAGAGGCTATTTGAATGCCCATTATGAGCTCTCACTGCTCTCTCTTTGAGAGCCACTTGTCCCTTGCTGCGGCGGAGTAGACGAAGATGGGGGGTCATAAAATTTACGGAACAAAATTCCAGCAGGCCAGAAGCTAGGCTGGAGAACGCGGTCAAGGTAAACACTAGGCATTTCTAGCTTGAAAGACTTATAAGTGTCAAAACGAGCAGGAATTTCCTCACATTTAACTGCACAACGTAGTTTTCGTGACACATGCTTCGAGAGTTCATCAACGCTCGTATTTGGAGCGAAACGCGAAACAAAAATTTTCGAGTTCCGAATCGCTGCAACAGATTTCAGGCTTCCATTGCGATCAAACGAGCTCCCAACATTTTGGTTAGGGCTAGGAGTCTTTTTCTTATTTCCCGGATTCCGAGCTTCTTGTTGAGGACGACTGGTGGCACCATTTGACCTGGGAGGTCTGTTCACCATACTAGCATAGGATTGACGATTGCCCGCTCCTGCGTTAGCGGCATCTGGTACTTGAGAAAGTCTCGCAGTTTGGGCAGCGCCAACGTTACTTGGATTACAAGGTGGCATTGTACGTACACTATTTCCAGCAGCATCTGGCATGCGAGACGGTTCAGCAGTTAGAGCACTACTCAGGCTACTGTGAACGCTAGGTAGCGTCGCGGGCGCACCGGTTTGCAAACTAGTTTCCGCTTGCGGTGACGACTGATCTGCATTAGTAGCTCCAGGGTGCATCAGATTCTGAACAAGCGATTTCAACGCATCTATTTCGGATCTCAGAGAATCATACGAAGTAATTATTACTGCGAGATCGAAGTGGGTAATGTTCAATGCAGGAATGCGTTTCAAATCAACGGCGACAAACTTTGGCAAGCAATCACGGTCAGTTTGGACCAGAATAGCATAAAGTTCATTTAAGATCGGACTTTTAGCAGTTTTTCCCGAACGAGTTTTGATGAAATCGTGAAAGTCTTTCGTAAGTTTCTCAATCACAGTTGCGGGGAGATGACTGATTAATTCGGATTTAGCCGTAATGATCTCATTTGGCTCGTAAAAGTCAAAGCACAATTGTAGCAGTATGTCCCTTGGAGTGCCACTGTCAATTCGAGACAGCATAAAACAGAGCAATTCACTCTCAATTACTACGTCGTCAGACGTCATACTTGGGAAACCTTTCGGTAACAAACAATAACAAATATTCGAATAACCTTATCAAGTCCAGTAAGAATGTCCAAAGAGAGAGCGCAATATCCAGGTAATCGAGATAAAATAGCACGTTGATGAACAATGTGTTTACTCATTGAGCGCTGAGTCGTTACTGACAGGTCTGCTGATATGCCGTTCTTGATCAACTGTGACAAAGGGGGCATTAGGCTGCTAGGATTTGGTTTATTGCACCTGTTATTACCTTGCTAATGGAAAATATGTTTAAAGGGTGGGACTGGTTGGCAGACCATACTGACTATGCAGTGTGCGAACTAGTACTATTCGTGCAAGATGTTTAATATTTCTTTGGATTTATACTGGCGGTTACTTTACATTTAAAGCTTTTAATGTGGGATGATTACAGACTAGGTTATTTCAATCCTTGTTTGGTTATTGGGGATGAGAAATGTCTTGGTTCTAAAGCTGTCTGTATATAAGATGTGACAAACATTTTACTTTTACACTCCACGTCTGAGCGCTTGCGCACTTGTTTTTTCAACTTATGCCACTAATAAGACTTACACTACTCCCGTCTGGAAAATATTAACCCGATCTGAACTTCCTCTATGGAGAGAACTTTGGGTATTGAAGTCTGTCAACGAGGGGAAGGTCTTCGTCCCCGGATAACAGACAACACAAGGACGCGGAGCGCGGTTTTCACACATTGGATGTTAGCTGTTATGTTTTCAAACATTACGGATTAACATGTCATACATACAAGAAGACCCGAACACCGCCGAAAAACGTCTGCTGACTTTTTTGTTTGTCACGATATAGGAAAAGACAGCAGAAGCCTTTTCGGCTCTTCTTGGCAATGCTTGTTATGCATAAACAGTTAATGCATAACGATTGCAAAATCTGTTATCTGTTGAAACTGCGCATCCTAGTGTTACCCGTATTGTCTGGTTATTCCGTTTTTTTCTAAAGTTATGCTCAGAGAAAGCACAAAGCAGCACGAGAGAACCTGAACCGCCGTGAAAAAAAATGTGTATCCTTTCTGGCCAAAATAGAGAAATCCATCCCTCTGCCTACGACTCCGGTAAGAGAGGCCTGTCAGCATAGCAACATCTGCCCCAGCAAAACTCTAACCAAACCACGAAAACTTTTAAAAGCTTCGACCTTCCTTCGCAAAACAAAAATCGCCTTTAAACCGAGAGTAGCGAGTACCTTCACGTTTCTGCCCCTGGCCAATTCTCCGCATTCCATCTAGGAAGAAGATTGTTTAGACCCGACTAGTCCCTTTTCTTTCTTTTTTATAAATGTTTATTTTATGACCTTGTGCATTTACAGTGTATTTTGTTCCTTTTATTTGTCTATACTGCGCTATTTTCCTCTTCTTAAGTGCGTAAATAAAATTTCATCAACATCATCATTGAGTTTCGAGCCATTCGAGCCTATGGACAGTGGATAGGCAATTATGATTTCCCAGAAGTTCACGGTGATTCAAGCCTCCACGAAAAGACTAAAAGATCCAGTCACATTCTGTCCTTCAAATACATCGAAATCTTCCCCACAAAGTCAGTTACCATCAGTGAGTTTGATAAACCATGGATTACCCCTGCCATAAAGAAACTCATCCGTGAGAGGTGCCGCCTGCATTCTATCGGTGATGTAGTAAACGCAAAGAAACTACGAAATTATACCGTCACTGTAATGCGTAACGCCAAACTTCAATGTCACCTATGCGCGTCAGTAATCCAAAGAAATGGCATCAGTCTGTTCGAAAAATGTCGGGAAAATCCACTACTTCTAGTGTGAGAATATTGGACGATAGTGGCAAACTTCTCACTGCGACAGATGTGAACTCTTTCTTCACTGAAGTCTGCACAACCCACCCTCCACCCACCGAATCCCAAAAAGCCGATCTCTTGTCCGGCTGCTCAGAAGAAGAAGTTATAGAAGTCACTGAAGAAGACGTCTACACAGAATTAACGAAAATTAAGCCCAACAGTGCATCTTATCCTTCGGAACTTCCTGTATATTTCTTGTATATTTGTATATATAAATTTGTATATTTCTCCTGTATAATTGTAATTTGTTAAAGCCGGAGCCATCTAGCGTACGTTTCGATTACAGTAAAGGGAAGTATGTTGAATTTCGGGAATTTATCGCGTCTGTAGATGTGGCTGGTGAACTTTTAAAACGGGAAACAGATCCCGATGCAGCTGTCAAGTTTTTAAAAGAGTTGCTCATTGAAGGTCGAGAAAAGTTTGTTCCTCAAATAAAACCAAGTAAGAATAGGTTCAGACAGAAACAAAAATTACCGAAGTTTGTTGTAGATGGAATTAAAGCAAAAACAAAAGCTTACCGCGAGTTTATGGCTACAAGGGATCCCGCGTCATGGGTATCTTATAAGCGCGCGAGGAATAGAGCGACTTGTTTTCTTCGGAGAAACAGGGAATCGTTTGAGTCGTCAGTAATTGCATCGGCAAAAACTTGTCCGAAAAAGTATTGGAAGTATGTGAATAGATATAGCCCTAGGGAATCTGTATCGTCTTGTACGTTTGTTGGTCAACCTGGTAATGTTGTTGACAGTGATCAGGAAAAAGCTGAGTTGTTCAATGAGTTTTTTTCGTCGGTGTTTCACAATCATTCAACCCGTCCACCGACTGATGATCCAGTAAATGTTACGTCCAGTTCTAATTTTCATGACGGTGATATAACTACAGAGGAAGTTCTATCTGTTGTGAGCAAGTTACACACAAGTAAAGCACCCGATATTGACGGGTTCTCTAATGTTATGCTTAGGGAGTTAGCGACGTCTCTGAGCGAGCCACTGAAGTTTATATTTAACTTGCGTCTTTCATCGGGTATTTGTCCATCAGGTTGGAAACGAGCCGTTGTGAAACCTCTGTATAAATCCGGCCCTCGTAACGTTTTCAGCAATTACCGGCCAATTTCAAACACGTCCATTTTTTCTCGGTTAATGGAAAAGATTCTTGTGAATCGAGTAGAGCATTATTTTGAAGTGAATGAATTGTGGAGCACCGCACAGCATGGGTTTCGCAAACGAAGATCGTGTAACAGTCAGCTACTGGAAGTGATTAAAGATTTTCAGAATTTTGGAGATATAGGACAGTTGTTTGATTGTGTATACATTGACTTTTCCAAGGCATTCGACAAAGTTTCCATTAGTGTTCTAATCGAGAAGTGTAAAAAGTACGGCATTGGCTCTCGCGTTATCACGTGGGTCGAAAGCTACTTGACTGGTCGTTGCCAGCAAGTGCAAGTTGGTAATTGTCTATCGTCGTATGTCGCTGTCACAAGTGGGGTTCCTCAGGGTAGTTGTTTAGGCCCGATTTTGTTCTGTATCCTCATAAACGACTTACCGAGTGTAATCAAGAATGCCTCCATAAAAATGTTCGCGGACGATGTTAAACTGTACCGCCCAATTCGTTGCCCTGTTGATGTAGCGCTACTTCAAGAAGATCTGAATTCCTTACTAGTTTGGTGTAACAAAAACTCGATGCATTACCTTCAAAAACAGTCAATGAGTTATAATTATTTTATTGCTGGTAATATTTTGAAGTCGAAGGAGTCAGTTAAAGACCTTGGTGTTGTTTTCGACACAGGATTGAAGTTTGATAAGCATGCTAGTATTGCTTCAAGGAACGCTAATCACCGTCTGCTGATGATAAAGCGGAGTTTCTCTAAGTTTAATACAAGGAATTTTGTGACATTGTATAAGACAATGGTGCGACCATTAGTCGAGTATAACTCTTCAGTTTGGAATGCCGTAAACAAAACAGACCGGTCCCGAGTAGAGAGGGTTCAGCGCCGGGCCACAAAATTAATTCCATACCTACGGTACGCTACCTACGATTACAGAATGAGACATCTTAATCTACCTTCATTGGAGTTCCGTCGGGATCGTAACGACATTCTGAACACTTACAGAATTCTCAACTCGGTAGATAATTTGGACAAAAAACATTTTTTTGAGTTTAGTTCATATCAGTCAACCCGTCAGCATTCTTTGAGGTTATACCCACCAAAAATAAACCGGAAAATTGGTCAACGTTCATTTTGTTACCGTGCATGCCAGGCATGGAATGGTTTATCGGAGGAGACCGTTTCCCAACAAAATTTACTTTCATTCAAACAACATCTTGCTGGTACAACGTTCTGCAATAGCGCGTATGTGAACACTTTTTAGTTTATATTTGTTATATGTTAAGTGTGTAGTGCAGTGTTGAAAAATGTAGTAAACATCTGTGTGCTTGTAGAGAGAGAAGCTTCGGCTTAACGTCTTTTTCTATTAATAAATAAATAAATAAATAAATAACTTATTCGTGAATACGCCCCCTTCATTGCCAAGCCACTATCCGTGTTGATCAATCTGTGTTTCATGTCTAGTACTTTCCCTTATATTTGGAAAAAGGCGTATATCCGAGTTATTCCGAAATCAAGCCCCCCTAAAGCATGTGATGAATTGCGTCCTATCTCGATAACCCCCTGTCTGGCTAAAGTTACGGAAGCATTTGTGCTCCGTCGATTGCTCAACCAAATCAGTTCTTTTATCGATAAGTACCAGTATGGTGGACTCCAGGATTGCAGCACTGCAATCCTGCAATTTACTTAGTGCATACGTACGATTGTATACTTACATGGCTGGATAAAGGTAATCGGTTCCTGGATCTAGGTGCAATAGACTTCCGAAAAGCTTTTGATTTCATTAACCACCTGATTGCTTGCCAAAATTTGAAGATAATGTGTGCTAAAAAGCGCGTGCTATCTCTGATTATGGATTTCTTATCTAATAGGAAACAGCGTGTTTATGCCCTGTTATGAGGGGGATTCCGACTCTGGCTGGACAGGTATAGCATGTAGATCTCCGCAGGGCACAAAGTTGGCTGCCATCATATTTATAGCCGTGATCAACTACCTACTAGTCGAATATGAGGATCATTACAAGTTTATAGACGATATCTCTTTTCTATTGAAAACAGGATTGTTAAGAAAGAGTTCAGTGATGATTTCTTCGATGCGTTTATTGCCGAGTGCAATGTCTCTAAATTGATAATTAACACGAATAAATCAAAGGTCTTACGCTTCAATCCGTTGAAGCGCACTTTCAGCAAACCGCATGTTCCGTTTCCGATTGTCGACTCAATAAAGATTTTCGGAGTTACTTTTTCCAGTGATTGTTCTTTCGCCTTGCACGTTGAAAATGTTGTCAGAAACGGAAATGCATGTCTGCAGTCTTTAAGTACAATGCGTAGATTTGGCTGTGATGTCCAGTGCCTTTTGCTAGCTTATCTCACATACGTCCGTCCAGTTCTTGAATATGCAAGCCCACTGTGGGGACCTGCAGCACTGCGTACTTATACCTCATCCACGAACTTGAGTCGGTGCAAAAGCGGGCTTTGTTCATTATTACTGGCGATCGACAGTTATCTTATGGTGAAGCGCTTGCTAAACTCGATCTCTCCCACGTTGGCCAAAAGATACGAGCAGATTATCCTGATTGGGAAGTTTCTTCTCTCCAAACCCCAGCATCGAGACATCTTACAACCCACTGCACCGCCCAACAACCGTACGCGTCACCAAAATAAACTGGTTCCAGTAGCTTCGCGAACGAACCGCCACACAAATTCGTTTGTATCTTTTTTTTACGGATTTGTTAAATAAAGCCGAGTGATATTTTCTTCTTTTTTTTTGTTTTTTTGTGTTAGTTTGTTATTTAGTTTAGTGAAGCAACGCAAATTAGCTGTCAGCTACGATGTTGTTTAAATAAACCTATCTCTCTAAAAAGAGACTATCCTTGTACACTAATAAAACATCTTACCGGAAATCCGGGTATGATGGGGACTTCGATGTTGAATAACACAATTCTGGCTTCGAATCGTGACGTCACTTTGACAGGGCTCGCCGCTGTACAGATGACATTGCCGATCCCTACTTTGGAAATATCAGGGCCACTGATGGTCACGACCACGGGATCTCCGGCAAATGCTGAGGTACAATTGACGGAGTTTACCAGTATAGTCTTCACAGTTGCCACCTCACCTGAAATATTAAAACTTGGGCGAAATCTTTGAAGGCGTACATGGGCCAAGAAGCTAGCCTCAATCCTACACTGTAAAACAAAAATCTTGCAGTATTTACTCCTGCGACAAATCTTGTCTCTACAAATATAATATTATCCCTAATTCGGATTAATCTTAGCTGAATCGAGATCAGACTAATCCCAGTAGCAAATACTGTAGTTAACTTTAATTCTTACCCAGAGAAACTTTTTACAGTGTAGAGAACCCATCACCCCAATAGTTCGTTAAGCTGCAATTTTTTCGACAAAATAAAAATAAATTACTAGCCGTTTTCAAATAATGATCAGCAGCAAGTTGAGTCTGGAAAATATTTTCTTAAGAGTTTAACCGAAAAGAGCTAAGGTAGGATAATTAGCCACCCATCACATATCAAACCCCCGACAATCCGTCAGCAGATGGCATACACTCTCTTCTACCTCACCACAAAATCGGCAAGCACAGTTGGCCACCCGCAAAGACCTATTATTTTCAAAAACCTTTTTCCTACCTCGTAATGGGAGAATATAGAAACCATTTTCTCGCCGGACATTTATCAAAAGTCAATGTTTTATTTAAAGTTGATTAGATGTTCGATTAAGGGGTAAGAAGACATGCCGAAGGTTTATATAAAAATAATTTTTTCGTCGGACAAGCTGTTCGCGCGGAATCCGGCCGAAATCGGAAAGTCTGTTAAAAGTGAAAGTTTTATCAGGTTGATCAAATGTCCGGTTTAGGGGTAAGAAGACATGCTGAATCCGCTTGTGACAATTATTTTCTACCCGTATATAGTTTGCCTGGAGTCCGGCTGCAACCGGAAAATTTGTCAAAAGTTAAAGTTTTATCTGAAGTTGATTAGATGTTCGATATAGGGGTAAGGAAATACGCTGAATTTGTTTTTGAGCTTTAGTTTTTGTAAGACAAGTAGTTCGCCCGGAATCCAGTTGAAACCGGAGATTTGGCAGAAGTAAGACAGGAAGATTTAATCAATTTCGTCAAAGCAGATTTGACATATAGACCAGGGGTAAATACACACATGCTGAACCCAGAACTTGGTTTTCTCAGATGATTCGCCATTGGCCTCTTCTGTTTCTAAATCTTAGCAGTAAAAATGTTCAAGGAGTCTGGCGAAAACCGGATATCTACAAGACCCATTTGTCTGGATTAAATATTAAATTTTTGGGATATTCATCGAAACCCTTGGTCTTGTTTCTCAAAGAATCTGAACGGAGATTCGGGGAGGTATGCGAATTTTTGCTGGTAAAATGCGTAAACTGTCATGAATCCATGTTTTAAACGTTATCCAAATCCAGACATTGAATCACCAACAGTTCAAGGCAATGCTGCAAACAAATACTACACGGGATTTCAAACTTGGTTTTGGGGAAGAAGCATCACAACGGTTTGAAAAGAAACTATTAAAAAGGATAAATATACAATTTTACGGAGGAGGTGGATGTTTTAAGGCTAGACTTGAGTGGCAGAACTGAAGTATATTGGTTAGCTGTAGGTGCATGATTGTCTGCCACTGGGGATACTGAGGATATATGCACCGAAGCAAGGGCTAAAGTCCGTAGCATCTACGGAAGTAGGTGCAGATAGAAATAATGACAAATAATGGAATAATGTGGGTAAGTAGTGTGATTGGAAGTACGTGGATACTAAGAGACTGGAAGGGTTCCTGACGGTACCTTGGGCCATCATAGGAAGTTTTCTACATTTCGGTTGATTTGTTAGTTTAAGCGTCTATTCTTTTCTTCTTGTCACCATCATTGCCATGCCCTCAGGATTTGTGTGCTAATCAGGAGCGTCACGACTGGGGTGGGGTGGGCCCAAGCCCCCCAATGATGTCGTTCAAACGGTAAAAAATAACCGAGTAGGCGCGAAGCGCCACGATTTTTCGTCTAAATCAGTCTATTTTCGTCAAAACAGTCTTTTTTCCCAAAAATCAGTCGATTTTTTTCAAAACTGTCGTTTCTTTTTCTTGAAAAACAGTCGTTTTTCTGCCAAAAAAGTCGGTGCAAATTACCAGCCAGTATGCCTTGTCCCGCTCCCTCCCCAAACATTTTGGCTAGTAATGCCTCTGGTGCTAATGTATTATTATTATGACTATTACAAGTACTCCTTCAGCCCAAGCTGACTGCGAATCATAGTTGACTGTACTGATGACACGAGCCGACTTACACGTTTGGTTAATTTTTTAAGTTTAAGCTTTTATTCTTTTCGTCTTGTAACCGTCATTTCCATATCCTAGTCATATGTGTACTAATAAATAATTATCATTCCTATTATTACAAGAATTCGTTCACTTCGAGCCGACTGTTAATCATATTTCGAAGCCAACTACTACTGTGACAGTGATAACAAGATACTCAGAAACAGGATTACGGAATAGTGTGGGGCTTCAATTCTTTTTTGCCCCATGATGTCATCATCCAGCACAGAGGAAAAGTCCAAAGTCCTTACCCAAAGGCATTACGATCACGCTGTCTCCAACCGCCAGCATTCCACTCTCAACACGACCTCCAACATTCAAGCTGGTCCCTGCTCCCTTGAAGACGTCGCTGATACATAGACGGAGGGGCTTGGCAACTGGACGCTCTGGCACTCGGAAGGAATCTGTAAGGAGCATTTGTAAATAAACGATGAAAAAAGGGATAACACATACCACCTTCAGAGGTATCCGACCTTTTCCTCCACCTACTTTGTAGGGCCGTAAGCCAAGGAACACTTGGAATTGTCCCAGAGTTCAGCGGACAAAGAAAAAACCGGATTAGTAGCCTCAAAGTCGGCCTGGAACCCACAGGTGAGTCCTGTCAGCACCGGAGTAGATCGAATTCACCCTGGCTACAACTCACCGTGCCCTATGCGGAAAAGCAACATTCCTGGCACGATGCCATCCGTCCGGTTTTGTCGCTATTGAGAGCTCAGCAGCTAGTGTCCTGGACAAAATATCAAGGACAAATATCAGCTTCAAAATCTTATTACCAGCGACACGTGATATCGTCACTTTTCTCTCGTCTTAATTTGCACTCCTGTTTTGCTGTTCCCGGCAAGCTCCTATGCTACGCAGATGCATAGCAGCATGTCCAGGGTCGTTTTTAGGCCGTAAAACTACTGTTCTCCTATAGGCGATCGTCGGTCAGGTCACCTGATAACTCGTTTGCTAACCTTGGCAAGCTCATGTACTCCACGTATTCATATTAGCATACATGCAGACGTTCTTGTACTAAAAACTAGTTTTCCTATTCGAATGGTCGTTAAGGGACGTACCTACCGCTTCCACCAGTGTCATACCACTATACCATGCCAAATTCGGTTCTGATGGTCTCTTCACCAAATTATCACCAGGAAGCCCACTAACAGGAATGTACCTCACGTCATCGTCCTTAAAACCAGCCTGCTTCAAAAAAGCTGTCAACTTCTTTTTTATCTCCAAAAATCGATCTTGGGACCAACTGCATGTATCCATTTTGTTAACGGCGACAATCAGCTGGGATACGCCTGGAAGATAATCACAGAACTGACGATTTACCCCTAAGTTAATGACTGTTGGCGAAAACAATGGCCAGTACTCAGCTAGCTCGCAATGAGTTTCTTACTTAAAATTCCTTAAATCCCATACACTGTAAAAACAATCTTGCAGTATTAGCTACTGGGATCAATCTTGTCTCTACTGAGATAAGATTATCTCTAACTCGGACTAATCTTATCGCAGTAGAGATAAGCTTAATCTCAGTAGCAAATACAGCAGTTAACTTTAATCCTGACTGGGAGAAACTTTTTACAGTGTATACTGTCTGCAGTGTACAGTGAAAAAGTTCTTCCTTGCAAAAGAGTCAGTCGTTTTCTTTTCTTTGTTTTTCTTTTTCTTTGGTATTTGTTTTAGTAATTACAAACGATGTGTTAGTAGTAGTATTTATTTTTCACTAGTAGTAGTATTTATTTTTCATTAGTAAATAGATGTGAATTTTGTTAGTGGAGTGTTCCTTGGAACAATCCACTATTGCGAGAGCTGTAGCAGCTTTCAGCTTTCGGTTTTCGATTTTAATTTTTCCCCATATTTTGTGGAGCTCATAACTCGTGAACGAGTGATATAAGAGAGCTTATACATGCGATTGATTTAAAAAAAAAGGTTTTGACCTTATAAACCATAATATTCTAATTGACAAACTTTTGAATGAATTTAATGTTAACCCCAATATTGTAAAAATTATTGTAGGATTTTTTAGTGATAGGTCCCGAATTCTAAAAATAATAATAATTTGTCGGACCCACAGGCAATTTTCTGCGACGTGCCACAAGGCAAAATTTTAGGTCCGCTACTTTTTGGGATCCCAAAACGTAAGTGGAGGGATACCTATGACGTTGTCCGTCTGTCCGTCCGTCTGTAAGCACGATAACTCTCGAAGGGAATGAGATATTTTGATGAAACTTGGTGTGAGGATTCGTTGGGTCGTCGGACCAGTCAAGTTCGTAGATGGGCTTTGTTTTATGGGGTAGAAGACATGCTGAACACGACGGTGAAACCCATTTTGTCATCGGACAAGTAGTTCGCCCGGAATCCGGCCAAAACCGGAAAGTTTGTTGAAAGTAAAAGTTTTATTTGAAGTTGATTAGATGTTCGATTTGGGGGTAGGAAGACATGCTGAAGACGATGGTGAAAACTATTTTCTCGACGGACAAGTATTTTGCCCGGAATCCGGCCCAAACCGGAAAGTTTGTTGATAGTAAAAGTTTTATTTGAAGTTGATTAGATGTTCGATTTAGAGGTAGGAAGACATGCTGAAAACGATGGTGAAAACTATTTTCTCGACGGACAAGTATTCCGACCGGAATCCGGCCCAAACCGGAAAATTTGTCAAAATTAAAAGTTTTATTTGGAGTTGATTAGATGTTCGATTTAGGGCAAGAAGACATGTTGAACACTTTTGTGAAAACAATTTTCTACCAGGACATGTAGTTCGCCCGGAATCTGGCCAAAACCGGAAAGCGATTTAGGGGTAAGAAGAGATGCTGAGTCCCTGTATGACAATCATATTTTACCCGGACATATAGTTCGACCCGAATCCGGCTGGAATCGGAAAATTTGTTATAAGCTAAATTTTTATTTGAAGTTGATGAGATGTTCATTACTGGGGAAAGAAGATACCCTGATTTCGTCTTTGAGCTTTCTTTTTTTGCCGGACAAGTAGTTCTGGAGTGCGGCCGAAACCGGGAAATTGGCAGAAGTGGCAGGAAGTTTTCGTCAAAACAGATATGACTTATAGGGGTAAAGACACATGCTGAATTCATATCTGAACTTGGTTTTCTCAGGTGATTAGGTATTTGGCCTTAATCTGTTTCTGAATTTTTAATTGTAAAAATGTTCAAGGAGTCTGGCGATGACTGGAGCTGGCTAAGACAAGACCCAGTTCTCTGGATCAGATATTTTTTGGATCCCATCGAAACCTTTGGTCTTGTTCTTGTAATGATTAACAATACAGCTTCTGACAGACCAGAAAGATGGAAATACGTTGACGATCTTTCTCTTATTAAAATATGTGAAAAAGGACAAAGCAGTGAAGCGGCCAATATAATGTCGCAGATACAGGCCGAAGCTTTAAATTCAGAAATGGTCGTGAATGAAAAAAAGTCTGCAATTCTTACAATTTCTTTCCTGAAAGAAGGGCCGATTTTTGAACCTCCTATTCCAGATACTCTACGTGTAAACCAAATAAAACTCCTCGGTCTAATTATAACAAACAATTTAAAATGGGAACTCCAAACGAATGAAATGGTAAAACGTGGACACACCGGCCTTCATATGCTAATTACTTGCTAAAAATAGGTTTCCTGAACAAGATTTGCTCCGTTTCTGGGATCCCAAAATGTAAGTGGAGGGATACCTATGACATCGCAAAAGTTGTCCGTCTGTCCGTCTGCCCGCACGATAGCTCTTGAATGGATTGAGATATTTTGATGAAACTTGGTGGGAGGATCCTTTCGGTCAAAGTACAGATCAAGTTCGAAGATGGGCTCTGTAGCCCTATATTTGAGGACGGGGGAGGGGTTTCAAATTAAGGGGCAAACAAAATATTTTTTGAAAGCTATTGAAATAATTGATTTAAATGTAAAGTGACATGCTGAATTCGAATATGAAATTTATTTTCTCGCCGGACAAATAGTTCACCCAGAATCCGGTGAAAACCGGAACATTTGTGAAAAGTAAAAGTTTAATATGAAGTTGATTAGAGGTTCGATTTAGGGGCAAGAACACGTGCTGAGTTGGAATATGAAATTTATTTTCCCATCGGACAGTTAATTCGGCCGGAATCCGGCCAAAACCGGAGAATCTGTTAAAAGTAAAAGTTTTATTTAGTTTGATAAGAAATTAGATTTGCGGGTAAGAATACATGCTGAATTCGTAGATGACAATCATTTTCTCAGATCGCTCGGAATCCGGCTGAAACCGGAAATTTTTTTAAAAGTAAAAGTTTAATCTGAAGTTGATTAGATGTTGGATGTAGGGCAAGGAGACATGCTGAATTCGTTTCTGAGCTTTAGTTTTTTGCCAGACAAGTAGTTTGTCCGGAATCCGGCCGAAACCGGATGTTGGGGAAAAGTAAGGAAGCAAGGAGATACGACGTAGGCTGTAGGGTAAACCACATGCTGAATCCATATCTGAATATCTGGCAACGCAAAACGTATCTGAACAAGAGCTACGAGCTCATATGGCACTTGTACGAGTAGGCTGTACAAGAAAGTAGATGAAAACGTCACAAAATACACCCGCCATCCAAAAAGGCGGTTCGGAAATAGAAATAGGATATTTAGTTTCACTCATTTCTGAGCAGTTCCTCCATCGTCTCGATTGCAAATGCACATGACTGTTCAAACTTTCATCCCAATAAATCCATTTGTTTGATCCCTAGACGTGCTACACGATTTCCGGTACTCACTCTATTTCCACCTACCGTGGCCGAATCTGGTTCGGAATAAAAAAAAATCGACCACCTAAAGCATCTTCGTTTATACCATCTACCAAGTTTCACTCGAATCTGAGCATTTTTGGAAAGTTCCGATACCCCCCCCCTTCCCACCAACGTTGTCGGAGCCGGTTAGGGCCCAATCTCTTAATTCCCTCATCAAGTTTGACTGAAATTGGACCATAGCCTATCTGCAAGTTTCCAGTACCCCCCCCCCCCCTACCTTGGCCGAATCCGGCCCAGACGCCAAATAACAAATCTAGGCCGCATAAACTCGGCACTGTCGAATTGCATCTCATTCGGTCCATCCGTTTGGTTTTTGTGCATGTCAAAAGTCCCCCCACCCCCAATTCCCCTAATCGTGGTCGCATATGGTTCGAACGCATGTTTTACATGTCGAGGCCATCGATTCGTATCACCCATGAAGTTTCACTCGAATCAGACCACTCGTTCGCAATTTATAGAAGTCCATATTTCTCTTCTCTTGCTCCCCCAAAAATGCTCGGATCTAGGAACGGAAGTTTCCGGGGGTATGTTGTGTCAGGTTTTTAAGTCAAGATAATTCGGGTCGCTAATATGCCTGCAAAGTTTCGTTGTCGTTTTACATCTGGAACTATTCTAACTCACGACTACCGGAATTCCAGGAAACCCCCTCCAACTCCCCCCACAGAGCCCCGAAACCATCTGGCTCCGTCAATTTCATCTGGGCCTAATGCTTGTTCCATCCATTAAGTTTCGTCCCAATCCCTCTACTTTTAGAGTTTCTTGAGTATTCCACCCCCCCCCCCCCCCATCCCCACAGGTATCGGACCCGACTCGGACGTGACACTGAACGTCCGAGGCGATAGCTCACCAGACAAGTTTCATTCAAATCCGATCACCCGTTCAAAAGTTATGCACGCCACTAGATTCCGGACACCCCATCCACCCACTCCCCCCACGATGGTCGGGTCGGGGAAACGGCTGTTCTCAAGTCAATCTGTTCGGATCCCTGACATACCTGCCAAGTTTCATCGCCCTAGGACATCAGGAAGAATGCCGAACTCGCGGGATCGCTAGAAATCCGGACCCCCACCCCAACTCCCCCACAGTGCCCTGATCCGGTCCGGTTATGTCAATGACGTGTCGAGGACCTGTGCTTGTTTTTCCCACCAAGTTTCATCCCGATCCCTCCACTTTAAGCGTTTCTCAAAATTTCCGGTTCCCTCCTCCAACTCCTCCCAGTGTCATCGGATCCGGTCCGGTTATGTCAATGGTGTGTCTAGGACCTCTGCTTGTTTTTCCGACCAAGTTTCATCCCGATCCCTCCACTTTAAGCGTTTCTCAAAATTTCCGGTTACCTCCTCCAACTCCCCCCAGTGTCATCGGATCCGGCCCGGATTTAAAGTGAGGTGTCTGAGACACAAGGTCATCCTAAATATCAATTTTCATCAAGATCCGACACTGAACGTCCGAGGCGATAGCTCACCAGACAAGTTTCATTCAAATCCGATCACCCGTTCAAAAGTTATGCACGCCACTAGATTCCGGACTCCCCATCCACCGACTCCCCCCACGATGGTTGGGTCGGGGAAACGGCTGTTCTCAAGTCAATCTGTTCGGATCCTTGACATACCTGCCAAGTTTCATCGCCCTAGGACACCAGGAAGTATGCCGAACTTCCGGGATCGCTAGAAATCCGGACCCCCATCCCAACTCCCCCACAGTGCCCTGATCCGGTCCGGTTATGTCAATGACGTGTCTAGGACCTGTGCTTGTTTTTCCCACCAAGTTTCATCCCGATCCCTCCACTTTAAGCGTTTCTCAAAATTTCCGGTTCCCCACCCCAACTCCCCCACAGTGCCCTGATCCGGTCCGGTTATGTCAATGACGTTTCTAGGACCTGTGGTTGTTTTTCCCACCAAGTTTCATCCCGATCCCTCCACTTTAAGCGTTTCTCAAAATTTCCGGTTCCCTCCTCCAACTCCCCCCAGTGTCATCGGATCCGGCCCGGATTTAAAGTGAGGTGTCTGAGACACGAGGTCATCCTAAATATCAATTTTCATCAAGATCCGATCACCCATTCGCAAGCTAAAAATACCTCAAATTTTGGCTTCACCCTCCCTCCACTCCCCCCCCCCCCCAGATGGTCGAATCGGGGAATTGATGATTTCCTATTTAAGCTGGTCGGGTCCCAGACATGCCTGTCAGTTTCCATCGTCCCAGCACATCAGGAAGCACGGAACTCGCGGGATCGCTACAAATTCGGACTTCTCCCCCCCCCCCCCCAACTCCCCCAAAGTGAGCGGATCCGTTCCGGTTATATCAGTCACGTATCTAGGACTTTTGCTTGTACTTTCCACCAAGTTTCATTCGGATCCCTCCACTCTAAGTGTTTTCCAAGATTTCCGGTTTCCCCCTCTAACTCCCCCCAGTGTCACCGGATCCGGTCTGGATTTAAAATGGAGGGTCTGAGACACGAAGTCCTTCCATGTATTAAGTTTCATTAAGATCCGATCACCCGTTCGTAAGCTAAAAATATCTCATTTTTCCTATTTTTTCCGGATTCCCCCTCCCTCCACTCCCCTCCAGATGGTCGGATCGAGGAAGCGACAATTTCTAATTTAATCTGGTCCAGTTCCTGATATGCTTGCCAAGTTTCATCGTCCTAGCTTATCCGGAAGTGCCCGAACTAGCAAAACCGGGACCGACAGACCGACAGACCGACAGACGGACAGAAATAACAATCGCTATATGGCACTTGAGTAAGCTCAAGTGCCATAATATATCTGGACTTGGTGAAATTCAGCTGGCGTATCCGTTTTACACTGTCAAATATGAACTTGGTCTTCTCCGATTATTACCATTGGCCTTAACCTGCTTGTAAATTTTAAAAGTAAAAATGTTTAAGAAGTCTGTTGAAGACCGAACATCTACAAGACCGAGCAAATATTAATATTTTGGGATCCCATCGAAACCTTTGGTCTTGTTATGTTTCTTTTATACGTTTGCAGCTAGAATACCAGGTGGAAGCTTGGCACTTCGGCCTTACTGAAGACAAGGCTTATCGGGTCGAAAAAATACAGAAATGTGCTCTACTAATTATGTAACGATCCCCCAAAATTCCTTACAATGAGCTCCTTCAGAAATTTAAACTTGAGTCCCTGAGTCCCGTAGGTTGAAACTGTGCAAAATGCTTGAGCACCCTATCCATAAGTATATACTTCTGCCACCATTCAATACTGCTCGCGAACGACCTGCAAGAGCGGCCTCAGTGGTGATCCCAAAACTCAAACACGTAAAATGTGACCATGTACGATATGAAAAGACATTTGTACCGTCTTTCGTTTAAAATTTTTAATCTTATTTGGTGTTTACTTTTATATATGACGTTGACATATTTATATATGAGTGTCTGCATGTATATATGACGATTTCGACAAATTTGGATTTCACCACGATAGTTCGAAAAGCTATCTATCTATCTATCAAGTTCAAACTTGGTACACTTGTAGGCACTGGGGACTAGTTGGGCCTTTTGGGGGTCCCACCCGGTTCAGGGACAAATGGGCCCAGATTGCCCAGTAAATAATGTTCATAACTTTATCAAAGTTGGACATAAGACGATGAAATTCCTTGTACTTGCAGATCCAAGAGCTGGTAACCCACTTTTGAAGTTGCACCTCCCCCACCCATCCGTTTTCTGGGCAACTGGGCCCAGATTGTCCAGGATTAAAGTTCGTTACCCGTGACAGGAATCAATATATCAAGTTGTAACTTGGTAGGATTGTCGGCATTGGGGTCTCTTTTTCTTTTTTGCGGGTCCCAAACCCCACCCCCACTTGGTTCAGGGGCGATTGCCCATTTTTTATGTTTTTAATTTGACAATAATTAGAGAAATTCCTTTATGATGAAATTCCTTTGTGCTTTTGGATCATTGGGTTGGGGATTATATGTAGAGTTGAACCCCCCCCCCCCCCCCCCCCCACGCTCCCGGTTCATGGGGAAGTGGGCCCAAGCTGTCCATGAAAATAGTTTTTGACCCGGGACAGGAATCAAACTCTAAGCTGGAATACTTATTCAAACAATGTTTACAACGGATACGTCATCAGCGATATTTCGGCCCTTCTTGGCAAGGGTCCTCGTCAGGCTGTCAATCCTCTGGTTCAACTTCGGGGAAAGAAACAAACCTGTAATAAATAACTGAAGCTTCTACCGACTAGAAATATCTTATTAAAGTAAATTATCTTCAAATACCACTATAATGAAAAAACTAGTCCTGAGATTTAATTTTTGACACGGACGCTGTTTTTGCTGCACGACTGGGGCGATGACAGGAAAGGTTTTTTTCTGCATTTTGGTCAACTTCGTTTTTGGGATTCCAAAACGTAAGTGAAGAAAAACCAGAAAATATATTAAAAGCAAAAGTTTTATCTGAAGTTGATTAGATGATAGATTTAGGGGTAAGAAGAGACGCTGAGTCTGTATATGACAATCATTTTTACCCGGACATGTAATTAGTCCGGAATCCGGTTGTACCTACATTTTTTTTAAGCCAAAGTTTTATTTAAAGTTGATTAGATGTTCTTTATAGGGATAAGGAGATAGGCTGGATTCGTTTCTGAATTTTCTGAAGTTTCGATCAGTATCGTCAAAATAGATATGGCTTATAAAGGTATAGATAGATAGATAGATAGAATATCTGAACTCGGTTTTCTCTGATGATTAGCCTAGCGAAGACTGGATCTGGCGAAGAGAAGACCCAATTGTCTGGATCAAATCTTAGATTTTTGGGATCCCATCGACACCTTTGGTCTTGTTTTTCGCCTGTTATTTGACAAGTCCCCCGGGACTTTCCCTGCAGGTGATGCAGATTATGTGGTTTGTGTTTGTTTGTAATAAACGTAATCTAATCTAATCCAATATAAAAAAACAAAACAAAAAACAAGTCCAGTCCCAGCAAAGCGTGAGAATCTTGTAGAGTGGAAAACTCGAACTTCGAATCGAAAAGTGGGTTATGACAGTTGTAGTTCGGTTGAACCTGCCAATCACATAACTTAGACGTCGAACATTTGGTCGGACATTCTTAGCAGCATATATGTGTATATGTTTGTAGCAGTAAGTGCTAATCAGAAAAAAAAAAAAGCATCGAACGCTGTCGCCTAGTTCCAGACACAGACATCGAGACAGTGAGAAGTCCCTGACTAAGGACAATGTGGTAACCAGGTCTGATTTCCACATGGTTATAACCTTTCTGCACACATCTTTTCAAACCAGAAAATATTTCCCACAACAGAACTCTCACTAGAACGTTCTAGCAAAGTGGCACTTATGAAAGTAGTTGAATGACTAACTTCCACTAACGCTTACTAATAGCCTCGTGGAACTCTTGCGCAGCGGACAGCATGGAGCCCAACGTAACATAGAGCTTATACCTATTAATATTTCTTCTCAAAACCAATACAACGGTCAAAGCTGATTTTGTGGTTATCGTCCATATTAACAGGATCATCCATATTAATACTAATTTGAAAATGTCAAGAATCAACACTTCTCTGCGTTAAAAGTTACTTATTATAAATTCTCTAAATTCCTTCAAGGTTTCCCTATTTCCGCAAGTAACTCTTTCCTAACTTCTAATTTAAAGTGAAGAATCCTTTGGAAACTTTAAATAGTAAAATCCAAAACTTTCATAAAAGGCTGACAACATTCTTTTTCGTCACATCCTTTTTGCTTTTTTCAGAAAAAAAACCCTGATCAGTTTGTTCATTCGAACTTTGTTTTTTCCATTGTATTTCGTTGTAGATTTTAGTAGGCTAATTTATCTTTAACGGTCAGCTGTTTATTAGTATATAAGTGTGTGTGAGTTTGATTGACATGTTGTTGTTCCTTTTTTGTACACTACTCTCAATTTTGAAGGATTCAGATCCGGGAATGTTGTCGAATACAAACACCGACAGCTGATAGAATGTTGAGCTTTAAGGAAATAGCCTACTTGGACACGAATTCAAGCTGTGACCGGCACTTTTCAAAATGCATTGGCCGCTGGTCTCTCCAGAGACAGAGGAGCCGGTAAAAGGGTTTCCACCTGAAGTTGTAATGAGTGATCCAATCGATTCTTTAAAGAATCCTTGCGACAAAATTACGCCAGAAGAATGTATCCTGAACAGTGTTTTAGGCTAACCTTCTAGAAGCTATGGCCCATTTGTGGCATTATATTATTATTATATAACAATTAAAAACTACCAGTTGAAGCTTCGTCGCGTTTTTCTCCTCACGAACGGGAATCAGCTGTGAAACGACGGCGCTTCTAGATACTAGTAAAGAATTAAGCTCTTTAGTAAAAACAAGAGTAAACGACAGTATCAACCGTAATCGTATTTTCAACAGAGCGCCATGATTCATTGCAAGGAAGGCTGAAATCAAACCGAGCTTACAAATTAAGGGTTTATGAAATTGCTCCATCTAGCTTAAAGCACAATGGACACTTCTAATGCTTTACTTTGTATTAAATGCTTCACAAATAAACATTTCCGACTTCCTTTAGAAGGCGCTACGAAAATCGGTCGTTTTCTTGTTATCCAACGTCTTTACCTTTCTGGCCTTTCGGCGATCCAAATTATAGGAGCTGGGATGTCGTGGCAGGAAATTCAAAAACTCCCAGCAATGCTCGATATAAAAGGATATATTTGAGATGTCACCAAAGTCAAGCCGCAGATGCAGTTTACCTGATTGTTCTAGTGTTTCATCAGAAGTTCCATGGCTTAAAGTGCCTATTAAAAGTTTTTCTTTGTGGAATAGTGTTGTGAAGCTTGATTTGAGTAGCTTGCTTTATAGAATGTACCAGAATATGCAATAAGCTTATAAAAAATTACATAGCTACAAAAATCATTCAAAAACAAATAACCTATTCAAATCTGAATTATACAAGCTGATGTATGCATCAAATAAAGATCTACTAAGTATTATAAGAAACATCACTTTTATCTTTGTCCAAGCTAGTAAATTGAGCATGTACTGGCCCAAAAAATTACGCTTTGAAATATCACAGAGAGGAAACTGTTGAAAAAGCTGCTGATCTAGGGGGTAAGTATTGTTCCTAGGTTGTTACAGAGTGGGATTGGGGTAGTTTGGTGTGCCCATTGAACTTTAATCAAGATAAGTACATACCCAAAGTTCGGATGAGCAACGCATGCTCCTGTGTCTGCCCTCCAGTTTCGAAACCAGTCTCAAATTCGCCTTTCGTGGCATCGACCACTAAAACTGCCACATCTGCTTGAGCTGCACCCAGGATCATTCTGGGGATGAAATCTTTGTGTCCCGGCGCGTCAAGAAGTGTGACGCTCTTCGAAGGCGTCTCGAAGCTCGAGTACGCGACATCCATTGTAACACCGCGCTGCCTAAAAATAAACGCGTTCGGATACAAAGACGCAAAAACCAAGAATACTTCACTCCGGGGGAGTTTCCACCCCAGCCAATACCCAAATTGCAGCCGATTATACACGCAACGACTCGTTACCTAAGAAGTTTTGTTCCCGCCTTCGTCAACCTTTTTAACTCGCATCATTAATTGTAACTAGATTTGAATATTTTGTGTTATATTTGACAAGTCTTTGTTATATCCAAACTAGGGGTCGGCACCATTTCTGTTTCTGTTTTTTTACTACCGTTTTCTGTTCTGTTTTTTTTTTAAATAACAGAAAAACAGAAAACAGATAGCCGTTTTTTTAATGCCGTTTCTGTTTCTGTTCCGTTTTTTATATGGCCGTTTTAGCCGTTTCTGTTCTTATTTTACCTGTTTTTTCCAAATTTCCGTTTTTTGTTCCGACTTATACGCGTGGCGCCCTGGCATAATGTAGCGGGTTTTATTTTCCCGTCGGATTATGCCATCTACCGATATTTTCAGCTTTTCGGAAGGAAAGATTTTTGAGTCAAAATAAAGAGATTGCACCCTACCCGACGAAACGGATATTTTTACACCATCATTAAAGGAAGCATATAACAACAAAATTAACATTAGGAGGTATAGGACTTTCGACTTACAGACTAAATTATCGGCCTTTGATAACCATTCTGAGCTAATTGCTGAAAACAATAATCTTGCTATTGCTTGTTGGTATAATAATACTTTTGCTGGAAACGTTAATCTGGCTATTTCTTTTTGGTATAATAACAGTTTTGTGAAACGGAGTCTCGCATCCCAATCATCCCATTGGTCGGTTAAGACGCATTTTTTGAAATCAAACGAAAATTCAAACGATTCAAACGAATCGTTTTGTACTGAAAGCTTGAAGCCTTCAAGCTCCCATTTCTGATGAGACTTTTCAACAAAGCTGTAATTATACAACTAAGAAAGAGCCACCGAACTTTTCCAATGTTCAAAAGTTTTTTTTTTTTACTTTTCGGTAAAGATGTCCACTTTCAGGGTGCTAGGAATTAATTTTTAAGCAAAACCGTTGTGGCGCAAATGATCATGGACCCTTGGAGGATCATGAAATGTAAAGTTTGTCAAAAATAATTTTTCACTTTGCTGTTAAGGTGCGCACTTCAAGGGAGCTGGCAGTTCACTCTGTACTTCAAGGAAGGTCGGATCTGGAAAGTGACAATTTGTGAACAGGTTTTGTCGAGACTCTAATGTTCCAGCCAGGTTTCGTCCTTCTAGCACACCTGGAAGTACCTTAACTCGCTATCACCGGAATTCCGGACCCCTCCAACCTCCCCCACAGTGCACGAATCCGGACCGTTCTGTCTCGAGTTTACCTAGTTCTTCTGCTTGTTCTTCCCACCAAGTTTCTTCCCGATCAGTCCACCCTAAGCTGCACAAGATTTCCAGTACTCCCGTCCCCCCCCCACATTCATGGGATCCGGTCCGTACTTAAATAGGACATCCGAGAAACAAGGTCTATCCAAATATCAAGGTTCATTAAGATCCGATCACCCGTTCGAAAGTTACAATACCTCAAGATTCCGGACTCCTCCTCCCTGCACTCCCCCACGATGCCCGGATCGGGGAACTGACTATTTCCAAGTTAGTTTGTTCGGGTCTTTGATTCCTGCCAAGTTTCATCGTACCTTAACTCCGGGTCACCGGAATTCAGGAACCCCCTCCAACTTCCCTCGAAGTGCCCAAATCCGGCCCAGTTCTGTCTATGATGTACCTAGGGCTTGTGCTTGTTCTTCCCACCCAGTTTAATCGTAATCGCTAAATTTTAAGCATGTCACAAGATTTCCCCCCCCCCCCATTCATCGTATCGGAACTGGACTTGAAATGGAACGTCTGAGACACGAGATCGGCACTTGAATGAAGCCCATGCAAAACGATGGGGCATGCTGACAGGGGTGACCATGGTTCTCACACGTAATTATATCCCTTATTCCGCATAGGGGTATCAGTATACAGTACCTACTTTGGGAACTAAAACAATTTGGTATTAATTTTTGACCTTAAAATATTTTGCTTTTAAAGGTTCAGGGTGCCCTTCTGGGGAAAAAGGGTACACAGAAGTATGACTTCCATACTCACCCCTGCCAGCATACGCCAGCATTTGACCATGGGTATAAAAAAGGGCTTAGTTTACTAGACAGGAGAAGAGTCTTTTTTTTTCACCGTACACAATTATACTCGACCTTCTCTCACAACTTTCTCCTGTCACGCTGTCCCCTCCTCACTCTATTCACTTTCCAATAGCCGCCTTACCGTTCCAAAAGGTCGCCTTACTATTATCTTATAAACCTAAAGAAGTAGGAAAAAAAACAGAAATACCTGTTAAAACGGCCGTTTTTTTTTGTAAAAACGGTCCGTTTCTGTTTTTCCGAAAAAAACGGGAAAACAGAAACGGTTTTCCGTTTTTTTATCACCGTTTCTGTTTCTGTTCCGTTTTTTATTTGCCGTTTTTTACCGTTTCTGTTTTAGCCAAAACAGAAACGGTGCCGACCCTAATCCAGACTACTGTAGAATTATCTTTTGTATATGATGAGTGTTACTATGGACGAGGACCACCAAATCTGCTTGACCGTTGTGTCGGTTTTGAAAATAAATTGAATTGAACTTTAACACTGAACTGAAACTGACCGCCCAATAATTCTCTTCGACACGCTCATAACCGTAGAAAGCGTAGGTGCTCGCGATATTTCGTCAGTAGGATGACTGGACCATGATTTGTTTCCTCCTGGTTAAGGCATAATTTCCCTACAGAGATTCTGCGTTCAAATATACAAATTATGTGGCCTCCGCCCAACGTTTATTAGCACACCTCATAAGCAGTCAATAATAATCGTCTGGCAAAGTCCACTTCGGAGACGGGCGTTACAGAAACAACTAGACCTACGTTGCCGGGGCAACGTGAAGTGTTGCCGCAACCTTTGTCCGGCTTCGCCGACTAAAGTGTTGCGAGAGCAACACTTTGGTTTTGTTTCTTCGCTGTCGGTTAAATGCTGAAATTGTCAACTTATCGAAGCTTTTAAAATGGTATGTTCTAAAAAGAATAATCACATGATCAAAAGCTGTTCTTTAGCGTTGTAAAACCAACAACAAAACAATATCGGAAGAAGGGACTAAATTGACTTGGCGGTCAGTTGGACTTTATCCTTTTCAATCGTAGATATCGTGACGGATGAAAACTTGGAACAATATCTTATATAATCTAGTTGGTTTTATAAAGCTATCCGTAACGTTTCAGGATTAAAATACCATAAATGACACTATTAATTATTACAAAACTACCTTATTGTTTTAGATTACCGTATCGTTTGTACCCGTTGTGTAAACAGTTAATCCTCGGTTATAGCGATAGACCATCAATACAAACTTTCTTACCGTCATATTTACAGATATCGAATACAATGTGCACCAATTTTCAAAAATTTCTAGCCCCTCGTGAACCGATTCTTACTTACAAGTCCCTCTCCCGTGATTGACATCAAATTCATCGGAACAAATAATGGATACACCAGCTATTAAAAGTTGCAAACCCCTCATCGCTGAAGATGATTATAGCAAAAAAGCCGTTTTGGCTTTTTGGGAACAAAATTGTTCTTACCATCTAATACACCTGATACAAATAACAGGTATACCAACTAGCAAAAGCTGCAAACTCCTCATTGCCGAAGATGATTATGAGCTAACAGTCGACTGTTGCATACAGTCGACTGTTGCTTACAAGTCCCTTACATGTCTCACAACTGTTATCGCCTATTTTTGGTTTCAGTGTGTACCTTACTCCTGAAGTTGTCAACCCCTTGAAACTTTCAAACTGGTTTATCTCATGAAGGATTTTTGTTCAAAAAAAATGGATGACATATACTTTGATCAGCTCATCAAGGGCATCGATTGCCCTAACCACAACAAAAGAATATCGGAAAAAGGGACTAAATTGACTTTGCAGTCAGTTGAACTTTATCCTTTTCAATCGTAGACATCGTGACGGATGAAAACTTGGAACAATATCCTATATAACCTAGTTGGTATTATAAAGCTATCCGTAACTTTTCAGGATTAAAATACCATAGATGACACTATTAATTATTACGAAACTACCTTGTTTTACATTATCGTTTGTACCCGTTGCGAAAACAGTAAATCCTAGGATACAGCGAGAGACCATCGATACAAACTTTCTTACCGTCAGTTTTATATAAATCGAATACAATGTGCAACAATTTGCACAAATTTCTAGCCCCTCGTGCACCGATTCTACTGACAAGTCCCTTTCCCGTGATGGACATCAAGTTCACCGGATAAAAATAATGGGTACACCGGCTAGCAAAAGTTGCAAACCCCTCATCGCTGAAGATTTTTGTAGCATAACAGCCTATTATTACTGACAAGTCCCTTGCATGTCTTACAATTGGGAACCTAATTGTTCTTACCATCAAATGACAGGTACGCCAACTAGCGAAAGCTGCAAACCCCTCATTGCCGAAGATGATTATGAGCTAACACTCGACTGCCGCGTACAAGTCCCCTACATGTCTCACAACTGGTATCACCTATTTTTGGTTTCAGTGTGTACCTTACTACTGAAGTTGTCAACCCTTTGAAACTTTCAAACTGGTGTATCTCATGAAGGAATTTGTGTATCAAAAAATGGATGACATATGCTTTGATCAGCTCATCAGCGGCTATCGATTGCCGTCGAAAAAAAAAATTCTACCTGTCTTAGTTCAAAAGTTGACTTTTTTTTGCCGTAGGCCAACTTTCTAACGTCACCACTTAGAAAGGAGCAAAGGATAAGCTCTAGTTTCTTTAGCAATGAGAGAACTTCTAAAGTTTAAGAGGTACATCTGATACCATTTCTCTACCGCAAACCCAAGTGCAAAAAAACGAATGATAAACTCAGCTGAAATCGCGTACAGAAATGGAACCAAACTGTTCTTACCATCGAATACACCGGAAACAAATAACAGGTACACCAACTAGCAAAAGCTGCAAGGCCCTCATTACCGAAGATGATTATGAGCTAACAGTCGACTGTTGTTTAAAAGTCCCCTACATGGCTCATAACTGCTATCGCCTATCTTTGGTTTCAATGTACCTTACTACTGAAGTTGTCAACCCCTTTGAAATTTTCAAACTGGTGTATCTCATGAAGGAATTTTTGTACCAAAAAATGGATGACATATACTTTGATCAGCTCATCAGTGGCTATCGATTGCCGTCGAAAAAAAAAATCCACCTGTCTTAGTTCAAAAGTTGACTTTTTTGCCGTAGGCCAACTTTCTAACGTCACGACTTAGAAAGGAGCAAAGGATAAGCTCTAGTTTCTTTAGCAATGAGACAACTTTTAAAGTTTAAGGGGCACGTCTGATACCGTTACTCTACCGCAAACCCAAGTGCAAAAAAAAAAAATTATAAACTCAGCTGGAATCGTCGCAGACATGGACAGAAACAATAGATGGCAGCACTTTCGGACCCGTGGGAAAAAGCTACTTTTTTGTCTCTGTAGATTTTTCTATTTATCACTTAAAGAAGATATGTTGGCTGTGGGGCCGGGTAACTGCCGCATATATTTAACACTTATAGATTTTAGTCCATCTTCAATTTGAAACAGGTGCCTGCCTGCTAGCGTGCTAGAACGGAGCTTTCCACTCGAAAGCAGAAACATGGTTTGATGAAACGAAAGGTTCGCTACACAACTTGAGATGGTCCGCTCCGACATAGGCTATACAACTCCACTTCACTTCGCAAACCGTAGGCTCTGGCTCGATGACAAGCAAAAACCATCCTTATTGGCCCCAGGCAAGAGTTCTACGGAGCTTTCCAAAATGTAATGTCATATTCATCAATCCGGCCTAAGGTCCACACTTTCCGTAAAAACCGCACAGGTTAGACCCTTCCCAGTTACCAGGAATAAAATGAAATCGGAGTCATAGGAAAAAAAACAACAAAAAACAAAAAAAACGAGGACAAAACCAAAGTGTTGCTCTCGCAACACAATATTTTACTTTGGCCACAACGATGAGCCCAGTACATTACTGCTGCCTTCACACTGAAGCGTAAACACACTGATGATTGATCGCTTGTTCATTAAGTATTTTTTTTTGGTGCGGAGGTTACTTGCTAGGTGTCCCCTTTCCTGGGAGCGGATGGTAGCTGTTATATTATATTGTATACATTTGTGTATGACCAGGATTAAGTTGTACTATTTAATTTTATCTTCTAGCCATCAAGCCTGCTCTCTGCCATGAAGATATGCAAAAGTACTTGTTTTCATTATTTAAAATTAAATGAACCTGAACCTAAACCCTGCATGCAAGCTTTGCGCTGCGTTTGCGAAGACGCAACACAAGCGTTGAGTACGAAAAATTCCACGCAACGCAAGAATGGTATTTAAGTCCGTCTTTGAGTTTGGGTTAACTCAACCCGAAAACAGAGAAATTCAAACCCACATAAATATTAATATTTATGTAGATGTAGCCCATATAGTATTATCCCTGGTTTTCCGGATGCTCATGTTGTTGTGCCTGTTAAGAAGGAGTAAGACCGGGATCGGTAGTTTCGCCACAATTCTTCAAAAATGCTGTGATAGGACGTCAAAGTAATGCAAGGCCGGCTTCTATTGTTCGTGAAACTGTATTATGTTGCGAGAGCAACACTTTGGTCTTGTCCTCGTTTTCTTGTGACTCCGATTTCATTTTTAACTGGTAAGGGTCTAACCTGTGCGGTTTTTACGGAAAGTGTGGACCTTAGGCCGGATTGATGAATTTGACAGTACATTTTGAAAAGCTCCGTATAACTCTTGCCTGGGGCCAAAAAGGATGGTTTTTGCTTGTCCTCGAGCCAGAGCCTACGGTGTGCGAAGTGAAGTGGAGTTACATAGCCCATGTCAGAGAGGACTATCTGAAGTTGTGTAGCGAACCTTTCGTTTCATCAAACCATGTTTCTGCTTTCGAGTGGAAAGCTCCGTTCTAGCAGGCAAGCAGGCAGGCACCAGTTTCAAGTTGAAGATGGACTAAAATCTATAACTGTTAAATATATGCGGCAGTTACCCTGCCCCACAGCCAACATATCTTCTTTGAGTGATAAATAGAAAAATCTACAGAAACAAAAAAGTGGCTTTTTCCCACGGGTCCGAAAGTGCTGCCATCTATTGTTTCTATCCATTTCTGTGCGCGATTTCAGCTGAGTTTATCGTTCGTTTTTTGCACTTGGGTTTGCGGTAGAGAAACGGTATCACATGTGCCTCTTCAACTTTAAAAGTTCTCTCACTGCTAAAGAAATTAGAGCTTATCTTTTGCTCCTTTCTAAGCGGTGACGTTAGAAAGTTGGCCTACGGCAAAAAAGGCAACTTTTGAACTAAGACAGGTAGAATTTTTTTTTTTTCGACGGCAATCGATAGCCGTTGATGAGCTGATCAAAGTATATGTCATCCATTTTTTGGTACAAAAATTCCTTCATGAGATACACCAGTTTGAAAATTTCAAGGGGTTGACAACTTCAGTAGTAAGGTGCAGACTGAAACCAAAAACAGGCGATAATAGTTGTGAGAAATGTCGGGGACTTGTAAGCAACAGTCGACTGTTAGCTCATAATCATCTTCGGCGATGAGGGGTTTTCAGCTTTTGCTATTTGGTTCCCAATGGTAAGATATGCAAGGGACCTGTAAGTAATAATCGGCTGTTATGCTACAATCATCTTCAGCGATGAGGGGTTTGCAACTTTTGCTAGCTGGTGTACTTGCTAGTTGGTGTACCTGGTATTTGTTTCCGGTGTATTTGATGGTAAGAACAATTTGGTTCCCAATCATAAGACATGATAGAGACTTTAGTAATAATCGGCTGTTATGGTACACTCATCTTCAGCGATGAGGGGTTTGCAACTTTTGCTAGCTGGTGTACCCATTATTTTTATCCGGTGAACTTTGATGTCTATCACGGAAGAGGGACTTGTAAGTAAGAATCGGTTCATGAGGGGCTAGAAATTTGTGCAAACTGGTGCACATTGTATGCGATTTCTATAAATCTGACGGTAAGAAAGTTTGTATCGATGGTCTATCGCTGTACCCTAGGGGTACAGCGTGTGAGAAATAAAATTATTATTAACTTACAAATATCACACTCCGCATAGATTAATGTCATGTCCTCATCAGAATGGCATGCAGACGTAACGCTTAAGTCCTCGCAGTGTGAACTGGCCAAGGCATGCTGCTTGGTACAGTCGTCCAACATTCTTCGGCGCGTGAGGTGAATAAAACTATAGTTGCGTTTTTCCAGATACCATGGTATCTGGCACCACGGTCTAAATTCGCTTTTGAGGTATCGTGGTATCTGATACCATGGTCAAAAGGCGTTTGGGATGACTTCGAAAAGTGCAATTTCGGCAATTGTCGTTTTTTCAGAGCAACTGTATATCAGATACGACGATAACTGCGAAAACGAGTAATTGCAGATCCAGTTACCGTGGTAACAGACAGATACCATGGTATACGCAAAAACGCAACTTATATAATCAAACTGAAGCGTTACCTTTCCTCTCCAGTTTCATCCAGTATCCAAGCATAAGCGAAAGACTGTTTCCCCAGCTTCTTTGATTCGTTCTCATACTTATGTAGCGTTTTCTGAGATACCTCTCCCAGGTCGTAGAGAAGGTGTCCCATCATTGTGGATTTACCAGCGTCAACATGACCGACCACCACCAGGTTCAGATGGTCTTTAGTTTCTCCTCTCTCTTTTTGGTATACGGCCAATGCGTCACGGACTCTAGAAGGGTGAAACAGTGACACAAGATTATGGTTTGAGAGCTTGGTCCCACTTGGCTCATTTCCTGCCTTTTTGGGTTCCAGAAGTATAAAAAAAAAACAAACAAGATACAACTAATTCTGAATGTTGTCGTTTTAAATTAAGGATATCAATTAGAGCAAACCAGTGTGTATAGTTATGTTACAGGAACCCTAATTGATGACTAATTGCAGTCTGCTCATTATCCCAAAGCTGCCACAAAGCCGATCAAATCTCACGTTCCCTAGGGATTTTCAGTTGTTTGTCGAATAGGCGGCTTTTTGAGCCTAGTGTGACCAAGCTCTGATGGCACTAACGGACCAGCCATCTAAGATTACATCCAGCGACATTTCAGCCTTTATTGGCAAGAGGTCTCGTCAGAGAAGAAATGAACCTGCAATCGAATTCACAGTCAGCTTAGGCTAAAGGAATACTTGGGATAAGCCTTGTTTTGTAACATCTGAGATCATAATCAACATTAGACAACCCCCACTCATCTTAAGTCCCGAACACAGGGAGTTTCTTTTACTAGGGGCCCTCTGTTGAAAGGTCTGTCTCAAACAGATGCCATCTATTCGGGGAAGAATGCGGCCGAGTTTTCCTGGATCGAGCTTTACGCAAATTGTTCATTCTATGATGCTTTTATACGTTCTTGCTTTCATGAGGAACCCACGATGTTGTTATTCTTGGTGTAATGTGGGGCTTAACGCATTTACGGAGGGACGATCTAGGCCATGCAGCGCTGCATTAAATTATCTGTCAGTTTTCAGCACTGTGAGCTTACAGTTTCGAAACGGCAATTTCAAGGGGGTCCGGCGGAAGGTGATGCGCCAAAACTAGAGGCGTAGACAAAGTCTACAGATAAAGACAAATCTTATCCAGCTTTCGGAAACCTGCACTCGATTGTGGAACATTACTCACTTTCCCGACTTCACGGGGGTCGGTACAGGTGGAGCTGGAGATTCTTTAGCGGAGGACGGCGTAGATTGATCCATAGGTGAAGTGGAGCGTGATACATCCGTGGACGATGCAGGCGAGCGACCTATCAAAAGATTGTCGGTTGTTCAGTCTGAAGAAGAACTGTTCAGAAAGAATTGCCGTATGTAAATTCCCTTATGCAAAAACGTGTCAGGTCCACCTTTCCTAAGTTTATAGCACAGAATATGAGTTTTGGGATGTAGTGGTAGGTTCCGCCTTTTTGGGATCCCAAAACGTAAGTGGAGGGATACCTATGACATCGCAAAAGTTGTCCGTCTGTCCGTCCGTCCGTCCGTCCGTCCGTCCGTCCGTCCGTCCGTCCGTCCGTCTGTCCGTCCGTCCGTCCGTCTGTAAGCACGATAACTCTCGAAGGGAATGAGATATTTTGATGAAACTTGGTGTGAGGGTTCGTTGGGTCGTCGGACCAGTCAAGTTCGTAGATGGGCTTTGTAGCTCTACATTTAGGGGTGGGGGAGGGGATTCAAATTAAGGGACAAACAAAATATTTTGAAACAGCTAATGTGATAGTCGATTATGGGGTAAGAAGACATGCTGAACACGATGGTGAAAACCATTTTGTCATCGGACAAGTAGTTCGCCCGGAATCCGGCCAAAACCGGAAAGTTTGTTGAAAGTAAAAGTTTTATTTGAAGTTGATTAGATGTTCGGTTTAGGGATAGGAAGACATGCTGAAGACGATGGTGAAAATTATTTTCTCGACGGACAAGTATTTCGCCCGGAATCCGGCCCAAACCGGAAAGTTTGTTGAAAGTAAAAGTTTTATTTGAAATTGATTAGATGTCCGATTTAGGGGTAGGAAGACATGCTGAAGACGATGGTGAAAACTATTTTCTCGATGGACAAGTATTTCTCCCGGAATCCGGCCCAAACCGGAAAGTTTGTTGAAAGTAAAAGTTTTATTTGAAGTTGATTAAATGTTCGATTTAGAGGTAGGGAGACATGCTGAAGACGACGGTGAAAACTATTTTCTCGACGGACAAGTATTTCGACCGGAATCCGGCCCAAACCGGAAAGTTTGTCAAAATTAAAAGTTTTATTTGGAGTTGATTAGATGTTCAATTTAGGGCAAGAAGACATGCTGAACACTTATGTGAAAACAAGTTTCTACCCGGACATGTAGTTCGTCCGGAATCCGGCCAAAACCGGAAAACTGTTGGAATTGTCAAAGTTTTATTTCTAGTTGATTAGATACGCGATTTAGGGGTAAGAAGAGATGCTGAGTCCCTGTGTGACAATCGTATTTTACCCGGACATATAGTTCGACCGGAATCCGGCTGGAATCGGAAAATTTGTTATAAGCTAAATTTCTATTTGAAGTAGATTAGATGTTCATTACTGGGGAAAGAAGATACCCTGATTTCGTCTTTGAGCTTTCTTTTTTCGCCGGACAAGTAGTTCTGGAGTTCGGCCGGAACAGGGAAATTGGCAGAAGTGGCAGGAAGTTTTCGTCAAAACAGATATGACTTATAGGGGTAAACACACATGCTGAATCCAAATCTGAACTTGGTTTTCTCAGGTGATTAGCTATTTGGCCTTAATCTGTTTCTGAATTTTAATTGTAAAAATGTTCAAGGAGTCTGGCGAAGACTGGATCTGGCCAAGACAAGACCCAGTTGTCTGGATCAGATATTGAATTTTTGGGATCCCATCGAAACCTTTGGTCTTGTTTTCATAGTGTTTAGTGCTTTAGACGTAACGGACAAGCCTCAATGCACCATGATCACGGCACACCACAATGGAGCATCAACTTGGTGACCATTGGTTCACCTCCACGCGACGGCCTGATGGAAACCGGACGCCGAAAGAACAGTCGTATGTTCCCCGGGCCCAGGGTTTTCCCCGATGTTAAAAGAAATCATTAGCAGGTGTTTTTTTTTCAACAAGAGCTCATATGGCATTTGTTGGGCTAGACTGTACAAGAAAGCAAATGAGGACGCCACATAATTTATCCTCCACACCCTCACCATCGTCGGATGCGGTTTGGAACTTATAAATAAACATCTGAAGAATCTACTCGGAAGTTTCAAAATCGGTTTGTGGAGGGTTGGAAGTAACTTTCGTAACAAGTCGTTACCAGTACACAAATCGACGCTTCCAAAATGCACTGCATGGACATGTTGGAACCGACAAGTATCGTGTTGATAATTTTCGTAGAATTTTGAAGAGGCTTGGGCCCTTTTTTTGCTATTAATAATAATGATTATAATTTTCCCCTCTACACCCTCATCATCACCGGCTGGAGTTCTGGCCTTATAAACATGTGAAGCTCGGAAAAAATATTAAGTAATAAGTAAGTAAGTAAGTAATTTATTTATAACCCGCCGTTTTCAGAAAGCGGAGTAAATGAAGAAAATAAATAAAACACATAAACATACACAAAAAGACACTTAATTTCAATCGTCGGCCAGGAAGCAGTGTAGAAGGTCGTGCGCTGGTTGGGTTCTGTTGTCGATGATTTTTGATAGCGACGAAGAAACATCCAAAAGGGTAACACTTGCATCTTGAATTTTGAACTTCTCCGTCAAAGTATGGTTATGGCATAATTTCGACAAGTGGAGCAGGTGCTTTGCATATTTAAAATAACATGATCTCAACTTTTTTATCTCCTTCTTTCGCAGAACAATGCTTGGGTTAGATCACCCATTCGTTTTGAAAATTACACGAGGTTCCCGTAGGGAAAAAACGGCCTGGAATCCAGACAAAGCCTGGATTCCGGGCATTTTGCCTGGAGATCCAGGCATTTTGCCCGGATTTCCAGGCTGCAGCACGGAATTAAAACACTTACCTGGATTTCCGGACAAGTTTCCTCTGGAAATCCAGGTAATGATGTTTCTTTCCTGGAGTTCCAGGGCAGTATTCCGGAATTCCTGACACTTTGTTGAAATTCCAGACAGACCCGAATTTACGTTTGGTAAGAGCCTGGAATTCCGGACAGTTGGTTGAAATTCCAGACAAACCTGGATTTCTACGCCACCTCTTCTGGAATCGGATCCGGCCCCGATCAGATCGGATCCGGCCCCGACCCTAAAATGACACATTAGGCGCATATTACCTTTGTACCACCCCGATTTCACCAAAATTTATTACTATTAAAAAAAAAAATAAAAAAATCAGTAAGCTAAATGCTTGTCACTGATCTTTTGGCCCCTTCGTGTGGAGAATAAATATCGGAACCCGTCTCTAACTCCCCAATATAAGTAGCCGGATGCGGGTCCGAGCCCGCGAATAGCATATGTGGAGCATTTGTCCTACGATCCATCAAGTTTCAACCGGGTCGGATCACTATGTTCTCGTGGCGCAAGATCCCAGACCTTCCCCCTACCCCAAGGATGATCAGATCCAGGAAAGTAAAATTCCTTAGAACATTGAGTCGGGTCCTTTATACCTGTACCAAGTTTCGCTGACATAGCGTATCTGGAAGTGCCCAAACTAGAAAAAAAGCAGAGCAGATTGACATGTATTGCGACACTATATGACACTTGAACCGAAGGCTACAAGTGCTGTTAAATTTTTTAATAGGACAATGGGAGGAAGACTCCCGGTCGACTTGCACTGAACCCACAATTTTTTCTTGATTCACACCTCTGCACTTTCGCAAAATTATGCGTTTCGCCTTGTCGACCCTCGAAATTTTTAAATAGGACAATGGGAGGAAGACCCCCGGTCGACTTGCACTGAACCCACAATTTTTTCTTGATCTCTGCACTTTCGCAAAATCCTGCATTTCGCCTTGTCGACCCTCGGAAAAAAGAGGCCATGCGAATCTGTAAGCTTTTTAAGAGGGGAAAATGCAAAATTACCTTTATCGGGCGTAGCTGGCGGGACTAAAAACCCTGTCACCACTGCTCCTTTTGTAGAAGGAACGACTTTCACAGGCGTTTTCGAAACACTTACAGTAGGCACGCGGGCTATGACGGGCTGCACCACAGGAACATGTAATCCCGGAGGTGGCTGAAACAAGAAAATCTGCTTTAGAACCGGCACAAGAAAAACCTCTTATTTTCATTTCCTGAGCAGGTCTAGAGGCGTATTCTCGCCGTTACCCGAGGACTCCACTTGAGGAGTCCCCGCGTTTTCGTTTCTCCCGGGGACTCACTCCCCGTATTCTCGCGAGTCCCCACCGACGAGTAGTGCTCCGATTATCGTCACCATCATCAAAAAGGACTCCCTTTCAGATTCGGAGGGGAATCAATTTTTGCTGGCGTTGGTGCAATGTAAAATTAACTAAAAACAATCAGAACAAACAAAACCGAAAATAAAGTGGATCCAGACTAATTTAGTCAACTACATATTTTTTTTAGAACAAAATCCAATTTCTAAGCATTCCCCGTGTTCTCCTTGTTTCTGTACGCGGAGTCCGCATGGAGTGACTCCCTCTATTCTCGCCGTTCCCTTCGATTCCCCGAGGAGTCCTCGGGGAGCGGCGAGAATACGCCTTAGGTATCGTTGTACAATTGCCGCCGGGACCATTTTTTTTCATTGCCTCGAGTGCTGATCGGCAGTTCCAATAAGAAAATAAGAGTTGCGTTTTTTCTCTGAATTCTCCGTTCTCACTCTCTTACAAATTACCGTTTTTGCTCCTCTGGCTTCTCCATTCTCACTTTTGACAAAAACACTAATTTGGCAGCTCGTCCGCAAACCGGTATACGTGTTTATGCATATTAAACAACCTCACACTGTTGACCAATCAGGAAGGAGCATGGATAGAGGAGAATCAAGAATTCACCATCGGTTCTGCAGAATCGCGAGGCTTTCCCCGTTACCGATTCTGACAAAAACGCAAGAAAAAAGAGAATTCGCGTCATCTGGATAGTCAAAAAACGCGAGATAGGAGAACTGGAAGGAGAGTCTCAAGGAGAATTCGGATCAAGAACGCAACTAAGGATTCTTCGTGAGTCATCAGCCATCAAATTTTCCATAACACCTAATAGTGCGAACACCCGATGAAAAATTTGTAGCCTGCAGTAGTATGGTAGTGGTAGGAAAACGTTGCATGTAATACTATGTAATAACAAAGAATACTATCATTTAATGTTCCACAGACTGGTTCAATCTTATGAAATAGTATCCAGTAGCATCCTGTCTTGCCATAGTAGCATCCAGTCTTGCTAATAGTACCATATAGTAGTCTGCAGTAACACGGTAGCCTTGAAGTAGAAGCATGTAGTAGCATCGTTAGTACTGCATGCAACTTTTTCGTACTACTTCATAGTACTATTTTGAGATAAATTTTTCATCGGGCGATCAGAGTTGCGTTTTATTTGAAGTTCATAGTACGGCGGACTGTGTTCAGCGAATCTTCTGACGTAGTCCGCCAGGGATAAAACGACTATTTACAGTTCGCCGTGCACTCGCGCTGCACTATGAACTTCAAATAAAACGCAACTCAGGATTTCCCGGACGGATTTCCTGCACTTTCATCATCAAGTTGAAAAAAATTCAACTTTTCCATATGGAAGTGATGATGGTGCCGAAAATCCGGGCAGGAATTCCAGTCCGGGAGCTTCCGATCCTGATCGTGTTTTTGCACTTTAGGCGTGACGCTATCAGCACTGCTTCACGACACTATATTAGGTGCGGAGTCCACCCAGAGTACAACCAGGACCGAAGCTACGACACTTGTGGGCAGGGCCGTATCTAGGGGGGGGGGGGGTAGGGGTTGACCCCCCCCCCCCGAAACATGCACAAATAATCATTTTTATAGGATTTCCCCTCTGATCTATGTTTTTTTGTACTTTTTTGTTCGAACCGCAGGCATGAATCAAAATTTTAATCACCCATTGAGTTTCAAAAGTTTCGGTTTAGTGAATTTTTATTATTTTGGTTCTTGTTGTTTTATTGTAATTTACTTTTATAGCACTTGCCCTTCGGCCAAGTGCCATTTAGCGATCGCAATTTCTGTCGGTCTCTCGGTATGTCCAGGTTTTGCTACATCGGACACTTCCACATAAGCTAGGACGATGAAACTTGACAGGCGTATCAGGGACCCCAAATGAATAAGTTGGAAATAGCCAGTTCCCCGATCCGAGCATCGTAGGGGGAGTGGAGGGAGGGGGAATCCGGAATCTTAAGGTATCTTTAACTTTTGAACGGGCGATCGGATCTTAACGAAACTTGTTATTTGGAAAGATTCCGTGTCTCAGACGAACCATCTCAAATCCGGACCGGATCCGGTGACTTTGGGAGGAGCTAGAGGGCGAGCCGGAAATATTGGGAAACGCTTAGAGTTGAGGGATCGGGATGAAACTTGGTGGGAAGAACAAGCACAAGTCCTAAATCCATCGTTGACTCAACAGGACCAGATTCGGACACTGTGTGGGAGTTCGGGGGGGGGGGACTCTGGTGATCCCGCGAATTCGGTACTTCCTGGTGTGCCAAACGATGAAACTTGGGAGGAATATCAGGGAACAGAACAGGCTGACTCGGAATAATCGTTTCCCCGATCCAACCATCACGGGGGGAGTGGAGGGATGGGGAGCCCGGGTTTAGTGGCATGCGTAACTTTTGAATGGGTTATCGGAACTGAATGAAACTTGGCAAGTGGAAAGAGCTATCGTCTCTGGGACCTGATCGGATCCGATACCTGTGGGGGGGGATTGGAGTGGGGCACCGAAAGCTCGTGAAACGCTTAGAGTCAAGGGGTCGGGATGGAACTTGGTGGGGAGAAAAAGTATTAGCCCTAGATAGGTAACCGACAAAAAAAGATCGAATCGGTGCTCTATGGGGGATTTGCAGGCTGTTTCCGGAATTCCTGTATCGCCAGTTAGGATAGTTCCAGATATTCTAAGGACCGATGAAACTTTGAACGCGTTTTAGTGACTTAAGGACCATACATAATGCCCTAGTAATACTCGTTTTCCTGGATCCAACCATCTTTGGGGAGTTCAGGGAGGGGGGATCCGAAAATCAGTGGCTTCCGTAAGCTGCGAACAGGTGGTCCGATTCGCGTGAAACTTTATGGGTGATAAAAACTGATCACCTAGACAAGCAAAACATGCGTCCGAACCACATGCGGCCACGGTTGGGAGAGTTGGAAGGTGGGGGGGGAGGGGGGACTTTTTAACATCCACAAAAACCAACCAGATGGACAGAAAGGGATGCAAGTTGGACAGTACCCAATTTATGCGGCCTTGATTTGTTATTTGGCGTCTGGATCGAGTCCTCCAGCGGGAATCAGAAATTTGCAGATAGGCTTTGCTTCGATTCCAGTCAAACTTAGTGAACGGGAATAGGACATGTCAGATATGCGACTTTTTATGTCGTATTCAACCACATCAACGGGAGTCGGAAGGGGAGTCCCAGAAGTGATGTGGCTCGCATAGGGGTCAAACAAGTGGAGCGATTCGAATGAAACTTGGAGTGTTGAAAGATCTCATGCCCTAGATGACATATTTTAGGGTTGGAACTGGATCCGACTCCGGTGGGGGAGGGGGGGGGGGAGTTACCAAAGTTCCCACAAAACAGAGACTCAGATTTGAATGAAACTTAATAGGCGGTAAGTAAAAGGCTTCAGATAATCCATTCAGGAGTCCGAACCAGATTCGGCCACGGTAGGGGGAGTTGGAGGGGGTACCGGAAACCGTGTGGCACATCTACGTGCCAAACGAGTGAATCTACATGGGTTGAAACTTGGAAGGTAGAGTACCAAGTACCATATGAGCTCTTAGCTCTTGTTTTCATTTTTCTACTGTGCCCCTTTTTTACTTACCCTCCCTAATAAAATTTGATTAAATCGAAAATTGAAAGTGTCTCAACTTTTCCGTACCAAATTCAGGATTTAAAGGGCAAGATTTCAGTTGTTTAGAGGTGGTGAAATACGCTTTACAAGCCAGTGGGATGCTGGAAAGTCCCTCGATTATAGATAATTTATAGCTAACTTACCCTCGCTCCGACATGGACATCGCTTATTCGTGACTGTAGCTGACTGATTCCTCCATTTGTGGCCACGGCTGCTGCAAATGTTCTTCAAACAGTTAGAAACAAAATAGACGCTTTCTCCTCCGGCTTTCTGGTCCTTAAACAGCTTTCAAGTTCTGTATTTGATTACGGATCCGCTTGCTTTAAATATCTAGGTCTTCACTTCCGCAAATCCGCCCGAACCTATAGTAAACACGGAGTTTCGACGACGCCCTCGAAGTTTTTCCGGGGATCTCTTTAATATTACAAAGTCCCGGGATTGAAGGCAGGGTTGCCACATCAGACAAGTTTAGAGAGTGACCTTTGGCCCAAAACAGAGAGTGAAATGGGAGCGAAATTTTATATGCAGGAAAAAAAGGTGAAATGGTCGGAATCGCCTCTGCAAAAATCCTTATTTATTTTCACAAACAAAACTTGAAATTGTCACTTCTAGTCGGAATTCCTGCAGCAAAAATGACGGATTTAGACGACAGAGTGATTTGTATGTCCTACGTAGGACAAGAGTTACAATTCCCACTATCGTGCGACATGTGGCAACCCTGATTGAAGGATGCCCCGACAAGTAATATGGAAGGGTCAATCCCGGTCGCGAACAACCTTGAAGTTCTGCAAACATGAAGGTTGCTACTATTATGTCCTGCCTTGCAGTGCCCGTAGGAGAAACAATATGCGAAATACGATGTAAAGGAAACGCCGAAAACACGTCTAACGCGCGCTCTCTTGATAAAAATCGGAGAGCAGTAAGTCCACAAAGTCCGGTTCGCTCTTTAAGGGAAACACTCGAACCTGAAATACTGATCCAACCGACTTCCGCGATTGCCCAATCCAGTCTTGGACTCGACGACTGGAATTCTATACGGTCATTTTAACCCCCCTAACTTCACAATAGCTTCAATGCGTATCGCGACGGTTTTTCATGAGAACCTTCACAAAAAACGATAATGTGTTTTTATGGCACTTGCCCTTCGGCCAAGTGCCATATAGCGATCGCAATTTCTGTCCGTCCGTCGGTCTGTCGGTCTGTCCAGGTTTTGCTAGTTCGGGCACTTCCAGATAAGCTAGGACGATAAAACTTGGCAAGCGTATCAGGGACCCCAAATGATTAAGTTGGAAATAGTCACTTCCACCATCCGAGCACCGTGGGGGGAGTGGAGGGAGGGGGAATCCGGAATCTTGAGGTATTTTTAACTTTTGAACGGGTGATCGGATCTCGATGAAACTTGATATTTGGAACGACCTCATGCCTCAGACGACCCACTTAAAATCCGGACCGGATTCGGTGACTTTTGGGGGGAGCTGGAGGGGGCAACCGGAAATCTTGGGAAACGCTATGAGTGGAGGGATCGAGATGAAACTTGGTGGGAAGACACCTAGCAAACACTAGATGCATCATTGACATAACCGAGCCGATTCGGGCACTGTGGGGGGGAGTGGAGGGAGGGGGAATCCGGAACCTTGAGGTATTTATAACTTCTGAACGGGTGATTGGATCTCGATGGAACTTGATATTTGGAAAGACCTCATGCTCAGACGACGTACTTAAAATCCGGACCGGATCCGGTGACTTTTGGGGGGAGCTGGAGGGGGCAACCGGAAATCTTGGGAAACGCTATGAGTGGAGGGATCGAGATGAAACTTGGTGGGAAGACACCTAGCAAACACTAGACACATCATTGACATAACCGAGCCGATTCGGGTACTGTGGGGGGAGTGGAGGGAGGGGGAATCCGGAATCTTGAGGTATTTATAACTTTTGAACGGGTGATCGGATCTCGATGAAACTTGATATTTGGAACGACCTCATGCCTCAGACGACCCACTTAAAATCCGGACCGGATCCGGTGACTTTTGGGGGGAGCTGGAGGGGGCAACCGAAAATCTTGGGAAACGCTATGAGTGGAGGGATCGAGATGAAACTTGGTGGGAAGACACCTAGCAAACACTAGATACATCATTGACATAACCGAGCCGATTCGGGCACTGTGGGGGGGGGGGGGGAGTGGAGGGAGGGGGAATCCGGAACCTTGGGGTATTTATAACTTTTGAACGGGTGATCGGATCTCGATGGAACTTGATATTTGGAAAGACCTCATGCCTCAGACGACGTACTTAAAATCCGGACCGGATCCGGTGACTTTTTGGGGGAGCTGGAGGGGGCAACCGGAAATCTTGGGAAACGCTATGAGTGGAGGGATCGAGATGAAACTTGGTGGGAAGACACCTAGCAAACACTAGATACATCATTGACATAACCGAGCCGATTCGGGTACTGTGGGGGGAGTGGAGGGAGGGGAATCCGGAATCTTGAGGTATTTATAACTTTTTAACGGGTGACCGGATCTCGATGAAACTTGATATTTGGAACGACCTCATGCCTCAGACGACCCACTTGGTGTGAAGATACATCATTGACATAACCGAGCCAATTCGGGCACTGTGGGGGGAGTGGAGGGAGGGGGAATCCGGAATCTTGAGGTATTTATAACTTTTGAACGGGTGATCGGATCTCGATGGAGCTTGATATTTGGAAAGACCTCATGCCTCAGACGACCCACTTAAAATCCGGACCGGATCCGGTGACTTTTGGGGGGAGCTGGAGGAGGCAACCGGAAATCTTGGGAAACGCTATGAGTGGAGGGGTCGAGATGAAACTTGGTGGGAAGACACCTAGTAAACACTAGATACATCATTGACATGACCGAGCCGATTCGGGCACTGTCGGGGGAGTGGAGGGAGGGGAATCCGGAATCTTGAGGTATTTATAACTTTTTAACGGGTGACCGGATCTCGTGAAACTTGATATTTGGAACGACCTCATGCCTCAGACGACCCACTTAAAATCCAGACCGGATCCGGTAACTTTTGGGGGGAGCTGGAGGGGGCAACCGGAAATCTTGGGAAACGCTGTGAGTGGAGGGATCGAGATGAAACTTGGTGTGAAGATACATCATTGACATAACCGAGCCAATTCGGGCACTGTGGGGGGAGTGGAGGGAGGGGGAATCCGGAATCTTGAGGTATTTATAACTTTTGAACGGGTGATCGGATCTCGATGGAACTTGATATTTGGAAAGGCCTCATGCCTCAGACGACCCACTTAAAATCCGGACCGGATCCGGTGACTTTTGGGGGAGCTGGAGGGGTTAACCGGAAATCTTGGGAAACGCTATGAGTGGAGGGATCGAGATGAAACTTGGTGGGAAGACACCTAGCAAACACTAGATACATCATTGACATGACCGAGCCGATTCGGGCACTGTTGGGGGAGTGGAGGGAGGGGGAATCCGGAATCTTGAGGTATTTATAACTTTTGAACGGGTGACCGGATCTCGATGAAACTTGATATTTGGAAAGACCTCATGCCTCAGACGACCCACTTAAAATCCGGACCGGATCCGGTGACTTTTGGGGGGAGCTGGAGGGGAGAACCGGAAATATTGGAAAACGCTATGAGTGGAGGGATCGAGATGAAACTTGGTGGGAAGACACCTAGCAAACACTAGATATGTCATTGACATAACCGAGCCGTGCCTACTCGTAACAAGTGCCATATGAGCTCGTAGCTCTTGTTTTCCAGTGTTTTTGCTAGAAAGCAAAGGACATGGAGAAAGCCTTAAAACAGCCGGGTAACTTAAAGCAGAGCCTAGTTGTAAGTATTGTACTATTTTAGGACAATGAAACATAAAGAGGAAATGCTGCGAGGTGTCCTTTAACTCTGTCTAAACGTGGCGTGTTTCTGGAAGCAGACACCACACTTTTCATCGCAACTTTTCATCGCACTTTTCATCGGTCTTTGTCCGGTCCCCGCAATGTTGGTGCGAAATACTGAAAGCTTGTCTAACAATACCCTCATGCGGAATACGAAGTGAATAGGGCGTATTAAAGGGTGTATCGATTTATGAAATATTCCTTGCCCTTGGTTAGTACAATCAGTATGACTGGATATACACGAACAAGATACCGCTATGAACATACAAGTAAAAGAAATTTAAGGAAACTGAGTGAAGTGTTCGAACGATCTCTACGAGATTTATAGCTTAACCTTGAACAAATTGCAATACAAATGGTTTTGAAACTGTTTCGACCACAAAAAATCATGAACAACATATACAAAATCTAAAGCGCCAGCTAAAGGCGAAATAGTATTTTTTTTTCACTTTTATTCAGTTCTTATATTATTTTATTTTTTAAATAAATACGGCATTAAAGCATGTTTCTATACCAGTTTGGCTTCAAGAAGCCGTTTTTAGTGGAGTGTTCCTTGGAACAATCCACTATTGCGCGCTCTGTAGCAGCTTTCGGTTTTCACCATATTTTGTGGAGCTCATAACTCGTGAACCAATGCAAATATCAAGTTCAAACTTGGTACACTAGTGGGTATTGGAGTCTAGTTGTGCCTTTTGAGGGTAAGACCCCCCACACCCATCCGGTTCAGGGGCAAATGGGCCCAGATTGCCCAGTGAATAATGTTCAGAACTTGACCAGAACTAGACATAGGACGATGAAATTTCTTGGACGCGTAGATCCTAGGGGTGGGAAATTGCTTTTGAAGCTGCAACTCCCCCACACACCCCGTTCATGGGCAACCGGGCCCAGATTGCCCAGGAGTAAAGTTCGTTACCCGTGACAGGAATGAACAGGTATCAAGTTGAAACTTGGTAGGATTGTGAGCATTCGGGTCTCTTTTTACTTTTTGGGGGTGCCAAACCCCACCCCCACTTGGTTCAGGGGAAGTTGGGCCCAGATTGCCCATTTTTTAATGTTTCTAACAGGTTGACAGAGTTGAGAGTTGAACCACCCCCACCCTCCCCGTTCATGGGCAAGTGGGCACAAATTGCCCATGAAAAAAGTTTTTGACCCGTGACTGGAATCAAACTCTAAGCTGGTATGCTTGAGGAAAAAAGGTTTAAATACGCATGGTCTCGACCCCCCCCCCCCCTCCCGTTCAAGGGCAGCTGGGCCCAGATTTCCCATGAGTTAAGTTCGTCAATGACAGGCCTAAGTCCAACTCTTGTATATTTGGGGAGAAATATTTATGGATGATGATTTGGTGTAACAGCAACAAATAAAACGACGCTACGTACTTTAAACTTAAATGAGCAGTTGGGAATTAGACTGTTTTGTCATATGATCGATGATATGCCGTTCTTAATCAATTGTGACAAAGGGGGCATTCGGCTGCTAGATCTGGTTTATTGCACTTGTTATTACCTTGCTAATGGAAAAGAGGTTTAAAGGGTGGGACTGGCTGGCAGACAATTCAGTGTTCGAACTAATGCAATTCGTGCAAGATCTTCAACATTTCTTTGGATTTATACTGGCGGTTTGTTTACATTTAAAGCTTTTAATGTGGGATGCTTACAAATTGGGTTATTTCAATCCTTGTTTGGTTATTGGGGATGAGAAATGTCTTGGTTCTAAAGCTGTTTGTATATAAAATGTGATACAAATTTTACTTTTACACTCCACGTCTGAGCGCTTGCGCACTGATTCGTGTCCATTTTAGTTTCTGATTTAATATTTCTTGTTTGGTTTAAGATTTAAGATTTTTTTTCGCTCTATAGCACGGAAGAAACAAAAGTGTTTGAAATGCGAGCTAAGATTAATGCGACTTCTAGATTATTTTGAATTCAAAAACTCATTTCTAATGTCCGTTTTCAGTTTCTATGATTTAGGCTACTGATTTTGTACAATGGTTTTAATATTTCTTATACTTTTTTCACCTGGCACCAAACATTTGATTTTAAATTTGTCTTGTTTTCGAAATTTTCTGCCGATATTGAGCCACCCCACCCCAACGTATATCCGTAACCATACCCCCCCCCCCCCCCGGCAAATCTTATACCATCTCACGTATGCATTTCATCTAACAACTGCGATACCAATGCAATATCAGCCCCTTTCTGAAATTTTGTAAAGAATAGTACGGTTCTCTCCAATTTGGCTAGACGATTTGAAAGCGTTTTTGTATTCACCCATACGACGCTATTTTAAAGTTACAGTATTAGAGTTTTGTAGTCGTGGATTGGAGTTTTGCATTTACTGAAGGTATTCATCCCTCTATCAAGACCTTGAACTCAACGATATTGATTTCTTGTTTCTTACATCCGAATCCAGGGCGAACTCATGCTTAGCGCCGAAGTAACAGTCCATTTCGCTTATACGCCCCCTCCCCGTAGTTAAAACACAACGACAGACCCACTGTCAGGGAGTACCACGCCGCATGGGGCAGGAAATTTCGTTAGACTGTAATAATTATAATATATTGGCCTCTACCAAATTCTTAGTTTACATTTCTTCTAAAATTTGCAAAAGGAGAAAATGTCACTTGAATAATATGCATCAACTTCCATCTTGAATGTCAGTAGGTTTGTACCAGCAATGCGATTTGGGTGCGGCAAGTTAGTTGGGTTGGGCTGGAGAATTTGGAAGCCTCCAAAAACACTCCCCAATCCAACTATTTCTGCAGAATATATTCATTCCTAGACATGCCCGTATCCAGGAATTTTTTTCGGGGGGTTTTGCCTTTCGGGGGGGGGGTTGCCTGGGGGTCGGACAAAAAAGTAAAAAAAGACATAGATTAGAGGGAAAAGCCTGTAAAAATGACTATTTTTGTGTGTTTCGGGGGGGGGGGGGTCAACCCCCTACCCCCCCCCTGGATACGGCCTTGTTCCTAGACACCTCCAGAAACCTATGACTTTACATTTCTTGGGGAAGACTGCCTGTACCACACAAGATAGGCAATTTATTTGTTATATTGTATCATATTTCACTGAGAAGATTAACAAAAATCAAGGGAATTCTAAGTGACTTATTTCTTTTATGTAATAATTGTCTATATTCAAGCATTTTAATCAGTTATTCAAGTATTTAAATGTAATGGTCGACGTATTTAGTGCCATGTCGGCGCTACGAGTTGGATCAATAAACATATCTATCTATCTATATCTATTTAGTTAGATTGCAGACGTCCAATGCAGACGGTTTGGGTTTTGCTAGTTTGGTTGGAAGAGAGGACTTGGACAACTCACACATCGCTCCGCTCCGCTCCCCATATGGTTGGACTGGATGACTTGGAAGGCTCGCACAGAACTCCGCGCTGGGATCTCCTGTCCACCTATGTGTTGCATAAGTTGATCATCCCTATGATACCTATAGAAACTTATGACCTTGGCCTTATTTGTTTCTGGTATCGTAGCCCTTTCGATGGACTGAATTACGCAGAAGCCTTATACAGCCGTCCGTGCTGCGACTCCCAACTATCTTAATGCTGTTGACTTGAAAGATTAGATTTAGTGATGTTATCATCGCTAGATATTCAAGAAGTTTCATTGATTAGGCGGTGCATACTATTTTTGCTGCATGATTTTAGGTTCACATAATTTTCATGAGTTTCGTGTCTAGAAATTAGAAAAAGAACGAAGAAGATATATAGATAAGAAAATATATCTTAATAATTTTTGTGTCGTTTTTTTTTTTTTTTTTTTTTTTTTTTATTTCAAGAATTGGCATTTAGAAGACAAAACGACCCCAGAAACAGTTCCAGGAGGTCAGTTGACACTATAAACATGCCTCATTTGCTTTTTCGTAAAAAAATTATTTTTGACATAAAAAAATAAACAAGAGCTACGAGCTCATATGGCACTTGTTACGAGTAGGCACGGCTCGGTTATGTCAATGATATATCTAGTGTTTGCTAGGTGTCTTCCCACCAAGTTTCATCTCGATCCCTCCACTCATAGCGTTTTCCAATATTTCCGGTTCTCCCCTCCAGCTCCCCCCAAAAGTCACCGGAACCGGTCCGGATTTTAAGTGGGTCGTCTGAGGCATGAGGTCTTTCCAAATATCAAGTTTCATCGAGATTCGGTCACCCGTTCAAAAGTTATAAATACCTCAAGATTCCGGATTCCCCCTCCCTCCACTCCCCCAACAGTGCCCGAATCGGCTCGGTCATGTCAATGATGTATCTAGTGTTTGCTAGGTGTCTTCCCACCAAGTTTCATCTCGATCCCTCCACTCATAGCGTTTCCCGAGATTTCCGGTTAACCCCTCCAGCTCCCCCAAAAGTCACCGGATCCGGTCCGGATTTTAAGTGGGTCGTCTGAGGCATGAGGCCTTTCCAAATATCAAGTTCCATCGAGATCTGATCACCCGTTCAAAAGTTAAAAATACCTCAAGATTCCGGATTCCCCCTCCCTCCACTCCCCCCACAGTGCCCGAATTGGCTCGGTTATGTCAATGATGTATCTTCACACCAAGTTTCATCTCGATCCCTCCACTTACAGCGTTTCTCAAGATTTCCGGTTGCCCCCTCCAGCTCCCCCCAAAAGTCACCGGATCCGGTCCGGATTTTAAGTGGGTCGTCTGAGGCATGGGGTCGTTCCAAATATCAAGTTTCACAAGTTCCATCGAGATCCGATCACCCGTTCAAAAGTTATAAATACCTCAAGATTCCGGATTCCCCCTCCCTCCACTCCCCCCCCCCATAGTACCCGAATCGGCTCGGTTATGTCAATGATGTATCTAGTGTTTGCTAGGTGTCTTCCCACCAAGTTTCATCTCGATCCCTCCACTCATAGCGTTTCCCAAGATTTCCGGTTGCCCCCTCCAGCTCCCCCCAAAAGTCACCGGATCCGGTCCGGATTTTAAGTACGTCGTCTGAGGCATGAGGCCTTTCCAAATATCAAGTTCCATCGAGATCCGATCACCCGTTCAAAAGTTATAAATACCTCAAGGTTCCGGATTCCCCCTCCCTCCACTCCCACCACAGTGCCCGAATCGGCTCGGTTATGTCAATGATGTATCTAGTGTTTGCTAGGTGTCTTCCCACCAAGTTTCATCTCGATCCCTCCACTCATAGCGTTTCCCAAGATTTCCGGTTGCCCCCTCCAGCTCCCCCCCAAAAGTCACCGGATCCGGTCCGGATTTTAAGTGGGTCGTCTGAGGCATGAGGTCGTTCCAAATATCAAGTTTCATCGAGATCCGATCACCCGTTCAAAAGTTATAAATACCTCAAGATTCCGGATTCCCCCTCCCTCCACTCCCCCACAGTGCCCGAATCGGCTCGGTTATGTCAATGATGTATCTAGTGTTTGCTAGGTGTCTTCCCACCAAGTTTCATCTCGATCCCTCCACGAATAGCGTTTCCCAAGATTTCAGGTTGCCCCCTCCAGCTCCCCCCAAAAGTCACCGGATCCGGTCCGGATTTTAAGTGGGTCGTCTGAGGCATGAGGTCGTTCCAAATATCAAGTTTCATCGAGATCCGATCACCCGTCCAAAAGTTAAAAATACCTCAAGATTCCGGATTCCCCCTCCCTCCACTCCCCCCACGGTGCTCGGATCGGGGAAGTGACTATTTCCAACTTAATCATTTGGGGTCCCTGATACGCTTGCCAAGTTTTATCGTCCTAGCTTATCTGGAAGTGCCCGAACTAGCAAAACCTGGACAGACCGACAGACCGACAGACCGACGGACGGACAGAAATTGCGATCGCTATATGGCACTTGGCCGAAGGGCAAGTGCCATAAAAAGACGTTATCTGAAACTGAAAATACGAATCGGTAACTATTTCTGTGGGCCAAAGTAGCCCAAACATATGTTTCGCGAGACACAGTTCGTCCGACTTATTTCTTTTCCAAAAAATATCAATCAAAAGGATACAAGTGCAAAAAAAGTTAATTTCGCTCCACGCTATTAGATTAGATTTGGGATATGTTGGAGATAATATTTTCTGATCAAGGCAGGGTCAAAAACATTTGTATTGCAATTTGTTCCAGGTTAAACTCGAGATTGACCGTACTAGTACGGCGATCCAGCGCATAGAACTCAAAGTCTATTCTAACATCCACGAGAACCTGAGAAAAGGTACAAACGACAGAACTACTCACAACTACACAAAAGTACTTAACCTAAAGAAAAAGAGCAGAGAACTCGCAAGGCACGAATCAGAGGTGCAAACGCTCAATTTACTAACACTAAATACACGACTTTACGCTACTCAAAGATGATTTATGTTTCTGCCGCAAACAACAATCAGTCTGATTCGCAAGTGTCTTCCAGCCCAGGTTGATCGCAAATCATGGGTCATCATGTCAGGTTCTGCTACATGAAACCGATCTGGGTCAGTCGGCAGAAACTTACGATCTCAGTTGGCTAGTTTAGTTAGCTAGGGCCGAAACAGGGCCTTTGCCAATAAGAGACGAACTTGCAAGCCCGTCTTGCAACATCAAACACTAATCTGCTCTTACTCGGTGTGCTTTAACACCACAACAACAAAGCGCAGCCTATACGACATTTTGCTCTGTTTGGAACGTTCGCAACTTTAAGTTTAACCGGAAAGACAGCTTAGTTTTGTATATTCTTTTTAATTATACTGAATTATTTTGACTCTCGTTGGATTTTCACTTGTTCCACAATAGACTCTAGTAGGACGTTGAGAAAATAGTCGCGTTTTTTTGCCCAAAGAGCTCAATGGCTTCTCTTCTAAGTCCTCTGTCCTTTCTGCTAATTTGACCGTTTTTGGCCAAGGGGAGTCAGGCGCCGTTCTCCTGGACCGATAAGTCACTTCACTCGGAGTTGCCAGTCTCCTTTCTCCGCAGACCTGGGCAGAAAGGTCAAAGGCCTTGGTCCAAAAACGGCCAAAAGAGCAGTGAGGAGAAGCGCTTGGTGCAAAAAACGGGAAAATGAACCAAGGTCTCGGTAGATAGGTGGCAAAAAATGCAACTAAGGGATTGCGTCCTGACAAGGCAGCTCCACAACTGAACCGCTGAATTTAAACAAGAAAATAAACGTGATGTTTCTTCGTGAATAGCGGGTCAAGCCTATTTGAGTGAATATGTGAGCGGTAACAGAATGATCGTATCTCAGCCCTCTTCAATTAAACTCAAAAGTAATGCGGCGACCACAATAGCCTTAAAGAATACGTTGGTTTACAGTTAAAATTTAACCAGCATCGGAGTGTTTTGACCTCTTACTAATCTAATGGTAAACTAAAGGTTACCATCGTCATTCCAACCTTCATGAATAACATCAAAGTACCCTCTTTGTTCTATAAACAAATAATTAAACATGTTGGATCTACGGTGGTATCTTTTCGTAAACGACGGTAGGAGGCTGGAACACACCCAATGATCCGTTGGAATTTATCGAACAAAAAGAAAGCTGTTACTACCTCATATCCACCAGCTCTGTCCCTAAGTGTCTCCTACTTTCAGTCGTTCGACCCAGCTTGAACAAGTAAACATGCTGGAACTACAGTGACATCTTTAGTGACTACTGGTAGGAGGCTGGAACACTTCCTATAATCCGTCGCAACTAAAATCACAAAGAAACTAATACTACTGCCTATCTACAAGGTGAGTCCCTAATCTCCTCATAGTGACCATCGCGTCAGGCGACGGTGTCGTAAAGTCGAAAGGCTTAATGCTCGACTTAACTCTTGGCGAGTTGTAAAACCTCTCTCGTTCGGACTTGTCTTTTAACGCTGGACGCAACACGCCTCCAAGCACCGACGGAAATCGTACATGAACTGACGGTGTATACCGTCTACGCGAGTCGATATTACCGGAAATTTCGTCCAAGAGTTGCTCCAAAAAAGGACGGATGGGCTTGAGCTCAAAACCCGTGAGTTCAAGAAGGTCGTCCATGTCAGAATCACTGCCACCATCACTCATTCTGCCGAGGAGTCCGGTACTAATCTTATCTTCTGAAGGATACAATTCTTCCGACGCAGGAGAAGACTTCGCTTGAAGTTCAGTCACGGATCCCAGCCCAATAGGAAGACCTTCTGTAGCGCTGTTAAGCTCAATTTTAGGCTGTGCACTTGTAGTTTTCCCGGCAGGCCGGATTTCTGAAGCTTTGTTCACTGACTTATCTTTTGGAAGGGATTCCATCATCTCACATACAAACAAATCCATAGGGTTCTTTCGATTCTGCGATGGCCTAGACACACTACTGCACATGGTATCCAGAAAATCATCAAGATCGTCCTGGGTATCAGAAACATTCTTTCCAGCTGGAACCTCACGACTTCGGGATACTATAGGAAAATTACTGCACATGGTATCCAGAAAATCGTCAAAATCATCCTTAAGATCTGCATTCTTCGGTTCATCTGTTACATTACCACTCCCTAGGTCCTCAGTTAGCAATTCGTCGAAATCCACTTCAGCAGCCCGAACAGATGACGTTCTATTCCGTTCAATACTATTCCGATACGGAGAAGACTTGCCAGCTAGTTCCAACAGGTCATCCAAGTCTTGCTCCATTTTTCTAAGCTAGCACAGAAATTCTTTTTAAATAGCCTAAGAAAACAGGAATAAATCGAAGAAAGAACCTTACCTTACAGAAGTGAACAGAAGCAGAAGCAAGACAAAGTGAAACCCAGACGAACAACATGGATGAGGAACATGAAAAGAAAGATCAAGTTAAAATCTGGCTTGTACCATGCTCAAAGGATGACGTGTGAGTTGCTCCAATAGCTCCCAAGTCCTGACAGTTTAGCTTTAAGAATTTGGAATGTAGATTCAGTTACTCATTCTTTTATTAGAATTCTGCCTTGAAGACAATTTGAAAATAAAAGATAAGAAAGAAAATCCATTATAATGCTTCCAGAAATTCAACTGGTATAATGGTCATAGTAGCCATGTTTCAAATTAACATTCTAATCAATAGTACAGCAAAACGACGATTTTGGGGGTCTGGATAGCTCCACTCGCTTTTCCGCCTTGAGTCTTGCGACTGTGGCTAAAGCTCGCTTCGCTTTCCGAGTGAAAATTATTCAGAGTGAAAATCATTCCAGTTTGAGTTGAGGTTATGCAAAATCCCTGGCGCTCTCCTAGTTTTGTAAAGTGACGTGGAAAGCGAACCATGGAAAGTGAATTCGTGGAAAGTGAATTCGTGGAAAGTGAATTCGTGGAAAGTGAATTCGTGGAAAGTGACGTGGAAAGCGAACATGGAAAGTGAATTCGTGGAAAGTGAATTCGTGGAAAGCGAACATGGAAAGTGAATTCGTGGAAAGTGAATTCGTGGAAAGTGACGTGGAAAGCGAACATGGAAAGTGAATTCGTGGAAAGTGAATTCGTGGAAAGTGACGTGGAAAGTGACGTGGAAAGCGAACATGGAAAGTGAATTCGTGGAAAGTGAATTCGTGGAAAGTGACGTGGAAAGCGAACATGGAAAGTGAATTCGGCAAGCCGGCGATAAGTTGTAAAGGCGCAACGAACTTCCGTTTGCTCTGGTGCACGGCAGACTCAAGCTTTGCTTTTTGGAAAGTGAATCCGCGAGATCGCCAGAATCGCGTGGATGTGCTAACTTAATTAATGTCTCTATCATTATTTGACAATTGACAGTGCATAACCCCGATGAAAAGTTTGTAGCCTGCGTAGTAGTATGCTAGTAGTACGAAAACGTTGCATGTAATACTATGTAATAGCAAAGAATACTATCATTTAATCTGCCTCAGACTTGTCCAATCTTATGTAGTAGTATCTAGTAGCATCCTGTCTTGCCATAGTAGCATCCAGTCTTGCTAATAGTAGCATATAGTAGTGTGCAGTAACATTGTAGCCTTGAAGTAGAAGCATGTAGTAGCATCGTTAGTACTGCATGCTACTTTTTTGTACTACTTCATAGTACTATTTTGAGACAAATTTTTCATCGGGACACTATCCCTACATTGTCAGACGTTTCATAATGGATAACACGAGGATGCGCGGTTTCAACAGATACTGCGCAACAGATAACACTTCGGATGTTATCTGTTGTGTTTGAAAACGTTATGAATGAAATGTTATGCATAACACGCTTTGTTACGAAGAGCCAAAAAAACATCTACTGACTTTATTCCTTATCGTCATGATGTCGGAAAACTCAGCAGATACATTTTGGCGGTTTTTCAGTTCTTCCTGATGGTAACGCTTATTATGCATAACATTCTGAAACACACAGATAATATCCGAAGTGTTACCTGTTACGCATTATCTGTTGAAACCGCGCATCCTAGTGTTATCAGATATGAAACTTCTGACAGTGTACAATGTCGCTTGAATGTGCTAATTTATAGAAAAAAAGATAAAAGTGCCAGTAAATAATAACCTAAAAAACTAAAAATATAAAAAAAAAAGAACACCAAGACCGCAACTCAACTCCGAGAAAACCGGAATCCACTATTTCTGTTGTTCCTGAAGAAATTCCTTGTCAATATCTGAGAAGATGGCTTTTAACTGCATGATTTCCTACTGAATCCTTAATGAGCGGATTGCTCGTACTTCTACTGGCGTTTACACTTAGACTTCCCATGACAGCTGAAAACACCATCGGTTTTCGAAATGTAGAACATTCAGTATAGACGAGATGTATACAAAAAAGAAGCGGAAAATGAAACTAATTTACCTCCTAGCCTCCCTGTGTGAACCTCCTCCTCCTCAACAATTTCTTCTTGGCTGGGAATGAAGCCACTCAGAGCCTGCTGTTTGTTCCGATCATATAGAAACTGCTCTAGAAGATAATTGACAAATGAAAATAAGACACAAACTGATTCTTAACAACTGCACTGATTGTGTAACTTTTAAAAAGGAGTATGCTATGTGCTTCTCTTATACCTAATGGGACTCTATTAAGTCTTCCTACTTCTCTCAAATACGTCCTTCATAAAATCCGATGACGAGCAGACGCGCTAGAGGAACAACAACAATCACACGTGAGATCTGAGTACAAGTTATTTGACGGTTGAATAAGCGATTAGGCTTTCGCTTCATATCGAGTCGCGCATTAGCCCCATGGAAAAGTCAGCCAGCACTCAGCACTGAAGTCGGAAGCCAGAAATGACAAACTTGATGACGCTTGACAGAACAGAATTGGGTAAAGCAAAAAGAGAGGAAGAGGCATTTTAAGCAGTTTTAAACATGGTTAGGCCTAAGAGAAAATTCAAAATAGCAAAACAAACCTGGATAAACGTACACCAAGAAGTAACGTGTCATTGTCTTGATGACAGCGCACCTAGCGGCCAAAAAGAACTAATCTGAGAGGAATTTTATGAGGGGCATATAGCAAGAACATGCCACAAGTGGAAAATGCCACAGTCAAGGTTATGTGCAACTGAACACATATTTGTGTGAGGGATTCGAAACAGTTTTGTGACTTTCAAGTTTGTACTTTGACCACAATTTTAATTAAAAAGTCTGCCTTTCAAATTGGCTAGTCAGAAATAAACTAGTCACCTATAACAGAATAGACGGGGTCTGAGCCAGTGCTAGGTTTAATGTCCTACAATTTCTAGATGCGTGAGGTTGCCAAAAAACCCGATTCGTTTGAGTGAATTGGCTGGAGGTTGTCAAAAAACCGATTCGACGGAGCGAATAGGCTGGAGGTTGCCGAAAATAACGATTCTTTGGAGCGAATGGAAAGGCCACCCGATTCGCTTTAAGCGACATTGCTGGGGTCTCGAGATCGTTTTTGATTGAGGCTCAAGAAAAAAACGACACCAATAACCAACAACTTTTGACATCACAAATTGGAAAGTTTCATGGCAAGGAGGATTTACCCTAGCCTAGAAGTTGTTAGACCTCACTTACCGACACTTGGAGAGATTCCGTAATCATCATCAACAGAGTGGCCATAAACATCTTCACTTAAATCTGAAACAAGTATAAGCATTATAAATCTCATTCCTGACAGCAAGCGAACAGGTGATGAGCCCACAACCAGAGATGTCATTGTCAAGTAGTCTGGTGTGATTATTTTTTTTGTTTCAAACCTTCCAGCATTTCAAGCTAAAAGGCAACCTAAACACCATAACCTCTTCAATTAATTTGACACTAAAGTTCACTGGGCACATCAAACTACCCCAATCCCACTCTGTAACAACCTAGGAACAATGCTTGCGGCTCAGCAGCTTTTTCAACAGTTTCCTCTCTGTGATATTTCAAAGCGTAATTTTTGGGGCCAGTACATGCTCAATTTACTAGCTTGGACAAAGATAAAAGTGATGTTTATTATAATACTTATTAGATCTTTATTTTATGCATAAATCAGCTTGTATAATTCAGATTTGAATAGGCTATTTGTTTTTGAATGATTTTTGTAGCTATGTTATTTTTTTTATAAACTTATTGCATATTCTGGTACATTTTATAAAGCAAGTTAATCAAGCTTCACAACACTATTCCACTATGAAAAACTTTTAATAGGCACTTTAAAACATGGAACTTCTGATGAAACACAATCAGGTAAACTGCATCTGAGGCTCGACTTTGGTGACATCTCAAATATATCCTTTTTTATCAAGCATTGCTGGGAGTTTTTGAATTTCCTGCCACGATATCCCAGCTTGTAAGATTTGGATCACCAAAATGCCAGAGAGGTAAAGACAAGGGATAACGAGAAAACGGCCGATTTTCGTAGCGCCTTCTAAAGGAAGTTGGAAATGTTTATTTGTGAAGCATTTAATACAAAATAAAGCATTAGAACTTAGAAGTATCCATTGTGCTTTAACGATTTTTTTACATTTTTGAGAGCCTGTTCAGACTGGGTTGGATTTTTATGCGTGGAATATTTCTGATTTTCGCAGAGCTTAGATGAAAATGGGTTTGATCCAGCTGTTTATGGCATGCTAGTTTGGGCACTTCCACATAAGCTAGGACGATCAGACTTGACAGGTATGTTAGGGACCCCAAAAGATTAAGTTGGAAATAGCCACTTCCTCAGAACTTGTTTTGAGCCTGAAGAGTACCCTTGCCAAGAAGGGCCCAAATATAGCTTCAATAAAATTCGGCTGACGTATCCGTTTTCCACCATCAAATATGTCTAAACGACTATAAATCAGGTGCAAAACAGGAAGTGATTCCATGAGTGCTTTAACAGGAAACCTTCTATGCTCTTCTAATTAGGTCCTAGGGCATTAAGATATTGCTTCTTAATCTTGATAGGCAGGACCTAGTTATAGTTGCCCTGAAGTTTGCTTTTAACATTTTAAGGCCAATTTTGAGTTAACAGAATACAATTTTTGGTAAATCTTCTGTACCATTATTGCACTTTACTCTAGGCTACCATCATATAATTTCAACCTTTAAATTTGAACTGGGTCCTTAAAGAGATAGTTCCTTAAATGGATCGTTTCAGGGTCAGATAAATACAGTCTCTGCATGTAGAGTATTTAGAGGCTTCATAACAGGAATGGTCTGTATAAAATAAAAAAAAGTAATCAGTCAGAAGCCTATAGTAACCACCCAAATTAGTTTGTTAATGACGTGTGACCTACGACCGGTGACTAACCATAGTCCTAGTTTAACTGGTAACATCTTGTCAGGATACTAGCCTGTTAGACTGACATTCACCAGTCATACACAAATCCTCAATTTTTGGTCATGGTGCCCCAACGTCTGACCCTGCCCTGGAGCATGGGCATGGTGCCCCTATGAAATTTGGTTTAATTGAGACTGGCCACATACCTAAATAGGGTCTTCTTCCTGTCCCAGATCAAAAGGTACCTGATTTTACTTTCTATCCAACCTCATTTTCCAATATACAAAATGTTAGAGCACTTCCAAGATACATTGAGTTTTTTGGAGGCCAGTTTTCTTCTAGTGGGTTTATCCTATGCTTTTTCAGAAAATTGCATAGCATGGCTGAGGCAAGCATTTCAATCTGTTCACTGGAGCAAATATTTCCTTTACATTGTTTGCCTTTTATTGTATTTATTTTGAGAGACTTTTTTTTTACTCTGACTTATGACTTTTTGGCAACATAGAAAAGGACTGAGTAACGTAGTGGCAACTACATGGAAAAGGATAGAGTAAACCCACTGGGAAAGAAGTGGCCTCCACAAAACTCTCTGTATCTTGGAAGTGCATTTTGAAAATTGGAAAATGAGATTGGACAGAAAGCGAAATCAGGTATCTTTTGATCTAGGACACAAAGAAGACCCTATTTAGGTATGTAGCCAGTGTCAGTCATGTCTGTTTAACCAAATTTCACAGGGATATCATGCCCATGCTCCAGGGCATGGTGCCCCAACGTCTGGGCACCATGCCCAAAAATTGAGGATTTGTGTATGACTGACATTCACTCACTCAAAATGCACTGCCAGTGTCACTGATGAAGCCTACTTACATATCTGACAGACCTATCTAGAGAGAGAAATGAAACTTCAAGTTTGCTTCAAGTCTCCTCAGTCAATCCAGTGGTAGTGTTAAAGTATTTTCCTCTGGAAATTCGAAGATTGAGTTTCCCACTTAGAAAGACCAAGTTTGAACTTCCCGCTTATTCCCTTAGTTTAATAGTTTCATATGCTGTGTTCCAAAAATTAGTCACATAGGAGCAGCATAGGAGGACATGAAAATAATACCACAAAGCAAATGTGCAGCAAAAGCCAGACACAAGGTAAAAAAAAAAAAATAACACACAGCAGAATAAAAAAATGCTGCTAAGACTTGCAGGTAAATTTTTGGGAGCGGTAGGACGTTGGGGTCGCTTCGGGGTCTAGCCTCTAGGCTAGACAGGAGTCTACTTTTGTTCCAAAACAATCAACACTTGTTTGTACTGTTGTTCTTTATCCCCAAAATTCATTCCTTGATAGCCTACTAAAAATCTCCTTGGCAAGGACCTTGCACATGTCTGCAGCCTGGCTGGCATCCTATTTACTTGAATCAAGCAAAAAAGTAAAAATGACACTGCGATTGTGACTGTGGTGAGTGTAGATTCTCCTGCTAGTGAGAATCCTAGGCTATATAATATAAGATAGATAGATGTTCCTTCAGCCCAAGCTGAAAATGTATCTGACTTATCCATTTTGCACCATCAAATATAAAATTCTAACTAAAACTCAAATGAACTAAATTCTAATCATACCTTCTTCATAGCTCAAATTTCTAATATTTCTATGCCTTGACATGAGCCTATTTTTGTTCCAAAACAATCAATCAAAGTTGTTTGTGTTGTCTAATAAACTTAGGTATAAAACATGCGTCAAGGGATGACGAATTTCCTGTCCCTCGCCAAGCCAGCTTACTAAATTAAAAGTATTTTTTCGCTCCCTTCCAGTTCTGAAATAGACAATTCCGTCCTACATTCATTCATTCATTCATAGTGTTGAGCTAAGAATGTGTACAATATATAATTAAAAGGGGTTTCTTAAATCTTATTTACGAGATTTTTCTACTAGCAATATCCAAAAAATATAGAGAAATATTCCCTTTAGTAATACAATCGTTCTAGAACAGCCTCTTCCGCGTGAAATTCGAACAGTTTCGGGGCTCTGTTTTTGCAGGAAGTGTCTCATTCAACTGGAAACCCTAGTTGAAGCTGAGTTGAAGTAATTGATCAAACTGAAAAGAAGAGAGTCGTAAGGTGCTGGTGGCAGGGACGACTTTAATCCCTGGGATTGCCTGTTATTTCAAATGGACGTCCAAGATGCTGAAAACAAAATTACTTCAGAAATTCTTGCTTTTAATTGTTTGATTCAGGTATGATTTAATTTCTGTCTATCTACAGCTGAATTGATGATACTTTGGCTAGCTCAGAATTCAGCCTTAGGCTATAAACAGTCTACTGACTGGAGCCTATACTGTTTCTGTTGGTCTCTATTTCCTTATGCACCAATCTCTACCACAAATCCTTGATTTTTGGATACCCTATGCTAAATGCTGGGTATATCTAGCATTTAGAATATACTATGCCTAGAGCTGGATACACTATGCCAAATGCTGGATACTCTAACCCAGTAAAATATTGATGATTTGACTGAAGCACAGAAATCAAACAATCAGAATTCATCTATAGTGAGATAGGTATCCAGCGTTTGGCTTAGGATATGCCGATCCCTGGATATATCCAGCGTTTGGCAGAGGGTATCCAAAATTCAGGGGTATGTGGTTGACTGGTATGCACCCTACAGAATTAGTTTTCTAGCTTAGAAATGCGTAAGATCTTCGTGTTTTTTTTTCCAACAGTTATGCAATTTTCTTTCATATTTTTCCAAGTGCCTACATTTAAACAATGATGACGTGACAGAAAAAAAAAACTGTGTGGCCAGCCATTATGGTAACAAAGTCACCAGACAATTTTTGGGTCCTTACAGAAATTCATGTACTGGCAATGCAGCTTGTACGCTAGTATCTTGGAAAAAAACCTACAATGAGGAAGAAGAAGCTGGCTTTCTTCTGAGATATTGTTTACCTTTTTTTGGAAGTTTCTGTGGGGAGATAAGGCCAACCAAAGCTGGGCAATTGAATTGGATGACAAAAATAGTATAGGCTCCAGTATCTGTACCACTGTTGTAGCTTCCCACCTCGAACGTTTTGCCTGATCTGGTCATTGTTGTTGTTTCTTACCTGGGATGTTTCTTCTTTTCTGGTTGCCAAGTAATCTTGTGAAGCTGAGGTCTGTCCCAGTATCTACATAACCTGCTGGGGTTTCTGTCAATTTGGCTGCTATAGTGCTCTCCTAAGCAGGAGGTTTGCCTCAATTTTGCAGTCATTTGATGATTCTTATGATCTCCTCAAAAACCTCTATGTTGGAGGTTTGGCAGACCTAGGAGTTCATTTCACTGCAAAAATGGGGCAAACCTCCTGCTCAGGAGAATATTAGAGCAGCAGGATTGGCAGAAACCCCACAGATAGCAGGCTATTTAGATAATGGAACAAACCTCAGATTTAGGAGATTCACTTGACAGCCAGATCAAAAGAAACTTCCCAGGTAATAAACTAAAACAGTGGCCAGATCCAGTCTACCACAAATCCCTAATTTTTGGATACCCTATGCTGAACGCTGGGTATATCTAGCATTTAGCATAGCCTATGCCTAACGCTGGGTACCCTATGCCAAACGCTGGATACCTGTTGGTAACCTAACCCTGACCTACCTCAATAGAAAGGAGTTCTGATTGGTTGATTTTTTAGCTTCACTCAAATCATCAATATTTTACTGGGTTACAGTATCCACCACCTGGCATAGTGTATCCAGCGTTAGGCATAGGGTATGCCAAACGCTAGACATATCCGGCGTTTGGCATACGGTTTCCAAAAATCAGGGGTTTGTGGTTGACTGGCCAGATCAGGAGAAATGTCCATGGTGGGAAACTGCAACAGTAGTATAGAATGGCTACAAACAATTATCATTCTCACAGTCTTCATTTATCCACTATACAGATCGCATTGGAATGATGTTGCTTTAATGCCTAAGCAACTGAGACCATTCTCTGTCTTACCTTGTATTGGATGGTAGCCTCTTCTCTAAAAATTCTTGCTTAGGCTAGGGCACTCTCAGCAATAGCGCGCATTTGCTATTTTAGTAATGCCAAAAGACAAATTGGAGGAATTTTTCCTATCTGTTTTTCTATTGGTTTCCATGAAAACTGCTTCGAAAATATTTAAAATGCACTGTTGCATTCAGGACTGAATCATCTGTTTAACCATCCTTGGAAATGTTGAAACCTTTCATTTTATACTTAGGCTATAGTTACATGCAAATCAAGCTATGTAAAAACTAACTGGACTTGCTTAGAAAAATTTATTGATAAACAGCAAGGACTGAATAGCATTTGTTAATCACACATGTTAATCCCCTATTCTTGGCACTTTCTATATCATATTTGAACTTTCGTTTCTAATCGATGTGCAGCTTCATCCGAATTTTTTCCTAAAACAAGTTGTAATCCTTTATTTTTATACTTGTAATCACATCCAAATCAAGCTATATAAAAACTATCTGGACTTGCCTAGACAAATTTGTAGATACCAAGGACTTAATAACCATCATTAATCACACAAGTAAATTGGCCATTCTTAGGACTTGAGAATCATATTCACACTTTCATTCGTAATCCATGAGCAGCTTCCTCCAAACCTTTTTTCTTCAGTTCAATTCAGTTCAGTTCTATTTTATTAAATTCAATATAAATGAACGAAATAAGATTCGACCCCTACAAAGCTACATGGGCGACTTGGAAAAAGACTTTTCTAATTATTTTTTTAGGAAATACGTGGCTTTAATGGTACATATGAAGATCTTCTAGTTCTTAACAGAACTTCTCGACAGCAGTTGAAGTATGCTACTGACCTATTAGAGGAGCTTGAAGCCCAGAGTCAACCAAGCAAAGCTGTTGCAGAATCATTTAGGGAACAGCTAACCAGGTAGGCAAGTAGGCAAGGAACTGCTTTGCACACTTTATTTTCCCTCTTTGCACGATGGAGAATTGATCTTTTGACTCCAAGAGTGTCAGCCGTTTGCTACTTGTGGGCTGGGTTTTTTTTTTTTTTTATTCTCGGTATCCTGACAAATGTGAACTGCAACCTCATTCTGGAAGTTACTAAAAATATTAAACCATTCAAACTTCAAACAGAAAGTTTAGTTTGGGTTGAATAACCTTTTTTGATGAATAAACACTACTGTTTTATGGACATTTGTCTGGAACTGACATACCGAATGGCAAGAGGTAGGCTACATCTTTCTGTTAGTTTTCATACCAATGATTTAACTTACAATCTGTTCTAGAAATTTCTGATGTATATGGACTACAAAGTGCTGTGACTTCTGTGAATAGAAGGGAGGGGATTGGCATGATAGTGAAAGTAGAGAAGACCCATGTGTCACATGTTGTATATGGGAATCTAGTCTCGTCTAATCTTGTTAGGTGAATCAGGAACTCGTAGGTTGAAAAGTGACTAGAAAATAGTTCTGTTAGTAGCCAAACCATCATACATCAGAAAATTTTGGTTTAGTAACAAAGATCATGCAAATGCTATTTAAGCTGGACAATAACATTTTGACGAGGTTCAGGTATCAAAGCACTACAGCAACAGCGAGCCTTTTAGGTTAACTTCTAATTTATCTTTTTCTTGCAGTCTGCAAAGTTCATTCAGGCAAGCAAATGTGACAGCCCAGCAAGCAATCGAATTGAAGGACAGATCTGCCTTACTTTATACCACACCTTTGACTGCTGGTACAGTGTAAGTACACCAGATCCTGATGTTGTTTCGACTTCAAATGTTGGATATTTGGAAAGAATCATGGTCACACAGTAAATAACGCTACTCTAGTCCACCAGACTGGTGCTTCACCTTGAACTCCGCGCTTTTAAAGAAATCATTTCGCGAGGTGACGTTGGGGCGCAAGCTCATGGATGCTCGACCGCTATATGCGATTTGCTTCAAGACAGAAATACATGCACCAGACAAAAATACTCTAGTTTAGGTAAAGAGAGGGTAGCGTAGGCTATTGAACAGCAAATAGCGGGTAATCATTATGTTGTGATCTATGGAGGCCAAAACGGCCAAAACGGTGGGGCGCAAGCGATTTGCTTCAAGACAAAAATACATGCACCAGACAAAAATACTCATAGCGGGTAATCATTATGTTGTGATCTATGGAGGCCAAAACGAAAAAACAGAGTATATGTAGTAGTAGTAGTAGTAGTAGACAGGTTTAATAGAAAAACTTGGCAGCATCGCTGATTTGCGCTTCTTTACAACATCCAAAATCAAACTACACTTGTAAATATAAAACAAACAAGAAACATTAACTCTTATTGTACATATCGACGAAAGCCGGGACGAAAGAATTACCATATCGGTTTGTTCTTGCATTAACTGGAACTAACTTATTTTGCTTTCTCGTTCTTGATGGTGGAGGTTGATCAGGTAGAATGTCTCGGTGCTGAGTTTTAGAAAGCAAGAACTTTCCAAACCTCGTTATCAGAGATTCGTACCGGTTTTGGAGTAACGGCAGTCCTAGCACTTCCAGAGCCTTTTCGTAGGGGATGTCACGGCGGCCCAAAATAATCGATACAGCTCGCTTCTGAACCGATTCAAGCTCCTGACAAAGATACACTGTTCTAAGTGCTGACGGCGCCCATACAGGGCAAGCATACTCCAGAATGGGGCGGACGTACGTTAAGTATGCAGACTTAATACTCTCTGTGTTCGCACTGAACCTACGCATACCGTTTAAAGTCTGTAGACTAGCGTTTGCACTTTTAACCACGTTTTCAATATGTGCGGCAAAGCTGAAGTCATTGGAGAAAGTGACTCCAAGGATCTTGATACTGTTTGTTAGTGGAAATGGAACATTTGGCTCCATAACATCACTTTTTAGCGGGTTAAAGCGATGAACAACACGTGAAAACACTGAAACACAATAAAACACAAAATAATCTATGCATGGCACTTACGAGAGGACAGAGTGTGTTGACTAAAGTAGCTGGAATCTGCGCTGTCACTGTCACCGCAGAAACATATATTATTTTTCGGAATCCTTTGAGGTAAAGAATTTAAAGACTGGCAAAAGATACAATAGTTAGAGTGACATGGTTTGATGGGTAAGGAAGGGAACTTTGTCGATATAGAATTCAAATCATCTTCGACCTATGGGGACCCGGGAGTAGTATGATCTTGCATAGTCGCTTGTGATTGGCAATGTCGATTGTTAAGATGCCGGACCTCCCTCTTTTTCCGCTTTTGCCAGGATTGGCGGGGCTTAATGGTACGCTTAGGCTAACAAGTCTTCCCAGGTTTGCACATGCATCGTAAACTCTGTTCTCTATTCGTGATTGATCCCTGACCATCTGTCCGAACAGTAACAGGCAGTTGCTAACACTTTTTGCTGATACAGTAACATTGGAGGGATATCATCACAGGAGCGTGTATACGGACCAACTATTAGTATTTCCGTTGAGATTACTCGTAAGTTGTAGGATTAACCGAATCTACCGACTAATAGGAGCACTGGCCTAACGCGGATTCATTTGAGATAGACGTAGCAACCTTTCGGCGGGTAGCTATCAGGATTTAGAGGGACTCGTACAGCGAATATCATAAACAAAAGGGTAAAGGTAAAGAATTTAAGTAGTGGCGGACTACTTAGAATACAAAGAAAAGTGCTATACGAATTTTTAACAAAAGGGAGGGAAATTAACCCATTAGCCCAGTGCTCCTAGTAGTCGATATAACCAGGGTCAAACTTCACCCAAGGTAGGTTGTTCTGGTGTTTCCTTTCTTTGTTCTCTTATTTTTGGGACCCCAAAACGTAAGTGGAGTGGAGGGCTACGAGAAAAATTCGTATAGGATATTTGTTTGTGTTCCAACTAGTCCGCCACTGTAAGAAATTTCGTATAGGAAATCCCGCGTTGCCGACTAGTTGGCTACGAGAAAAATTCGTACAGGATTTTTGTTTGTGTTCCAACTAGTCCGCCACTGTAAGAAATTTCGTATAGGAAATCCCGCGTTGCCGAATAGTTGGCTACGAGAAAAATTCGTATATCATTTTTGTTTGTGTTCTAAGTAGTCCGCCACTTTAATAAATTTTGTATAGGAAATCCCGCGTTGCACGGAAATCATATAGGAGAAAAGTTTGTAGCCAACTAGTTGGCATATATACAAATGAAATCCAAAGGCTAGAGACTACCTTACCTCAGTTAAATAAATTAACTAAGAATAAAACTTACCAGAATGACCCTAAACGTCTTCCCCTCAACACCGCCAAATTCAGAGCATAGAGGTACTGGCCTCTACTCTCTTTCCCAGATCGGCAGGTTGGCTTAAATAAGAAAAATTCCTATAGGAACGGAGGATGATTATCGAACTATTTGGCTAAAATAAGAAATTCCTTTAGGAGCGGAGGATGATTATCCAACTAGTTGGCTAAAATAAGAAAATTCTTATAGGAACTGAGGATGATTATCCAACTAGTTGGCTTGAAATAAGAAAATTCATCAAGGAATGCAGAATTACAAAACTAGAAAAAGAGAAATCTGCATAAAGAGACCTTGATTATTCAGTTAGATGGTTGTTAGTTCATTGAGTATTAGACAAAGTGGCGCATAGTCAACTAATGGGGTCGAGATCCTAAAATTCCTATGGTTATCCAACTAGTTGGCTAAAATAATAAAATTCGTATAGGAACGGAGGATATTATCCAACTAGTTGCCTTGGAATAAAAAATTCATCAAGGAATGCAGAAATTCTCGAAAATGAGAAATCTGCATAAAGACACCGTGGTTATTCAATTAGATGGTTGTTAGTTCATTGAGGATTAGACAAAGTGGCGCATAGTCAAGTAATGGGGTCGAAATCCTTGTTGAGACTGAAAGCTGTTCCGACTAGTTGGATGTTTTCTGAAATTCTTATCCGTGTCCGTACAATCGGACTAGTTGAATATTTTCCAAAATCTCTATCCAAATTCATGCAATCCGACTAGTTGGATATTTTCTATAATCCCTATACGAGTGTGAAATTTAGCCAACTCGTTGGGCATAAAGTTTTCCCTTATACGATTTCTCGTCGTAGCCAACTAGTTGGTAATGTGGGATTTCCTATACGAAATTTCTTACGGTAGCGGACTAGTCGGCAACGCGGGGTTTCCTATACGAAATTTCTTACAGTGCCGGACCAGTTGGACCACCAACAAAAATCCTATACGAATTTTTCTCGTTGCAACTAGTCGGCAACGCGGGATTTCCAATACGAAATTTCTTACAGTGGAGGACTAGTTGGAACGCAAACAAAAATCCTATACAAATTTTTCTCGTAGCCAACTAGTCGGCAACGCCGGCTTTTCCTATAGGAAATTTCTTACAGTTGCCAACTAGTTGGCTAGTGACCGCGAGGTGTATATGTATGATTGGATATTCAGATTTGTATACTTATACGACAATTTCTTATATTATCCAAGTAGAGGTGTCCCGAGGGATACCTTTGACTTCGTAAAAGTTTTCTTGCCCCGACAAATAGTTCTCCTGGAATCCGGCCAAAACCTGATTTTTTTTTAAACTTAAAGTTTGATCTGAAGTCAATCACAGGTTCGATAGAGGGGTAAGGAGATCTGCTGGATTCGGTTTTGAGCTTTAGTCTTTTGCCGGATAAGTAGTTCTCCCGGAATCCGGCCAAGACTGAAAACTTGGAAGAAGTAAGGCAGGAAGTTTTGATCAGTTTCGTCAAAGTAGATATGACGAATAGGGGTAAACAAACATACATGCCGAATCCGTGTTTGAACTTGTTTTTCTCAGATGGTTAGCGCCATATGCTGTTTCTAAGCCTTAGTAGTAAAAATGTCCAAGGAGTCTGGCGAAGACCCCATCGAAACCTTTAGTCTTGTTGGGTGAGGGTTCATTTTTTGTTTTGTTTGTTCCATTATACGGTTTCAGTTTTCCCTATGAAATTTTTTTTTGTTTTTGGTTATACTCCATTGTATTCTCTTCAAGTGTATGATAGGTCAGAAATAAACTATTTTATGATCTTGAGCGCTCGCTCCATTCCATGCTCGCGAGGATTTACATCATCAGAGAAGTGAGTCTGAGCCAATAGGATAAACAGTTGGCCCAAATCTGTAATACAATGACAGTGTTCTTTCTTAAATATGCAGAATTTTTTCTTTTTCAGGAAATCAGCACAAGGTCGCAGTGAGATCCTCAATGAGTCGTCAAAAGCTGTTGACCAGCTGACTGGACTCCGACAAAGACTGGCAGATATCACAGAACACAACAGGAAAACCATTGAAACATTGGGTAAGATTATTTCCTGTCGCTCTAGTTATTAAAAGACACCTCTTGCTTATTCTGTCCTATACTTTATCAGCTCCCTTATGGAATTAGAAGCTTTTGAAGTCGCCTCCTTTCGCCATTGTTAGGTTTTGGACCTACGGCATATTAGCACTTTTTCGTCCGTGCCGGGTTTTGACAGTCACGCAACGCAGACTTCGCTGAAAACTTTAAGGTCCCCAGACAACTCTTTTACATATGGACAAGGGAAGCTTCAAAGTGTTGTTTTTCATTTGGGAGACATGGAGGCCGTCATGTCTATCTTCTTCCTTCGTTAGTGGATCGTTCGTTAGTGGATTTTTCATGTCAGTTTATTTATTTATTTCCCTCGGAACTGAGGAGTACAAAATAATTTATAAAACAGAACTATGCCTAAACCATCTGGTCCGTTCAAATGACACATAAATACTATAGAAAATACACACTATTTTGACAAACGTTCGTTGTGTCTTTGTTGTTTTTTTCTCTCCTTCTTTTGTTTTATTTGTTTGGTTAGTTTCCCTTAAGAATATATGAATAAAGAATAAGCCCCGCCCATTGGCCTTATGGTGGCGCCATAACGAGTTAAAGGTGTTTACTATTTTTTTTAATGAATAAAACTGCTCGGTTTTCCCACATTTTAACCACGGCGTGTTCAGTTTTCAAATTTTGCGTCTAGCAGTCGCGTCGGAGAGCAGGAAGGCTGTAAAGATTCGAGAGGCGCTAACAAGAAAATCTAATTTTTTACGTGGCGAGTAGAGGTAGGTGCCCACAGAACGCAAATTCGCGTTCGCCTAGGCGAATTTGACGTCGCTAGCGGAAAAAATTCGATTCGCTAGGCTCAAATTTTGCGCCGCGCCGTTTCAACTCCAAGTTGAATTATTTTTGCGTCGTCTACTTTCGCGCTGAAGAAATCCAGGAAATCAACAATCAACCTGGCGAAAGTAGAGGATGTAACCAGATATAGAGTATATAGGCATAAAGTTGACTTTTCACCCTATTTTCGTTCTAGTCCTACGTATCGTGTCCTGGCGAGTTCGTTCGCGTATTCGCTGCCAGTGGGGGTGTACGAAACGATTTGCTGAGCGGCGTGAAAGTAAAAAGCTCGTTGGCGGAAAATATTCGCGTTCTGTGTGCACCTATCTTAACGGTATTTCCGAAAGTCAGCATTTCTGAGCCATTTCATCCTCATTTCTTGTAAGAGTATGCTTTAAGATATAGTTGAACAGAGTAAAAGGGACCCCTCCCATGGGCCCGATTTGCCAGGGGAGGGGATTTTGTTTGTATGAAATTAAATAGGACTTTCCAGAAGCCTAGGAAGGAAGGGGGGGGGGGGGGTGGCGGGCTTTTCCCCGGAGTCCAGATTCCAAAGTCAAATAATTAAATACTCCACCGGTCACGTCACAGAGATCGTAGTTACCACGCTAACTACGCTCCCGAGCGTGGTAAGCAAATAGTTGCTATTTGAGAAGGATGGAACGGTCAGCGTAGTAACTTTTTACGAGGCTGCGACGAAAATATTAACCAATAGTTACTATTGTTAGAAGTGTGGAACACGCTCTTAGTGTCCGTGATGGTACATGCACACCAGGCGACTAGGTTGTCGCGGCCGTATTTGTTATATTTACATTACAAAATTGAAAACAAAAAATCAGCTTTCCCGTACAAACTTGACATGTATTTTGGGGAGGTAATGAACAAAAAAGACGGAATTCTGGGGCTCGTCCAAGAGTTTTCTTGAAGGACCCGTCGTGTCTATACTGTCAATGCAACCTACTTCCGTAATTGCATTCATGTTGTTCCTGACGTCCGCAGACCCAAATGTCATGTTACGTTGTAAGCCCGCTAAGATACCACACTAATATTTGCACTTGCCGAAATTCACTATTTCCATGCGCATTGTGCTCCCGACTAGCGTTCGCGTACCACGCTATTAATGCGTAAACCGGTTATCTGAGTTTTGCCGAGTGTTGCTACTAGTCAATGGGCCTGGGAAAAGGCTAAAACCAGACAAAGCCGTCGACAATTTCTTAACAGCAGAACGTACAGTCTTGCAGTATTCAAATAGTTTTAAATATTGGAACGTAAACAGTGCAAAGTGTGCTTTAAATAATTTTTTTTATATAAATGCTAACTCAACTGCAAGATGGTGTTTTCTGACGCTGTGATTTGCTGTTTTCTTGTGGGCTCTTACGAAAGTTTCTTATGTTGCTAACACGCGCTCTGGTCGGCCGGGTTTTCTACACTTTCGTCATCAGTTTAAAAAATCTAAAATTTTCCGTTTGGAATTGATCAGTAAAGTGCAGAAAATCCGTTCAGGAATTCGGTCCGGGAGCACACCCGACCCGGATTGTGTGTCCAATGCATTATGTAGTTAAAACTAAAGAGTGTAATTGCACACATGGCGAAAGTTATAGTAGAGCGGCAGAGCCACCTGTCCTGTTTCGTAAAGAAATCAATCCTTCAACCTCATTTCCTGTTTTAGCTGTGTCTTCTTCAGTTGTTGTGCAGACAAACGAAGAATTCAAAACGATGGGTGGCTACATAGCTGTAGCGCGGAAGCTACTGACCAAATATGATCGTCGAGAGCTGACGGACAAAATCGTTCTGTTCCTCGCATTTTCCTTCTTTCTTGCTTGCTGTCTTTACGTTGTGAAAAAAAGGTTGTTCTAGTCCACCCTGGTAAACACAGACTGCGCGTTTCCATGAACACGCTGCGTTTTGCGACAGCACGTGTCTGTCCTGACCGTTATTGTGCGTGAAAAATTAGCAGCGTCTCCGCCTCCGGCAGAACGTAACGCAATGGACGCAGTCTGTGAATTAGGTTGGCAGGTTTTTATGGCACTTGAGCTTACTCAAGTGCCATATAGCGATTGTAATTTCTGTCCGTCAGTCGCTCTGTCGGTCCCGGTTTTGCTAGTTCGGGCACTTCCAGATAAGCTAGGACGATGAAACTTGGCAGGCATATCAGGAACTGGACCAGATTAAATTAGAAATTGTCGCTTCCTCGATCCGACCATCTGGAGGGGAGTGGAGGGAGGGGGAATCCGGAAAAAATAGGAAAAATGAAATATTTTTAGCTTACGAACGGGTGATCGGATCTTAATGAAACTTGATATATGGAAGGACTTCGTGTCTCAGACCCTCCATTTTAAATCCAGACCGGATCCGGTGACACTGGGGGGAGTTGGAGGGGGAAACCGGAAATCTTGGAAAACACTTAGAGTGAAGGAATCCGGATGAAACTTGGTGGAAAGAACAAGCAGAAGTCCTAGATACGTGATGGATATAACCGGAACGGATCCGCTCACTTTGGGGGAGTTAGGGGGGGGGGGAGAAGTCCGAATTTTTAGTGATCCCACGAGTTTGGTGCTTCCTGATGTGCTGGGACGCTGAAAATTGGCAGGCACGTCAGGGACCCGACCAGATTAAATGGGAAATAGTCATTTCCCCGATCCGACCATCTGGGAGGGGGAGTGGAGGGAGGGGGAAGCCAAAATGTGTGGTATTTTTATCTTGCGAACAAGTCATCGGATCTTGATGAAATTTTATATTTAGGATGACCTCGTGTCTCAGACGTCCCACTATAAATCCGGACCGGATCCGATGACACTGGGGGGAGTTGGAGGAGGGAACCGGAAATCTTGAGAAACGCTTAGAGTGGAGGGATCGGGATGAAACTTGGTGGAAGAACAAGCACAAGTCCTAGATACGTCATTGATATAAGCGGACCAGATCCGGGCACTCTGGGGGAGTTGGGGGGGGGGGGGGGGGGTCCGGATTTCTAGCGATCCCGCGAGTTCGGCATACTTCCTGATGTGCTAGGGCGATGAAACTTGGCAGGTATGTCAGGGACCTGAACAGGTTCACTTGAGAACAGCCGTTTCCCCGATCCGAGCATAGTGGGGGGAGTGGATGGATGGGGAGTCCGGAATCTAGTGGCGTGTATAACTTTTGAACGGGTAATCGGATCTTGATGAAATTTTATATTTAGGATGACCTCGTGTTTCAGACGTCCCACTATAAATCCGGACCGGATCCGATGACACTGGGGGGAGTTGGAGGAGGGAACCGGAAATCTTGAGAAACGCTTAGAGTGGAGAGATCGGGATGAAACTTGGTGGAAGAACAAGCACAAGTCCTAGATACGTCATTGATATAAGTGGACCAGATCCGGGCACTCTGGGGGAGTTGGGGGGGGGGGGGGGGGGGGGGGGTCCGGATTTCTAGCGATCCCGCGAGTTCGGCATACTTCCTGATGTGCTAGGGCGATGAAACTTGGCAGGTATGTCAGGGACCTGAACAGGTTCACTTGAGAACAGCCGTTTCCCCGATCCGAGCATAGTGGGGGGAGTGGATGGATGGGGAGTCCGGAATCTAGTGGCGTGTATAACTTTTGAACGGGTGATCGGATTTGAATGAAACTTGTATGGTGGAAAGAGCTATCGCCTCGGATGATCATTGTTAAGTCCGGGTCGGGTCGGGTTATACCTGTGGGGATGGGGGGGGGGGAACCGAAAACTCAAGAAACGCTTAAAGCAGAGGGATTGGGACGGAATTTAATGGAGAGAACAAGCAATAGGCCTAGATCCGAATTTGACGGAGCCAGATGGTTTCGGGCCTCTGTGGGGGGGGGGGTAGAGGGGGTTTCCTGGAATACCGGTAGTCGGGGGTTAGAATAGTTCCAGAAGTACTAAGACAATGAAACTTTGCAGGCATATTAGCGACCCGACTTAATTGACTTATTTATTTAAACTAGGATACGACCAACTAGGGTCAAACAAATGGGTGATAAGAATCGATGGCCTCGACATGTAAAAGATGCGTTCGAACAAATGCGACCACGGTTGGGGGAATTGGGGGGGGGGGGGGGGGGAGGGACTTTTGACATGCACAAAAACCAAACGAATGGCCCGAATAAGATGCAAGTTCGACAGTGCCGAGTTTATGCGGCCTAGATTTGTTCTTTGGTTTCCGGGCCGGATGCGGCCAAGGTAGGGGGGGGGGGGGGGGGGGGGTACTGGAAACTTGCAGATAGGCTATGCTCCAATTTCAGTGAAACTTGATGGACAGGAAGAGGGAATTAGGAGATATGACGTTTATGTTTTCAAGTCCTGTTCGGCCACAGTGGCGGGAATTGGAGGGAGATTGCCGGAAACTTTGAGGCTAGCATAGGAGTCAAACGAGTGCATCAGTTTAAATGAAACATAGAACTTAGAGAGAGCATATACCCTAGATGACCTATTTTGGGCAAGGATCCGGATCCGACAACGTTGGTGGGGGGAGGGGGTACCAGAATTTTCTAAAAATGCTCAGACTCGACCGAAACTTTAGCGGTGGTATAAAAGAAGATACTTTAGATGATCCATTTTTTAGTCCGAACCAGATTCGGCCACGGTAGGGGGAGATGGAGGGAGTACCGGAAATATTGTAGCACGTCTAGGGATCAAACTAGTGGATTTATTAGACTGAAACTTGGAAGTTTGAACAGTCATGTGCATTTGATAATCGAGACGATGCCGGAACTGCTTAGAAGTGAGTGAAACAAACTATCCTACTTCTATTTCCAAACCGCATTTTTGGATGGCGGGTGTATTTTATCACGTTCTCATCTACTTTCTTGTACTGCCTACTCGTAACAAGTGCCATATGAGCTCGTAGCTCTTGTTTTGTTTGTTATTTTCTATGCTCGCGGTTTTGATTCAATTAAAAGTAGTACGATGGTGGAATTTAACCAGCTTTGAGCAAACGTGGCGTCGCTAGAGGAGAACAACTGGGGCCTTCCCATCCTCATTTTCGTTGCCTATGACAATATTACTTGAATGTCCGTCTAAGCCACAGCCCTTGAAAGGGTTGCGATATTTTATTCAGGCCTGGTGATTCTTCGGTTGTATTACCGGTACTGTCCGTAGTGTCCGCAGACGGGACCGATAGCCTTACACTTGGGGGTGCGGAGGGGGTTAAACAAAATCAAGGTGTGAAAAAAATGTGGTTAAAATAATCAGTGTCACATTTCATCTGACCAATCATTGATGATCGATCGATCTGATTGTAAGGATGATGCTGATTTTATATCTGGACAGTTTTTCCGCAGCATACGGTGAACAACTCGGGGTCCGGCTACCCCCCCCCCCCCCCCAGACATGTCTAGACGTGCTGATAACATTTTGTTCATGAAAAGTATATACAGAGGTGAGCGAGCCGCCGTCACGCGTTTACATTGAACACGCGTGTCTAGGGAAATTCCTCAAGTGCTCGCGGTCAAAACTGCAATTTCTAACAAGATTTTCTTTTGCTATTTATTCGCATTCGGGGGGGGGGGGGGGTCCGTCCCGTAGCTTTTTTTTGCCAGGGAGTTTCCACCCAGACCCGACTAGCTCAGAAAATGGAGATTTCGTCGAGCTAGAATTTCTCAATCAGGTTGTCGATTTGGAGCCTGTAGAGCGAGAAGATCTACTAAACCTTTTCTTTCGATGATTTTCTCACCAGAGTCGATAGTTGAATCGGATCCATGAAACTGGCGTGCGCTGTGACATCACAAGATCGGCACTGGCAGACTAAGCATCGCAATCACGGTCAGTAGCACCAAGAACAAATATGCCAATAGAACCTCTGTCTTTGATCCCATGCAGCGACTATGGATACCCCGACAAACCTGAGCTGAGCTAGAGGTAGGCTACTTGCTGAGCTCCCAGTTGATGACCCTTACTTCCCTCTTCGGCCCTGCGCATATAAGAGGAAAATGCAGGATGCGTGTTGACCCGCTCTGCAGCACGTCACAATGATAAACAAACCAATCGATTTTTACTTTGGAAAAAAAAATCCGGGCCTTCACTGCGATATAGCTGTTAGTAGCGTTAACGAATTGCGATGTTCCGGGTAGGTCCTACCCTCCGCTCTCTTGCATCGGGCAGGGTATAGGGATCTATTCGACTCTGTATGGTCGTACTGCACAGATAGGGAGACGGAGTTCTGGTGTTTATTGGTTTTTGGTAACATACTTACCTCATCATTACAAGTATGCCGATACGAATCCGTTCTTTTAGAATTTTACGTAATACATTCAGCCTTTTACGAAAAAACTCCAGAGCTCTTATTTTCTAACGAATCTGAGTGTCTCGAGCATCTTTTGAGAAAACTTGCTAAAATGATGGTTTGCCTGGACAAAACGCGCCCAGATGAGTTTGTTTATTTTGATTTTGTTTTTTCCTTTGTATTTCATTGTAGATTTAGTAGCATAATTTTTTTTACACGGTCAGCTAGTTTTAAAAGAAAAAATTTAAAGGAAAGGATTTATTAAGGTTGTAAAGATGGGATGGAAGTGTAAAGATTAGAAAGCAAAAAATAAAAATATGACATTAAGAAAATAAACGTAGAGATAGAGGAAAGTGTAGGTGACGCTAAATAGATAGGCCGGCACGCGTGATCACATTTTTTTAAGATTGATAAGAATGTTTGGCGCCACCGAGGGTAAGTGGAAGCGTAGTCACCTGGCCAATTCATACTGGACAGGAAGCACAGAAAAGATACTACGCGGCATTAATAAAAAAGAAAAAAAAATACGGTCAGCTATTTATTTGTATGTAAGTGTGTGTGTTTGACTGACATGCTGTTCTTTCTTTTATAAATTACTTTTCAGTTTTGAAGGATTCATATAAATAATATTAATAAAATAAAATAAACCAAGAATTCTGGGGGTCGCACAGCCGTAAAAACAAGAAACGATAGTTGAAGATCAAGTGATAATTTCAGCCTTACTGCTTGTCATTTGTTCCTGATTAGCTCTCACGAGAACGGTCACTGATGGGGATGATTTGTCGCATCCCTAGGTGATCGAGTATTTATCTCCTCCTGCCGTACATCATCTGGCTCCTGATTGGTTTAGGACCCCATTAAGACTGCATTCACAGAACCGGAGAACTGTGTTATCTTTTATACTTACGATAGTTACGATTCAGATGTTAAACTCAGAGGCGTTACTAGCCCAAATGTTTGGGGTGTTTCAAGGTATTTGAAACACCCCAGCCACTGACTGGCTGGTCATTTTTACTGACTGCTTTTGCAGATAAAAATGACTATTATAAAGAAAAACGACTGTGTTGACGAAAATGATTTTAATAAAACAACTATTTTAAGAAAAAATCGTCTATTTTTTCGAGAAACTGAATGTTTAAAGGAAATTCGACTGTTTCCAAGAAAAAAATCGACTGTTTTTACGAAAAATCGCGGCGCTTCGCACCGACTCGGCTGTTTTTTCCCGACTGGCCGACAATATTCGGGGGGGGGGGGGGGGGGCGCCCCCCATATTTAACTGAGAGTTATAGGCCAAGGGCTAAGCTTTCACACCCTTTTGCAGTGGTAAGTAGGACTCTTACTTTCCCAGAGATTGACAGTGAACAACAGGTTTATTGGATTCACGGAAATACGAACACCCGGTTGACCGACTTTCCCTCGCACCTAAGAGAACTGGATTTTAACTGGGAAATATGTATGTTCGGTTACTAAGTTTGCACTACTCTTAAGCGTTCATTTTCCACACCCGTTCGAACTGGTATGAACAAAACGATTTCTCACAAAATTATACCTATTTTATTCCCAAATCACTGGGGTGGCTTGTAGACGAACTTTCGGGACTTGAGGACGCTGAACTTGTGTCTCTTCAAATAGTAGGTGACGGAAATCAACAATGAGAAGATGAAGATAGCCTGAAAAAGGGACACAGATGACAGAAGTAAAAGCACACTAAAGAAAACTGGCATCATTATAACTGAGAACCCCACAATTCCCGTCTCCTCTTAGTCTCGAACTATTCATGCTTTCTACCCCATCTCCCTGGTTTCTTCAACAATCTTTGTTCCCGACAATTCAGATTTCCCTTAGTTTCACACACCTTAATTCAGTTCGGCAAAGAGTACTCACCGGTCTCTTTTATACTTGTGGACATATCTGTTAATGAATCTGTAACGAAGGGGCTGCTAAGATTAGGTTTGCTGCACTTGTTGTTACCCAGCTAATTAAAAAGAGGTTTAGAGGGGCAAGAGATATTCAGCAATGAAGCCGTGCTCTGGATTTCTAAATGTGGATTGTTTATACAAAAAGCTTTTAAACTGCCTAAAAAACTTCGTCGTAATCTTTCCTTAACCGGGGCAAAATAAATTGGGTTAGTTTCATACGTGTTTGGTTACTGGGGATGCTGAATGTCTTGGTTCTAAAGCTGCTCGCATATAAGATTTGACAAACTTTTACTTTCACGCTCCACGTTTGAGCGCTTGTTCACTTGCTTGATTAGTGCTAGTGTGGGTGCGGACTAACCAGCACCTGCTCTGGATGGAGGTTTCGATGATGTCACCATTGCGACAAAAACGCGCTATAAAGCAAGAACCGAGCACCGCGAAAAAACAGAAGCCTCCCTGAGTACAACGAACCGCACCTAATATTTCGGCATTTTAACTTTAGTTCGATAAACAATAGCAGCCATAGACACAAAATTCCCAAAGGAAACCCCCTTGACAATAGAGCATACAACAAACACAACACAACAAAGAAGAAGCACAACAACAAATCGAATAAACAAACTTGTATAATCGTATGCAGGGTAAAGGGGGTCAGGTCTCTTTTTTCCAACATTTACACTGTCACACTTGTAGGATACAATATGACCAAAGTAAATAATCAAAGGAATAGCATTTTTGTTACCTGGCCGCTAGAGCTGAGGAACAGAGCCATTTCTCAAAACCAAACGATTTCGTGTCCGATTTCACGCAAAACCAACAATCACCCCAAAAAGCCGAATCCGGACAAGACTCTGACCATATCACGGCGAGTTAACCAGCGAAAACAAGTGAGAACTTCAGCCATTTTTTCCCGCTGATCGTATTCAATTGATTTACTATCAAATCACCGATTTCGTGTTCGATGCCAACGCAAAAGTTACGCAGAACCCTCCAGACTAACAACCTGTCCAGACTAGACTCAAGAGCACAGAGACATACTGCCCGGTATAGCACTGGTGACAGGACAGATGCGGCACCAGAGAACCTTGGTGCCAGTGACGGATCGTGCTAACCGGTCTTTCTATTCTTTTTGTACCATATTCTACTGAGAAAATTAACAAGAAACTGGTGGATTCCAAGTGACATAATTTTTTTGTAATGATTGTACTTATTCGAGTTCTTTTAACCTGTTAAATACAATGGTCGATATTTTTAGTACCAATCGGCACTACGAGTTGTATCAATTAAATATCATTCTATCGATCTAAGAGCATTTTTGCGTTAGTGGCGTGATGTCTAGTACCAAGGAAAACAATTCGTACCTTCAGAGCCATCTTTTTACGTTGATCGTGCTCGGGCTCCGCTGCCCACTTCAAGAACGTGGAAACATCCTTAGCCAATTGGCTGGCAGTTGCTGGCGTGCCATCAGAATACTCAATAATCTGCAAGGAAACAGGAAGGTTATGACGCGAGACTGTGGGAAGGTCCGGAAAAAAAGATAGATCTGGTCTCGGCTCTTCGAGGCTACGGCAACAGGTTTATTTCCTCCCCTAAGTTGACCCTGAAGATTGACAGCCTGAGGAGGACCATTGCCAAGAAGGGCCGAAATATAGCTGATGAATATTTGACGTTGCAAAACGTATAAGTCACCTACATTCTTAGAGCTATATATCGGCCCTTCTTGGCACGGGTCCTCTTCGGGCTCAAGCCGCTCAAGCTGGAAAATGAGTTTGTGGAATAACAGTTAAAGTTCTTCCTTAAATATCTGATTTTCTGAATTTCTTCTCTGAAAAATGGAGTTAAAGCTGGTGCTGTGATTTCATGCTGATGAAAGCTGGTGCTGTCATGCTGTTTTCATGCTGATGAAGCATCGTAGCTGATGTATCCGTTGTATACATTATCTGAATATAAGGCAACTAGGTGCGGCATAGAAAAAGTTATTAGTTTAGCAGAAAGTCGGTAGGATATTAAGTTAAGAATGTGAGGTTGTTTGTTATTTGAGATTGTTGTTTGTTTTGTTTTTCTCTATATGTCTTAATGGCTTTCAAATACAGATATATATATATATATATAGTGACAAAAGTACCAGTCAGTTTTAATGAACTCAACGAAGCAAGCATGCCATACACTTTCGTTACTTCTTATATGGGTAGTTTGTATGTAAAAATGCAGTCGTTCAACTTTTTATAAATATTGCGAATGTCTTCTAGGACTACCTCCGTGGGCCCGTGACTTTGTAGTACCAGCAAAGTATAGTGTCGCCGATCCGTTTAATGCAGTATCTTAGCGGATTGCACCTCGTTCCTTCGATTAACATTATCCACTCACTATATAGGGTTATGTTGCTTCGTGTGCAAATAAAATCTATATGGCATTTTCCGGTGTCTTTATCTTTTTATGGCACTTGAGCTTACTCAAGTGCCATATAGCGATTGTAATTTCTGTCCGTCAGTCGGTCTGTCGGTCCCGGTTTTGCTAGTTCGGGCACTTCCAGATAAGCTAGGACGATGAAACTTGGCAGGCATATCAGGAACTGGACCAGATTAAATTAGAAATTGTCGCTTCCTCGATCCGACCATCTGGAGGGGAGTGGAGGGAGGGGGAATCCGGAAAAAATAGGAAAAATGAGATATTTTTAGCTTACGAACGGGTGATCGGATCTTAATGAAACTTGATATATGGAAGTACTTCGTGTCTCAGACCCTCCATTTTAAATCCAGACCGGATCCGGTGACATTGGGGGGAGTTGGAGGGGGAAACCGGAAATCTTGGAAAACACTTAGAGTGGAGGGATCCGGATGAAACTTGGTGGAAAGTACAAGCAAAAGTCCTAGATACGTGACTGATATAACCGGAACGGATCCGCTCACTTTGGGGGAGTTGGGGGGGGGGGGGGAAGTCCGAATTTGTAGTGATCCCGCGAGTTTCGTGCTTCCTGATGTGCTGGGACGATGAAAATTTACAGGTATGTCTGGGACCCGACCAAATTAAATAGGAAATCGTCAATTCCCCGATTCGACCATCTGGGGGGGGGGGGGAATGGAGGGAGGGTGAAGCCAAAATTTGAGGAATTTTTACTTTGCGAACGGGTGATCGGATCTTGATGAAAATTGATATTTAGGATGACCTCGTGTCTCAGACATCTCCCTTTAAATCCGGGCCGGATCCGATGACACTGGGGGGAGTTGGAGGAGGGAACCGGAAATTTTGAGAAACGCTTAAAGTGGAGGGATCGGGATGAAACTTGGTGGGAAAAACAAGCACAGGTCCTAGACACGTCATTGAGATAACCGGACCGGATCAGGGCACTGTGGGGGAGTTGGGGTGGGGGTCCGGATTTCTAGCGATCCAGCGAGTTCGGCATACTTCCTGATGTCCTAGGGCGATGAAACTTGGCTGGTATGTCAGGGATCCGAACAGATTGACTTGAGAACAGTCGTTTCCCGATCCGGCCATCGTGGGGGGAGTGGATGGATGGGGAGTAGGGAATCTAGTGGCATTCATAACTTTTGAATGGTCGATCGGATTTTAATGAATCTTGTCAGGAGGAAAGAGATATCGCCTAAGATGTCCAGTGTCAAGTCCGGGTCCGGTCTGATACCTCTGGAGGATGGGGGGGGGGGGGGGACTGAAGATATGCTTAAAGCAGAGGGATTGGGACGGAACTTAATGGAGAGAACAAGCATTAGGCGTAGATACGAAATTGACGTTGCCAGATCGTTTCGGGGCTCTGTGGGGGAGGGGGGAGATTAGAGGGGGTTTCCTGGAATTCCGGTAGTCGCGAGTTAGAATAGTTCCAGAGGTACTAAGACAACGAAACTTTGCAGGCATATTAATGACCCGACTTAATTGAATTAAGAACATGACACAACATACCCCCAGAAACTTCCGTCCTAGATCCGAGCATTTTTGGGGAGCGAGGGAGGGAAATATGGAAATTGACTTCTGCATATTGCGAACGAGTGGTCTGATTCGAGTGAAACTTGAGAGGTGATAAGAATCGATGACCCAGACATGAAAAACAAGCGTTCGAACTATACGCGACCATGGTTGGGGGGGGGGTGGACTTTTGACATGCACAAAAACCAAAGGGACGGACCGAATGAGATGCAAGTTCGACAGTGCCGAGTTTATGCGGCCTAGATTCGTTATTTGGCATCCGGGTCGGATTCGGCCAAGGTGTGGGGGGGGACTTAAATTTGCAGATAGGCTATGCTCCGATTTCAGTAAAACTTGATGGACTGGAAGTGGGGATTAAGATATACGACGTTTATGTTTTCAAGTCCGCTTCGGCCACAGTGGGAAGAGTTGGAGGGAGATTGCCGAAAAATTTGAGGCTGGCATAGGGTTCAAACGAGTGCATCAATTTAAATGAAACTTGAACTTAACTTTAAATGAAACCCTACATAACATATTTTAGGGTCCGAACCGGATTCGACGACGGTGGTGGAGGGGGTACCGGAATTTTTCAAAAATGATCAGATTCGAGTGAAACTTGATAGATGATATAAAGGAAGATGCTTTAGATGATCCATTTTTTAGTTCGAACCAGATTCGGCCACGCTAAGGAGTGATTGAGGGAGTACCGGGAATCGTGTGGCAAATGTAGGGATCAAACGAGTGGATTTATTGGGATGAAACTTGGAAGTTTAAACAGTCATGCGCATTTGCTACAGATAATCAGAGACGCCGGAACTGCTCAGCACCGAGTGAAACTAAATATCCTATTTCTATTTCCGCAACGCAGTTTTGGGTGGTGGGTGTATTTTGTGACGTTCTCATCTACTTTCTTGTACAGCCTACTCGTAACAAGTGCCATATCAGCTCGTGGCTCTTGTCTTTTCGTTTTTCTCTTAAAGGCTACTCTGTTTGTGATATTCTTAAAATTGGTTTTATAAATTTCATTCAATAAATAAGGATATGCAGGCGAAAAAGTCGAAGCCTTTCAAACCCTAGAAAGATATATACGACACTTACTTCGTTGTAGAGGGCCTGTGCCATGCCAATAGCTCCACCAGTGAAGTAGGGATTGTAGTAGAGTCCGTCACGGAGCTGGACGCCGGCAGGGGGGTCGCAGTAGCCAGTTAATAGAGCAAAGATGTAATTCTGAAAATTTAGTCAAATTAGCTAACCTATAGCCATGAGTTTTTCAACTTGCCGGGCTCCGTTTGGAGTGACCTCCATTTTTGTCCCGAACACAGGCGCCCATGTACAGGTCGAGGGCTTGAGGTGCGACAGTGACCAGAAACAGAAATGGATTTGAATCCACAAACCTATGATGATGGAGCATTTTATTTACGCACTAAAAATGGGAATAGCGCAATCCCCAAAAAATAATAAGAAAAATTGCACTGAGTTTTCAATAAAAGCAAACAAACATACAAAAAGGAAGGGGCTAACCGGGTCTAAAAAATCTTCTACTAACATGCTTTCTTTGTTCTCTCACCCCCCCCCCCCCTCCTAGGACTCCCAATCACCGACTAAAAAGAGATAACCCCCCACAATTTACGGGTCCGGCTCAGTATATTACACAAAATTCTTCACTCAGGGCTATGACATGATCCTTCTCCACCCTACACCGCACTTGCCATGTGGGTGCATACTGACGTGCATCCTGTAGAACAGTGGTTCCCAACCTTTTCCGTACCGTGTACCCCTAATCAAGGTTCGAAAATATTGCGTACCCCCTTTTTCAGAACGTGAAAAAGACGATAGTTATTATCATGAATGATAATGCATACATGTGTAGAAATATATACAAAACCAATGATGCAATCACTTGAGGCTGCTTTGTAGCTACAAATTTTGCCGAATCTCGGCTCGACGTCATTAACGGTAATACTCTTTACAGTTCGCCTGTTTCTGTTCTCCGTGCTTTCATCAAGCTGCATCGCAAACTTTTTAGTTAGCTTATTTCGCAACCTGAACGACAATATCACTTGCAATTTTTTCGATTCTTCTTGAAACAATATTGTTTGAGACAGGAACAGATTTTACGGCAGTGGACTAGCTGTTTTGGAATCAACATTATTTCATTGACTTTCACTAGGGCTTGTGATCAGATGCGTCACGCAATGGTTGGCAACACCCCTCTCTAGCCGACTCGTGGTCTGCCAGATGGTTAAAAAGAAAATATTCGGCGTCGATAAAATGTCGATAAAACTGACCAGTTGGTCAGTAAAATACCTTGCCAGTAAAATACCTTGCCCTTAAAATACATTTTGGCTGGTGATGCCTCTGCTGGTAATATTAGGCTTTCGGCAATCAACAGTGAGTGAGGCGACATTTTTACCCCTTGCAAGGGTATCGCGTACCCCTTGCAAGGGTCTCGCGTACCCCCTCGGGTACGCGTACCACCTTTGGGAACCACTGCTGTAGACTACCGCTATTCAGTGGGAAAGCCCGTGTCATGAAAATGAAATAAAACAACAGATTTTCGTTTTTTTTTATCAACTAGTTTTCCCTCTAAGATTGTGTGCGAGAGATAAATAAAATTTCGGATATTTCGGTTTTGCTTCCGTCAAACGGTCCTCGGGTTACGCTATTCAAACATTGGCTCTGCAGATCACCCATCAAAGTCACCGACTACCTTGGTGTGGTTCAGCTTTCCGTAAGTACTAACCAGTGGGGTTACCCGTTTTTCACCACAAGGCTTGGAAAAGGCTGACACAGCTACCGTAACCTTTAAATGACCTGTCTTACCTATAATACTAACGCAACCTACGACCATAATCACTCCATGTATTTCTAAACCCGGAGTCCCCAATTTCGTACAGTACATTCTACCCCTCTAACAAAACCACGCTGATTTTGCTACCTTCGATGTGTATCACGATGTCGACAGTTGTCTGCGAGAAGTTTTCCCATCAGAAAAACCGGTTATGTAAATTGATCCCTGTTTTCGCTGTAAGTCAACGGGTCTCCGAAAAGGCTTAAAACAGCCAAAACCGTGGGTTATTTGTTGAAAGCACAGCCTAGTTTTAAAGTATTCAAATACTGTAAGAAGAAGAGTAAATAGTGAGAGGGGTACTTTAGGACGAAAAACTGCTGTGATAAAAAATTAGCGTGGGCCGCTATCAGGCCCGTATCCAGGAATTTATTTGGGGGGGGGGGGGTTGCCCGCGGGTCGGAGAAAAAGACATAGATCATAAGAAAAAGCCTATATAAAATGATTATTTTCGTACGTTTCGTGGGGACCCCCCCCCCCCAGATACGGCACTGGCCGCTATAATATATTTGCACATACGGAATCCTCGGGAGTATTACGTAGGCATGTTAGCAGTAAAATTCAAAATACTCGAGTGTTGGCCCATCAAAACAAGCATACTGTCATACCTCTCCACCATGACGAGCTAGGGTGATGTAGCTAAGATCGGGAGGAAGAGCACCATTGTTGGCATTTCGAGCGGCTTCATCGTTGGCGTAGGGCTTCGGGAAGTAATCTGAGAGTTTGCCAGGCCTCTGGAACATCTCACCCTGATCATTGGGTCCATCCGTGACCATAACATCTTCTGCTTCAGTTTTGGCCTCATCCTCGGTGTGGCTCACTCCAATTAAGTTTCGGTAAGCGAGGTACTTCATACTGTGGCAAGCTGAGCAAACTTGTTTGTACACTTCATACCCACGGCGGATGCTGAAAGACAATACAAGTCAAAAACAGTATTTTTTAAATTTATTTTAATATTATAATAATAAATCATTATATATTCTTTGAGGGAAATAAATAAATGAAATGAAAAATGAAAAACCCAACGGCATAAAAACGAATAGCACCGCCAACGAGAAGAATCTTATCGTCGATCCTGTCAGTCGACAACAGCTTACAGGCGGCGGAGACAATCCCTTCTAGGTCTCAGAAATACTTAACTTCCCCCCCCCCCCCCCATCACGGACGAGGGATCCCTCCCAATAACTATGTAACCGCTTTCACGTCGACGCGTTGTCGCGATGCGTTGCGGACGCGTTTATCTTGTGTTGCGCACAGGTTGCGTATCGTACCTTTCGCACCTGTGCGAGAAGCTTTCAAGGTGGATCAGTATTTACGTTTTCCTTTCTCGGTTTCTTCAGTGGAATTTTTGTTTGTTTCACCATTACTAAGTTTTCTTCATCGTTATAGTAGGTTTTTTCCCAGACGCAGCACAAGAATAGAACTTGCTTCCATTCTTGCGTTGCGTTTTATTTGTCTGCACAAGCTCTGATGGTCCATTTACACACTGCGTAGAATATTTTGAAATCCGAGCGTAGTTTTGAGCTTGAAAAGATTTCTAGCAATACAGACGTATTTGATTACAAAAACGGACCGATTTCTCAAATACAGTTGCTAGAAATGTTTTCAAGCTGAAAACGTGCGTAAAATACGCTCGGATTTCAAAATACGCTCGGATTTTACGCAGTGTGTAAACCCACCATCAGTGTGAAAGGCTCAACGCGTCAATGTAAAAGCGGCTTTTCTGAGGTCCTATTTTCATTTGCGCTAAGTTCTTCTCCACTCCTGCTGTCTCCTTGAGGAACGGCCTGTCAGAAACAATTGTTTTTCTTGTTTTATATCTTTCTCAAAAGGTTTGGCGTTTCAGGCGATGGAGATCATCGCCCTAGCACTGCACTTTCTCCTTTTTAGGTATATCAATGAACTTCCCACTAAATTCCATCCCGCTTAATTACTCCACTGATAAAAATCTCATTCCTTTACTTAGCCACACTTTTAGCGCTATGTCGCGCCATGTGTAAATAATAGTATCAAAATATGTGTTACACGTTGTGTGTTCTTGTCTTTTTTCTTTCTTTTCGTTCATACTGCATTTGTGGCTTTTGTCTTAAAAATGGGAAACAAACTTCATTCATTCATTTAATGGGAACAGGGGCGTCACGACCCCCCAATGCTGTCGTCCAGTCGTAAAAAATAACCCGAGTCTGCGCGAAGCGCCGCGATTTCTCGCCAAAACAGTCGACTTTTTTCATAAAACAGTCGTCTTTTCTGAAAATTGGTCGATTTCTCTTCAAAATATCAGTGGATTTTTCTGAAATCAGTCCATTTTTTTCAAAACTGTCATTTTTTGTTGTTGAAAACAGTCGTTTTTTCTGCAGAAACAGTCGGTAAAAATTACTGGCCAGTCGGTGAATGCCTCGTCACCCCCCCCCCCCCCAAAAAAAAAAAAAATATTTTGGCTAGTAACGCCTCTGAATGGGAATACACATTCCTTTCCACACTAATAAAAAAAGCAAATTGTCAATCAATTAAAAAAATAAGTTCAATACGTAATTTACATATTTAACACATCGACTAGTAGACATCAGATGGATTAGAAAAGAGGAATTCATCAAGAATGTCAGGCGCAACGGTAGAGAGGACTGGAACACCCTCAAGCGGTAACCTGGAAATAACCGTCAACATCAACTGCAAATATTGCTCTATATACCACCTAGTTAGACAGGCTGGGTCACGTTTTCACGGTTTCTACATTTTGATTTCTACACTTTTTCAAGTCAGACAGATCAAATTTTCTTTTAAATCACAAGTAATATTAATATCTTCTTCATCTCTTCTTACACAAACGACTTAAGATCCGTTTGAAAAACATTTTAAGTTCTATGTTCATCAAGAACTGTATGCGGTTCTCTCGAAAAAAACTAAAACCTTATGTGCTACAGTTCCCTATAGCAAGAACATAAGCAAATGCATGTAATAGTTCCTTTATGCGAACCAAACAAAGATCCCGACACTCATCTTTAGTACATATTATTAACCATTACCTGGCATGATCAAGGGATTCAAAATACCCATTGTGGTTCCATGGGTAGACAGGAGGATGGAGTCCGTCACCAGATGCTTTCACTGATTGGTCGAGGGCAAAAGCCAGAGCAGCTCCTCCGCCGAGGACGGTTCCGGCAACAGCAAGGAGCTAAATAGAAAATTAATTAACCAATTGGTCCTTTTTATAGGTAATTATGTAATTATAGGTCATTATGTAGTTTATGAGAAGTTCCTTTCATCCTGTTTGAAAGAAAACATCCTTAAACATGTTGACCCTAAGCAGTTTGGTAACCTGCCAAAAACGTCAACAGCACATTATCTAGTTAGTTTATTAGATCGGATATTAAAGAATTTGGATAACCCTAATACTTGGATAAATTTAATAGCGATAGATCTAAAGAAAGCATTTGACCTAATTAACCATAGCAAGCTCATTGACAAACTTTTAATTAAATTCAAAATTCAACCGTTCCTAGTTCCACTGGTTGCTCAGTTTCTGTCTAATCGAACACAAAAAACTAAGTATAAAACAGTTTTCTCTGATAGTTTACCAATTTTTTGTGGGGTTCCGCAAGGTACCCTGTTGTGACCGCTCCTTTTTTAGTTATGGTCAACGAGCTTGCTCTGTCTTTCACAGATAGATGGAAATACGTGGATGATCAGTCCCTCCTGGAAGTTTCCCGAAAGGACATTAAGAGCAGTGCAAAAGTCATCATTGACGACGTCTGTGAGGAGGCTGTTGTGGATGACATGGTAGTTAACATGGACAAATTTGTCGTCCTAACTATAAATTTTTTAAAAACTGAACCACAGTTTTTCCCATCCCTTCCTAAGTCCCAACAGTTTGATGATATCAAGCTGCTTGGAATACACATCACCCATGATCTAAAATGGAATAAGCAAGTTGACAGCATGCTTAAAAAAGGTAATATGGCAATCCGGTCACTTAAACTCCTGGCCCGTTATGGAGTACCCACTGACCATCTGCTGGTAATTTTTTTGACTTTTGTTCGTCCAACCCTGGAATACTGTTGCCAGGTTTGGCATTTCGGGTTGACCCGGGATCAGGCGGATATACTCGAACAGGTGCAGTACAGAGCCCTCCTTGTGGCCTCGAAGTCCCCTAAAGTCCCATATTTCGAATTGTTGAAAAGATTTAATTTAGAATTGTTAGCACAGCGCCGAAAAAAGTTGTGTTTCAATGTTGGTCTAAAAACGTTGGAGAGCCCTGGCCTACGAGAAATGCTTCCCCCTGCATATCTACCTATTAGGCCAAGACCGGCACGAGCTGCTGCCCAGCCTGTTCCAAAGTTGCAGCCAGTACCCTGTTCCCATGACCGATACAGAAAAAGTTTTGTTCCTTCGTTCACTGACCTTTTTAACGGGCGTTCCGAACCACCTCCATAATTTAATCGTATTTTTGTGTGTGTTGTTATTGAATTGTAAATATAATAATTTTTGATATTATCCAGTTTTTAGTTTGGGGTGAATTTGACCGAATTATGAGTTTTGTTTATAGATGTTTTGATGAGTTGACATGTTACGTATGATTGAAGGTTTTACTTAGAGTTTTATTGTGAGATACAGGTACATTGACCAAATGAATAACATTAGTTATAGTTGTTTTAACATTAGTTAATTGTTAAGTTATACATGACGGAAGAAATTCAATGTTCGGCTTCGTCCGTGAGCGAATTTTGAAAATAAATTGAATTGAATTGAATAACAAAAGTTTGATGATTCTCCCAGACTTTTGGATAGCATAGCTATCTTAACATGTACGGACAACGGTGTTTCTCCGTTAAAAGACGTGCCAGACGTTCCCGACGTGCCGATGACAATACCAAGGCCTGACAAAAGCACGAAGAAGTCGATTTCTTCTGCGTTTTGCCCGACAGATATTTGTATGATTTTATTTCTTGCGTATCAGAAGAACCAGAGGTTCGAGAACGAGCCGAACGACGCCCGACAAAAGCATACAAATTTTATTTATTCTTTATTTCTTATGTATAAAAAGAACCCGATATGCCGTATATACCGAGGCCCGAGAAAAAGCATGCAGATTTCAATTCCTTTTGTGTTTTGCCCGACAAATGTTTGCAGGATTTTATTTCTTGCATTTAAAAAAAAATCGATGAATCCATTATTTTTTGAATAGTCTATTTCAAAAGATAGGAATATCCGATATTCGGTATAGCCTACGCCTAATGCTGGTTACCCTATGCCAAGTGTTGTATACCTGTGCGTACCCTAACTATGAACTACTTTACTATGTAGGAACTCCGATTGGCTAATTTCAAACTTCACTCAAATCATCATTGTTTATTATGTTGGGGTGCCAAGCATTTGGCATAGGGGGCAAGTTATCCCAAAGTCAGTGATTCGTGGTAGATCGTAACAGTTACAGAACTAAAATAAAACCGTTAGAAGGTTTCTCAACAAACAAAAAAGTACTTACAGCTTTCTGCTTCAAAGGCATCTCCCGCATAGTTGTCATCTCAGCGACCTAAGAAAGGGAATAGGTTGAACTGAGAGGCGTTACTAGCCAAAATGTTTTTATTTTGAGGGCAGGGTGTTCTTACTGACTAGCTGGTCATTTTTACTGGCAGTATTAAAAAAAAAACTGTTCTTAAGAAACAAGACCAAAGGTTTTGGTGGAATCCCAAAAACTTAATATTTGATCCAGACAATTTGGTCTTGTAAGATATCAGGTCTTCGCCAAACTCCTTGAACATTTTTACTATCATTTAGAAACAGGCCAATGGCTATCGTCTGAGAAAAGCAAGTTCAAATATGGATTCAGCATGTGTGTACACCTATAAGTCATATTTACTTCGACAAAACTGAACTGATCAAAACTTGCTGCCTTACTTCTGCCATATTTCCGGTTTCGACCGGATTCCTGGCCAACTACTTATACGCCAAAAACTAGAGCTTACAAACGAATTCATGCGTATCTCCTTATCCCTATATCGGTCATCTAATCAACTTCAGATAAAGCATTACAATTTGAGGTCTTGTCCGATTTCCGGGCGAACTACTTGTCGGACGAGAAAATAATTTTCATATACGGATTTAAGCATGTCTCCTTAATTTTCAATTTCAATTTTCAATATCATTTATTCCCAAAATTCTGACCTAACAAAATGCACGGGATTTGTCATACATGGTTAAAATTCTGTTAAGTCACATTAAAACTACGGATAAAATAAGGCACGAATGAATTTAAATAACGTTCACTGCTGTGTGCAGGTGGATTCACTAGCTGAGGTTTGTTGGCTGTCCGAGAGACACTTCTTGTCGGACGAGTGTCCAACTTTTTTTCTTCTTCGGGTGGCAGGATGTTACGATGCAATTCAGAGGCCAGGCATTTCAGTCCAAATTTCATAGTGAGGTCGTGTCGACGTGCCGCAAGAGTTGTGATTCCCAATTCGTCCAGTGCTTTTTGGTACGATTGATATTTGTCAGCCAGAATGATTTTGAGCGCCCTTTTTTGGATGGTTTCCAGTCGTTCAGTTTGCTCCTGGTTAAGGCCTGGATGCCATACGGGGCTGCAGTATTCAAGCAGCGGCCGTATATACATCATAAAGCACTGACTCATAACCTTCGCGCTCAGTCCGAACCTCTTAAGGTTTGCAAAGCTTTTAAGGGCAGACGTTGCCTTATTGATCATTGTGGACACAGGGCTGTTCCACTTTAAATCTGAATCAATAGTAACCCCCAGGATTTTGACTTTCGTTGCAGATTGTACATCCGGACAGTCGATCGGTGGTACATCACGACGGAGAAAGTTGACTCGAAAAACTGCACACTTTTTCAGGTTTAGTTCCAGTTGTAGGCTGGTCGTCTCACTAACAAGGTCCTGCAAGACCGAGGAGACTGTTGAAGCTGGGTCATGGACATGCAATCCGCGAAGAATGGACAATGACATGTCATCGGCGAATTAACCACTACTTACCACTACATCGAACCTCTAGTCAACTTCATATGATAAAACATCTACAAATTTTCCGGTTTCACCCGGATTCCGGGTGAATTAAATGTCCGGGTAGAAAATTATTGTCAAATGCGGATTCATGTCTTCTTACCCGAAAATCGAACATCTAATCAACTTCAGAGAAAAAACTTACTTTTAACAAATTTTCTGGTTTTGGCAAGATTCTGGGCGACCTACTTGTCCGACGAGAAAATGATTTTCATATAAATGTTCATCATGTCTTCTTACCCCTGAATCGACTATCTCATTAGCTGGTAAACAAAAAAAATGTTCACCCCCCGAATTTGAACCCCAACCCTAAATGTCGGGCTACAGATCCCATCTACAAACTTGACATGTCCCTTGCTTGACCCCAAGAATCCTCAGACCAAGTTTCATCAAAATATCTCATTCCCTTCGCGAGTTATCGTGCTCACAGACGGACGGACTCACAGTCATAGCTATTCCTCCACTTACTTTGGATCCCAAAAATAGACTGTTTCACAAGAAAATCGACTGTTTCTGAGAAAAATAGAGCGCGCCAACTCGTTTCTTTTTTTACCGACTGGCGGACAACATTCTGCTGCAGATTTTAAAAAAATTACAATTTCTTTAAACAAAGAAATAGTAGGTAGTAAAAATAAGCCACTAGCAAAATCCCCAGATTTCCTGCCATAACGATCTGGACACTGGACAACGACTTCACAACTCAAAACATAGTGTGTTTACTAACACAAACTTTTACAGTCAATGTGAGGAGAAGTCTAATTAAATACAATCTTTCCAGAAGATGAAATATATTCAAGTGACACTATACTACCTACGCACCTTCTCCGTTGCTCAGGGAGCCAGCAGCTGGTCAGTGTGATCTGTCATCATTGTGGATTAGTTTAGACCCTTATTTCAATATTTATTTCTATCCCCCAAAAATGTGTAAAGAAACAAAGATCAGATTCAATTATCATAACAATAGTAATAACTTTTGTTTATTCAGCCCAAGGAGGACATAAGACTGGATACATCCATAACCACACAAATAAACTGTTACACTTTGACTACATATTTGCAAACTTCCACGAAGTTGGGGTTAGTAGATTTCAGGATATCGGGAAGCACAACCCACCCCAAAAGAAATTTTACCCTCAAATGCGAAAGCGCTAGGCACTCTCAAGAGGAAGTGGGCCAAATACTCTCCTTCAACTTGCAATGAGGGCAAAGGTAAGTCTCCCCGAGCCAGCTTTCCTCCCATTAAAAATTCACACCTATACACAAAGTCACAATGAGTAAAAAGTATGTGTGATCAGGGGCGTCACTAGCCTTTTACCTTTGGGGGGGGGGGGGACGTCCGGTTTGTGCCGACGGACTCAAAAATGTGCCGACAAATGTAGAGCACATTTGTAAAACTTACACAAAATGTAAAACTTACTGTAATGCATCAGTTGAGATGTTCCTTTGGTGTAAGTTCATATATTTAATTTCACATACTCGGCTTTTCGTTTCAACTTTTGCTAAGAACTGAAGCTTCCAACGACTGTAACCAGAACAAGTTGATCTAAGCAACGGCGGCGAATTTTTTTTTAAATCTGTATTTTTTCCGGAAAAATTTGCTCCCAACAAATGTTTGCAGAATTTGATTTCTTACGTATAAAAAACCCGGTGTGCGGACAAGAATACCGACGCCCGACAAAAGCATTCAGAATTCACGTTCAGAATTCGATTTCTTCTGTGTTTTGCCCGACAAGATTGTAAAGAACTTTATTTTTACGCGTAAATAGAAGCCGATGTACCGACGAGACTTGAAGTTTCGGCATGCGCAGATAAAAAGTTACAGAATTTGATTTTTTTTATTTTTTTTTTCGTAAAGAGAACCCGATGTGCCGACGAGTTTACCGACCCCAGAGAAAACCAGCGAGGATTTGATTTGTTCTGTTGACTAGACTCTACAGAACATGATTTCATACGTGTAAAAATAACCCCTTGTTCCGATGGAACTTAAACTTACCGAGTGCGCCCGACAAAGTTTGCAAAATTTTATTTCTTACGTATAAGTAGAACCCGATGTGCCGACGAGTCGACCGACGCCCGACAAAAGCATAAAAAAACTGTTTCTTCTGGATTTCTTATGTATAAAAAGAACCCGATGTGTCGACGAACCGAGGCACGACAAAAGCATGCACAATTCGATTTCTCCAGTGCTTTGCCTGACAAATGTTTGCAGGATTTCATTTCTTGCGTATAAAAAGAACCCAATGTGCCGCGAGAACGAGAAAGACGAGAGACGAGAAAAAAAAAAAAAAAATTATTTCTTCTGGATTCCTTCTGTATAAAAAGAAACCGATTAGCCGACGAGAATACCGAGGCACGACTAAAGCATGCAGATTTCGATTTCTTCAGTATTTTGCCCGACAAACGTTTGCAGGATTTATTTCTTGCATATAAAAACACCCGATGTGCCGACGAGTCGACCGATGCCTGACAAAAAGCATACAAAATTTTATTTCTTCTGTGTTTGCCGGCGCTTCGCGCCGACAAACAAGTGAACTTTCGCCGGGCTTCGCCCGACGAAAGTACTTTCTCAGGACCTTTGGGGGGGGGAAGCCCCCCCCCCCTTCCCCCCCATAGTGACGCCCCTGTGTGTGATTACCGAACACACAATTAGCCTAGGTAACAATTAAACTTTTTATGCTTCAATACCCAGAGGCTAACCTGTAAGGGACTAAATAACCCTAAAAAATTAGCTAAAAAAAATTACTTGAGAAAGGAAAGGAAGAAGAATTACATAGCTCAGTGGGAAGGTGGCTTCTCAGTGGGCTTCTTTTTTTTCTGTGTGGCTTTGACATTCTTATGCGATTTCAATGAAGTATGGTTAACTGGATACAGACTGGATTATAAGAAAAGCATGGATATGGTCTTGAATTGCTAAGAAATTTGCATTTAATCGTAGCACGGGCCACAACTTTTTAACCCTACGAACCAATTATTTCTTTAAAGATAGTTCAGTTACTTTTTATAGTTTGATCAGACTTGCAATAAAAAAAGAGGCATGGAAACTTCTACCTGTAGATGTTTCAGATAATAAGAGCTGGAAGGTCATATGTCCCTTGCAAGACTTGGTAAAAAAAAAAAAAAAAAAGATTTTTGATCCTTGGAAATCACGAGAATGTATCGTTTGTTGTTTTTGTTTTTCACTTTTAAGGGTGCTAGAAATTCATTTGTAATCAAAATGATCATGAGCCCATGGGGATCATGAAAATGTAGGTTTTGCTTATAGTATTATTCGTACTTTGCGGTTAAGATGAATACTTCAAGAGATGGTCGGCTCTGGGAAGTGACAATTTCTAGGCCAATCTTGTCAAGTCTCTAATGTTCATTCTACCTTAAACTGCAATCACGTGAATTCTGGGACCCCCCTCCAGCTCCCCCAGAGTGACCGAGTCTGGTCCGGCTCTGTCACTGATGTATCTAGGGCTTACGCTTGTTCTTCCCACCAAGTGTTATCCCAATCGCTATATTCTAGGTGTGTCACAACCCCCCCCCCCCCCCGACTCCCCCACATTGATCGGAACATGTCCGCACTTGAAATGGGACATCTGAGACACGAGGTCTTTCCAAGCATCAAGTTTCATTAAGATCCAATTCCCCGTTCAAAAGCTAGAAATACGTCAATATTTCGAATTCCCCCTCCCTCCACTCCCCCCACGGTGGTCGAATCGGGAAGTGACTACTTCTAAGCTTTTATGGTCCGGTCCCTAATATGCCTGCCAAGTTTCATCGTCCTAACACATGTGTAAGCATCTTAATCGGGATCACCAGAACCCTCCCTCCAACTCCCCCCATAGAGCTCGGATCCGGCCCGGTCTTGTCAACTATGTATCTAGGGCTTGTGCGTGTTCTTCCAACCAAGTTTCATCCAAATCCGTCCACTCTGAACATGTCACACGATTTCTGGTTCCCCCCTCTAACTCCCCCCAAAGTCACAGGATCCATTCCGAACTTGATGTGTGACATCTGAGACACGAGGTCTTTCCAACTATCAAGTTTCATTAAGATCCGATTCGCCGTTCAGAAGTTATAAATACGTCGATATTCCGGATTCCCCATGCTTCCACTCCCCTGGTGGTCGGATCGGGAAAGTGACTATTTCCAAGTTAGTTTGGTCGGGTCCCTGATAAGTCTGCCCAGTTTCATTGTCCTAGCACTTCTGAAAGTACCCTAACTTGAGAACAGTGGCCTGACCGACAGACAGACTGACAGACCGAAAAGATTGGTATATGGCACTTGAGCGAAGCTGCAAGTGCCATAAAAACCAATTAAGGGATGTTGAGTGCAATGATGTGCTAAAAATGTATAGAACTAATTGTTTCTGCTCCAGGTGAAAAAGATGGTATGGAGAACGTAGGGCCACCTTGTATTATAGCCAGCACCTAGGATTGTCAAACATGGACTGTTGGCAAGAGGGCTCAGTGAACCCACCCTAATTAAGGCCAAGGGTACAGGGATTGCTCCAGGGGTTATTTACTGGTTTGGTACCCTACTCAAAGTATGACATGGCCTGCCTGAAATAAAAAATTTATTCAACCGAAAAGTACTTCTTAATTTCTTAAAAGGGATTCCATAAACTTTAGTCAGCAAAAAGTGGACAATGCAGGCCTAGGAATGTTATTCCCAAAATTACACAGGTATGAATGAGTAACGATAAGATATTAACAGACTTTACATCTAACACAGGGTACCCACTACCATATCAAAGTATGATATGGCCTGCCTGAAATTAAAACTGTATGGTCGACTGAAAAGTACTTCTTAATTTCTTAAAAGGGATTCCATAAGCTTTCAGACCAACATTCACACCACTCAGTCATGTCATGTTTTATGATTCTCCTTACCTTTTAGCTTTTGTTTGAGGTTGCACTGCTGCCGAAGCCAATGAGAAAATTACTGGCAAACTTCACCTCTTATATGACACATAATCAACAATCCTTCCACATCGTAAAAGAAATGGCATTTGTGGAAGAATGTGTGTTACAGCCGTGCATAAGTGGTGGTGGAAATTGGATTATAAGAGAAATACCTCTGTGACGTCCAAGTGCTAAGAAAGGTGGATTTAATGGTATAATAGGCCACTGCTTTTTAACCTCTGATATGTTTATCTTACCAATAGGTCTGTCAAGTCAAGATTAGTTACATAACACGTATGCTTATTTAAAAGTCACCTAACACTGAATAGTGGTAGAAGAAAACACTAAAGCTAGCTATGCTGCCACCTGAGGATGCAGCCTGTAGTGAAACATGCTCTATCAGCACTGTCTAGCAGACTAGTCCCTTCTATCTCACCCAAGTATAAACAAGACCAAAGGTTATGATGTGATCCATAAATGTAATATTTATTGGACTTCTTAATCCAGACAATCGAACCTTGTAGATTTCGAGTCTTAGCCAGACCCCTTTAACATTTTGCTATTTATCCAAAGCCTACCGCTTGAATATGTACAAAAAATAATGTTACAGTTTGGGAGTTTCTGGCAACTTACAGCCAAACAACTAATCAGATGATAGAACTAAGTTCAGATATAGCTTCAGCTAGGATTTTTACTTCAATAGTTCATCCTAATCGACTTCAGAAAGGTCCTCTACTTGAAAATATTCTTCTTATTTTAGCAGCATTTCCAGAAAGCTGCATGCAGAGCAAAAGAACTAGTGACACAGAGAGGAGAACTTTTCAATCCAAATTTCCGGGTTTGGCACAATTTACCAATTTGTCAAGAAAATAAAGTCCGAAATTCAATTCAGCTTTTCTTCTTACCCCAATACCTATCTCTAATCGACTTCAGCAACAACTTTAAGCTTCAACCGAATTTCCAGTTTCAACTGAATTTGGGGTGAATCATTTGTCCGGAAAGAAAACTAAGTTCAGATATGGATTCAGTGGGCCTCCTAACCCCTTACACAAATATTAGCATATACAACATACCTTTTTCTACAATTAATTCAAAACCCCCTCCTCTGCATCTGAATATCTAAAGGACCCATCTGCAACTTGGCCAGTGAATGCTCATATGAAGTTTGAACAAAACATCTCAACCCTTTCGACCTCCGACACAACAGACTTCCATGACTAAACTCAAAGAATACATACAAGAAACATGACTCCCTCCAGTCTCCATAGATTAAATAAAGAGTATTTTCTGAAGTTCAGAACTTTCGCCTGTATGGATAAAGGGGTAAGGTAGGGACTGGCATAGGCAGAGGCATTACTAGCCAAAATGTTTGGGGGGGACGAGGCATTTACCGACTGGCTGGTAATTTCTACCGACTTTTTCTGCAGAAAACCTACTGTTTTCAACAACAAAAATTACATTTTTGGGAAAAATTGACTATTTTGACGAAAAATGAGCGAATTTTCAGAAAAACTACTGTTTTCATGAAAAAAATCAACTGTTTTGAAGAAAAATTGTGGCGCGATTTACTGCGGCGATCGCTTATTTTTTTCCCGACTTGCCGACAGCATTAGGGAGGGGGCCCTTCCCCTCCCCAGTTGTGACGCCCCTGGTCATAGGCACCTGCTTTTTCGAAAATTGGTCAACAAATTTTATTAAATTGTCCACCAGACAGTTGCTGGATGCATTCTGGCTTTTTGACCCAGTAAATGCCAGTTGGGACTTTCAAGATAACTAAACTAATTGCATCCACTTTTTGATAATTTTTTGTATATTAAAAAGTTGTAACAGCATTTCTCCTTAACCTATATCAACTATATCACTAGGCTTTAAGATTTCATGCTAAACATCCCGATTCCGGGCAAACTACTTGTCTGGAGAAAAAATAATTTTCATATTCCGATTCAGCATGTTCTCTTATCGTAGTTAGTACACATGACATCACAAATTCTGGCTTTTTGCCGTCAAGGATGGAATGATTTTTTTATTTTCCAGCAGAATATCACGCCACGGTCAAATCCGACCAATCATGTTACAGAGATGCATAGTTACCACACTTACTAGGCTCCCAAGTATAATTAGCAAGTAGTTACAAAGTTGGTACAATCAGCTCAATATCTTTTTATGAGGCCTGGACCGAAAACAGTAACTAGTAGTTACTAGTTACTATAGTCACTACTGTCAGAAGGGTGGAACACAGTCCTAATCACCTTCAGATGTAACTTCTACTTTTTACAAAATTTTCCGTTTTTTGCTGATTTGGCTAGTTAACACAGAGTGAACTATTTGTCCAGCGAGAAGATAATCTTCATATTCCAATTCAACATGTCTCCTTACGCCTAAATAAACTATCTCATTAGCATTTAAAAAATATTTATTTGTGCCCCTTAATTTGAAACCACTCCCCCAACCCCAAATGTACAGCATTGGGTCCCATTTATTAATTGGAACTATGGGTTGACCCAAAGAATCCTCACACCAAGTTTCATCGAATTATCTCGTTCCATTTGAGAGTTACTGTACTCACAGACTGACGGATGAACAGCTTTTACTAAGTAGTAGTAAGTAGTAGTAGTAGGTATCCCTCCACTTACATTTTGGGATCCCCCAAAAATGTTCCCCAGAAAGAGAAGCCAACTAACCGGCTGATTGTTTGCTTTGAAATATATTTTTTTTAAACAGTTGGTTTCTTGTAAAAATAGTCGAGTTTTTCTTAAAAATAGTACATTTTTTAAAATCAGCTGATTTTTCGTCAACACAGCATTTCTTCTCAATAACACTCATTTATATCTGCAAAAACGCTCGGTAAAAATGACCAGAGAGTTAGTAAATATCCTCCCCCCCCCCCTCAACCAAATTGTTTGGCTAGTGAGGCATCTGTGTTAAGGAACAACTGTAGTCAGGTAACTGGCTACAAAGAGTGTTTCAATGGCAAGTGAAAGTGTAGCCAACTGGAACTGGCTAAAAAGTTTGTTCCAATAGAGACGAGACATGTCTCATCAACTTGCCTTTTAGTAAATCGTACAGTAAAAAATTCATGCTACTCGGAACCGCACTCTGCACGGCCATCCTAAATAAAATTTGATGGTGTTACATAACATAGCATACGAAACTAAAAAGTGCCAGAAGTATTAAACAAACCTGCTGAAAAGATTTACATCCTGTCTTGCACAGAGGCCTGGCTAGCTTGGTCACCACGCCAGCCATTTCAGCTGGCTTTTGCGAAAATCGAAGGTCTTGCAAGGAGAAAATAAATGCAGGGAGTAATCTTTTCCTCTTGTTCCTTTTCAGGCGTCGTGACGGGAATTCTTGTTTGAAAAGTAAGAGAGATAAGAGCGCAAGCCGACAGAGAACCATCTCGAGTTTCAAATGGGTCCTGGCACCATCTTTTTTTCTCCACTACCACAAAGCGTAAAAGGCCAGGCTTCACCTTCCAGATTATCAGAGGTCCGGGGCTTCCGCATAGTTAGGCCAACCCATCCAGATTTGTATGATAGTGCTGACAGCTAAATTTGATGTTATTCAACATTTCCTAGATGTCAACTTTACATTTCAAATATCTCTTGCATACCAGTCACAACTGTCAAATCACTTTCTCTTTTCTTCCCCCATTTGCACATTTGTAATGGTTCTCGAAGGCGTTGCCTTGATGTCACCTTCCAGGCATCCGAAATCCGGGGTGCCCAATATAACCCAAATTCGACATTTTTGCCCCGGCTCCACCTTCTAGATTCGTCTCGACGAAAATGGCTGTCTGGTATCCGGAAGGCGAAGCCTCGCTTTTTACATACTAATCATCAGCGTCAGTCACGCCACACACCACAAAGCCGACTTTTCTTTCCGATGGTTAGTTGACAATCGTTCTGTTACCTTTGCAGGACACCAGTATACATCACGCAGTGGCGCTACCTATGGGGGACACTCCCCCAATGTTGTCGGCCTTAAAAACAAGAGATTTTTCTTTTGAAATCGATATTTTTCTTTCTTTTGAACTGTTATTTGCCTGAAACGATAGTAGACTTTTCTGAAAGACGGTCGATTATTTCTTTAAAATAAGCCAATCGGTAAATACTTCCTGCCCTCCCCCGCAAAATAAAACACATTGGAGATACTAACGCCTTCGACATACAGAACTGCTACTGTTACCAAAGTCAGAACGACCAACATAGCTCCCGCCTTTTCAGCAAAAAGATACAGCCATTCCGTAGAAAAATTATCATTTAATCCAAGACTTGAGATTTCACATAAAACTGTTGTCATCAACATCGGACGGCGAAATGGGAGTCGGAATCCGGTACGTGCACCATATCAGACTGGCAGATACATCGCACTAAATAGTTTTCCAGAAAAGCGTCTCACTTGCTTATTCTTTTAAACATAGTCACTCATGGTCAAAGATTATAAGCCCAAAGCCTAGAGACTACATCTCTCCCTTCCTATTATTTAGCGGATTCTATCCATCAACACTAGTGAAATTTTCCCAAGAATTTCAGCGACATGTTTAGTTCAATTCGTACCGTCGGTTAAACAGTTTGGTAAACTCGGTGCCTTGACGTACGTACGAGTGGCATCTTCAGTGGGTGCTCCGCTGGCAATCGTAAGCATGCTCGTCCAGACCCCGCGTGCTCTCATTGGCTGAGAATCGCAGAAAACGAGGTTACAACATAGCCTCGATTTTTGTTGCAATAGCACTGCCGCAGCACTTCTTAGCTTTTGCATAATATGCGTTTTTGGATTCACCTTCTTCTTGGTTGAAGCGGCAGCGCTGCAGCATCTTGCATGGAAGTACGGACTTGGTCGAGGAGCAAGTCCGTGATTCTCGAGAAGCGCTGCCGTCTTCCTCGGAAGCGCTGCAGTGCAAGAACGGATGTAGAAAGAATCAGTCCGGAATCGGCCGAGAAGTGGACCTGCAGCATGCAACAAAAACGAGGCTCATGTTACGATGGTGTACGATAGCCTGTGAGTCGCCCAGCTTTACTTTTGGGATTTCAACAGTTTTTTTGGGCTACGAACAAACGTCTCGGCGAGAAAACTGTTAACTCTCTTCTGTCTTCTGTGTTAATACTTCCAAGCCAAAATCTCATCACATGTGATACGTGAACGACTAAGTTAGTGAGCTATGCTTGAAAACGTTCGAGAAATCTTTCCACTACCGCAACATCAATCCACTGTTCCGTTTAAAAACTTGCCCTACGGAATGATCGTCTTCTTCGCTAATGGCGCGCATTGATTGAGGGTACAGAAGTTTAACGGTGGTTGTCCCATTTCTCACATGACACCGGGAAATCAAGAGCCACAAGACAATTAATCGGGTTGCACACTAGCTATTGAGTCATCACTGATTCTCGAGCACTTTCACAGGGTCTTGTAAGACCAGCTTTGTTCCTGACATGCTGTCAATAGGCCAATTGTCAAGCACAGATTCCGACGAGCCACCCCTCGAAGAAACGGCATGCAGTGGGGTCCCTTGCGCACTAATGCTAGTTTTGTGTGACATTGATTCAGTAGACTGGTTGGCTTAGTTCTTACAACGTTCAAACTCATGCAATCGAATCCGACTATCAGCAGCCGCAAACAATCGGTGTGAATATTCGCATCGACATCTGCGAAAACCCATCTCTCACCAGCCGGCCCCTCCATCTCGCGACGCCCGACGTACCATATAGGCTCAACTTAATACAATCTAGAAAAATAGCCTACTCGGGAGTAACGTTTAAAACTAAAGCGTAAACTACAAATTCGCCAGCGAGATTTCCACACATTGACCTCACACCAAAAAAAAGCCGTCTCTTTTAACAGTCACCGTCACTCCATTTTTTTGTACCGAATTTCACGAGCTTCTGCAACTAACACATCACTTGCCGTAGTACCAACTGAAGGAATTTCCTCGAATTATCGTCGTGCAATAAGAATAGGCTGAAGAAGCTAAGAATTCCTGGAGCTCATCCTTGTAGCGCTGCTACACTCGAGATGCCTGAAAAGAACAGAGTTGAAGAGGCAAGCTGATTGAAAGTACAACTAGGAAACCGCTTTGTTCAACTGTCGTCGGCTGACAGGTGAACTCGTTTCTATTTTGAAACATCTGTCGTCAAATGAGCGTAAAAGAGCAATGTTTTATTTTTCCGTTTTGCGAAATTCCTCCTGAGAATCCCACCAAGGACGAGCAACACATTTATTATCCGAAACTACGGTTTATCTCCTCCAACTGTTTCAGTAAACAGGGTTACATAGTCTTTTCTACGTAAGGTACGCCCAAGCCACCGGCTGTCCACCCCATGCCTGTATTAGCACTTTCCACAGTTGTATCTCTTTTTCCTGTTTCTTTTGACTTACACTCCATATTAATTCCTAGTGAATGTACGAGGATATAACCTTTTCTTACGTACATCCGTCGTCACAAGAACGCGCAATTAAACTTGAGAAACACGATGGATGTGTGCAAGCGGCGTTTTGGAAACACCCGAGCTGCTGAACCCCGGAACAGTATAACTGAATATGCCATTATTGCTGAACCGAATCAGATTCAATTCCACCGTAGACTTTCAACTCAACAAAATACGATTATTCTTCATTTCTTCTGAGACATGAAGAGACGAAAGCCCCTTTGAGCGTGTTCCACCCTTCTAACAACAGCAACTATTAGTTACAATTTCCGTTCCAACCTCACGAAAAGTTACGACTCTGACCGTTCCAACCTCGTCGAAATACTAACTATTATAGTAACTATTTATTTTACCATGCTTGGGAGCGTAGTAAGCGTTGTAACTACGGATCACTGTAATGTGATTGGCTGGATTATCTCGTGGAGTGAAATTTTGCGGAAAATTGAAAAAGGCATTCCAGCCTTGATGCCAAACAAACAAAATTCGTGACGTCATGCATGGTAACGACGCTAAATCCGCGTTCGATTCACCAACAGTCACCCACCCAGCATCCACCAACATTATCCAAAACTTGTCTGTAGTCGTTTTCTGCACGGATAAAGACGTCATTCTCAACGAAAATTTCATTTTTTGTCGAGCGAATCGAACGAATACAGATGAACCATTTTCATGATCGCTAGAACTTCGACGGGAATCTTAGAACGAACCAAAAAGTTCCGTCGTGAATTTCGGATATTATCCGACGGTTTGTAGAACTACGACTACAGCTTTTTAATAAAACAACAATAGCGCTACGGCGTAGTTGAATAAAACGGAATCAAGGGCTGGTCGTCGACAATAATAGGTAACTGTTTTCATCATCGCTAGAATCGAACGCGGCTTAAGTAGGTGATGAAAAACTCTCTTTATGATGCAGTATATTAGGAACGTATCGTGCAACTGATGCGTAAACCGGTTATCTGAATTTTGCCGAGTTTATGCTAGAGGTCAACGGGCCTGGGAAAAGACTTAAAATAGCCAAAGCCGTGGACAATTTTGTTAAAAGCAGAACCTAGTTCCACGATATTCATGTAGTTTTGTAAATAGTAACTAGTGAGAGGCGTGCTTTAACTATCAGGGGAAGAACAAAGAAGGAGCCAAATCTTCAAAAGTAATATTTTCTTACTTCAGGGTCAAGCTCCTACTGAAAGGACAAGAAATAGTTAACCCAGGGTTCACTCTTGCGAGCACGAATCCGCGGTCTGTCGGAGCTTAACTTGAGTTACATTATTTCTACGTCTCACACACGCACAACCTGACTTTAACTACCTGGAGCCTGTAACTGTCGTTTGAAAAAACAAACATCAGAAATAGCCCATTTGCTTTCAAGGAATAGACGAAGAGGTAAATAACTGAAGAGCTCAGTACACAAAGGTGGCAACTCACTTTTTGCTCGTTTCCAGATAATCGCGTTCATAGTTTGGAAAATTAGTACATCGAAAACTAGTTATCACCTTTGTCCGCTGAATATCTCAGTAGGTAGTGATCGGGCGAAGATTCCGATAGCACAGGGAGAAAGAGCGCAAGAACATGTACTTGATGGTGTTCTAACTCATATGCCAAACATAGCGCTCAGCTCTTCATCTATCTATTAAAAAATCTTATAGGTTAAGGACAATAGTGATACTTGCATAAGACCCTCGTCCGCGTTCGCTCCTTCCCTCCGGCTTCTCAGTCCTTTCGGGTTTCTCTTCTCCTGAGTCTTCATAAGACCTTCCACGCCCCCCTCGGTATCCTCGATTTGCGCCTCTACCCCTTCCTCTACCATCATGGTACGCGGTGTATCCCCCTCGGTTGCCACGGTATCCGTTGTATCCCTCTTGATCTCTGTTGTTGTACCCCTCACGGTAATCCCTGGTTTGGTTATCCCTTTGGTACCCTTCTCGGTTATCCCTCTGGTACCCTTCTCGATTATCCCTTTGGTATCCATCCCGGTTTTCTCGCTGGTATCCATCTCGGTTATCTCGCTGGTATCCATCTCGGTTATCTCGCTGGTAGTTGTTCCGGTAGTAGTTGCCTCGATTGTAACCCCTGTAACCGCCATAGTTTTGGTTGTAACCCTGGTTGTACCCACCGCGGTACCCTCCACCACGTGGCTTGATGCCGAAGGTTTCGACGTTAAGCTGCCGTTCTTTATTCCTAAAAATAAAGTTTATGTTATTTTCTCCAAGATATCCACGTCTCTAATTTTTATTTTCATTCTCCTCTTAATCTCGAACAATAACTCATTCGAGTTTGTGACAGCCAGCACAGTCGTCTTCTAAGCGCCTGGTTAGCCACCCAGGAAAGTGGTACACAAAGGCAAACGTTCATTAGGAAAAAGGCTACACACACTACAAGGAAAATATTTGTATAGCATTTTTCCAATTTTTGTAACCTTCTTTTCCAGAATCGCTTTTTTCACAAAACGGCACTAACTCTCAATTATGTGCTTCATCGTTGATTGAAGATGAACCGACAAACCCTAAGCAAGTACCCCTTCCTCCGTTAGCCCTTAAAAAGAACCTTTATGGGTTGTAGATTGAAGATGAACAGACGAGCCCCAAAGCAAACATCCATTTATCCGATAGACATTGAAACATTGGAAAGGATTATCGGGAAAACCTTGGCCCTTGAGATTTCAAACCTACGACTACAAACCATTTCAGCTTACCAGTCAGGTCTTTGGTAGCCTCCCTTGCTTCTCTCAATTGCTTCGCAACTAATCGAATCGAAGAACGACTTGGTCTTATTGTAGCATGGAGGCTCGGCCTCAGGCGCCAGGGTTTCTTTATCTTCTACTATCCCTGCGTCAGTCACTGACCCATCGATACTGGCGGCAGCTTCTGTCTTGTCGGCAGTGTCACTGATCTGCACAAGACAAGAGAAGAAATTAATTCGTGTATATGTTTCGGCAGGGAGAACCATAGTTCAGAAAACGTACTAGGAGCTTGACGGAATTACCCACAATCACAGGTTGGAGAGTGACAGGCCCACATGTAGGCCAATCCAAAACCAAGATCAATTCTTTTCACGACAAGTTGTCTCCTACAATCTTGCCAACCCTTGCTACTACTTGGAAGGTAAAAATGAAACCCGAATTTCAACAAAAAAGGTGGATATATATCCAACAGAAGACTTGAGGCGGGGGAAACTTATTGCAACAGCAGTGATTTAAAGGACACCTGTATGAAGAGTAGCAAGTATCATCCCTATCTGTACGACTTCCGTAAACATTGCCTGCAGAAAACTCAATCCAAATACGAAATAGTGTTTCCAAGTTATGATTTTTGCTCCATTTTGCGTCTGTCCTTATTTCAGTACCGAACTATTTTAGAAATAAACAAATGTCTTCAATCAACCCTTCTTCTGGAATATTTTTTAACCAGGTAAGCCCAAACGTATATCTAGAAGAAATTCCAATACGATCCGGCCAGCGCTGTACATGATTTGAATAAATTGCGCTTTTCGTCTTTTTGTCTGCATGTGCAAATCTCCACAAACGAACATCCCTATTTTGAAAACGTCACGCTCAGGACAATAATGCTCTCCGTGGCCACGTCTGTAAATGCATTCTCCATGGTGTGTTCAAGTATGGTTTCATTGTTCAGGTGTCCTTTAAAGTCGCTTCTTCCGTTAGAATCGGGTATATAAAGATGCATATAGATTAGTGAGCATATAGCACGAGTAACTGGGATGTCGCGAGCATTGTGTCAATAATCCTATATCCTCCGACTAATCAAATTTCAAGCACTTCTGGCGAACCACAGGAGGACAATTGTACTCACTTTGGTTTTGCTAAGCTTCTCAAGCACCCTTTCAAAGTCCTGGTTCGCTCTTTCAAAGTCAAACTCTTGGTCGAACTTCAGCTTATTTCCGCCAGCAGGCTTGGCGGCAGCTCCAGTCGCATTTTGCGCGACGTCCCTATTTTGGTCTCTGTGGTATCCACCTCTTGGTCCTCCTCTTCCACCTCTATGCTCGTATCCTCCACGACCACCGCGGTATCCTCCCCCTTCTCTGCGGTCTTCATGATCTCTTTGACTATAGTCCCGGTCGTAACGGTTATCGTAACGTCCACGGCTTCCTCTAACAAAAAAAAAAGTTTGAAGATTCTTACAAGAAACGAAACTAGTACCCAATATCCCCTTCTAATTTTAAAACGAAGGATCCTTTGAAGGCAGATAAAAAGGTACACTGATAATCTCTAATATATATATATATTTCTAATATATGTATATTATTAATTTCCGCGACATGGGGATGTGAACTGGTTAGACGAATTTGCCTTCGGGCGGGATCACTGTTCCTATGGCCGGCTTCTACCAGACTATTGTAGTGGTTTGCAAACTCTGTTCACAAGCCCCTCGGTAGCTCAGTGGTAGAGTGACTGCCTTGTAAGCAGAGGGTCCTGGGTTCAAATCCCGGATGAGGAGTATTTCTGTCTATCAGTTCACTATTTACAAATGATAATTTCTGTTCCTTTCTTGTCTTTCGATTGTAGATTTAGTAATACTTCATGTAGTCCACTTCGAGCGGCTAAATGTGATTGGCTGAACGAGTAAATAGGCATTATTTTTTATTACTTTATACCATTCTATTAGCGTGTAACGACATGAAATCTAAAATGTTTATCGTAATACTCGCAAGTTGTCCCTTTTTGGCGCAGCGCTCGCAAGTGGTATCTTTTTTGTCACAAAAGTCTCTTCTACAAAGAGCAGAAACCAGGTATATAGGGAGCAGTGTACATGCACTAATAAATTTTAAATGTTTTCTTCAGTTCTGAATGATTCCAAATTTATATTAAGCTACTAACAGTAACTCAGCTTAGGAAAGCCAGCTCGGATATTTGACACGCACCTTTTATTATCATAGCGTTGTCCACCACCAATAGTCCGTGCTCCAACATCCTCCTGCTTTCCCTCGGATTCACTAGCTTTACGACTGTCCATACCACTCTCAGATGGTATTAGTGGTGTAGTACTGCCCGACTTCAGGCTACTGCTCGGTAATACTAGAATGAGGAAAGAATTAAATGACACACAACGTTCGTTCTTTTAGAAGAATGTGAAATACAAACACATGGAACCGAAACAAGTCCGAAGTCCGCCTCCTCCTAGTTAATATACTTCGGTACACTGTAAAAAAAAATTTTGTAGTATTTGCTGCTGGGATTATTGTCTCTAAACAGATAATCTTATCTTAAATTCGGATTAAACTTATCTCAGTAGAGATAAGATTAATCCCAGTACCAAATACTGCAGTTAACTTTAATCCTTAATCCGAGAAAGCTTCTTTTACACACTTCATTTACAAACTATTCACACTGCAGAAATGGCATACACTGTAAAAACTGTAATTTTGCTGCTGGGATTTATCTTGTCTTTATTGAGATAACATTATCCCTAATTCAGATTAAATTTATCCCAATATGGATATGATTAATCCGAGTAGCAAATACTTCATCCTTATTCGGAGAAACTTTTTACAGTGTACTCCACAGAATGAAGTTCTAATCAGACTCACTTCACGGCATCTTATATAGTGACTACACTACAGAGGATCCCCAAACTCCTCTCTGAGATTTTCATTTGTAACCCCTCTAAACTGAGAAAATTTTCCTAAAACAGGGCTTCACTATAATCCATTACAAACCACCTGCGCACAACCTAAGGCTGGTGTGGCTTGTGAAGACAGTGCTTCTGCAAGCCTTACTGTACAGGAAATGCAGCATTTACGGCGACAAGCTAAAAGCTTAACGCCGAATCTCATAATAAATAAATCAAGTGTAACTCTCTGATGAGAGTTCAAGAATAAGAAAATCGGCTCCCTTTCATTAGTCATTTTAACTATAGGAAGTAACATCTGCCAACCAAGGAGTGTCGGTTACGGAGGTGCCAGTGAGCTCATTTAACAACAATATCTACCATTCAAGCTACAAACCCAGCAATAGACTCTGCAGTAGACTCTACAGGAAGATTTCACCTATCTTGCTGGAAGTTCGATTTAAAAGGTAATTTGTTGCCTCTTGTCAAAAAGCTAAAGCAACAAGAGCTACGAGCTTATATGACACTTGTTAAAAGTAGGTGGTACAAGACAGTAGAAGAGAACTTCACAAACACCCCGCCATCCCAAAATCCGGTTTGGACCTAGAATTAGGATATCTAGTTTCACTCAAGCCTGAAAATTTCCGACACCACCTCCAAGCCATCATCAACCTTCCAAGTTTCAACCCAAGAAGTCCACTCGCTATGTCCCTAGACGAGCCCAAGATTTCCGGTACCCCCTTCCAACCCCCAACATACCACGGTCGAATCTGGTCCGGACTCTTTAACTGGATCATTTGAAGCATTTTCTCTTACCACCTACCTTTCAGTCGAATGTGAGCATTTTTAGGGAACTTTGGGTAAATCCCCCCCTCCCCCCAGCGTGGTCGGATCCGGTTCGAACCTTAAAATATGACATCTACGGCATACGATCTCTGTATATTAAGTTCCATTCAAATAACTCCACTTGTTTGAGTATTATGCGAGACACAAAATTTCCGGGACTCCCCTTCCAATTCTGCCCACCGTGGCTGAAGACGACTCAGAAACATAATGTCGCATCTCTCATCTCTGACTTAACCTCGTCTATCCTAGCCTATCTGCAAATATCCGAGTCCCACTCCCCCTACCCCCAACTTGGCCGGATCCTGTCCGGACGCCAAATAAACTATTCGCAAGTCAATCTATTCGGTTCCTGCCACGCCTACCAAGTTTCACTGTCCTAGCACATTAGGAAGTACCGAACTCGCGAGCTTACTAGAAATCCGGACCCCCCTCCCCAAGCTCCCCCACAGTGCCCGATTCCCGTCCTATTATGTCAATTATTTTTCATTTGTTAATTATTGTGGTATTAACCCCTATGTAACGTGCCATGGAGCTTTGTAGGGGTCAAAATTTATTTTGTTCCTTTATTTTCAATTCAATAAAACTGAACTGAACTGAACGTATCTAGAACTTGTGCTTGTTCTTCCCACCAAGTTCAATCCCGATCCCTCCACTCTAGGCGTTTCCAAAGAATTCCGGTTACCCGTCCAACTCCTCCCAATGTCTCCGGATCCGGTCCGAATTTTAAATGGGTCTGAAAGTACGAGGTCTTTCTAAATGTCAAGTTTCATTTAAATCCGATCACCCGTACAAAAGCGGCCGATGCCGCTAGATTCCGGATTCCCCATCTCTCTACTCCTCCCACGATGGTCGGATCGAGGAAACGGATTATTCTCAAGTCAATCTGCTCGGGTTCCTGACGCGCCTACCAAGTTTCATCGTCCTTAGCATATCAGGAAGTACCAAACTCGCGCGATCACTAAAAATCCGCCCCCCCCCCAACTCCCCCACAGTGCCCGAATCATGTCCTATTATGTCAATGACGTATCTAGAACTTCTGCTTGTTCTTCCCACCAAGTTTCATCCCGATCCCTCCAGTCTAAGCGTTTCCAAAGATTTCCGGTTCCCCCTCTAACTCCTCCCAATGTCACAGGTCCGGTCCGGATTTACACTGGGATGTCTGAGGCACGGGGTCTTTCTAAACATCAAGTTTCATTTAAATCCGATAACCCGTTCAATAGCTGAGTTGCCACTAGATTCCGGATTCTCCATCCCTAGACTCCCCCACGATGGTCGGATCGGGGAAACGACATTCACAACTCAGTCTGTTCGGGTACCTGACAAGCCTGCCAAGTTTCATCGTCCTAGCACATCAGGAAGTACCGAACTCGTGGGATCATTAGAAACTCGGCCCCCCCCCCCAACCTCCCCACAGTGACCGGATCCGTTCTGTTATCTTATTCACGTATGTAGGACTTGTGCTTGTTCTTTTCACCAAGTTTCCTTCCGATCTCTCCACTCTATGTGTTTCGCAAGATTTCCGGTTCCCCCCTCCAACTCCCCCCATTGTTACCGAATCGGTCTGGATTTAAAATGGGATGTCTGAGACACCAGGTCCTTCCATATATCAAGTTTAATTAAGATCCGATCACCAGTTCGTCAGTTAAAAAAAAAAAACATTTTTAGTCATTTTCATGATCCCCCCTCCCTCCACCCCCCCGATTGTCGGATCTGGGAAGCGAATATTTCCAACTTAATCTGGTCCGGTACCTGATATGCCTGCCAAGTTTCATCGTCCTAGCTTATCTGGAGGTGCCCAAACCAGCAAAACCGGGACAGACAGAAATTACGATCGATGTACGGCACTTAAAAATTGTAACTCGATCTCCTTTTAACACCTGCTGCACTAAAATGACTCGGATTATTAACATCATGCTTGACTTACCAGGTTCATCTTCGTTTGGTCCATCAGGGTGCGGGGGTGGTCCAACTGGTTCCAGGTCTACTCCAATCCCACTAAAGGTTACTGGTGACTGTCCTAGTGAAGGGGCTGGTCCAGATGGCATGAAATTTGGTGCCATTCCAGAATTTGGTGGGTAGCCGCCATAGCCAGAATAGGAGGGTGCCACGAAGGGACCAGGGCGAACAGGGGCACCTGGGTGGATAGGAGGAGGAGCACCAGGGTGGTGGTGCATGGCAGCACCAGGGTACATGCCAGGGGCATTTGACTAAAAACATAACCAATCATCAGTTCATGAAAATAGCTGACATCATTGGCTTTATTCAACCACCACAGGGATTAAGAAAGGAATTTAAGATGTAAATCAAGCCCTGCCACTATTAAGACAGATCTGTTCAGAGACCGGCAAATAAAGCTAACTTGGCAATCCAGTGGGTTCCTTCCTCAATACCCGTATTAAAAAAACAAGACCAAAGGTTGTCAATGGAATCCCAAAAATCTAATATTTAGACATCTAAAATCTAGACATTTGGGACTTGTCTTAGCCAGGCTAATCATCAGAGAAAACCAAGTTCAGATATACCTCTAGAAGCCATATCTATTTTGACGATACTGACCGAAACTTCCCGCTTTACTTCTGCAGAATTTGCGGTTTCACCCGAATTCCGAGCAATTTACTAGTCCAGCAAAAAAAAAAAAAAAAAATCCAGAAACGAATCCAGCGTATCTCCTTATCCCTATAAAGAAGATCTCATCATCTTTAAATAAAACCTTGACTTAAAAAATCCGGTTACAACCGGATTCCCGACTAATTATATGTCCGGTAAAATGATTGTCATATACAGACTCTTCTTACGCCTAAATCTGTCATCTAATCAGCTCCAGGTAAAACTTTTGCTTTTAACATATTTTCCGGTTTCGACCCGATTCCAGGCGAACTAGTTGTAAGGCTAGAAAATGGCTTTCACCGTCATGTTCAGCATATCTTCTTACCCTGAAATCGAACATTTAATCGACTTCAAATGAAACTATTACTTTTAACCAACTTTCCGGTTTTTGCCGGATTCCGGACGAAGTGCTTGTCCGGCGAGAAAAGGGTTTTCGCCATCTTGCTTAGCATGTCACAGAGGCAAAAGCCTACTGCAGTTATATTATTATTTATGTCTTCTTACCCCAAATCAAACAAACTTCTACTTTTAACCAGTTTTCACTGTATTCCGGGGAACTACTTGTCTGGCAAGAAAATAACTTTCATATTCCCTCCCCCACCCCCAAATGTATGGCTACTGAGCCCATCTACGAACTTGAGCTTACCCTTGACCCAAACAATCCTCAAACCAAATTTCATCAAAATATCTCATTCCCTTCGAGAGTTATCGTGCTTACAGACGGACGGACAACTTTTGCGATGTCACAGGTATTCCTCCACTTAAGTTTTCAGATCCCAAAAACATGCATAAAATGCATAATCTATTTTAAGACACAAATTAAGAATATCTATCATGCGTGTTGAATCAGACATGGGCTTCAATGTTCAGTCCTTTTCAAAAACCTTGATATTTCAAAGCAAGACGCCAGAAATGAAGTGCCTTCTATATCTGCATGTATTAGGCAGACAATCCAAAGGACTCTAGCCATTTCGATCAGAAATTTAACTGAACAAAGGGAATATTTACAAGATATTATTTACCTGCACTTGGATAATAGCTGGATCATATGGAGCAGATCTTTCTGGTGGTGGTGCAGGCTTGGGAGGATCACAAAGCTTGATATCCTTGATGTTCGAAGCTCGGAAAAGGATTAGGTCATAGACATCATCCTTTGGAGGGATTACTACTTCTGCTCTGTCTTCAGTTCCGAAGGCACGCACTGAAATTCAATTTTGACACTTAAAACTGCTGAATACTGCTTACCATCTATTCTGAACCAATAATTAGTTTTGATTTTTTATCTCGTTCTCAGATCTCAGTCTGAATTCTCTTACAAATTAGTTTTTTGACAGAGGAAGGACTATTGAAAAAGAGAAACAAGAAGTGTCTGTCCAACCAACTTCTCGATTCTGCAGAATTGCTAACCTTTCCCCATTCTCATGTTTGACAAAAATAGACAACTGAGTTCATCCAGATAGTAGAAAAAGCGAAACAGGAGAGCTATGAGAAGAATGCATGGAGAATTAACATAAAAAACGCAAAGGTTGTCGCTCAGAAAGACATGAATTTTACTTAAAATTACTGCTGTGAAGTCAAGCTTTGTCAAGCTGATATAGGCCTATTAAGTTATATGCACACATGGTCCAGTCGGATGTGAAGTTGATGTTCACTCCAGAATTTTGACACATCCAATGCAGGTTGCCCCACAGTAAAGCAAATTTCGCATACCCATTTTATTCATACTCCGCTGTTACGCAAAAAGCGGGTCATAAATAAATAACTGCTTTTTTGATTTGTAAGATTTCTTTTTATCTTGTTTATTCAGAATAAGAGCTACGAGCTCATATGGCACTTGTACGAGTAGGCTGTACAAGAAAGTAGATGAGAACGTCACAAAATACACCCGCCATCCAAAAATGCGGTTCGGAAATAGAAATAGGATTTTAGTTTCACACATGTCTGAGCAGTTCCGGCATTGTCTCGATTGTCTGTAGCAAATGCACATGACTGTTCAAACTTTCATCCCAATAAATCCATTTGTTTGATCCCTAGTACTCACTCTATCTCCACGTACCGTGGCCGAATCTGGTTCGGAATAAAAAAAATGGACCACCTAAAGCATCTTCTTTTATACCAGCTATCAAGTTTCACTCGAATCTGAGCATTTTTGGAAAGTTCCGGTACCCCCCCCCCCCCTTCCCACCAACGTTGTCGAAGCCGGTTCGGGCCCAATCTCTTAATTCCCAGTTCCTGTCCATCAAGTTTTACTGAAATTGGAGCATAGCCTATCTGCAAGTTTCCAGTAACCCCCCCTACCTTGGCCGAATCCGGCCCGGACGCCAAATAACAAATCTAGGCCGTATAAACTCGGCACTGTCGAATTTGCATCTCATTCGGTCCATCCGTTTGGTTTTTGTGCATGTCAAAAGTCCCCCCACCCCCAATTCCCCTAATCGTGGTCGCATATGGTTCGAACGCATGTTTTACATGTCGAGGCCATCGATTCGTATCACCCATGAAGTTTCACTCGAATCAGACCACTCGTTCGCAATTTATAGAAGTCAATTTCCATATTTCTCTTCTTTTGCTCCCCGAAAAATGCTCGGATCTAGGAACGGAAGTTTCCGGGGGTATGTTTTGTCAGGTTCTTAAGTCTAGATAATTCGGGTCGCTAATATGCCTGCAAAGTTTCGTTGTCGTTTGACATGTGGAACTATTCTAACTCACGACTACCGGAATTCCAGGAAACCCCCTCCAACTCCCCCCACAGTGCCCCGAAACCATCTGGCTCCGTCAATTTCATCTAGGCCTAATGCTTATTCCATCCATTAAGTTTCGTCCCAATCCCTCTGCTTTTATAGTTTCTTGAGTTCCCCCCCCCCATCCCCACAGGTATCGGACCCGACCCGGACGTGACATTGAACGTCCGAGGCGATAGCTCACCAGACAAGTTTCATTCAAATCCGTTCACCCGTTCTAAAGTTATGCACGCCACTAGATTCCGGACCCCCCATCCACCCACTCCCCCCACGATGGTCGGGTCGGGGAAACGGCTGTTCTCAAGTCAATCTGTTCGGATCCCTGACATACCTGCCAAGTTTCATCGCACTAGGACATCAGGAAGTATGCCGAACTCCCGGGATCGCTAGAAATCCGGACCCCCACTCCAACTCCCCCACAGTGCCCTGATCCGGTCCGGTTATGTCAATGACGTTTCTAGGACTTGTTCTTGTTTTTCCCACCAAGTTTCATCCCGATCCCTCCACTCTAAGCGTTTCTCAAAATTTCCGGTTCCCTCCTCCAACTCCCCCCAGTGTCATCGGATCCGGCCCGGATTTAAAGTGAGATGTCTGAGACACGAGGTCATCCTAAATATCAACTTTCATCAAGATCCGATCACCCGTTCGCAAGCTAAAAATACCTCAAATTTTGGCTTCACCGTCCCTCCACTCCCCCCCCCCCCCCCTAGATGGTCGAATCGGGGAATTGACGATTTCCTATTTAATCTGGTCGGGTCCCAGACATGCCTGTCAATTTCGGTCGTCCCAGCACATCAGGAAGCACGGAACTCGCGGGATCACTACAAATTCGGACTTCTCCCCCCCCCCCAAAGTGAGCGGATCCGTTCCGGTTATATCAGTCACGTATCTAGGACTTTTGCTTGTACTTTCCGCCAAGTTTCATCCAGATCCCTCCACTCTAAGTGTTTTCCAAGATTTTTCGGTTTCCCCCTCCAACTCCCCCCAATGTCACCGGATCCGGTCTGGATTTAAAATGGAGGGTCTGAGACATGAAGTCCTTCCATATATCAAGTTTCATTAAGATCCGATCACCCGTTCGTAAGCTAAAAATATCTATTTTTTCCGGATTCCCCCTCCCTCCACTCCCCTCCAGATGGTCGGATCGAGGAAGCGACAATTTCTAATTTAATCTGGTCCAGTTCCTGATATTCCTGCCAAGTTTCATCGTCCTAGCTTATCTGGAAGTGCCCGAACTAGCAAAACCGGGACCGACTGACAGACAGAAATTACAATCGCTATATGGCACTTGAGTAAGCTCAAGTGCCATAAAAACTGCAGGTTGAAAAACAGAACTGTTTGTGTTGTGAGCTGTAATGGTTTTTGGGATCCCAAAACACAAATGGAGGGATACCTATGACATTGCAAAAGTTGTCCGTCTGTCGGTCCGTCCATCTGTGCGCCTATAAACCTCTAAGGGAATGAGATTCTCTGGGTCAAGGGTAAGGTCGAGTTCGTAGATGGGCTCTGTAGCCCTACATTTAGGGGTGGGGGAGGGAATATGAAATAAGAAAGTTATATTCTTGCCAGACCAGTAGTTCACCCGGAATCCGGAGAAAACCGGACACAAAATTTGTAGACCAGTTTCTCAAACTAGTATAGATCTGCCCGTGGATGTTGTCATTCATTTGTTTATTCTTTGTGACATCGGATATATCGAGTGTAATCGAAGGTTGAAGGGGTTGATATATAATGTTCAAAAGAGGGAATATGTTGTTCAAGCGAGGATGTTGTTCAATGAAGATTCACTGGTAAAGTACAGGCCAAGTTTGTAGATGGGTCCTTTAGTCCTATCTTTAGAGACAGATGACGGGTTTCAAATTTACGGTAAAAACATGTATGTTTTATAAGCTAATAAGATATGCCAAAACTAGCAAAACCCGGAAACCAACAGACCGCCAGAGGGACAGAAATTCCGATCGCTATAGGGCACTTGGCCGAAAGGCAAGTGCCACAAAAAAAATAACCAAACCCCTTTTTAAAGCAGGTTCAAAACAAAGAAAAGACAAATAATTCAAATATTTTGGACTCATAACTGCTGAAAAGAATCAGCTCTTGACTGACAGGACAGCATGGAAATTCAATTTTACATTTTCATGGCAAAATTTGAGGTTGTCTAAAATGAGATCTGGTACCTCCTATATCAACAGATTTGTATGGGCAAGTTTAGTTTCTTTTTTTATAGCTCAATTTACATGTAACATTAATGATAATATGAAATTTATCGCTGGCCTTACTACCATTTTACTGCTGGCCTTACTAAACAATCCAACATCAACAAGATTTCAAATTTCCAGAGAGGTCTTTCCTTCAGAAAAATCTATCAGGCTTAAAAATTAACAGAAAAATATGAACAACATACTAAACTGAAGCTTATGGAGTGTGACATACCGGAGAAATAATGTTGCTTCAATATTTCTAGCTAAACATATTTTTATTTCGAACAATACCTCCTTATTGTTACCTGAGGTCGTATTCCTTGATGTAATTTACGGTGACGAAAAAGGTAGAGCTACCAAAATTAATAACCAGAGAATGTTTTAAAGCAGCTTCAAAAAAAAAGAAAAGGTGTATAATTGGAACATTTCTGGACATGTGACCTGTAGAAAAAAAGAGAAGATTTTGACTATGGACTATTAGGACAGCATGTATATTTCATTTTTAACATTTTCGCGGTGACATCGAGGATGTGTAAAAACAATGTCAGGTACCCCTCCTGTAATTCAGTCCTGAATGAAGTGGTGTTTTTTTACATACTGGAGTCTATACTATTTCTGTGAGAATTTAACCTGCCTATTCCATTGCCCAGCTTTGGTTGTCTTTATCTCACCATAATTTCCAAAAGAGGAAAACAGTATCTCAAAAGAAAGCCATCTTCTTTTTCTTCATCCTAGGTTTTCTTCCGAGATAATAGTGTGCAAGCTGCATTGCCAGTAAAAGAACTTTTGAGATGACCCACAAATTTTCTGGGGAATTTGTTACCATTACGGTTGGTCACCCGAGTTTCGTTTTTTTTCACATAATCATTGTTTAACCGTAGGTACTTGGAAAAATATGAAAGCAAATTGCATAATTGTTAGAAACAAACATAAATAGAATATAAGAAAAACATTTAGTGTTTTAAACATCGAAGATCTTTGTTTTTTTGGCTTACAGACATTAGTTTCATTTTTTTTTCTCTGTTCTGTTCGCTGTTTTCTCTCTGTTTTATATTTTTCCCGATTTTGTAAAAACACTGAACACGCTGTTTCTCATTTTCCCGTTTTAGTACGCTGTTCTGTGTTCCGTCTTCTCTGTTCCGCTGTCTGTTTTGCATAACACGGAACTTGTTCTCCTAGCATGTTTTATCACTGTTCAATTGCAGAGAGATTCACAGATAGAAAAGAAGGAATTGCAGAAGTTTGGAGGATGAAGCTGGATACTAAAGTATGGTCATTTTGGAATATAGTTTGCAATTTAACAGATTTTCCGCTTCAGACATGCTCAAGATCCTAAATTTGTGTTTTCGTCAGAACAGCGACAAAACAGGAAACACGGAACAGAGTAAGCAAAACACCGTTTTCTACTCAAACCAGACAACTGTGATAGAACACGGAACCAGAGAAAAACACCCAACTATTGACGTTGACTGTAATGACGCGGGATGCAGTGATGTCATTTCCATCACAATAGTGCCTAAATATCTGAATTAATAAAGATTTATTAGTAAATATGATTTTAAACACATATCTTTCAACAGGTTTAACTAGTTTAGACAGGTTGTGGTGCATCTAAGGCAAAATAAGTTAGAAAACTGATTCCGTCAGGTGCGTACGGAAATAGAAACATACAGAAATAGTATAGGCACCAGTATACCCGGAAGCTTTTTTAGATGGTAAAAATTGTAAAAAAGATAGCATGAGACAAAATTGCTGCAATTCATCTTTTCACTGTACCAAATTGGCAAATCAGTGCTGCTGCCAACAAGACTTTCTGTCACTACCCTACCATAACTGATATCTTATTTTTCTTATAAGCGTTTTTTAAACTCACCAGTGTATGTTCTTTACCATTATTATAAAGCATATCCAGACTCACTGTCAATGTGATGAAGTGTGGACTAAAAAAAACCTGCTTCTGAGCCCACTTCTGCTGATATCCCAGAAAAAAAAAAAAAAAATATAGAAGAGTATATTCTAATTCCTTTTTTCCCGTGATATAAAATCTGAAAAAATGGCAACAGCCGAAGAACGTTTCTACGAAGCATCTGAAAAGGCTCAGAAAACCAACCTGCTGAAAAATATCCCTGAATTTCATGGCACCACAGACATATTTCAAAGCTATGCTTTAGAGTAGAGTGATATCGCCTTGTATCACCTTATCTTTGATGTCATATTTCAGTTTTTCGGAATCGATCGTTTCTTTAAACCTCTTCTTGAACAGGTCAACGAAATGTCTGTAGGTCAGGGTATCTGTCATTATAGTGGCTACATATTTCAAAGCGTGTCCCTTTAGTCATATGGGGTAGTATGTTTTTGAGGTTTTCTCATTCTGTGTCCCCACTGGTGTAGTTCATAATGTAGTCAAGGATTTGTAAAAATTCGGATACGTCTGTGGTGCCATGAAATTCAGGGATATTTTTCAGCAGGTTTGTTTTCTGAGCCTTTTCAGACGCTTCGTAGAAACGTTCTTTGGCTGTTGCCATTTTTTCCGATTTTATATCACGGGAAAAAAGGAATTAGAATATTAAATATGTTCCAACTTCATGAGAAATGCCTATCTGTTACGAGTTTTATGCCTAAAACTTGTGATGAGTTCATTTATGGGTTTAGTTGTAATCGATGAAAAAATGGGTTTGTTTTGGGGTTTGCATCATGTCTTTTAAGATTGTCGATAAACATGGGTAATTGATTCTTGGTTAAAAAAATTCATATGGGTATTAAATATTATTTATACCATCATACGGATACGTCTGGGTTTTAGTTATTGACCGTGCATGTCACCAAATATGATAAACAAAAATAAGGTGTGTAATGTACAGGGTTTAGTTATAGTAGTAGAGTGTGGCGTGCGAGCATGGTAATATTGGCGACTGGTTTGGGTGCGAATACACCAATACACACTGAGTCTTTTCGAAGGCGATACTCAGTTCGTAGGTCAATAACTAAAGCACATATATTTCGTGTTTACTTACATTGGAGTTAGGTCAATGGCACTTGTCACTAGGTCCACTGTGGCTCGAGTCCACCTCCACGTCGAACTGAGCACCGAATCGAACCAATTTCCAAACTCCGAACTAGGTCCTTTTAAACCACCTTGGAAATGTCAACAGAGTGCCTTAACGAATAGGGTTGCTTTTAGCACGTCCTAGTAAATCTCTATCCAGTATGAAAGGGTTGGTGACCAACAGAGTAAATTTGTCTAGGTTCTTGATGGGGAAAAGAATTCTTCCATTGGAGAAAAGGAAATAAAATCTCTCAGTCTGAGAAAAGCGTGCGCGCTAGAGCTAGTCGGAAATAGAGAGAGTTCAGGATAAAGCTTGTTGAATAAGTTTTGATCAACATATTGTTTATACCAAATGCATCCTCACAATTTGTTGACATTGGACTTTGCCTATTTCATGCATTTGCTGTGTCTAAAGCTAACTACCAGTTAGCCAAAGTAGGTAATTAAGGGCATCTGAAAACACATGTATAGGAATTGTGGATCTTCATTTTACCGTTAGCCCAAAACTGCACTGTTCACATAAGCATAACTCTACTGTGTCGAAGAAATGGACACTGGGTCACTGGTAAGAAAACACCAGAACTCCAGAAGAGGACCGGGTTAAAAGTGCAACAAACCCAAAATTTGTAAACATCATTGACGGCTGAAAGCATTTCTCCAAAGCCTATCAACTTTTCTGACATACACAATCCTAAACATAAACGGGAAAATGATAGCATAGCCTACCTTGCGAAAGCGCGAGAGTAGCTTCATTCGAATCTATAGAGTGAAGAATTCCCTCATATCGAATATTGAGAGTGGATATCAACCAGATTTTACATCCTATATACTGTTCTCCAGCCATTCTTGGACGATCGCACACGATAAACACTGGACAAAAAAGATTACAGAGCAAAACAAAACATTGCTGTTGCGCTGTGTTTTGAAAACTCTCCGTTTTCGTTTGTACGTTTTAAGTTTGTACAGAGGTACCGACTAATATCTAGAAAAAGTTGTCGGGAAGTTTTTTTGGGATCCCAAAACGTAAGTTGAGACCTGGTGGAGGGAGACCTGGTCAGGTGGAGAACAAAGGTTTCGATGAGATCCCTTAACATTTGATTCAAACAATTGGGTCATATCTTCCCCATTCAGTCTTCGTCAGATTCCTTGAAGATTTGTACTGTTACAGCACAATGGACAGCTATAATGCTTAATTTTTTGTAAAATCCTTCGCAAATAAATACTTATAACGTCCATTAGATCACATAGAAATGGCAGCATGTCTCCTTGAACGGATACCGAATCTTTAATAGATTTCAGAAACAACTTTGAGCTTCAACCAAATTTCCATTTTTAGCCGAATTCATGATGAACCATTTGTCCAGCTAGAAAATTAAGTTCAGATATAGATTCACCGGACCTCCTTACGTTCCTCGTTTGTACATTATATAAACAAATGAATGTCGTCATGCACGCGCAGAGCTATACTGGTTTGAGAATAAACAGGCAGGGACTGCAATAGCCAAAAAATGGTCGACACGTTTTCCGGTTTTCACCGGATTCCGGGTGAACTGCTTGTCCGGCAACAAAATAACTTCCATATTCGGATTCAGTATGTCTCCTTACCCATAAATAAACTATCTCAATAGCTTTTTATTATAAATTAGCTGTTTAAAAATATTTTGTTTGCCCCTTAATTTGAAACCCCTCCCCCACCCTTAAATATAGGGCTACAGTGACATTTAGGAAATCTGAAGAAATCCTTCTTAGAATTCAACCCACTTAATTACTTTTTGGGATCCCAAATGGTATAAGTAAGGAGAACCGATGACTTCGTAAAGTTGTACGTCCGTCAGTCTGTTAGCACGATAGATCTCGAAGCTCCCAGGGATTGTGATATTTTGTTCAAACTTGGTGTGAGGATCCTTTTGGTCAAAGTACAAGTCAAGTTCGTAGATGGGCCCCATCCGAAATCCGGCCAAAAACAGAAAATCTGACAAAAGAATAAGTTTCTGTGAACTTTATTAGAGGTTCGGTATACGGGTAAAGAGACATGCTAAATCCATTTCTGAAACTTATTTTCTCGCCGGATATGTAGTACGTCCGGAACCCTGTCAAAACGGAAAGTTAGTAAGCAACACTGAAGTAGGTTGAATCGATCTAGGAGTGAACGGCAGGCCGTCCCGAGGGGGGGGGGGTGGAGGGCGCAGCCCCCCTTCTTTTTGGGTATTCGGTCAATTTTTTTGTGATTTAATGTGTTTGTTGGTTCACCTTTTATTTATTTATTTCGAATTTGCTAACTCATCCAACTTTGTTCACTCCGCATCGGTTTCACCGCATTCGGTCCGTCCTTTCGTAAATTCGGTGATTTAACCTGTTTATTTGGTCTCATTCGTTGATTGGTAATTCCCCGAAATTTTCTCAAGTCCCTATCTGTTCTGTTACATTCGGTCAGTCCATTTCATAATTCGGTCATTAGTCAGACGTGACCGAATTCGATAATTCATCCAACTTTTGTTCAGTCCGCATCGATTTCGCCGCATTCGGTCCCTGGGTAAATTTGGTGATTTAATCTGTTTATTTGATCTCATTCTTTACCGAGTTCGGTAATTCGGTCGCATTCAGTCAGTCTATTTCATAATAAAATTCGGTGAGATTCACTTGGTTCTGACTCGTTACCGAATAAGGTAATTCACAGGATTTTTCTTTAGTCCGTTTCTATTACTAAACTTGCCGAATTCGGTTGTTTTAGGTGGTTCTAACAAGAGTTTTATTCCATTACGAAATTCGGTTGTTATACCGCTCTCGATCTGTTGCTTATTTTTTAGTTCGTTTTTCTGTATACTACGAATTCATTATTTGCTTCACCCAGTTACTGAGTTCGGTAATGGAAGTGGCATTTATTTAGCTCTCGTTCTTTACCATTTACGGTAGCTTCAGCTCATTTGTTGCTGTTCATTTTGTACTTCTTAGGATTGCACTAAAGCACGTCTCTTGACGTGAAAGCCAGCCTACTTATGTTTGCTGTAAATTTCGAACAAATGTACTTTGTATCTACTTTACCCTGGATCGGGGTGATGCAGGGTAAAGTAGACGTTTCGCCAGACAGCTCTGGGTTTAATAGGTAATATTGGGATCGCAAAAAGGCACTTTTCAAATTTTCGCAGTCTTCCTTGGAATTTGGGGGGACTTGAACAACGTTAAAAGCTAGAATTTGCATGGGAAGTAGTTAAATGTTGCCAGAATAAAAGGCGGATTCAAACAAATTTCGCCTTCTGCGCATTAATTAATCCTAGGTACAGCAGTTAGCGACGTTGTCTTTAGCTTTATGCTATCGTAGTACTAACAGGTAATACTGTAATCTGGAGGCGAATTACAAGGCAATTTTTAGCCGTCTGATTCGTCTGCCGGCTCAAGAGAGCATAAGTCAGGATTTGTCCAGAACCGTTGCTGGAGTTTTGCTGAACTTGCTCGAAAAGCCCGGTAATCCTTGGATGTAAGGCTTTGGCGTTCGGAGAACTGTCTTATTCTCCTGGCTCAGCAAACCCCATTTTCCATAACCTACCAGTTTGGAGGCATCTGCTGGAGATACATTGATGTGTACATTGTGTTTTTTTTTTTTTTTTGTATGTTAGTTTGTGGCGAAAGTTGAATTAAAAGTTAATAATTATAAATAACGATATGCAACAACGCTGTTTTTGCGATTATTTCAAGTCCTGTTGGCAAAACTGGAAAAGTAAAAGGCTAGTGACGGCGATCCATGAAAACAAGATCAAAGGTTTCGATAGGGTCCCAAAAGTTCAGTATTTGACCCAGATAATTGGGTCTTGTCTTCGCCAGATCCAGTCTTCGCCAGATCCAGCATTCGCCAGGCTAATCATCTAAGAAAACTAAGTTCAGATATACCTCTATCAGCCATCTCTATTTTGACGATACTGACCGAAACTTCTTGCTTTACTTCTGCCAAATTTCCGGTTTCGGCTGAATTCCGAGCGAACTACCCGTCCAGCAACAAAAGAAAACTCAGAAACGAATTCAGCGTATCTCCTTATTCCTATAAAAGACATCTAATCAACTTTAAATAAAACTTTCACTTACAAAAAATGTTTCGGTTTCAACCGGATTCCAGACAAATTATATTTCCGGGTGAAAAATGATTGTCATATACATCTCAGCGTCTCCTTAGCCCTAAATCTGTCATCTCATCAACTTCAAATAAAACTTTTACTTTTAACATAACTTTCCGATTTTGGCCGGATCCCGGACGAACTACTTGCCCGGCGAGGAAATAGTTTCACCATCGTGGTCAGCATGTCTTCTTACCTCTAAATCAAACATTTAATCAACTTCAAATGAAACTTTTACTTTTAACCAACTTTCCGGTTTTTGCCGGATTCCGGTCGAACTACTTGTCGGACGAATTTTTTGTTGTATATTCGTGTTCAGCATGTATTCTTACCCCATAATCTACTATCACATTAGCTGTTTAAAAATATTTTGTTTGGCCCTTAATCTGAACCCCCTCCCCCACCCCTAAACGTGGGGCTACAGAGCCCATCTACGAACTTGACCTTACAATTGACCCAAAGAATCTTCACTCCTAGTTTCATCAAAATATATCATTCCCTTCAAGAGTTATCTTGCTGACAGACGGACGGACAGACGGACAACTTTTGCAATGTCATAGGTATCCGTATCCCTCCACTTCCGTTTCGGGATCCCAAAAAAACAGAAGCGGAAAAGCGTGAAAACGCTCCAGTTTTTGGGATCCCAAAACGTAAGTGGAGGGATAGGGATACCTATGACATCGCAAAAGTTGTCCGTCTGTCCGTCCGCCCATCCGTCCGTCTGTCAGCCCGATAACTCTTGAAGGAAATGAGATATTTTGATGAAACTTGGTGTGAAGATTCTTTGGATTAAGTGTAAGGTCAAGTTCGTAGATGGGCTCTTTAGCCCTAGAGTTAGGGGTGGGGTGGGGTGGGTCAAATTAAGGGACAAACAAAATATTTTTAAACAGCTAATGTGATTGTCGATTATGGAGTAAGAGACATGCTTAACACGGGTATGCAAAACATTTTCTCGTCCGACAAGTAGTTCGCCCGGAATCCGGCAAAATCCGGAAAGTTGGTTAAAAGGAAAGGTTTTATTTGAAGTTTATTAGATGTTTGATTTAGGGGTAAGAAGACATGCTGAACAGATGATGAAAACCATTTTCTCGCCAGACAAGTTGTTCGTCCGAAATCTGGCGAAAACCGAAAGTTGTTTAAAATTAAAAGTTTAATTGAGTTGCGAGAGCAACACTTTAGTTTTGTCCTCGTTTTTTTTTTTTTTTTTTTTTTTCCTATGACTCCGATTTCATTTTATTCCTGGTAACTGAGAAGGGTCTAACCTGTGCGGTTTTTACGGAAAGTGTGGACCTTAGGCCGGATTGATGAATATGACATTACATTTTGGAAAGCTCCGTAGAACTCTTGCCTGGGGCCAATAAGGATGGTTTTTGCTTGTCCTCGAGCCAGAGCCTACGGTTTGCGAAGTGAAGTGGAGTTGTATAGCCTATGTCAGAGAGGACTATCTGAAGTTGTGTAGTAAACCTTTCGTTTCATCAAAAGATGTTTCTGCTTTCGAGTGGAAAGCTCCGTTCTAGCACGCAAGCAGGCAGGCACCAGTTTCAAATTGAAGATGGACTAAAATCTATAAGTGTTAAATATATGCGGCAGTTAGCCGGCCCCACAGCCAACATATCTTCTTTGAGTGATAAATAGAAAAATCTACAGAGACAAAAAAGTGGCTTTTTCCCACGGGTCCGAAAGTGCTGCCATCTATTGTTTCTGTCCATGTCTGCGACGATTTCAGCTGAGTTTATAAGTTTTTTTTTTGCACTTTGGTTTGTGGTAGAGTAACGGTATCAGATGTGCCTCTTAAACTTTAAAAGTTCTCTCATTGCTAAAGAAACTAGAGCTTATCCTTTGCTCCTTTCTAAGTCGTGACGTTAGAAAGTTGGCTACGGCAAAAAAGTCAACTTTTGAACTAAGACAGGTAGAATTTTTTTTTCGACGGCAATCGATAGCCATTGATGAGGTGATTAAAGTAGGGTCATCCATTTTTTGGTACAAAAATTCCTTCATGAGATACACCAGTTTGAAAATTTCAAAGGGGTTGACAACTTCATAGTAAGGTACATTGAAACCAAAAATAGGCGATACCAGTTATGATACATATAGGGGACTTTTAGCCCATAATCATCTTCGGTATTCTCAGTCGTTATTCTCAGCCGTTTAAGTTGTGTTTATCATTAAGTTTTTGTTTTGGATAGTTAGTGGTGATTCTGGTTGAAAATTAGTTGTTGTTTTTTGGTTGATTTTCTGGTTGGGCGTCCCAGACCGCGTAAGTCAAGCTCCTTTCTTTCTTTCTTTCCCCTTTTTTCCTTTGTCTTTGTTTTTGTCGAAGTTTTGTTTTTATTAATGTTTTGTTTTGAGGGTAATTAGTCCCTTACAGGTTCGCCTCTGGGCATTGAAGATTCCATTTTTTTTTTAATAAACCCTTCATTCATTCATTAAAAAATGAGGGGTTTGCAGCTTTTGCTAGTTGGTATACCTGTTATTTGTTTCCGGTGTATTCGATGGTAAGAACAATTTAGTTCCCAATGGTAAGATATGCAAGGGACTTGTAAGTAATAATCGGCTGTTATGCTACAATCATCTTCTGCGATGATGGGTTTGCAGCTTTTGCTACCTGGTGTACCCATTATTTGTTTCCGGTTAACTTAATGTATATCACGGGAGAGGGACTTGTAAGTAGGAATCGGTTCACGAGGGGCTAGGAATTTTTGCAAATGGGTGCACATTGTATTCGATTTCTATAAATCTGACGGTAAGAAAGTTTGTGTCGATGGTCTATCAATGTAACCGAGGATTAACTGTTTACACAACGGATACAAACGAAAATGTAAAGCAATGAGGTAGTTTCATAATAATTAATAGTGTCATCTGTGGTATTTTAAACCTGAAAAGTTACGGATAGCTTTCTATTACCAACTAGATTATATAAGATATTGTTCCAAGTTTTCATCCGTCACGATGTCTACGATTGAAAAGGGTAAAGTACAACTGATTGGAAAGTTAATTTAGTCCCTTCTTCCTATATTATTTTGTTGTTGTTTTTACAACGCTGAAGAATACCTTTTGATCATATGATTATTTTTTTTAGAACATCCCGTTTAAAAAGCTTATGCTATAATCATCTTCAGCGATGAGGGGCTTGCAACTTTTGATAGCTGGTATATCCATTATTTGTTTCCGGTGAATTTGATGTCAATCACGGGAGACGGACTTGTAAGTAAGAATCGGTTCACGAGGGGCTAGAAATTTTTGAAAATTGGTGCACATTGTATTAGATTTCTGTAAATATGACAGTAAGAAAGTTTGTATCGATGGTCTATCGCTATAATCTAGGATTAACTGTTTACGCAACGGGTACAAACGATACGGTAATGTAAAACAATAAGGTAATTTTGTAATAATTAATAGTGTCATCTATGGTATTTTAATCCTGAAAAGTTACGGATAGCTTTATAATATCAACTAGATTATATAAGATATTGTTCCAAGTTTTCATCCGTCACGATATCTACGATTGAAAAGGATAAAGTTCAACTTCGACGGCAATCGATAGCTGCTGATGAGCTGATCAAAGTATATGACATCCATTTTTTGGTAAAAAAAAAATCCTTTATGAGATACACCAGTTTGAAAGTTTCAAGGGGTTGACAACTTCAGTAGTAAGGGACACACTGAAACCAAAAATAGGCGATACCAGTTGTGAGACATCTAGGGGACTTGTACGCGACAGGCGACTGTTAGCTCATAATCATCTTCGGCAATGAGGGGTTTGCAGCTCTCGCTAGTTGGCGTACCTGTCATTTGATGAACAATTTGGTTCCCAAATGTAAAACATGCAAGGGACTTGTAAGTAATAATCGGCTGTTATGCTACACAAATCTTCAGCGATGAGGGGTTTGCAACTTTTGCTAGTCGGTGTACCCATTATTTTTATCCAGTGAACTTGATGTCTATCACGGGAAAGGGACTTGTCAGTAGAATCGATGCACGAGGGGCTAGAAATTTGTGCAAATTGTTGCACATTGTATTTGATTTATATAAATCTGACGGTAAGAAAGTTTGTATCGTTGGTCTATCGCTGTAACCTAGGATTTACTGTTAACGCAACGGGTACAAACGATACTGTAATGTAAAACAAGGTAGTTTCGTAATAATTAATAGTGTCATCTATGGTATTCTAATCCTAAAAAGTTACGGATAGCTTTATAATACCAACTAGATTATATACGATATTATTCCAAGTTTTCATCCGTCACGATGTCTACGATTGAAAAGGATAAAGTTCGACTGACTGCAAAGTCAATTTAGTCCCTTTTTCCGATATGCTTTTGTTGTGGTTAGGGCAATCGATAGCCCTTGAAGAGCTGATCAAAATATATGCCATCCATTTTTTTGAACAAAAATCCTTCATGAGAAAAAACCAGTTTGAAAGTTTCAAGGGGTTGACAACTTCAGGAGTAAGGTACACACTGAAACCAAAAATAGGCGATACCAGTTGTGAGACATGTAAGGGACTTGTAAGCAACAGTCGACTGTTAGCTCATAATCATCTTCGGCAACGAGGAGTTTGCAGCTTTTGCTAGTTGGTATACCTGTTATTTGTCTCAGGTGTATTCGATGGTAAGAACAATTTTGTTCCCAATTGTAAGACATGCATGGGACTTGTAAGTAATAATCGGCTTTTATGCTATAATCATCTTCAGCGATGAGGGGTTTGCAACTTTTGATAGCTGGTGTATCCATTATTTGTTTCCGGTGAATTTGATGTCAATCACGGGAGACGGACTTGTAAGTAAGATCGGTTCACGAGGGGCTAGAAATTTTTGAAAATGGGTGCACATTGTATTCGATTTCTGTAAATATGACAGTAAGAAAGTTTGTATCGATGGTCTATTGCTATAACCTAGGATTAACTGTTTACGCAACGGGTACAAACGATACGGTAATGTAAAACAATAAGGTAGTTTTGTAATAATTAATAGTGTCATCTATGGTATTTTAATCCTGAAACGTTACGGATAGCCTTCTTCCGATATTGTTTTGTTGTTGGTTTTACAACGCTAAAGAACAGCTTTTGATTATGTGATTATTCTTTTTAGAACATACCGTTTTAAAAGCTTCGATAAGTTGACAATTTCAGCATTTAACCGACAGCGAAGAAACAAAACCAAAGTGTTGCTCTCGCGACACTTTACCGGCGAAGCCGGACAAAGGTTGCCGCAACACTTCACGTTGCCCGGGCAACGTAGATCTAGTTTGAAGTTGATTAGATGACAGATTTAGGAGTAAATCTGAACACTTATATGAAAAGCATTTTCTAACCGGACAAGCAGTTCGCCCGGGATCCGGCAAAACCGGAAATTTTTTTAAAAGCGACAGTTTTGTTTAAAGTTGATTAGATGACAGATTTATGCCTAAGGAGACGCTGAGTCGGTATATGACCGGACATATAATTCGTCTGGAATCCGGTTGAAACAATTTATAAGGATAAGGAGATACGCTGAATTCGTTTCTAGGTTTTCTTTTTTTGCTGGACAAGTAGTTCGCTCGGAATTGGGCCGAAACCGGAAATTTGGCAGAACGAAAGCAGGAAGCATCGGCAGGGGCGTCACTATGGGGGGGGGGGGATGAAATGCTTGATGGTTTTGCCGCCTTTGCCGGGCGTCGGTATTCTCGGCGGCACATCGAGTTCTTTTATACGAATTTTTTCATCAAATTCTGTGAATTTTTATTGGGCGCATGCCCAAAGTTCAAGTCTCGTCGGTACATCGGCTTCTATTTACAGGTGAGAAATATAGTTCTTTACAGTCTTGTTGGGCAAAACACAGAAGAAATCAAAGTATGAATGCTTTTGTCGGGCGTCGGTATTCGGCAGATCGGGTCTTTTTATACTAAGAAATCAAATTCTGCAAACATATTTTGTCGGGCGCAATTTTTCCCGGAAAAAATACAGATTTAAAAAAATTTCGCCGGCGCTGCTTAGTTCAACTGGGGTACAGTCGTTGGAAGCTTCGCTTTTTACCGAAAGTTGAAACGAAAAGCCGAATATGTGAATTTAAATATATGAATTTACATCAAAGGAACAACCTCAACTGGTGCATTACAGTTAGTTTTACACTAAATTTCGCCTGCTGCGTACTTTGTAGTTTTCTCTATCTGGAAGAATGGTGTATCATTTAGTTATCGTTTTAGGATATAAATTCTTGGGGTTTTAAACACGTTAAAAGCCGGAAATAGTATGGCACTAGAGCTAAATTTTTCCGGAAAAAAGCAGATTTAAAATTGTTTTCCTGCGGCGCTTGGTTTATCTTGTCTTGGTACAGTCGTTAGAAGCTTTTTAGCGAAATTTTTAGCGAATAATCTCAAGTGATGCATTACAGTGAATTTACAAAAAATTTCGCCGGCGGCGAAATTTTGTAGTATTCCTTGATTGGAAGGATGGTGTTCCATTTAATTGGCGTTTTAGGGTTGAAATGCGTGGGGTCAGAAACACGTTAAAAGCTAGAACTTGTACGGTAAGCATAGCTAAATTCTTCCGGAAAAAAAGCAGATTAAAAAATTTCGCCTGCGGCGATTAGTTTAACTTGTTTTTGGTACAGTCGTTGGAAGCTCCGCTTTTTCGCGAAAGCTAAAATGCAAGTATGTGAACATTAACCTACGAAATTACATAAAGGATTAATCTCTACGAACGCATTGTAGTTACCTTTAACACGGTTCTATTCTGTGCTTGCGGAAAATGTGTGCCGACAAAACTTACATTTTTTATTTTTAGTCCGTCGGCACAAACCGGACGTCCACCCCCCCCCCAAAGGTAAAAGGCTAGTGACGCCCCTGAGTATCGGTCAGTATCGTCAAAATATATATGGTTGATAGTAGTATATCTGAACTTGGTTTTCTCAGATGATTAGCCTGGCGAATACTACGAAGACAAGACCCAGTTGTCTGGATCAAATACTAGATTTTTGGGATCCCACCGAAACCTTAGGTCTTGTTTCTTTAGACATGTTTTTATATACTCTGGTTTTAGATTTTTTTTTTTTAGTAAATTCAGTAAAAATCAGGTACCCGATTCGGTCAATTTACCAGGTTCGCCCCCCCCCACCCCCACCCCCAATGAAAAACAGGTTATCGGGACACCCCTGGTAAACTGACATTGTGAAATCTGTGTTTGCGGAAGTTGTTTTCTCGCTGAATAATTAGTTCGCCCGGAACCCGGGCAAAACCGGAAATTTGGTAAAAGTTCATTCTTAAGCCAATGAGAGGTTCGTATCAAGGGTAAGAAACCCACGATGAATCCATTTCTGAAGTTTTTCTTGCTATTACAGATATATAGAGGGGTAAATACATATACTGATCCATACCCGGGTAGCCGTTTGGCCGTAATTTGTAAAAAAAAAGATGCCATTCGGTATCAATATTTGTCTTCTTCTAGCCACTATTAGGGGTAATAAATAATATGCTTGCGGGGTCTGGCGAAGACCGGAAATCTACTGGCCCGATTGTCTGGATCAAGAGGTCCAATAAATATTAAATGTTTGGAATCCCATCGGAACCTTTGGTCTTGTTTTTTGAACAGCTTTCAGTCTTTGGATCGTCTTTTAGCTACACTGTAAAACGTTTGGTATTAATTTATTTTTTTTATTTTGGATCCTATTAATTATTTACGGTACACAGAGTAAATAGTTACAGATTGATAAATAAAGATTGTTTTCCATTTCTCTTCTTATTTTCTTTTTTTTTTTAGAGTTTGCTCGTTTATATAGATAGACGACGTCAAGAACAGTTTCACCAGACCACAAACAAACGGCAATATGGATGCCAAAAGCTGTCTTTAAGAACAGCCTTGGATCATTTCTTGGGAGTTGGAAAACAAGTTCAACCCGTAGATTTTCCCTTCCGGTCTGCGCCGGACTGTATGATCCATACGAAATGCATCTGCAAAGCATGTATGGGTGACATTCCAAGTTTCGGAATACACTTCCTTGTTGTTGTTGACAAAAACATCTTCAGCTACCTTTCACCCGATTCCAAATGTTCGCCCCTAGCATCAAGGTCCTTTTGCCCATCATCTGCTATGGGAATTAGTTTATTTGGTATTAATCTTATCTGCGTAGAGATAAGAATAATCCGAGTAGCAAATACTGCAGTTAACTTTAATCTTTATACGGAAAAACTTTTTAGTGTAGCGAGCTCCGTGGATAGTCTGTGTCAGATGAAACACAACCCCTATCTCAAACTGCTGCGTCGCATGCCCGACATACATTGTTTGATTTTCGGACGTACGAAAGAAACGCATGGATGCTCATACCAACAAGACGAAAGGTTTCTATGGGATCCCAAAAATATAATATTTGATCCAGACAATTGGGTCTTATCTTCGCCAGATCCAGTCTTCGCCACGCTAATCATCTGAGAAAACCAAGTTCATATATACCTCTATAACTGGCTCTATAAGCCTCTATTTTGACGATACTGAACGAAACTTCCTGCTTTACTTCTGCCCAATTTCCGGTTTCAGCCGAATTCCGAGCGAACTACCTGTCAGCAAAAAAGAACAATTCAGAAATAAAGCTTCAAATAAAACTTTAACTTATAAAATTTCCGGTTTCAACCGGATTCCGGACGAATTATATGTCCGGGTAAAAAAAGATTGTCATATACAGACTCAGCATTTTTTCTTAGCCCCAAATCTTTCATCTAACTTCACATAAAACTGTCGCTTTTAACAAATTTTCCGGTTTGGCCGGATTTCGGGCGAACTAGTTGTCCGACGAGAAAATGGTTTTCATCATTGTGTTCAGCATGTCTTCTTATCCCATAACCGAAAACCTAATCAACTTCAAATAAAACTTTTAATTCTAACCAACTTTCCGTTTTTTGCCGGATTCCGGACGAACTACTTATCCGGCAAGAAAATAGTTTTCACCATCGTGTACAGCTTGTCTTCTTAACCCATAATCGGCTATCACATTAGCTGTTTAAAAATTTGTTTTGCCCCTTAATTTGAACCCCCTCCCCCACCCTAAACATAGGGCTACAGAGCCCATCTATGAACTTGACCTTACCCTTGACCCAAAGAATCCTCACACCAACCAAGTTTCATCAAAATATCTCATTTCCTTCGAGAATAATCGTGCTGACAGACGGACGGACAGACGGACAACTTTTGCGACGTCATATAGGTATCCCTCCACTTACGTTTTGGGATCCCAAAAAGGAGACGCAACAGGAAACTGACCTTTCGTGTTTGACGATTCAGCAGGGAAAATGGAAGCTCTTAGGCACAATCAACTATTTGGGGAATTTGGTAGTTAGAAGTATTTAGTAGTAGTTAGTGGGAGGGGCGTCACGACTATGGGGGGAGGGGGGGGGACCCCGCCCCCGAATGTTGTCGACCAGTCGGTAAAAAAAATAGCAGAGTTGGCGGGAAGTGCCGCGATTTTTCGTAAAAACAGTCGATATTTTTCTTAGAAACAGTCGATTTTTCTTTAAAAACAGTTGTATTCTCGTAAAAATAGTCGATTTTTTTTTTAAAATAGTAGTTTTTCTTAAAATCAGCCGATTTCTCGTCAACACAGTCCTTTTCTCAATAATAGTCGTTTTTATCTGTAAAAACAGTTGGTAAAAACGACAGGCCAGTCGGTAAATACCTTGCCACCCCCCAAACATGTTGGCTAGTAACGCCTTCGGTTAGTGGTCGTACTTAATTTAGTAAGCATCCGATACTGCTACAAAGCACATGTTTTGCGTTGCTTGTCGCACAGTTTGTGTCGTGTATCGCAAAACGCAGAAATCAGCGCAAAATGTAAAGCAGGGGTAATATAATACCTGCCCTGTTTGCAACTAAATACTGCAGCCCAAATATTCTATTCGAATGTGTGAAACGGACAGGATCTGGCTGTTATAGTAACAAGCTTTTTCAACCTAGAAAACGCCAGTACTTCGAGCCGAGGGCAAGAATCGATAAGTAATAAGGGAACGAACTGTTTTCTTCTTACAATACCTGGGATTTTGGATTATGTTTGTTCAGGCTCAATATCAGTACACTGTAAAAAGTTTTTCCGAGTTAGGATTAAAGTTAACGGCAGTATTCGCTACTGGGATTAATCCCATCTCTACTGAGATGAGATTAATTCGAATTAGAGATGAGATTAATTCGAATTAGAGATAAGATTATCTTTTTAGAGACAAGATTAATCCCAGTAGTAAATACTGCAAGATTTTTTTTTAGAGTGTAGTTGGTATTTGTTTGTTCAGGAGCCAATCCCTTTTGCTTGTTTTTTTGGTCGCACTCCTTCAGTGGCTGCTTGTCCTTCCTCCTCACCTTTCAGGGGGCCATCATTGTGGCTCCATCTTTAGAAACAAATTTTAGTCCATCCACTGGTTCTTCTAACGCAAAACTGGGGTCAATTATTTTTTTTATTTTTTCTTCGCGCTCCTTCAGTCGACGCTTGTCCTTTCCCCCCTTTTCAGGACAAACTAAAAATTGATTTCCTCAAGGAATGAAAGACAGTAGTTGCGTGTTATCCCAATTCTCCTCGCGATTCTCCTCCGAATTCTCCTATTTCGAATTTTTGGACTATTCAGATGAAGTGAATTCTCCATTTCTTGCGTTTTTGTCAGAATCGAGAACGGGGAAAGCCTCGCGATTCTGCAGAATCGAGAACTTGCTCCGATGGTGAATTGTCAATTCTCCTCTCTCCGTTCTCCTCCCTGATTGGTCAACAGAGTTCGGGTGTTCAATATGCATATACACCTGATAAACACACATACCCACCCGGTTGCGGACGAGATGCAAAACTAGTGTTTTTGTCAAAAGCGAGAATGGAGAAGTCAGAGGAGCAAAAACGGTAATTTGTACGAGAATCGAGAATTGTGCCGCATTATGCTAGGACTGAAATACAATGGTTAAGAAGCTCCGTGTCCGCCACTCCATGTCCGTCGGGAAAACTTAATTTTACATATTGGTCGATCAATCCTTGCCAGTGAAAAACACAGAGATATTCTGCCCGATCTAGCACCGGTGACAGGACGGACACGGCATCAAAACCTCCTTGTGCCGGTTAAATGTCGCACAAACCGGTATTCAAATTCCTTTCACTGAGAAGATTAACAAAAAACAAGTGAATTCTCAGTAATTTATTTTCTTTTTATTTAATAATTGTATATATTCAAGTATTTTACTCAATTATTCAAGTATTTAAATGTAATGGTCGACGTATTTAGTGCCAAGTCGGCGCTACGAGTTGGATCAATAAAAATATCTATCTATCCATTTATCTATCTATTCAGAAGCGAGAACTCGGAGCGGAGAATTTGGATCAAAAACGCAACTAATACTACCGACGTGCCAAAGCGATCCAGTTTCCAAGTAATGCTGAGCTCCTGCTCCGTAAACTCGACTAGGCACGCATCCAATCAGAGATGGTCTTTCTGTGAATGTATCCCTGGATAAAAGAACGCGGTTCCCCCCACGCCTGCAACAGTTGATAAAGGTTTCTTTCAGTTACAGATCAGCAACCAGTGAAAGGAAAGCTCCGAACATGAAAGGGAAAGTCGTGAGTGAATTACCATAGGCCAGTAACTGTAGTGTTTTTTGTCTGCGATTTAGAGTGCATATCTGACGTATTTTATCGTCTAATTTCTTTTCGATCTTTTAGATTTCTTAGCCATATGAACTACCAAGAAAAGAATGGTAACGATGAATAAATAAAATTAGTACAAAGGTTAAAGTTTAGCCGAAACCCTGCCATTTATTCTAAAATCCGTGTCAAAACACTTTTTTGACCTGGGTTCTCTAGCAAATTTTGTTCCCACCGGAGATAGATAGTCTTTCAACCCAAGGTGATTGGGAATCATATTTGAGGGTGCAAACGGATAAGTCATCTACAAGAGCTATATTTCGACCCTTCTTGGCAAGGGTCCTCTTGCTAAGAAGGGACCCTTGACAAGAAGGGCTGAAATGCAGCTCTAATAAAATGTAGCTGACTTATCCGTTTTGCACCGTCAAATATAATATTCCTACTGGAGCATCTAAGGGTGGGAAACGGAATTAGAAAAATAAAATAAAAAGAAAGGCACCGGGCTGGCACCGGGTATCATACACGAAAAATTTTCAATTTGCACAAATCTGATCTTGTAGACAGAAAGCGACAAGAAAACTACATCAAGCCACTGCACGAACAAGTCTTTGTATCCCCCTTGTCAGACCGTAAATGTCTCGGTAAAAGCGAGGCTTCACCTTTCAGATTTTCCTTCCGGATTCCAGACAGCCGTTTTCGTCGAGGAAGATCTGAAAAGTGAAGCCAGGCCAAAAACGTCTGGATTCTGGAAGTCCGGGGTGTTGGACACCCCAGGTTCCGGATGTCTGGAAGGTGCCATAGAGGCAACTCGTTCGAGAGACACTACAAATATGCAAATGGAGGAAGAAAAGGGAAAGTGATTGACAGTTATGACTGGGATGCAAGATATATTTGAAACGTAAAGGGGACATCTAGGAAATGTTGAAGAACAGCAAATTTACCTATCATCGTTATCATGAAAATCTGGAAGGGTTCGCTTCACTATGATATGATATGATATGATATGATATAAATGTATTACCTGCCAAAAAAGTACAAGTACAATAGGGGGCAGAGTATGAGAGGAATCCCCGGACGTCTGGGAATCTGGAAGGTGAAGCCTGGCTTTAAGTGCGACCTCTAGACTCCGTCAGGGGTGATTTGACGACTAGGTACAATTCGAGTTTTTCCTTCCCTACTGAAAGGTTAACTTCTTCTTTTCTTACCAGATGATCTTCTCCAGTTAAGGATGGCCGGAGTTAACGAAACAAGTCAGTACTGCGGAACAGCCCTTAAGGAGTTCCAGCAGAGCTATGCGAGAAACTTCGGCATCGCAAGCGTCGTGATATGCATAATCGGCGTCGTAACGAACACCTTGAGTTTACTCGTCCTCATGAAAAAAGAACTGAGGAATCCGTTCAACACCTTGCTTTGCGCTATAGCTATCTGTGACGGCCTAATGCTAATCGAGTATATTCCATATGGAGTGTACCAACATATGCAGTTCCGCTTACCCCTCGCAAAGACAATGACTTACCCTTGGGCAGTCTACATACTCTTCCATGTGATATTTAACTTCCTAATGCACGGTATCTCTGTGTGGCTCACCGTGTCTATGGCCTGCTGGAGGATAGCGGTACTTACGTCCCCGTCGAACAGTAAATGGAGTACGTTTCGCATGAGCAAATACATTATACTGTTTTCCATTTTGGTGTCGTTAAGTGTAACTTACTTGATTTACATTACCCATTTTATTGCGGAATTTGCAAGAGATGTTCACGGCAAAATACGAGACACAAGCAAGCACAAACCGTCGGAAGACGATACTCTTCTATATCGAGTTGACATCCATGAAAGCTCTCCGCAGATTACACAGGTAAGAGTAGTAAATAAAACCCTTCTTAGTTTGGGTTGAGCCAAAAATAAATACCGGGAGAATTAAGAGCTCGCATACAAGGGCGTCACTATGGGGGGGGGGACTCCCCCCCAAAGGTCTTGAGAAAGTATTTTCATCGGGCGGCAAACACAGAAGAAATAAAACTGTGTATGATTTTGTCGGGCGTCTGTCGACTCTTTGGCACATCGGGTTCTTCATACGCAAGAAATAAAATCCAAGAAACATTTGTCGGGCAAAACACAGAGGAAATCGAAATCTGAACGCTTTTATCGGGTCTCGATATTCTCGTTGGGAGACCGAGTTCTTTTTATACATAAGGAATGTAAAAGAAATAAAATTTTGTACGGTTTTGCCGGTTGAGATCGACTCGTCGGCGCATCTATTTATACGTAATAATCAAGCAAATTTCGTAGGCCGCACCCGGGAAGTTCAAGTCTCGTCGGCACTACGGTTTTTTTTCACACGTAAGAAATTAAGTTCTGCACACTCTAGTCAGGCAAGATACAGAAGAAATCATACGGTTTTGTCGGGCGTCGGTATTCTTGTCGACACATCGGGTTCTTCTTATACGAAATAAATCAAAGTCTGTAAAAGTTTATCAGGCGCATCCCGAAAGTTTAAGTTTCGTAGGCACATCGGCTATTTACACGTAAGAAATAAAGACCTTTACAGCCTTGTCGGGCAAAACACGGGAGAAATCGAAACCTGAATGCTTCTGTCTGGCGTCCGTGTTCTTGTCGGCATAGCTGATTCTTATTGTACTTAAGAAATAAAACTCTGCAAACATTTGTCGGGCGCATTTTTTTTCCGGAAAACCAACAGATTATATTAATTTAAAAATACGAGTTTACATTAAAGAAACAATCTCAACTGATGCGTTACAGTTAGTTTTACACAAATTTTCGCCTGTGGCGCATTTTGTAGTATTCTCTACTTGGGAGAACGATGTTTCATTTAGTTGGCGTTTAAGGATTTAAGTTCTTGGGGGTTCGAAACACGTCTAAAGCTAGAACTTGTCTGGTAAGTTTAGTAGAACCTTTCCGGAAAAAAGAGGCAGATTAAACAAATTTCGCCTACGGCACTTACTTTAACTTGTTCTGGTACAGTCGTTGTAAGCTTCGCTTTTTTAGCGAAAGATGAAATGAAAAGAAAAATATACGAAATTACTTTAATATACGAAATTACACTGAAGGAATAATCTCAAGTGATTTATTACAGTTAGTTTTAAACCGGTTCTATTATGCTGTCGGGAAATGTTCGCCGTTGCAACGAAGCGGCAACGTCGTTTTTTGTCGGCAGTTTTAGTCCGTCGCCACAAACTGGGCATCCCCCACCCCTCAAATGTAAAAGGCTAGTGACACCCCTGCTCGCATCGAGGGGTTACTCGCTCTCCGGCACCCGGTGTGCACTCATTCCCGGCACCTCCCGACACCCTCCCGGCACCTCCCGGAAGCAATGCACTTTTATTAAACTTTGTGATTTTTAAACACCGACTACTAAATTGGATGGTACCTTCCGGCACCTCCCAGCACCTTCCGGCAGCAATGCACTCTTATTAAACTTTGTGATTTTTAAACACCGACTACTAAATTGGATGGTACCTTCCGGCACCTCCCGGCACCGGCACCCGGTGTACACGGGTCTAGGGAGTGAGTAACCCCTCGGCTCGCATAACCTTGATTTCAGCAAGCTAAGTACTTTTTTTGCGATTCTGATTTACCGGGGTTGGGGCCTGGGGGGAGCTTCGCGTGTGGCCTCTTACATTATTAAGTGTTACCTATGTAGCAAAAGTGAGTCAGCAGTCAGGAAAGACGGGTAGTTCATACAGTGCTAATGAATGAATGAAGGATTTATGACGCACTGCCCAAGGGCGTAAGTGCAGTATAAAGAACACAGAAATATAAAATAATCACAAAATAATCAAAAATATTTTCACTAATTTTGAATCACATTGATGGGATCGTGGACAGGTAAGCTTCCAATCGCAGAACACAAATTAGAGTTGACTTCGAGCGTCAACACTGGGTCGGAAATCAACAAACGGCGGATCAGGTAGCGGTTTATATTTCTGCGCGGATTCTATAAATGACAACGACTTTCGATCTCTGGTCGGAATTGTCACAAGAAACTTATTTTTCTTGCGACCTTTCACAAAGGCAATAAAGCACATGGGAATGTGACAATTGATGACTCATTGTCTTGCGATAGCAACACTTAGGTTTTGTCCTCTTTTTTTTCTTTTTTTTCCTATACCGCCGATTTCATTTTATTCCTGGTAACTGGTAAGTCTCTAGTCTGTGCGGTTTTTACGGAAAGTGTGGGCCTTAGGCAGGATTGATGGATATGACATTCCATTTTGGAAAGCTCCGTAGAACTCTTGCCTGAAGCCAAAAAGGATGGGTTTTGCTTGTCCTCGAGCTAGAGCCTACGGTGTGCGAAGTGAAGTGGAGTTATATCAGTCATACACAAATCCTCAATTGTTTGGCATGGTACCCTGTGAAATTTGGTTAAACTGAGTCTGTTTACATACCTAAATAGGGTCTTCTTCCTGTCCTAGATAAATCGATACCTGATTTTACTTTCTACCCAACCTCATTTTCTAATTTGCAAAATGTTGGAGCACTTCCAAGATACATTTGAGTTTTTTGGAGGCAACTTTTCTTCTAGTGGGTTTATCCTATCCTTTTTCAGAAAATTGCTGCTAGGTAGCATGGATGAGGCAAGCTTTTCAATCTGTTCACTGGAGCAAATATTTCCTTTGTATTGTTTGCCTTTTATTGTATTTCAGTGATTTTTTTCAATATGTTAAAGATTGTTTTCGAAACTCACTAAACTGAAAAGAAATACTATAAAAGGCAAACAATCTAAAGGAATTTGGAAGGAAAGGAAATTGAATTCATAAAGGAAGAAAATTTAAAAGCTTACTTCATCCACTCTAGCGGTGACTACCTGAGAAGGATAGGGTAGCCTATTGCGACAACCTGGAAAAGGATAGAGTAAACCCACTAGGAAAGAAGTGGCCTCCACAAAACTATCTGTGTCTTGGAAGTGCCCTAACATTTTGAAAATAGGAAAATGAAGTTGGATGGAATGTGAAATCAGGTATCTTTTGATCTAGGACAAGAAGAAGATCCTATTTAGATATGTAGCCAGTCTCAGTTCAACCAAATTTAACAGGGGTACAATGCCCATACGTCCAGGCATGCCCAGACGTTGGGGCACCATGCCCAAAAATTTAGGATTTGTGTATGACTGAGTTAGATAGCCCATGTCAGAGAGGACTATCTGAAGTTGGGAAGCTAACCTTTCGTTTCATCAAACCATGTTTCTGCTTTCGAGTGGAAATCTCCGTTCTAGCACGCAAGAAGGCAGGCACCATTTTCAAATTGGAAGATGGACTAAATTCTATAAGTGTCAAATATATGCGGCAGTTACCCGGCCCCACAGCCAACATATCTCCTTTGGGTGAAACATAGTAAAATTTACATACACGAAAAAGAGGCTTTTCCCAAAGGTCCGAAAGTGCTGCCATCTATTGTTTCTACCCATTTCTGTTCGCGATTTCAGCGATTTATCATTCGTTTTTTTTGCACTTGGGATTGCGATAGAGAAATGGTATCATGACTCTTAAACTTTAAAAGTTCTCTCATTGCTAAAAAAAAATTAGAGCTTATCCTTTGCTCCTTTCTAAGCGGTGACGTTAGAAAGTTGGCCTACGGCAAAAAAGTCAACTTTTGAACTAAGACAGGTAGAATACAAAAATTCCTTCATGAGATACACCAGTTTGAAAGTTTCAAGGGGTTTACAACTTCAGTAGTAAGGTACGTACTGAAACGAAAAACAGGCGATACCAGTTGTGAGACATGTAGGGGACTTGCAAGCAACGTCGACTGTTAGCACATAACTATCGTCGGTGATGAGGGTTTGCAGCTTTTGCTAGTTGGTGTATGTTTCAGGTTTATTCGATGGTAAGAACAATTTGGTTCCCAATTGTAAGACATGCAAGGGACTTGTAAGTAATAATCGGCTGTTATCATCTTCAGCGATGAGGGGTTTGCAACTTTTGCTAGCTGGTGTACCAATTATATGTTTCCGGACAACTTGATGTCTATCACGGGGGAGGGACTTGTAAGTAAGAATCGGTTCACGACGGGCTAGAAATTTGGGCAAATCGATCCACATTATATTCGAATTCTATAAATCTGACAGTAAGAAAGTTTGTATCGATGGTCTATCGCTGTAACCTAGGAATAACTGTTTGCGCAACAGGTACAAACGATAATGTAAAACTAGACCTACGTTGCCCGGGCAATGCGAAGTGTTGCGAGAGCAACACTTTGGTTTTGTTCCTTCGCTGTCGGCTGAATGCTGAAGTTGTCAACTTATCGAAGCTTTTTATTATCTTGAGTTTGTGAAGATGATATGCCTTCGGGTCGCTCCACTAGATGAAACCACGGTCATACCGAGTCCTAGCTTGGGCTATACGACTTGAATGGGGAGAGATGCAGAAGTACAAATGCTAGGATACTTCTGATTTCACTTTTTAAGCAGGCCCAGCATGAACCGATCGTTTGATTAAGAAATAGGTTGAAGCTGATTGGTTGACGATTTCGGCCGATCCTGTTGAATGGGATGTAAAGTAAATTTAAACAGGTCTTTCAGGTTTTCCTTACGGTTGAAAGCATTGTCATCAAGATCATCCCTTGCACGATCGTGATCATCTCGACAATCTGGATGATTTGTCAGCTCTCTGAACTGCGGCAAAATCGCCAACGTCTACACTCGACTAACCGACAAATCGTCAACGATGAAAATACTGGAAATTCTCAGACCTGCAGAAGCGTATGCAATGCCGACTTCACAACTCGCATCCTTACAGGGCTGTGCATAGTGTTTCTGATCACAGAATTGCCGTTAGGCATCGTGAGTGCGATTACTGCGGTATACGGAAGCACGTACTTTGACTCGTGTCAGATGGCTCTTGGTGAAGTCTTCGACACAACACTGTTACTAGGGGCTACAGTTAGTTTCTTTTCATACTGCTTGACAAGCGAACAGTTTAGGCAACAGATCATCAAGGAATATTCACTGAAGTTTTTCGACCGACGAACACAAATTCTGACTGGAACCAAAACAAGTAGTGGAAATACGATGTCGTTTGCTCGTTGACTGAGGTCACTCAAGTTGGCTTGTGTAAATCTTCCACAGTGACCTGGTTCAGACTCTCATTCATATGTAAAAATCGCTGTCCTTTCTCGTATACATTCTATATTATTAAAATATGACGTCCCAGCCGTTTAATCAAATTTGTTCCTTTGGAATCTGGATGGGATCTCGAGTTGAAAAGGCGCTATTTATTTGGGTGATAACACAAATATGAACATATTACTTTGGTGATACAAGAAATATCGGTCGTCAGGTTGAAACACTGTGTGTGCATGCTGTTACCGCAAAGAACACCTTCCTTGGACACCAAGAGCTAAAACCTCATATGGAACTTGAAACGGTAGTTAATGTATAGCCCGAGGTATAGCCAAGGTTCACGCTGCAAAGCTCGGAGCCACCACCCTCCAGCTCCCTTGATTCTGAAGCATTTGACAGTCCTGTCTACCAAGTCCCCTGCCGATCTTCAAACGCATTTCACAAGATTTTAATAATAATCATCATAATTTTTTATTGCCGTATACTATCTTTGCTTTAACAGCTTTTACAGACTTTTATAGTTATTCAGATAGATAAATAAACATATACGTATACACAGAGCCATATTCAGTGGCAGTTGCACTTCAATTAGTCACTCACTATTTAGATGTTCGTGTACTTATACAAAATATCGAGGCCCCCTCTAACTTCTCCCACAGTGGCCGACTCCGGTCCGGACATGATGTCAGCCATCTCCCTCTCTCAAAATATCCCTCCCCGTGAATTATGACGCACATTCTTGTCAGCAGTTCATTTTCGTTCAAATTGGATAGCTCGTTCGAGATTGATGGGTGTTATCAGATTTCCCGGATACCCCCTCCATCACTCCCCAATGTGCCTCGATCCGGTCCTGATCTATACGTGGCATAACTATGACTTATACATATCCCTCTGGCAAATCCAGTCCCGGTCTCTCCATTCTAATCATGCCCCAATATTTCCAGTACGCCCATCCAACACCCCTCACAGTTGCCGGACACAGATTTGACCTGAAATAATTGGATATCAGCTCTTGCGAACTGTCAAGTTTCATCCAGTTCGGGTAACTCGTTCGACAGTTACAAGGGCCACAAGTTCTCTACCCCCTCCCTCTAGTTCCTCCAGGACGTGACAATTTACGAGTCTACCTGGTCAGGCCCCTAATATCCAAACAAGTTTTACCATCATAGGCCATCTGGATGTACCCTAACTCGCGCATGTCAATTCTAAAGTTTAATTTTCTTGGTTTTGTCCTCTTTTTTTTTCTTTTTTTTTTTCCTACGACTCCAATTTCATTTTATTCCTAGTAACTGGTAAGGGTCTAACCGGTGCGATTTTTACGGAAAAGCGGTTTTTACGGAAAGTGTGGCCGGATTGATGAATATGACATTACATTTTGGAAAGCTCCGTAGAACTCTTACCTGGGGTCAATAAGGATGCTTGTCCTCGAGCCAGAGTCTACGGTGTGCGAAGTGAAGTGGAGTTATATAGCCCATGTCAGAGAGGAGTATCTGAAGTTCTGTAGCGAACCTTTCGTTTCATCAAGAACAAATAAGAGCAAGAACTGCTGTCTCCCTATATCTGTCACACAACCAAGCTGAGACGAGTCGACTCCCGACGCAAACGAGCGGAGGTGGATCTTACCCGGGACATCAAAAGTCGTTACCTCTACAGAGAAGGTGTAACGCAGTAAACCACCGAGGAAGAAAAATCGAATGGAGGCAGAAGAGATAAGCCCGTTCACACTGGACTGGACGCTGAAACAGCGGTTGCCGGCTCATCAATTCAGACAAGCTTTCGGGGGTTGACAAGAAAGTTCAGAAGCAATTAAGAATGTATCAAAATATGCAGAAACTTGCATTTGATGCAAAGCAGATATTACGAATGGGTCAATATCCAGAACAAGAAGAGATAAGTTTCATTCCAGGTATTTGCTCTAAACTGAGAATACCAGATGAAAACAGGCAGATTCTTAAAAAAAAATGCCGTGGTTTAGAGGTTTAGTAGGTGTTAGTAGGCTGAGTGGAAATGAACAAATATTACGCAGATGGACCATTATAGCCTACAATAGGCTTCGACTGTGACAAACTACCAGAAACTATTTTGAATTAAATTAAAAAAAAAACTAGGACTCCTTTATGGGTCCTAGACAAACTAGAGCCCATATGGCAAGGCCTCAGTACGAAAACCAAAGACTTTTATTTGATGGGAAAATACGCCGTTGACACCGAATTATTTGTAAATAGTGAACTAAAAGACAAAAGAGATAGACCAGGTTGATGCGAACTTTCGTCTTTCAATTAACTGCTGAATTAAAATCTAACTTACTAAATCGAAATGTATTCAATTATACATTTGGGAAAAAAAGAAGAAAAACAAAAAAATATACACTCACCTACTGGTAGCCTATTACTTGGCTATTCCATGCTATTCTACCTTTTCAGTAGTTTCAGTAATACTCGCAAGCCTTAATACGTTAGTCTTAGTTTACACTCGTCTGACAAAGTTAAAACTAAAGATGTTGAAACTCAATGGGTCATGACTTCAGTGAGTGCGCTTCAAATCCCGGTTTGTCATTGTATGGTTCTCCCCAGAGAACCATACAATGGAATGTCACAGGGGATTTCATTCTCCGTATTGATGGTCATGGTATAACCAAAGCGATTATGAATGACCATCATCAAGTTCGCTTTTGTTTTTCGCATCACTAATCAGACGCCAGCGTCTACTCAAACAAAACCAACGCTATTTCCTTCCCGTGTGAACAGGCCAGAACATCCGCCTCGCTAGTGGCTGCGTTGTTTTCTTCGTAAATGACTTCAAGTGTGTAACGGCGGAGAGTCGGAGACCAACGAGTATACACGGGCGACCAAGAAATGGGTCCACCTCCGCTCATTGGTGTCGGAACATTTTTAGTCGGTGGATGGACGAGAGACCATTGTTCTTACTCGTTATTTGTTCTTGGTTTCATCAAACCATGTTTCTGCTTTCGAGTGGAAAGCTCCGTTCTAGCACGCGAGCAGGCAGGCACCAGTTTCAAATTGAAGATGGACTAAAATCTATAAGTGTTAAGTACATGCCACAGTTACCCGGCCACCCAGCCAACAATAGAAAAATCTACAGAAAACTTTTTCCCACGGGTCCGAAAGTGCTGCCATCTTGTTTCTATCCGTGTCTGTTCGCGATTTCAGCCGAGTTTATCATTGGTTTTTTGCACTTGGGTTTTCGATAGAGAAATTGTATTAGATGTGCCTCTTAAACTTTAAAAGTTCTGTCATTGCTAAAGAAACCGCCTGTACCAGAAGAACCGACAAGTACACCAGCATGGCGGACTTGCAGCGTACATTAAATCTGATATTGCGGTGACTCCCAGAGATGATTTATCGGTGAATAAAGAGATGGTATTTGAGTCGCTTGTTCTCCAGTTGAAAGTAGGTGAGTGCAAATGTTTCCTGATTGTAGTTTATCGCCCGCCGTCGGCATCGTTTACTGAATTTTTGGATTTTCTTGATGAGCAGTGTGAGAAGCTACCCGATCATACCTCATGTTTCTTTGCTGGTGATTTTAATGTTGACCTTCTTCAAGATAGTTCAAATAGTGATCGTTTTTTAAATATAATGATTTCGTATGGGTTAGTTCCGTCAGTAAATATTGCGACAAGAGTGACAACTACGACTGCAAAGTGCCTGGATAACATTTTTTCTGCGTTTCCTCCCAGATCTCCAAGTGTGCTGGTGAGTGACACTTCCGATCACTTTGGAATATTTGCACATTATAGTCTCCCTATTGGTAAAAAAAAGTATGCCCAACCTGAACGTTTTCGGCCAGTAATTGATAATCATGTATTAATCAAGTGTAAAAATGAGCTGACAGAAATTGATTGGGAAAGTAAATTATCTTCTTCGATTGGAGCTGAAAGTAAGTTTCAAAAATTTTATGAGACTATTCAAGAGACACTAAAAAAATATTCTAAGATGAAAAGCGGTTCTAGAAAAAATACGCCAAAAAAACCTTGGATCACGAATGGTCTTTTAAGATCAATTAATAAAAGAGATCAGCTTTATGAGATTAAAGTGCAACTTAAGTCTGATATAAATACAAGAATATATAATAATTACCGAAACGCACTTAACCGTCTTCTGCGGAAGTCAAAAGAACAATATTATAAAAATAAATTCATGGAAGTTTCGGGAAACCCGGCTAAAACGTGGCGAGTGATTAAAGAAGTGTTAAATGTGACACCTAAAGCTTTACCTGAAGAAATTGAGTGCCCCGATGGAAGTAAAGCGACGGAAGATGGTTCAGTAGCTCATGAATTCGTAAAATATTTTTCTACAGCTGGAGCTAATGTAGCCAGCAAGATTTCGCTTAAAGAGGGTGACCCATCATTCCATGAATATCTAGGCCCGGATGAGGCCGACGTCTCATTTTATGTGAGCCCTGCCACTACTGATGAACTAAAGCGCCTAGTATATGATATGAAAACTAGTGCTTCCGGAAGTGACATTGTGTCTCTCAAGACTATAAAGTTCCTTTTACCAGTTATTCTGCCTGTCTTAGTTGAGATGATCAACCTATGTTTGAAAGAGGGAATATTCCCTTCTTTCTTTAAGGAAGCTAGAGTGACGCCTGTTCTTAAAGGAGGCGATACTAGTTGTCTTGGTAATTATAGACCAATTTCAGTGCTACCTGTCATGTCCAGAATTTTGGAAAAATGTTTCGCTAACCGTTTGCATAAGTACCTTCAAAATCAATGTGCGCTGAGCTCCACCCAATTTGGATTCAGATATGGACACACAACTGAACAAGCTTTGATATTTTTGACTAGCGTAATAAATGCAGCATTAGACCGAGGTTACAGAGTTGCAGCAATATTTTTGGATATAATAAAGGCATTTGACACGGTAGATCACGCAACTCTTATGGCAAAATGTGAATTTTATGGAATTCGAGGGCCAGCTCTGCAGTTCCTTCGTGATTTTCTCTCCGGTAGATCGCAGTTTGTAGAAATCAGAAACGCCAAGTCGCCCTCATTGCCTGTGGTGTGTGGGGTGCCACAAGGATCCGTCCTTGGACCTCTGTTGTTCCTGATATTTGTCAATGACCTGTCACGAGCTATCAGAGAAGTGAAAAGTAAGGTGAGCGAACTGTTTTGTGGTGAAAAAGACATCACAGTTCCAATGTTTGCTGATGACACTGCACTGATATGTATAGCCAGAACCGAGAGACTTTTAATGGGTTTATGTGAGCAATCACTGGAAGAAGTATCGCAATGGATGAGAGTGAATAAACTCCAACCAAATCCGATTAAGAGCTCTTTCGTGATATTCTCGCGCACGGCGAATTATTATCCCTGGATTCGGTGTATCAAATTTACTGAAGGTGAAATACAGCGAACACCAACGGTTAAGTATCTCGTAGTGAAGATTGATGAAACTCTTTGCTTCAAGAACCATACTGATGCTGTTTCCAAAATTTTATCTCGGAACCTGGGTATGCTACGAAAACTCAAGTTCTACGTTCCCAGGCAAATACTGCGGCTCTTGTATTTTTCGATAATCCATCCTTACATCTTATACTGTTCATCAGTTTGGCTTGGGACGTTTCCTTCCATTTTGACACCGATTAGAGTGCTGCAGAATAAAGCAATCCGGATAGTTTGTGGAAAAGAGCCGCGTGAATCGGTAAGAGAAATTTACCGTGAAGTTAAAATATTACCGGCTGCTGGTCTACGTGATTTATATTCCCTATGTTTTATGTACCAATATCAGAAGAAAACTTTACCGTCATGTTTTGAAAGCGTTTTTGTTGTTAATTCTGATGTTCATAGCCACGATACGCGTTCGAAAAATGATTTTTGTGCTCCATTGGCTGTGACGACCAGGTCTAAGTTTTCAGTCATTTATAGAGGGATTAGATTGTGGAATGGGTTAGAAAAGGAATTACTGGAAAAGGAAAATATGAAGGAGTTTAAGAATGCGATTAAAAATAAAATGTATGGTAAGTATGATTTCTAGCAAATATATTAAATTAGTAGTTTATTTTAGATTAAATTAATAGATAATTTAATTTTTTTTTTGCCCAGGTGGAGGAGAGAAAGTTATTTTTGTTGAGTTGTTTTGGTTTGTTTGTATTTGGAGGTTGATTCCACTGCTGACAACGTTATGTGATCGGTACTGTGCATTTAGTGGTCACCCCCAGGACAACCTGGACGCCCAGGTTCTCGGGTGACTGGTTTATCTGAAGATGTGTTGTTTAGTTCCTATGTTTTTTTGTTAGAAGTTGTTTAATGTTATTTTGTGTAAATAAAGAATAACCTAACCTAACCTAGAGCTTATCCTTTGCTCTTTTCTAAGTGGTGACGTTGGAAAGTTGGCCTACGGCTAAAAAGTCAACTTTTGAACTAAGACAGGTAGAATTTTTTTTTTCGACGGCAATCGGTAGCCGTTGATGAGCTGATCAAAGGATTTTTCATCCACTTTTTGGTACACAATTTCCTTCATGAGATACACCAGTTGAAAGTTGCAAGGGGTCGACAACTTCAGTAGTAAGGTATACATTGAAACAAATAGGCGTTACCAGTTGTGAGACATGTAGAGGACTTGTACGCATCAGTCAAATGTTAGCTCATAATCATCTTTACGTAGTTTCATCCCATCATTTATTTCTGGTAATTTCTTGTAAGTGTATTAGTTAATTTGTTTCTTGTGTGTCTGTTTATTTTGTAAATTTGTATTCCTTTTCTAGCTTTTAGCTATTGGGATTAAACGTGATTGATTGATTGATTGATCTTCGGCAATGAGGGTTTTGCAGCTTTTGCTAGTTGGTGTACCTGTTATTTGTTTCCGGTGTCTTCGATGGTATGAACAATTTGGTTCCCAATTCTAAGACATGCAAGGGACTTGTAAATAATAACCGGCTGTTTTGCTACAAACATCTTCAGCGATGAGGGGTTAGCGACTATTGTAAGCTGGTGTACCCATTATTTTTATTCGGTGAACCTGATGTCTATCACGGGAGAGGAACTTGTAAGTAATAATGGGTTCACGAGGGGCTAGAAATTTTTGCAAATTGGTGCAGACTGTATTCGATTTCTATAGATTTGACGGTAAGAAAGTTTGTATCGATGGTCTATCGCCGTAACCTAGGATTAACTGTTTACGCAACGGGTACAAACGATAATGTAAAACAATGAGGTAGTTTCGTACTAATTAATGGTGTCATCTATGGTACTTTAATCCTGAAAAGTTACGGATAAAGCTTTATAATACCAACTAGATTATATAAGATATTGTTCCAAGTTTTCATCCGTCACGATGTCTACGGTTGAAAAGGATAAAGTTCAACTGATTGCAAAGTCAATTTAGTCCTTTCTTCCGATATTCTTTTGTTGTTGTTAGGGCAATCGATAGCCCTTGATGAGCTGATCAGAGTATATGTCATGCATTTTTGCGAACAAAAATCCTTAATGAAATAAACCAGTTAGAAGGTTTCAAGGGGTTGACAACTTCAGTAGTAAGGTACACACGGAAACCAAAAATAGGCGATACCAGTTGTGAGACATGTAGGGGGCTTGTAAGCAACACTCGACTGTTAGCTCATAATCATCTTCGGCAATGAGGGGTTTGCAGCTTTTGCTAGTTGGTGTACCTTTTTTTTCCGGTGTATTCGATGGGAAGAACACTTTGGTTCCCAATTGTGAGACATGCATGGGAATTGTAAGTAATAATCGGCTGTTATGCTACAATCATCTTCAGCGAAGAGGGTTGGCAACTTTTGCTAGCTGGTATACCCATTATTTGTTTCCGGTGAACTTGATGTCTACCAGGGGAGAGGGACTTGTAAGTAGGAATCGGTTCACGAGGGGCTAAAAATTTTTGCAAATTGCTGCACATTGTATTCGATTCCTATAAATCTGACGGTAAAAAAGTTTGTGACGATCGTCTATCGCTGTAACCTAGGATTAACTGTTCACGCAACGGGCACAAACGATAATGTAAAACAATGATGTAGTTTTCGTAATAATTAACAGTGGCATCTATGGCATTTTAATCCTGAAAAGTTACGGATAGCTTCATAATACCAACTAGATTATATAAGATATTGTTCCAAGTTTTCATCTGTCACGATGTCTACGATTGAAAAGGATAAAGTTCAACTGACTGCAAAGTCAATTTTGTCTCTTTTTCCGATATTCTTTTGTTGTTGTTTTTACATCGCTTAAGAATATCTTTTGATCATGTGATTATTCTTTTTAGAACATACCGTTTTAAAGTTTAACCGAAAAGGTCTGGGATAGGACAATCTAGTTACGCATCACTTATTCACTAAAATTGGCTTGAAGACCCGCTGAAAATGCGTTACTTCGTTGTTCCGCTATTCATGAATAATTGATTTTCAAATAGTGGAATATCCGTGTGATTTGTGGTACCTCTATGCGCTTGTATTTTTGTTGTATGCCTTACGAGAAAGATTTATGATTTTTTTTTGTTCAGGCACTACGCAATCTTTACCAATCTCACCACTGCCCACTGAAAAGTCGCGTTTGTGTTGAGATCAAAATTTCCCGCGTCGCGTCATAGGAGAATGTTCGTGTGGGGCCGGCCGCAGATGTTCTGAGTGTCATAACTAGAGTAGATAGTTGGAAATAAAAAAAATCTCTGCAGAATCCAAATAATTCAGTGTAGGTATTCGATTAAATGGCACAGAAAAAAGTTGGCTTTTCAGTTAAACTTTAAAAACTTCGATAAGTTGACAACATCAGCATTTAACCGACAGCGAAGAAACAAAACCAAAGCGTTCCTCTCGCAACACTTCATGTTGCCCAGGCAACGTAGGTCTAGTTCAGAATGGATGACTCCTTCGAAAGTTCTGCTTACCGAGAGGTTTAGGATTCCGCCTCACATCACCCCCCCCCCCCCCCCCCTGCGGGCGGTCCGATCGGGAAGTGACCATTTCCAAGTCAATTGGTGGGGTCCTTATTAGGGCTGCCTAGTTTCGTCGTCCCAGCCCATCTGCACATACCCAAGCTGGCGTGCCACGAAATTTACGTGATCCACCACCAACTCTTCAGATTGTCCGGATCTGTCTATAAGTGGTACATCTGGGGCTTATGTTTCACGCTCCCTTTCCGATTCCTCGATTATAAACGTGCTATGATGTTCCCGAATACCCTCCATCCAACTTGTCCCATCGTTTCTGGATCCGGTCAGAACTTGAAACGGAACATCTCTGGCATACAGTTTTGCCAACTGTTAAGTTATCCAGATCGGGTATCTCGTCTGAACCTTAAGCCACACGATTATTGATTCCTCCTCCATCGTTCGAATCCGAGCAGTGACAGCTTCCATTCCATCTGTTCAGGTCCATAATACCTTGATGATACGCTTGACAAGTTTCATCGCACCCTAACTCGCGATCAGTGGTCCATGGATCGCCCGAAAAAGAAATGATCGGTATCTATCGTCGCACTCGCGCCGAAGGCTACAACTTGGGTGCAGGTCGTACAGTTCGGACAGGGAACGCCGTTTCCTTCCTTAATCCCAGCGTTTTCCTCGAACTAACATATTGTGTTATTGTGTACACACCTCCCTTACTTTTGCGGGTCATGGAAAAAACAAGAGCTACGAGCTCATATGGCACTTGTACGAGTAGGATGTACAAGAAAGTAGATGAGAACGTCACAAAATACACCCGCCATCCAAAAATGCGGTTCGGAAATAGAAATAGGATATTTAGTTTCTCTCATTTCTGAGCTGTTCCGGCATCGTCTAGATTGTCTGTAGCAAATGCACATGACTGTTCAAACTTTCATCCCAATAAATCCATTTCTTTGATCCCTAGACGTGCTACAGGATTTCCGGTACTCATCTCCACCTACCGTGGCCGAATCTGGTTCGGAATAAAAAAAAATCGACCACCTAAAGCATCTTCTTTTATACCATCTATCAAGTTTCACTCGAATCTGAGCATTTTTGGAAAGTTCCGGTACCCCCCCCCCCCCTCCCACCAACGATGTCGGAGCCGGTTCGGGCCCAATCTCTTAATTCCCTGTTGCTGTCCATCAAGTTTTACTGAAATTGGAGCATAGCCCATCTGCAAGTTTCCAGTACCCCCCTACCTTGGCCGAATCCGGCCCAGACGCCAAATAACAAATGTAGGCCGCATATACTCGGCATTGTCGAATTTGCATCTCATTCGGTCCATCCGTTTGGTTTTTGTGCATGTCAAAAGTCCCCCCACCCCCAATTCCCCTAATCGTGGTCGCATATGGTTCGAACGCATGTTTTACATGTCGAGGCCATCGATTCGTATCACCCATGAAGTTTCACTCGAATCAGACCACTCGTTCGCAATTTATAGAAGTCAATTTCCATATTTCTCTTCTCTTGCTCCCCAAAAAATGCTCGGATCTAGGAACGGAAGTTTCCGGGGGTATGTTGTGTCAGGTTCTTAAGTCAAGATAATTCGGGTCGCTAATATGCCTGCAAAGTTTCGTTGTCGTTTTACATCTGGAACTATTCTAACTCACGACTACCGGAATTCCAGGAAACCCCCTCAAACTCCCCCCACAGAGCCCCGAAACCATCTGGCTCCGTCAATTTCATCTAGGCCTAATGCTTGTTCCATCCCTTAAGTTTCGTCCCAATTCCACTGCTTTTAGAGTTTCTTGAGTTTTCCACCCCCACCCCCCATCCCCATAGGTATCGGACCCGACCCGGACGTGACACTGAACGTCCGAGGCGATAGCTCACCAGACAAGTTTCATTCAAATCCGATCACCCGTTCAAAAGTTATGCACGCCACCAGATTCCGGACTCCCCATCCACCCACTCCCCCCACGATGGTCGGGTCGGGGAAACGGCTGTTCTCAAGTCAGTCTGTTCGGATCCCTGACATACCAGCCAAGTTTCATCGCCCTAGGACATCAGGAAGTATGCCGAACTCGCGGGATCGCTAGAAATCCGGACCCCCACCCCAACTCCCCCACAGTGCCCTGATCCGGTCCGGTTATGTCAATGACGTGTCTAGGACCTGTGCTTATTTTTCCCACCAAGTTTCATCCCGATCCCTCCACTTTAAGCGTTTCTCAAAATTTCCGGTTCCCTCCTCCAACTCCCCCCAGTGTCATCGGATCCGGCCCGGATTTAAAGTGAGATGTCTGAACACGAGGTCATCCTAAATATTAATTTTCATCAAGATCCGATCACCCGTTCGCAAGCTAAAAATACCTCAAATTTTGGCTTCACCCTCCCTCCACTCCCCCACCCCCAGATGGTCGAATCGGGGAATTGACGATTTACTATTTAATTTGGTCGGGTCCCAGACATACCTGTAAATTTCCATCGTCCCAGCACGTCAGGAAGCACGGAACTCGCGGGATCACTACAAATTCGGACTTCTCCCCCCCCCCAACTCCCCCAAAGTGAGCGGATCCGTTCCGGTTATATCAGTCACGTATCTAGGACTTTTGCTTGTACTTTCCACCAAGTTTCATCGGGATCCCTCCACTCTAAGTGTTTTCCAAGATTTCCGGTTTCCCCCTCCAACTCCCCCCAGTGTCACCGGATCCGGTCTGGATTTAAAATGGTGGGTCTGAGACACGAAGTCCTTCCATATATCAAGTTTCATTAAGATCCGATCACCCGTTCGTAAGCTAAAAATATTTCATTGTTCCTATTTTTTCCGGATTCCCCCTCCCTCCACTCCCCTCCAGATGGTCAGATCGAGGAAGCGACAATTTCTAATTTAATCTGGTCCAGTTCCTGATATGCCTGCCAAGTTTCATCGTCCTAGCTTATCTGGAAGTGCCCGAACTAGCAAAACCGGGACCGACAGACCGACTGACGGACAGAAATTACAATCGCCATATGGCACTTGAGTAAGCTCAAGTGCCATAACTATCGTCGGAAGTGGTAACATCAGTTGTAGTTTGGGTGGAACTATCCTTATTTGTTCAAAATCAGAATATTATAGGAATCTTCAAACACTTTGACTAAAGTGAAAATATATAATACAAGTGAAAATCTCACTGCTTGTCACAGAAAACCGGATGTGAAACCCAGTATCAGGGCTAGACTTTGGCTGAACATAGTACAAAAATCACGTTTATTTTTTATACTTTGGGCATAAGATAGTTTATCTCTCGACCGACGACCTCCATCTCTTCATCCGAATGGGACGTTTCTCTGTGCTTCACATCACAGCTCCAATAAATCATCCCAGTCCATCGTGAAAGTGCTGAAATGGCTCGTTTCCAAAAGAGCCTTTTCAACCCTAGAAGAGGGAAATATTGAATCCAACGGTAACGACAGTGGGTACATTTTAATGTCGCTGTCGCTAGCAAGTTCTGTATAATTCATCTCCTTGGACCGAGGTATGCTTCATTACAGCCATTGCCTTTTCCTGCCATTTTTCTAGACTCTTCGTCTCCTAGCCTTCAGCGAAGACCAGATTTACCTGAGCCTCGTTTTTGTTGCAATAGCGCTGCCGCATCGCTGCTGCAGCACTTCTTTGCTTTTGCACAATATACGTTTTTGGATTCACTTTCTTCTTGGTTGAAGCGGCAACATCTTGCAGGGAAGCACGGACTTGGTCGGTGAGCAAGTCCGCGGTTCTCGAGAAGCGCTGCCGTCTTCCTCGGAAGCGCTGCAGTGCAAAAACGGATGTAGAAAGAATTAGTCCGGAATCAGGCTAGAAGTGACCTGCAGCATGCAACAAAAACGAGGCTCTGGAGTTGCCACATACTCTAATTGTTTATCCGAAATAAGCCTGAGTTCTTCAAACCAGGCTCTTCAGAAAATTCAACCAGAATTCTACGTATTCTACGGGTGCGGACGACCAAATACAAAAGCCGCGTTTTAAATTTCTGATGAGGGATGAAAGCCGAGTATTTACTACTTAATATTAAACTGTAATATCAAGATAGCAACTCCACTGGTTCCGAAATGGTTTAAAAATCATTGAGGGTCTGACAAACTATGTCAAATAATTCATCTTGTGACTTGTGCTGTCTCTATATACCAGCAATCTAACATATTTTTTCCTTAGACAGGCTAATAGCTTATCGCCAAATATATTAATGAATACAAATTTATTCCTAACTTCAGGAAATAAAATCATCCTTTGACCGTTTCAAACGGCCGCGCCCGAAATTCTGACTGCTTAAAGGCCTTCACCGGGTTTAATCTGGCACTTGCCAAGTAAGACCGAGGCTGAGAAATACAAAGAATACAATTCTTCCCTTAAAGGACCCCTCGCACTATTTACTCTTCAATTTACAGTACTTTAAAATATCTGAATACTTTAAAACCATGCTGCGCTTTCAACAAATTACCCACAGTTTTGGCTGTTTTAAGCCTTTCCTAGACCCGTTGACTTGTAGGGAAAACAGGGAAACAATTTACATAACTGTTTTTTCTGATGGGAAAACTTTTCGCAGACAACCGTCGACATCGTGATACACGTCGAAGGTAGCCAAGCACGGCAAGTGAGAAAATCAGCGTGGTTTTGTTGGAGGGATTAGAATGTACCTTACGAAATTGGGGTCTCCGGGTTTAGAAATTTGTCGAGTGGTTATGGAACTAGGCAGGGGCGTCACTATGGGGGGGAGGGGGGGACTCCCCCCCCTAAAGGTCCTGAGAAAGTACTTTCGTCGGGCGAAATAATATTTTGTATGCTTTTTATCAGGCATCGGTCGATTCGTCGGCACATCGGGTGTTTTTATATGCAAGAAATAAGATCCTGCAAACGTTTGTCGGGCAAAACACTGAAGAAATCGAATTCTGCATGCTTTTGTCGTGCCTCGGTATTCTCGTCGGCACATCGGGTTCTTTTTATACAGAAGGAATCCAGAAGAAATAAAAACAAATTAAGTTTTTGTCGGGCGTCGGTCGACTCTTCGGCACATCGGGTTCTTTTTATACGCAAGAAATGAAATCCTGCAAACATTTGTCAGGCAAAGCACTGGAGAAATCGAATGCTGCAGGCTTTTGTCGTGCCTCGGTTCGTCGGCACATCGGGTTCTTTTTATACATAAGAAATCCAGAAGAAATATTTTTTTATGCTTTTGTCGGGCGTCGGTCGACTCGTCGGCATATCGGGTTCTACTTATACATAAGAAATCAAATTTTGCAAACTTTATAGGGCGCACCCAGGAAGTTTAAGTTTCATTGGCACAAGGGGTTATTTTTACACGTATGAATCAAGTTCTGTACAGTCTAGTCGAGCAAAACACAGAACAAATCAAATGCTCGATGGTTTTGTCGGCCGTCGGTATTCTCGTCGGCACATCGGTTCTTTTTACAAAAAAAAAAAAAAATTAAATTTTTATCGGGCGCATGCCGAAAGTTCAAGTCTCGTCGGTACATCGGCTTCTATAAACGCGTAAATAAAGTTCTTTACAATCTTGTCGGGCAAAATACAGAAGAAATCGAATTCTGAATGCTTTTGTCGGGCGTCGGTGTTCTTGTCCGCACACCGGGTCTTTTATACGTAAGAAATCAAATTCTGCAAACATTTGTCGGTCGCAGATTTTTCCGGAAAAAAACAAATTCGCCGGCGTTGCTTAGTTCAATTTGTTCTGGGTGCAGTCGTTGGAAGCTTCGCTTCTTAGCAAAAGTTGAAACGAAAAGCCGAATATGTGAAATTAAATATGTGTATTTACATCAAAGGAACAATGTCAACTGATGCATTACAGTAAGTTTTACACGAAATTTCGCATGCGGCGCATTTTGTAGTATTCCCTATTTGGAAGAATGGTGTATCATTTAGTTTTCCTTTTAGGATAGACGTTCTTGGGGTTTGAAACACGTTAAAAGCCGGAAATTGTATGGTACTATAGCTGAACTATAGCTTGGTTTAACTTGCCCTGGTACAGTCGTTGGAAGCTTCGCTTTCCAGCGAAAGTTAATATGAAAAGCCGAATAGGTGAACTTTAAAATACGAAATTATACCAAAGGAATAACCTCAATTGATGCGTTGTTACAGTTAGTCCACACAAAATTTCGCCTGCGGCGCATTTTGTAGTATTCTTTATTTAGAAGAACAGTGTTTCATTTAGCTTAACGTTTTAGGATTGAAATTCGCTGAAACACGTTAAAAGCTAGAACTTGTATGGTAGGTATAGCTAAATTTTTCCGGAAAAAAGTCAGATTTAAAAATTTCGCCTGCGGCGCTTAGTTTAACTTGTTCTTGGTACAGTAGTTCGAAGCTTCACTTTTTAGCGAAGGCTAAAATGAAAAGCCAAATATGAGAACTTAAAATACGAAATTACATCAAAGGAATAATCTCAACTGATGCATTGCAGTTAGTTTTACCCCGATTCTATTCTGTGCTGGCGGGAAATGTACGCCGTTGCCGCGAAGCGGCAACGGCGTGTTTTGTCGGCATATTCTTTTAGGCCGTCGGCACAAACCGGACGTCCCCCCCCCAAAGGTAAAAGGCTAGTGACGCCCCTGGAACTAGGTTGCATTAGTATTATGGGCAAAATTGCACCCGTGCATTGGTCTTGGATGATTTTGACTGGTTTATCTTTTCCCTGGCAACTATCAAAGGTAAGGTCTGACATGAACTGCTCAGCGCCTTACCTCGCCGAGCACTTCCTAACGGCATATCTCAGGTTAAAAGAGCTCAATATCTCGTTCAGTTTCTCTTCACTGAACTCCACGGGTTCCCATAAGGTCCAAGCGTTTCTGAGATGTGGGACTGAAGTATGTGAGCTTTTGCTGACTGATGTAGCTTCGCTCTGCAAGATAATAATAGGTTTATGCAGACGTATTCTGATTTGTCAATAGAATTATCAAGTGTTGCGCTACAAACTCGGTTTATCCTCTTTTCTCCCTCGCGTTTTCTGTTATTATTACTTTTATTCATTACTATTCGGCTACCCGCTTACTGAAGAGCAGCCTAATTATGCTACATACATTTCTTTTTAGCATTAATTGTTATCCTCATTTTGCAATATGGCTCTTTTGAGGCAGAAGCTCGTACCCTCACCAGAGCACGGTTACTGTTTATTCCTAAAAGCAGCTCTTAAGAGAACTAGAGCACTTTCTAGTAGGATTAGCAATCTTTCGCCCAAAAGACACTTTATATTTTGTTCCTACTATTTTTTGGCTTTAAGAGCATGACCTTAACCCTGGAGACATAACACTGGAATAGTGCTTTCAATGCGTAATCGTTGCACATACTAATTAAATAAACATTTTTTTCAGAACACTTTTTCCGAACTTTATTAGTACACAAAAATGTGACCGGTCTGGCAACCTTGCCCGTGCGGAAAGGAAAACTCTGCTTGAGCCGTCACCGGGTGTCAATCTGATAGTCCAAGGCGCTTCAAACATCACATTAGAGTCATTTTCCATCGTCTTCCTACTCGACATTCAAAACCTTTTGACTACATAAGACGTGTTTGCATGCCTTGGACTTGCTCTGCCGGCTAATGAGGGATATATAGTTTTCTAACGAACGATATAGCCTCGCCGCCAGTTTCTTCGAAAGTACATGTGAGTTCATGGGTGCCAAGTTGAAGTCCCACTTCTCATGTGGACAGCAGTCGACAGGCAACCAAAAACGCCACTAACAAGTGCGCCAGCGCTCAGATGTGGAGTGTGAAAGTAAAATGTTTATCACATTTTCTATACAAACAGCTTTAGAACCAAGACATTTCACATCCCCAATAACCAGATAAGTACTGAAATAAACCACGTAATCATCTCACTTTAGATGAAAACACACCGCAAGTAGAAATCCAAAGAAATGTTGAAGATCTTGCACGAATAGCTTGAGTTCCAACATATTCTGCTACTAATGGTCTGACAGCCAGTCAGAACCTTTAAACCTCTTTTCCATTAGCAAGGTAATAACAAGAGCAATAAACCAAATCGTAGCAGCCTAATCCCCCTTTGTCACAATATTTCATCGATCATATGACAGAAGAGTCCAGTTTCCAACTGTTGATTAAAGAAGTACGTCGCACCATCTTATTTGTTGCTGTTAACCAAGATCATCTTCCATAGATATAACTCCCCAAATATACAACAGTTGAACTTGAGACCTGTCACGAAATCTGGCTCGAGCTGCCCATGAGCGGGGGGGGGGGGAACCATCAAAATGCATATTTACTCCTCTTTTTTCTCAAGTATACCAGCTTAGAATTTGACTACAGTCATGGGCAGTTTGGGCCCACTTGCCCATGAACGGGGAGGGTGGGGGGTACGTGGTTCAACTCCACACACATATCTCCAACCACTATGATCCAACAGCAAAAAGGAATTTCATTGTTTTATCTGCAGTCATTGTCAAGTTAAAAACATTAAAAAATAGGAAATCTGGGCCCAATTGCCCTTGAACCACGTGGGGTTGGAGTTTGGGACCCGCAAAACTTAAAAAGAGACCCCAATGCTCACAAATTCAACTTCATGTCTGTTGATTCCTGTCACGGGTAACAGCTTTACTCCCGGGCAATCTGGGACCAGGTGCCCATGATCGCGGTAGTGGGGGAGGTGCAACTTTAAAAGCAATTTCCCAGACCTAGGATCTACAGTACAGCGAATTTCATCGTCATATGTCCAGTTCTGGTCAAGTTATGAACATTGTTCACTGGGCAATCTGGGCCCATTTGCCCCTGAACCGGGCTGGGGTGGGGGGTGGGACCAGCAAAAGGCACAACTAGACCCCAATACCCAGTAGTGTACCAAGTTTGAACTTGATACTTGCACTGGTTCACGAGTTCCCAAAAAATATGGTGAAAACCGGAAATCGAAAGCTGCTACAGCGCTAGCAATAGTGGATTGTTCCAAGGAACACTCCACTGAAACGAATCGACTGGATATTGGACTACCCATTGGCTGGAGGACAAGACATAGATGGATGATACGGCTTGGGTTCATCGCTTTGGTACATACATTTTTCTTTTCATTTTGGGATCCCAAAACATAAGTGACGGGATACATGACTTCGTCAAGTTGTCAGTCCGTCCGTCTGTCTGTTATCACGATAAATGTCGAAGGGATTGAGGATTTGTTCGAAATTGGTGTGAAGATCCTTTGGGTCTAAGTCAGTAAGTAATTTATTTATAACCCGCCATTTCGGAAAAGCGGAGTAAATGAAAGAAAATAAACAAAACACATAAACACAAATAAAAAGACACTTAATTTTCAATCTTCGGCCAGGAAGCGGTGGATAACGTCGTGTGCTGGTTGAGCTCTGTTGTCCATGACTTTTGAAAGCGATGAGGAAACATCCAAAAGTTTTATAAAATCTTTTGTACCCACGATTCCAAATAGGCGATTTAACGAGTTTATTGGTTCCCATTCTTTATCGAATTTGGTAATTAATCCAACTTTTGTTCAGTCCGAGTCGATTTCACCGCATTCGGTACGTCCCTACATAAATTCGGTGATCTAACGTATTTATTTGGTCACATTCGTTAGCGAATTCATTTGTTCACCGGACTTTTCTCAAGTCCGTATCTGTTCTATCGCATTCTGTCAGTCCACTTCATAATTCGGTCATTAATCAGATTCATTTGGTTCTGATTCGTGACCGAATTCGACAATTCATCCAACTTTTGTTCAGTCCCAGTCGATTTCGCCGCATTCGGTACGTAAATTCGGTGATTTAACATATTTATTTGGTCTCATTCGTTAGCGAACTCGGTTGTTCCCCGGACTTTTCTCAAGTCCGTATCTGTTCATTCGGTCAATCGACATTCGGTCAATCCATTTCATAATTCCGTGATTAATCAGATTCATTTGGTTCTAATTCGTTACCCAATTCGGTAATTCACCTGATTTTTGTTTGGTCCGCATCTATTACCAGACTTGCTTACCACATTTTTTTTTTTAGGTGGTTCTCCCAAGAGTCTTATTCCATTCCCAATTCGGTCGTATACCGCTCCCGATCTGCTCCTAATTTTTTTCGTTAATTTTTCGGTATAACTTATACTTCTAATGATTGCAGAACTTCAGGAATAAGCACGTCTCCTGACGTGAAAACTAGCCTATTTTTGCTTGCTGTAAATTCAGAACAAATGTACTTCACATCCTATTTAACCCTGGATGGACCATTTTTTTGCCAGGCACCTCGGGATCGCAGAAAGGAACTTTGAACATGATTGCTTCCAGAAAATTTCGCCTGCGGCACATCTAGCAGTCTTCACTATTTAGAAGAAGGGTACGTCATTTAGTTGGCGTTTGAGTCTTGGAATTTTGAGGTGCTTGAACCACGTTAAAAGCTAGAATTTGCCAGAAAAAAGGCGGATTTAATTTTTTTTTTTTGTCTGAGGCGCTTTAATTTTCCCTGGGTTCAGCCGTTCACGATGTTGTCGCTTGGCAGCAACTGCGTTTTTGTCGGCAGTCCTGTTGGCAAAACTGGAAGTCCCCCAAAGGTAAAAGGCTAGAAACGGCGTAGTTTCTCTTTAGACTTGGGTGTGTTCCCGAACTTAACGATCGTTAACAAATTGTTAACCGTTGTTAACTTTTTGCGTTCCACGTTACTGGTTTCGAAAGTTAAGCTCCGTCCACCTACAATTTCCGTTCCAGAGCTTAACGATTGTTAACTATTTTGTAACGATGATCGGTGAGCATCGTTACAAAATAGTTAACGATTGTAGAACTGGGAAAGTTAACAATCGTTAAAGCTGCAGTTAGCTCCGCCCCAAAGTAAAGTTAACGATTGTTAACAATTGTTAAGTTTGGGGACCGCAACCTTGATTTTGTACATACTATGCAACTTTTTACATACTATAAATTCGGTCAATATCAGGTACCGATTCGGTCAATTTTACTGGGTTCGCCCCCCCCCCCCCCAATGGTTATGCCATAATTTCCCCCTGGTTATGACATAATTTCGACAAGTGGAGCAGGTGCTTTGCATACTTAAAAAAACATGATCTCATCTTTTTAATTTCCTTTTTTCGCAGAACATGAGTGACACCAGAACAAAATAGTATAGAAGGAGCGCAGAAGTTGCTGTACAAATTTTACAAAGCTACGATTATAGCCGGGTGCGATTATAGCGACCCCGGTTGGGGACGATGCGCCCATAGGCGGTGCGGATTGATTTACAAACTTCTTGAACAACCGAAGAGCAAAATTTTGGCAATGAAGATTTGACTGTGTTGCCAAGTCACCGTAGAGAGTCTGTTGATTTGACGATGAACAATCCAATAGAAGCTTTGGATGAATTCGAACCATTTGACGAAGGGTTGAAATGCAGGTACTCACATTTCGACAGGTTAACTTCAAAGCCGATTTTGAGAAGTTCCGACGACAGCTTACTGACACTTTTTGTGAGTGTGGATCGGCTACGACTTACTAAGAGCAAGTCGTCCGCGTAGGCTATGTAGCTGAAGGCATTGTCTTTACAAAAGTAAGCAGAGTGCGAAGAATCGAGACAAGAAGATATGGCCGATTTGAAGATGTAGAGAGATTCTGATCACGTCAACTAAGAAATAAGCGAGGTGGCGCCCGGAATACTTCCATCTTTGCGAAAATGCGTAGAAAACCTTACAGTTTGGTCTAGACCCTTGCTGCTGAAGATCCGCTTTCGGATCACAAATTACAGAAAATGAAGGGTTTAAAACACGGTTTTTTGCCATTTTGTCGGAAAATAGGTTACCGCGTATGGTATAGCCTGAGCGGGCTATACGCAGTGTTTATTGAACGAGACGTCATATTGTTTGTATGTAATATTCAGGAGATGTTACACGAGTGTTCTTTTTTTGTTGGCCAGGCGGAGCAGAGGCTTACAATTCTATAGGCTAACTTGTTACACTAGAAATTTAGTTTTTGCCTGCACGAGATAATTCCGTCAAACATACCGTTATCAAAGACGCCTTAAAGGACCTGTCGCGTCTGTAATACCAATGTAACCTACTGATGTAATTGGATTCATTATTCTTAATCCCGGGACCCAAAACCCAGATGTTGCATTGTATGCCCGATAACGATACCTCACTAATCTTTACTCTTGTTACGATTCACTACTTTCCATAATTTCCATGTAAGCTATGCTCCCGATGAGTTCTCGCGTATCATGCCATTGATGTGTAAAACCGGTTATCTGAATTTTACTGAGTTTTTTTGCTAGAAGTCAAAGGACCTAGGAAAAGGCTTAAAGCAGCCAAAGCCGTGGATAACTTTGCTAGGAATAAAGGAGGTACAATCGGTAATGATGGAATAAAATAAGAGTTATGAGAGTGTTTTGAACGGTCATCAAAACAATAATTGCACTCCCTGGTTACGATAAGCCTTTGAATAATTTTAAAGTTAAACGGTGGTTAGAAGATACAGCCACCCACAGGATTTTTGTCTTTCGTGTGGTTGTTGAGTTTTTTGTATAATGTACTTGTGTTTGTTTGGTTAAGTAAAAAATATCTGAATCTGAAGATACTATGGTTAATTTGAAGCAAGGTTTTAATAATCATGGGCCCTTGGGGAACGTGAAAATGTATTTTTTGTTCGAAAGCTTGGAATAGTATGATAATGACAGTTTTACGCTGAAGCCCTTTTGGGAAATGAATCGCCGGACCAAGAAATGGACTGTCGAATGCGGTTAAGAAACGAACTTTAATGATGCTAGGAAGAAAAGAAGTACAGCCTGAAATCATAGAAGCAAAAAAAGAGTTGTGAGAGAGTTTTGAACGGTCTTGGAAACAAAAAATGCACCCCGTGGTTAAGATGGGTTTTATAGAATACTAGGATTTATCTGAAGCAAGGTGTACATAATCATGGGACCTTGGGGAACATTAAAAAATGGACAGTTTTACGTTGAATGCCGGATAAGGGAATTGTGGGAAAGATTGAAAGGCTTATTTCGAAGGCCCGTTGGGAGTTCAAATGCGTCTCTGGTGTCGGGACGAAAAAAGGTTCGTGTGGTCGAGACAACGATAAATATTCCTTCAGCCCAAGCTGACTGCGGAGCATATTTAACAGTGAAGAAGAGCTACGAGCTCATATGGCACTTGATACGAGCAGATGGTACCTAAAAAGTAGACAAGAAACCAATATACACCGCCATATAAAAATGCGGTTCGGACCAAGAAATACGATATCTAGTTTCAATCAAGCCTGAGCATTTCTTTCCCCTCCGATCACCTAGGGCAAAGGACTTTTCTACCTTCCAAGTTTCAATCCTAAAGATCCACTCGTCCCCCCCCCCTCCCCCAGCATGGTGGGATCCAGTTGGGACCCTAAAGTATGTCATCTAGGGCATGTGAGCTCTCTACATTCCAATTTTCATTAAAATAGCTCCACTTGTTTGACCCCTATGCGAGCCAAAACGTTTACGGTAATCCACTTCCGACTCCCCCACTGTGGCTGAAGACGATTCAGAAATATAAACGTCGCATTTCTAACATCTCCTAATCAAGCTGGACTGGAATCGGAGCATAGCCTATCCGCAAATTTCCGGTTCCCATTTCAACCCCCCCTCCCCTATCGTGATCAGATCCTATCCAGACACCAAATAACAAACCAAGGCCGCATTTACTCGGAACTGTCCAACTTGCATTTCATTCTGTACCCCCCCCCCTCTCCTCGTCCAACTCTCCTAAACGTGCCCGCATGTGGTTCGGACGCATGTTTTGCTTGTCTAGGCCATACGTTCTTATCACCAATAGAGTTTCACTCGAATCGGACCACCCGTTCGCAACTTACAGAAGCCAGTGACTTCCTGATTCCCCTTCCCTTAACTCCCCAAAGATGGTCGGATCCAGGAACAAAAGTTTTCTTAGGGCTTTATGTCGGTTCCTTAAGCCATTAATAGGCCTGCAAAGTTTCGCCGTTCTTACAATAGCTGGGACTATCGTAACTGGCGACCAAACACCCTCCAACTCCCCCCACAGAGCCCCGATACGATCTGGTTCTGTCAATTACGTATCTAGAGCTAACGCTTGTTCTTTTTACGAAGTTCCGTCCCAATCCCTCAACTCCAAGCGTTTCACGGGATTTTCTAGCACCCTTCACCCCCCCCCACAAGTATCTGATTCGACCTGGACTTGACATGGAACATCTGAAACGATAGTTGTTTCTACTTGCCAAGTTTCATTCAATTCCAATTATACCCATTCAAAAGTTATGCATGCCACCAGATTCCGGGATCCTCATCCCTCCACTCCCCCCACGGTGGTTGGATCCAGGAAGCGACTATCATCAGTCAATCTGTTCGGGTCCATGACATGCCTTCCAAGTTTCATCGTCCTAGCACATCCGGAAGTACCGAACTAGCAGGATCACCGGAATTCCAGACCCCCCCCCCCCTTCGACCCCTCACAGTGCCCGAATCCGGTCCGGTTATGTCAACTATGTGTCTAGGAGTTGTGCTTGTTCTTCCCACCAAGTTTCATCTCGATCCCTCTACTCTAAGCGTTTCCCAAGATTTCCGGTTCCTCCCCTCCACCTCCCCCCAAAGTCACCGGATCCGGTTCGGATTTAAATTGGGTCGTCTGAGACACGGGATCCTTCCAAATATCAAGTTTCATTCCCGATGAAAAATTTATCTCAAAACAGTACTATGAAGTAGTACCATAAAGTAGCATGCAGTACTAACGATGCTACTACATGCTTCTACTTCAAGGCTACCGTGTTACTGTATACTACTATATGCTACTATTAGCAAGACTGGATGCTACTATGGTAAGACAGGATGCTACTGGATACTACTACATAAGATTGGACCAGTCTGAGGCACATTAGATGATAGTATTCTTTGCTATAACACAGTATTGCTATAACACAGTAACACAGTATATTTTACTTTTGTATTTTATTCATACTCCGCTGTTACGCAAAAAGCGGGTCATAAATAAATAAATAAATAAGTATTACATGCAACGTTTTCGTACTACTACCATACTACAACGCAGGCTACAAATTTTTCATCGGGTTAAGATCCGATCACCCATTCAAAAGTTATAAATACCTCTAGATTCCGGATTCCCCCTCCCTCCACTCCCCCTACGATGCTCGGATCCGGGACGTGACGGCAGATATGGATTCAGATATGGACAGATATGGAGACGGATTCAGATATGGATTAAGCAAGCATGTTTACTCCAGTATCTCATCTCTAATCGACTTCGGAAAGGTCTTTTAGAAAAGTTTGTTTTACCAAATTCGTCTTATTTTAGCAGCATTCCCGGCGACCTGCATGCAGAGCGAAAGAGCTAGTTGCATAGCGAACCGGAATTTCCGAGTGGGCAAACTTTCAAAGATTATCCATCAAGGAAAAAATTTCAAAATTTTATTCAGCATGTCTCCTTACCCCTATTTTCAACTTAATTTTTTAGGGTCCTTGGTATGCCAGCCAAGTTTCATCGTCCTAGCTTATGTGGAAGTGCCCAAACTAGCAAAACCTAGACCGGCCGACCGACCGACGGATGGACAGAAATTGCGATAGCTATATGGCACTTGGCCGAAGGGCAAGTGCCATAAAAAGGATACATCAACTGACTTTTATTAGAGCTATATTTCTATACTTTATGATGCTAGGAAGAACAAGACCAAAGGTGTCGATGGGATCCCAAAAATCTAAGATTTGATTCAGACAATTCGGTCTTGTCTTCGCCAAGCTAATCATCAGAGAAAACCGAGTTCAGATATTCTATCTACCTATCTATACCTCTATAAGCCATATCTATTTTGACGATATTGACCGAAACTTCCTGCTTTACTACTGCCAAATTTGCGGTTTCGCCCGAATTCCGAGCGAACTACTAGTCCAGCAAAAAAAGAAAAATTCAGAAACGAAGCCGGCGTATCTCCTTATCCCTATAAAGAAATCTAATCAACTTTAAATAAAATTTTGACTTAACAAAAATGCGGGTACAACCGGATTCCGGACTAATTATATGTCCGGGTAAAAAATGATCATTATATACAGACTCAGCGTCTCTTCTTACCCCTAAATAAGATAAGAGATTTATTCCACTGAAAGCACAGAGGCCATGGGAAAAAAATAAACACAAACAAAAATAAAAAACACAAACCAAATAAATGCTAACTATTTTACATATTCCTTTACAAGAATCTTTCTCTGTGGTTCATCGAGACCGAAAGGAATCTTCCCAACTTTTCCATATCACCAAATATTTTACTTCCCATTACTTTTACCAACCAATCCTCTCCCCAATTATTAACACCAAAAATTTCCCCACGAAGATCTGAAAGCTCAGGACATACGCACATTACGTGAAAAATATTTTCGTCCAAATGTCCACACATTGGGCAAAAGTAAGGACCAGACAACATATATCATCTCATCAACTTCAGATAAAGCTTTTACTTTTAACATATTTTCCGGTTTTGGCCGGATTACAGGCGAACTAGTTGTCCGGCGAGAAAATGGTTTTCACCATCGGGTTCAGCATGTCTTCTTACCCATAAATCAAACATCTAATCAACTTCAAATGAAACTGTTACTTTTAACCAGCTTTCCGGTTTTGGCCGGATTCCAGACGAACTGCTTGTCCGGCGACAAAATGATTTTCACAATCGTCCTCAGCATGTCTTCTTGCCCCTAAATGAAACATTTAATCAACTTCAAATGAAACTTTTACTTTTAACAAACTTTCTGGTTTTTGCCGGATTCCGGACGAACTACTTGTCCGGCAAGAAAATGATTGTCACCATCGTGCTCAGCATCTCTTCTTACCCCATAATCAACTATCACATTAGCTGTTTAAAAATATTTTGTTTGTCCCTTAAACTGAACCCCCTCCCCCACCCCCAAATATAGGGCTACAGAGCCCATCTACGAAATCGACCTTACCCTTGACCCAAACAATACTCATACCAAGTTTCATCAAAATATCTCATTCCCTTCGAGAGTTATCGTGCTTACAGACGGACGGACGGACAACTTTTGCCATGTCATAGGTATCCCTCCACTTACGTTTTGGGATCCCAAACAGAAGGTTTTATTTTGAGGGACTTGAAAATGTATCGCTGAACAAAAAGAGTTTATTGCACTGTGCGGTTGAGATGCAAATTTTAAGGATGCTATGCATTTATTTCAAATTAGAACCCTATTACGTTGCATGTTTGACATAGGATCTAACTCTGCATGAGTGAATTCCAAGTGATTTTTTTTTTTTCATGTAATAACTGTATATATTCAAGTATTGTAACACATTAAATGTAATGGTCGTCGTATTTAGTTCCATGTCGGCGCTACGAGTTAAATCAGTGAAAATATCTATATATCTATCTATCTACGCTAAATTGTTCATGTACTAATACTCACGTCCTTTCGGCTACACGAAAATGTATTTTTTTTCTTGAGGGACAGGAGAGTAAAATCTATTTCGGTTTTTCTACTACCGCACCAATAGAATTGAGCTATATACGGAATCATGCATAAACCTCGGCTGTTCAGTTACCTTGTCTCCGCAAAGGCATGCCATGAATTACCCAACAATCCTCCAAAACTTCTAACGACAATTACGTCATTGAAATCTGGTCGGTCACATGTTAAAACAAGACCAAAGGTTTCGATGGGATCCCAAAAATTCAATATTTGATCCAGACAATTGGGTCTCCTCTTCGCCAGATTCAGTCTTTGCCAGTCTCCTTGAACATTTTTACTATTCAAATTCAGAAACAGATTAAGGCCAAATAGCTAATCATCTGAGAAAACCAAGTTCAGATATGGAGTCAGCATGTGTGTTTACCCCTATCATATCTGTTTTGAACTACTTGTCTCGCGAAAAAAGAAAGCTCAAAAAATAACTCAGCGTATCTTCTTTCCCCAATATTGAACATCTAATCAATTTCAAATAAAAATTTCACTTATAACAAATTTTCCGGCTCCAGCCGGATTCCGGTCGAACTTCATGTCCGGGTAAAAAATGATCGTCATACACGGATTCAGCATCTCTTCTTCCCTAAATCCGATATCTAATCAACTACAAATAAAACTTTAACTTTTAATAATTTTACGGTTTCGGCGGGATTCCGGGCAAACTACTTGTCGGGGTAGAAAATTGTTTTCACAGAAGTGTTCAGCATGTTTTCTTACCCCAAAATTGAACATCTAATCAACTCCAAATAAAACTTTTACTTTTAACAAACTTTCCGGTTTTGGCCGGATTCCGGGCGAACTACTTATCATGCAAGAAAATGGTTCTCACCGTCGAGTTCAGCATGTTTTCCTACCCCTATATCGAACATCTAATCAACTTAAAATAAAACTTTTACTTTTAACAGACTTTCCGGTTTTGGCCGGATTCCGGGCGAACAGCATGTCTTCTTACCCCATAATCGACTATCACATTATCTGTTTAAAAATATTTCATTTGCCCCTTAATTTAAGCCCCCTCCCCCACCCCTAAATGTAGGGCTACAGAGCCCAGCTACGAACTTGACCTTACTCTTGACCCAAAGAGTCCTCACACCAAGTTTCATCAAAATATCTCATTCCCTTCGAGAGTTACAGTGCGCACAGTCGGACAACTTTTGCGATGTCATAGGTATCCCGCCAATTACGTTTTGGGATCCCAAAAACTGGGTCAAGAAACCCGCCAAAATCTCGTTTCTGTGTCTTCCCTTTAGAAAGCGCAAGCAGCCTTGATCTCTGTCCCAATCACATGGTCCTTGATTTTTTATTCAGAATCTTTCTTTTTTATATTACCCCAAGTAGATACAGTAGACCTTCACCGAATTTACCGAAATGCTCGGCGACCAAATTCAGATGAATATCCTATTAGTCAAAAGAAGTCGGCTATTTGCAAGTTCTTGGAATACAGTCAAGAACCAACCTGAGTATTCCGGGAACTGTCGTTCACGTCTTGATTCGTGTGCTCCAGCTCGCGCTCAGTGCCATCTATGAAGCCGACGATCTCCGTAGCAAAGTCGGTGAATCTGTTGGGCCCACGTCTGTTTTCACCATTGAAATTTATAGTAACCTAGAGAGGAGAACCAAATGCTTGTCAGTCTCTGTTTAGTACTAAGAGCGTGTTCCACCGTACTTACACTGTAAAAAGCTCCTCCGTACAAAGATTAAAGTTAAAGCCCAACTCTTACTAGAAATGATCTTTTCCCTATAAAATGAATCAGAAAAAATATTTTTTTAAGTACCATTACTTTCCACCTAAAACTAGCGATTCTCTTGTTAGCACTTGTCGACTACATCCAGCCTTCCTGCTCTCCGACGCGGCGGCTGGGCGCAAAATATTTGAAAACTGAAGGTGTCTTGGTCAAAAAGTGGGAAAACTAAGCAAATAAAAGAAGTAATGAACAGAAGTTTATCACATCCATATATGTGCAAGAGTTGTCAGCGGACGTTGAAGACTCCGGCAAACTTTTCGTTGGATCACGGGAAAACTCGGAAAGGCAAAAAAAGCGCGAAAAATTCGTAGTTACGAAACGAAACAATGGAAAAAGGTGGGGAGTTTAGAAGCTTATAATTCCATATCGGAACTAAGTATATTATAAAAGACCGAATAGACGAGAGGGGTCCTTTAAGTGCAGTATTTGCTACTCATATTCATCTTATCTCTATTTGACATTAATCTTATCTGCGTAGAGAAACGAGTAGCAAATACTGCAGTTAACTTTAATCTTTATACGGACAAGCTTTTACAGTGTACCGTAGTTACTACGCATGACGTTACGGATTCTGACTTCTTGGCGTCGAGGCTGGAACGCATTTTTATACTTTTAGCAAAATATTGTGCCACGGGCTAATCGGACCAATCTCGTCCCAGAAATTCGAAATAGTTACTATTAGTTATTAACGGTTAGGGTAGTAACTTTTCACGAGGCTGAAACGAAAACAGTTTCCAATTCTTACTATTGTTAGAAGGGTGAAACGCGCTCTAAGAAAGAAAAAGGAAATAGACCAAAGGTGTCCATGGGATCAAAAAAATCTAATATCTGATTCAGACAATCGAGTCTTGTCTTCGCCAGATCCAGTCTTGGACAGGCTAATCATCAGAGAAAACCAAGTTCAGATATACCTCTATAAGCCACATCTATTTTGACGATACCGACCGAGACTTCCTGCCGATTTCCGAGCGAACTACTAGTCCAGCAAAAAAAAAATTACAAAAACAAAACCAGCGTATCTCCTTATCCCTATAAAGAACATCTAATCAACTTTGAATAAAAGTTTGACTTAACAAAAAAATTCGGTTACAACCGGACTCCGGAATAATTATATGTCCGAATAAAAAACCATTGGCATATACCGACTCAGCCTCTCTTCTTACCCCTTAATCTGTCATCTAATCGAACTTTGCTTTTAAAAATTCCGGGCGAACTAGTTGTCCAGCGAGAAAATGATTTTCACCATCATGTTCGGCATGTCTTTTTACCCATAAATCACACATTTCATCAACTTCAGATTAAACTTTTACTTTTAACCAACTTTCCGGTTTTCGCCGGATTCCGGGCGAACTACATGTCCGGGTAGAAAATTGTTTTTACACAAGTGTTCAGTATGTCTTCTTGCCCTAAAACAAACATCTAATCAACTCGAAAGAAAACTTTTAATTTTAACAAACTTTCCGGTTTCGGCCGGGTTCCGGGCGAACTACTTGTCCGTCGAGAAAATGGTTTTCAAAATCGTCTTCAGCATGTCTTCCTACCCCTAAATCGAACATCTAATCATCTTAAAATAAAACTTTTACTTTTAACGAACTTTCCGGTTTTGGCCGGATTTCGGGTGAACTACTCTTCCGATGACAAAATGGTTTTCACCATCGGGCTCATCATGTCTTCTTACCCCATTATCGACTATCACATTAGCTGTTTCAAAATATTTTGTTTGCCCCTTAATTTGAACCCCCTCCCCCACCCTTAAATGTAGGGCTACAAATCCCATCTACCAACTAGATAAGATAAGATAAGATTTAATTGCACAAAAAAGCCAAAAGGCCATGGCAACAATATAAACAAAAAAAAAAGAACAAAGATCTATACCGTAACCTACTTACTCTAGGCATAATTTTCGGTGTTGAAAAGCGACCCTGAGGAATCTCGCCAGCCTCCTCACATCACCAAACTGCCGGCTACCAATCATACTACACATCCATTCCTCATCGAACACCCTCACGCATTCTCCAAACACTTCATTCCTTAACTCTCTTAATTCTTCACATTCACACATGACATGCACCACACTTTCATTCTCATCTCCGCACATTGGACAGGAGAAATACTGACCAGAACGTTCGGAAGAACTTCCAATATATGTTCTTCTTCTCCCAAGCGGTAAACAATCTGCCCTGAGACACCACACCAACTTAACTTCCTCCTTTTTTAAAAACACCTTGAAAAATATTTCCTCCCCCCACACCTCTTTAGCCTTAGCATAATACCTCAATGAATGTGACAGATCCTTTGCAACCTGCCAACTCTGAATTTCTTGGTCTAAAAGCCTAGCCTCCACCTCTTTTTTTATTTTTCCCAATTGCAAACCAGGACCTACGCCATCATTCCACCACATTGACAATCCACAACCATCTAAAATACATCTTATTTGTGAAGACCACGAATCTATTCTAGTATCTAAAATACTCTCTTTATAAGCCGCCTTGAGGATCCTTACTCTCGGCAGCATCAAAATCTTTTCCCAAAAACCTATCATAGCTACCCATCTATGTCTACGCATGCTTGCTAAACCTAAATCCCCCTTAACTACTAATGAATTCATTTTTTCACTAACCCCTAAAATTCTTTTGAAATAACTTAACTGTAATTGTTCTAATTTTTCCCCCTTACCAAAACCCCATATTTCAGATCCATAATGGACCGCAGGTATAACTTTAGACTTAAATAAATGTTTATGTAATTTTAAATCACCGATTTCCCTAAGGCTACTCCGTAACATCATATTAATACAACGCTTTCCTTTAGCAAGACTATTCTCAAACTGCTTTCCAAACTTTCCGTTCCACGTAAGCGTACATCCTAGGTAATTAAATTGTTCTTTATAACTAATCGGCTCTCCTCTAAACTTTAACAACGGCTCCTGGTCTATTTTACCTCCTTTCCTAAAAACCATTACAACTGTTTTTTCTATGTTTATCTCTAGCTCCTTTACTGCGAGATATTCATCCAAAATATCCAACAGCTTCTGAAGATTATGCCTTGATTCTGCTATCAATGCAATATCATCCGCGAATAACAACAAACAAATTGTTACTATGTCAATATTTATTGTTGGCGCATTTTTTTCAATCATAAATTGTTCCAAATCATTAATATAAATAGAGAACAACTTCGGGGATAGAGTACACCCTTGTTTAACTCCCTTTAACGATTTAATCCTCCGTGACACATTTTTAAAAACTCTAACTACTATGTATATTTTAGCATATATTTCCACTATTAACAAAACTAATCGGCTAGGTAGGCCAATACTCACCAGTGCTTCCATCAGTAAATGGCGCTTAACATGATCGAATGCTCCTTTCAGATCCACAAACGCAACATATAACCTTCCTCTTCTTTTCGCTGTATATTTCCGAATTGTGTTGCGAGAGCAACACTTTGGTTTTGTCCTGTTTTTTTTTTTTTTTTTTTTTTTTTTTCCTATGACTCCGATTTCATTTTATTCCTGGTAACTGGGAAGGGTCTAACCTGTGCGGTTTTTACGGAAAGTGTGGACCTTAGGCCGGATTGATGAATATGACATTACATTTTGGAAAGCTCCATAGAACTCTTGCCTGGGGCCAATAAGGATGGTTTTTGCTTGTCATCGAGCCAGAGCCTACGGTTTGCGAAGTGAAGTGGAGTTGTATAGCCTATGTCGGAGAGGACCATCTCAAGTTGTGTAGCGAACCTTTCGTTTCATCAAACCATGTTTCTGCTTTCGAGTGGAAAGCTCCGTTCTAGCACGCTAGCAGGCAGGCACCAGTTTCGAATTGAAGATGGACTAAAATCTATAAGTGTTAAATATATGCGGCAGTTACCCGGCCCCACAGCCAACATATCTTCTTTGAGTGATAAATAGAAAAATCTACAGAGACAAAAAAGTGGCTTTTTCCCACGGGTCCGAAAGTGCTGCCATCTATTGTTTCTGTCCATGTCTGCGACGATTCCAGCTGAGTTTATAATTTTTTTTTTTTTGCACTTGGGTTTGCGGTAGAGTAACGGTATCAGATGTGCCCCTTAAACTTTAAAAGTTGTCTCATTGCTAAAGAAACTAGAGCTTATCCTTTGCTCCTTTCTAAGTCGTGACGTTAGAAAGTTGGCCTACGGCAAAAAAGTCAACTTTTGAACTAAGACAGGTAGAATTTTTTTTTCGACGGCAATCGATAGCCACTGATGAGCTGATCAAAGTATATGTCATCCATTTTTTGGTACAAAAATTCCTTCATGAGATACACCAGTTTGAAAATTTCAAAGGGGTTGACAACTTCAGTAGTAAGGTACATTGAAACCAAAAATAGGCGATAGCAGGTATGCGCCATGTAGGGGACTTTTAAGCAACAGTCGACTGTTAGCTCATAACCATCTTCGGTAATGAGGGCCTTGCAGCTTTTGCTAGTTGGTGTACCTGTTATTTGTTTCCGGTGTATTCGATGGTAAGAACAATTTGGTTCCATTTGTGTACGCGATTTCAGCTGAGTTTATCATTCGTTTTTTTGCACTTGGGTTTGCGGTAGAGAAATGGTATCAGATGTACCTCTTAAACTCTAGAAGTTCTCTCATTGTTAAAGAAACTAGAGCTTATCCTTTGCTCCTTTCTAAGCGGTGACGTTAGAAAGTTGGCCTACGGCAAAAAAGTCAACTTTTGAACAAAGACAGGTAGAATTTTTTTTTTCGACGGCAATCGATAGCCGCTGATGAGCTGATCAAAGTATATGTCCTACATTTTTTGGTACACAAATTCCTTCATGAGATACACCAGTTTGAAAGTTTCAAGGGGTTGACAACTTCAGTAGTAAGGTACACACTGAAACCAAAAATAGGTGATACCAGTTGTGAGACATGTAGGGGACTTGTACGCGGCAGTCGAGTGTTAGCTCATAATCATCTTCGGCAATGAGGGGTTTGCAGCTTTCGCTAGTTGGCGTACCTGTCATTTGATGGTAAGAACAATTAGGTTCCCAATTGTAAGACATGCAAGGGACTTGTCAGTAATAATAGGCTGTTATGCTACAAAAATCTTCAGCGATGAGGGGTTTGTAACTTTTGCTAGCCGGTGTACCCATTATTTTTATCCGGTGAACTTGATGTCTGTCACGGGAAAGGGACTTGGACTTGTCAAATTGTTGCACATTATTCGATTTATATAAAACTGACGGTAAGAAAGTTTGTATCGATGGTCTCTCGCCGTATCCTAGGATTCACTGTTTTCGCAACGGGTACAAACGATAATGTGAAACAAGGTAGTTTCGTAATAATTAATAGTGTCATCTATGGTATTTTAATCCTGAAAAGTTTCGGCTAGCTTTATAATACCAACTAGATTATATAGGATATTGTTCCAAGTTTTCATCCGTCACGATGTCTACGATTGAAAAGGATAAAGTTCAACTGACTGCAAAGTCAATTTAGTCCCTTTTTCCGATATTCTTTTGTTGTGGTTAGGGCAATCGATAGCCCTTGAAGAGCTGATCAAAATATATGCCATCCATTTTTTTGAACAAAAATCCTTCATGAGATAAACCAGTTTGAAAGTTTCAAGGGGTTGACAACTTCAGGAGTAAGGTACACACTGAAACCAAAAATAGGCGATACCAGTTGTGAGACATGTAAGGGACTTGTAAGCAACAGTCGACTGTTAGCTCATAATCATCTTCGGCAATGAGGAGTTTGCAGCTTTTGCTAGTTGGTATACCTGTTATTTGTATCAGGTGTATTAGATGGTAAGAACAATTTTGTTCCCAAAAAGCCAAAACGGCTTTTATGCTATAATCATCTTCAGCGATGAGGGGTTTGCAACTTTTAATAGCTGGTGTATCCATTATTTGTTCCGATGAATTTGATGTCAATCACGGGAGAGGGACTTGTAAGTAAGAATCGGTTCACGATGGGCTAGAAATTTTTGAAAATTGGTGCACATTGTATTCGATATCTGTAAGTATGACGGTAAGAAAGTTTGTATCGATGGTCTATCGCTATAACCGAGGATTAACTGTTTACACAACGGGTACAAACGATACGGTAATCTAAAACAATAAGGTAGTTTTGTAATAATTAATAGTGTCATCTATGGTATTTTAATCCTGAAACGTTACGGATAGCTTTATAATACCAACTAGATTATATAAGATATTGTTCCAAGTTTTCATCCGTCACGATATCTACGATTGAAAAGGATAAAGTTCAACTGACCGCCAAGTCAATTTAGTCCCTTCTTCCGATATTGTTTTTTTGTTGGTTTTACAACGCTAAAGAACAGCTTTTGATCATGTGATTATTCTTTTTAGAACATACCGTTTTAAAAGCTTCGATAAGTTGACAAGCAGCATTTAACTGACAGCAAAGAAACAAAACCAAAGTGTTGCTCTCGCAACACTTTAGTCGGCGAAGCCGGACAAAGGTTGCCGCAACACTTCACGTTGCCCCGGCAACGTAGGTCTAGTTATTACTTGTAAACTAAATATTTGGTCCAAAGTACTGTACCCTTTCCTAAAACCTGCCTGGACCCTAGTTAACTTATCTGTCGTATCTAACCACTTTTTTATTCTAACGTCTATAATTTTACAAAATAACTTACTTATTATAGATCCTAAATGGATCCCTCTATAATTATCATGACATTTCCTATCCCCGTTTTTAAATATTGGTACCACTATCGATATATTCCACTGACTAGGCCATGTTGCTTTTTCCACCATCCAAGAAAACGTCAAAGCCAGGAACGGTAAAACGTAAACTCTGCTCCACTTTAAAACTATTGTCGGTATGCCGTCTGGTCCTGGAGCTGACCTACCTTTCATAGATTTCAGGGATGACCATACTTCCGTTTCTGTTATAGGATCTAAAAGCTGCGAATCTACCTCTTTCAATGGAAAACAATACATAGTCTTAAGATCCTCCACAAATTGTTCAGGTAACTTATCCCCATCACTCATTCCTCCTTCTTTTTCTTCCAAAAATTCCGGCCATGACTCCGCCGGAGGGACGTTGCATTGTTCCTTATTACTAATCGTACACTTAACACTATTCCAAAACTCCCTAGTGTTCTTTTCCCTAAAACTCTTTATCACTTCTTTTTTATTTTCTTCGTCTATCCTACTTTTCTTATTTTTTAACAGGTTTTTGTATTTTTTTCTCTCAATACGATACTTTTCTAAATATGCTTCTACATTTTCTGGGGGACTACTTTTCAACATTTTCAAACATGCAACTACGACCGTTCTCATTTGTTTACATTCACTATCGTAAAACGTATTTTTATTTCTATTTCCTTTCCTCTTATTTCTGCTCACCTCCAAACCAACTTCATGCAATTTACCTGTCAGCTGTTCAAGGGAACTTTCAATTTGGCCTTCCGTAAGTCTTTCAATACAACTTCTCACATGGATCTCCATATCAACTTGAACCAGCTTTTCAGCCAACTCTTTTTCCGAAAATTCCTCTGTTTTTAACGATTTCCTAATATCCACAGGACCTTCTACATGAATTAATTCATTTTCCATCACCACATGCATTGTCCCTGTACCATGATTATTTTCAAATTCAAACATCACATTCAATGGGAGGTGGTCAGAACCGATCACATTCCGACGACCCAACGAATCCTCACACCAAGTTTCATCCAAATATCTCATTCTCTTCGAGAGTTATCGTGCTTACAGACGGACGGACGGACAACTTTTGCGATGTCATAGGTATCCCTCCACTTACGTTTTGGGATCCCAAAAAGAAACTGAAAGTTCTACATAAACTACTATAGGCCAAGTAAACATAGAACGCTGAAAAGCAACACCGAAAATGAGCGAGAATTCGTGGTTGCAAATAACAGTTACTGCCACTCACGCAAATGGACACTACAAATATATATTTATATATTAAATCACATCGCTATAGGTACTACTTTATTCAGTGGGTTAACTCCCTTTCATCTGGGATCCTAGAAACGGTACTAATGGCTCTTCTTTCATTACAACTGCATGACATCCAGAAGGATCTTAAGCTAGAATAATTTGAATAATAATAATAGTGGTTAATTAGCCGAAAGCTCACATGGTTGGGATTTAAGAAATAGTACAAATGCCTGCTGTTTCATTACAATGAAATGGCTTCCAGAAAGGAGCTCAAGCCAGAATAATATTTATTTCGCCCAAAGGCCATACAACAAAGACACATGTAAAACAAAGCGAAACAAATTGCAACACTTTCCCCAATTATCTATAAGATATTTAAATACTTTCTGTATATATTTCAGAACTCAACAAAAGTGTTGGCGTTCTTGTATTTTAGAATATCGGGAAGCAAAATCAAGCCCTCCCCCACAAAATGTATCCCTTTCATGAGAAAGCGCCTGACACCGCTTAGGAAGGCGGCCGACTTCTCCTCCCCAGCCTTTCAATGAGGTCAAAGCTACGTCACCACCTTTCTGACCTTTCAGTGTGAGCTTTATACGGTCAAGCTGAAACTTTTATTGTAACGTGCTTGGCACTGGTTATAGTAGCGAGCATACTATTCTAGCCTTAGTACTACCATAAACTTGTATACAACACTATTACTTACTTAAAGGTTGTTCTGCACCATCCGGCAGTTGGTCTGCCTGTTTGATGCCCTCTGCTTGTTCGACCAATGTGCTAATTTGCACTGAAATACAAACAGTAGCCAATAGTCTACCGCATCTGGACAGGCTACGCCAAACTTCGGTTTCCCGGCGATCCATACTACCATTTCCGATCCCTAGACAGATTTTGGGCACGCTGTCCCCATAATAACTAATTTTCACTAATAACAAATTTTCCTACTAATAAACTAGTTGTACCCAAATCATCAATTTTTTTTTTTTTTTTTTTTTTTTTTTACTACGGTTCCCGCAGATCTGGTATAGCCTACCCGACGTTTTGTATATCCGGTAAGACCAAATCAGGCAATTTTGTAGTTTTTTCAATTCAGTCTACAGTAGAGTGTACCTAATCTGCGAGGTATACCTAATCTTTGAAATTTCTCAGAGGGCGAGGGAAGCTGTAGCCGCTTTTGGGGTCCTCCAAATGTTTTTTTTCTCCAAAACAAAAAACGACTTTACCTCGAGGTCCAACAGACTAATTCCAGCATCCTCTCTTGGTCGAGAAACAACATGAGATACTTCACTCGAATTACTCGATGGAAAAAGAATTTTCCCCGAACTCGCACTTGGGATATTCTCCATTTGTCAAAGTTTATTTGTTACTATGGCCACAGCCAGGAAGATGAGCAGTAGCCTGAGCTGACGAGACGGTACGAGGGTGGACAGGATTAAATTACAAGAGGCATCGAGATCAGAAGACAGGGCACTCTCGTACTCGAAAATTACATCAGACTTTCTATGATCCTCTAGGGCCTCAGTCGGATTGATCACGACTCGAGTTAGTCATTTTACACAGAAGAACGTGGCGGCATAAACATGTACTCTATATGACTAGGGCCAAAACACTCCAGCGAACCTCAGGAAGAAGGAGTAACTTTACGTGCACACAGCCGTCGCATTTACGAACCACAAAATCGTCGTAGTCCTGTAGTGGATACAAAATCGCTCTAGGGTTCACACAGAAATGTCTCAGACGGGGACTGCAAACTCTGTTTGTGCCTTTTCTCTCCCTTCGCATATTTAATTGATTGATTGATTGATATAATATTGATTGATTGATATAATAGGCTGACATCTCACTGCTAAAATTATTTTTTCGATTTGGCTGTCCATCTTGAAAGCCGGCGAAATTGTAGCTGAAGTTGGATTTTTTCAACTTTTGCGATGAGGCGAAAATTCGCTGTGTTACTGTGGTAAAATCGCGCGAAAGCTTTGGTCTCGCCAGAATCGACGAGTTTTCGGTGTAGTTGGCGAATATTCGTCACTGTGTGAACCTAGAGTAGGCGTGTCCGAAACGACTCATATCCTGTATCAAACAATCAGGGAAATCTTTGGGAGCAGCTGTGACACCACTTCTCCTTTCTTCCGCTAGGTACCCGGAGATTTTGAAACGGTTACGGTGCATTTACACTCCGCGGAAAATACGAGTCAAACCGAGCATGTATATCTCTAGTTGCAGCTGTACCCGTTAGAGGTTTCCGGATCAGCGTAAAGCACAAAGATAAACAAACAGCAGACTCGAGTTAGTCAAATTACAAGAAGAACGTGGTGACATAAGCAAATTAGAAAACATTTACAGCTGTACCCGTTAGAGGTTTCCGGATCAGCGTAAAGCACAAAGATAAACAAACAGCAGACTCGAGTTAGTCAAATTACAAGAAGAACGTGGTGACATAAGCAAATTAGAAAACATTTGCAGCTGTACCCGTTAGAGGTTTCCGGATCAGCGTAAAGCACAAAGATGAACAAGCAGCAGACTCGAGTTAGTCAAATTACAAGAAGAACGTGGTGACATAAGCAAATTAGAAAACATTTGCAGCTGTACCCGTTAGAGGTTTCCGGATCAGCGTAAAGCACAAAGATGAACAAGCAGCAGGCTCGAGTTAGTCAAATTACAAGAAGAACGTGGTGACATAAGCAAATTAGAGAACATTTGCAGCTGTACCCGTTAGAGGTTTCCGGATCAGCGTAACGCACAAAGATGAACAAGCAGCAGACTCGAGTTAGTCAAATTACAAGAAGAACGTGGTGACATAAGCAAATTAGAAAACATTTGCAGCTGTACCGTTAGAGGTTTCCGGATCAGCGTAAAGCACAAACATGAACAAGCAGCAGACTAGAGTTAGTCAAATTACAAGAAGAACGTGGCGACATAAGCAAATTAGAAAACATTTGCAGCTGCACCCGTTAGAGGTTTCCGGAACAGCGTAAAGCACAAACATGAACAAGCAGCAGACTCGAGTTAGTCAAATTACAAGAAGAACGTGGTGACATAAGCAAATTAGAAAAAATTTAAGGTGCATGTTCGATTTGAGCAAATCCCGAATCCCAAAGATAACAAGAGCTAGAAGCTCATATGGCACTTGTAGATTGTGTCAGAGGATTGAAAGTGGGAATTTGTCAATTCGTAGGTTTACCGTAAACCGTTGTGAGCAAATCCTTTCAGGCACAAATGATGACGGACCCTTTGGAAAATGTATCCTTTGGTCAAAATAACTTCTTTCACTTTGCCGTTAGCATGCGCACTTTAAGGGCGCTAGAAATTCATTTGTAAGAAAAAACCCTGAGGCAGAAATGATGATGGGCCCTTGGGGATGATGAAATGTATCGTTTGCAGAAAACTATTTTGTTTGCTTCGCGGCTAAGATAAGAACTTTCGAGAAATTGTTTGTAAGCAAAACCCTTGAAGCAAAAATGATCAAGGGCCCTTTGAGATCATGACAATGTATCTTTTGGTCAAAATTGTTTCTTTCACTTTGCGGTTAGGATGCGCACTTATGCAGAAATGATGATGGGCCCTTGGTGATGATGAAATGTATCGTTTGCAGAAAACTATTTTGTTTGCTTCGCGGCTAAGATAAGAACTTTCAAGAAATAATTTGTAAGCAAAACCCTTGAGGCAAAAATGATCAAGGGCCCTTTGAGATCATGACAATGTATCTTTTGGTCAAAATTGTTTCTTTCACTTTGCGGTTAGGATGCGCACTTTAAGAGCGCTAAAAGTTCATTTGTAAGCAAAGCCCTTACGGGCAGAATCGTTCATGGGTCCTTGGGGATCACGAAAATGTATCGACTGCTCAAAAACTATGTTTTGCCCTTTGCAGTTGTAATGTGCACTTTAAGGAGGTCGGGTCGGGAAACTGACTATTTCACGATAATCTGGTCGGATTCATGATACGCATGCCAAGTTTCATCGTCCTAGCCCACCTGAAAGAACCTTAACTCCGGATCACCGGAATTCTGACCCCCCCCCCCCCGGAAGTTCCCGGACCCAACGTCTGAGACACGAGGTCTGTCCAAATATCAAGTTTCATTACAATCAATTACTCGTTCCAAAGTTATATAAACACTTCAAGATTCCGGATCGCCCCTCCCTCCACTCACACGACGATGGTCGGATCGGGGAACTGATTATTTACAAGTTAATCTGGTCGGGTCCCTGTGATATGCCTGACAAGTTTCATCGTCCTAGCCCACCTGGAAGTAGCCTACCGTAACTCCAGATCACCGGAATTCCGGAAACCCCCTCCAACTCCCCCCACAGTATCCAAATCCGGTCCGGTTCTGTCAATGATGAATCCAGGGCTTCTGCTTGCTCTTCTCACCAAGTTTCATCCCGATCGTTCCACTCTAAGCGTGTCTTTTTGCGGCTTTTTTTTTGCTTTAGGCCGAGGGTTTCAAATCTATGTCCGGATTATATTCTGTTGTGTGATGTGTCACCCTGAATCTATTTTGATGATTTTTTTCAATTCATTTCAAATATTTTTAGCTGAAAGGCTTCGTTTGAAATCTTTGTTCCTTCAGGGACCTGGGTTTATTACACGAACTGGCAACATGGCTCTATTTTACTGTTCAGTCCATCCCAAGTTGCAAACAAGCCTCGAAATAAGCACTAAGATTTGTCGAATTGGTTTTGTTCCGAGTAAGCCAATAGAGAGTAGGAACTGGCTGCTATTTATTTACTGTGTGTCTTAATCAAGAGAACAAAATAGCGGAGTAAAAAATTTAAAACAAAAAGGAAAATACCTAGGTACTAGGCAACACAGAAAATAACTATAATTAACTATACAAAAACAGGTCGTGATGTGGGGAAAGCTGAGATGAGATTGTTAGGAGTTTTCTTGTCATTCCTTAGCAATTACCGTGTTGAACTCGAATCCTAATACGCTGCGCTGTCACCCGTTTTCAGCACCCGTGTTTTGCATCAGAGAACCCAGTACAGGATTTGATACTCTAGTCCGTTTGTGTTCGGATTCGGTGTTGAACTCGAAAGAAACACGGGAGCTATAAACTCTTGAAGGCACAGAACACGGAACCCATGTTAGGATGCGCACTGGATGCCTTGAACACGACTTGAGAACTCTACCGAGTCCGTTTGTGTTTGGATTCGGTGTTGAACTCGAAAGAAACACGGGAGCTAACAAGAGCTACGAGCTCATATGGCACTTGTACGAGTAGGCTGTACAAGAAAGTAGATGAGAACCTCACAAAATACACCCGCCATCCAAAAATGCGGTTCGGAAATAGAAATAGGATATTTAGTTTCACTCATTTCTGAGCAGTTCCGGCATCGTCTCGATTGTCTGCAGCAAATGCACATGACTGTTCAAACTTTCATCCCAATAAATCCATTTGTTTGATCCCTAGACGTGCTACACGATTTCCGGTACTCACTCTATCTCCACCTACCGTGGCCGAATAAGTTCCATCCCGATCGCTGCACTCTAAGCGTTTGTCAAGATTTCTGGTTCCCTCCACCAGCTCCCCCCACCCCCAGTGACATCGGATCCGGTCCGGATTTAAAGTGGGACGTCTGAGACACGAGGTCATGCTAAATATCAACTTTCATCAAGATCCGACCAACCGTTCGCAAGTTAAAAATACCTCAGTTGTGGCTTCCCCGTCCCTCCACCCCCCCCCCCCCAGATGGTCAGATAGGGGAAGTGACTATTTCCTATTTAATCTGGTCGGGTCCTTGGCATGCTTGCCAATTTTCATTGTCCTAGCACATCAGGAAGCATCGAACTCGCGGGATCACTAGAAATTAGGACTCCCCCCCCAACTCCCCCAAAGTGAGCGGATCCGTTCCGGTTATGTCAGTCAGGTATCTAGGACTTGTGCTTGTTCTTTCTACCAAGTTTCATCCGGATCTCTCCACTCTGAGCGTTTTTCAAGATTTCCGGTTTCTCCTTCCAACTCCCCCCAATGTCACCGGCGTCTGAAACATGAGGTCCTTCCATATATCAAGTTTCGTTCGAGGGGTTGCTCTCTCTCCGCCACCGGTGTACACCTCGACACGGCACCGACACGGCACCGGCGCGGCACCGGCGCAACACCGCGGCACCAGCTCGGCACCGGCTCGGCACCGCACGGCACCAGCTCGGCACCGCACGGCACCGGCACGGCACCGCACGGCACCGGCGCGCCTCTAGCACGATACGCCGGCCACGGACAAATTTTCTGCAGATTACTCTTCGCCATCTGGTATCTGGTATCTGGCGCCCAATAACGAAGGTACTTGAATGAAAGAATTATTGAAAACATGCAACCGAAGAAGAAGCTGAACTAGATATGAGGAGATGCTGTTGACCAAATGCGCAAAGTGGTCAACCATGGTTTGGTACTGGTGCTTGGCGATACTTGGATTTTTCGATATATCGATATTTTCACTTTCGATATTAGATAATCGATATATCGATATTTCCGCTTTCGATATTCAACAATCGATATTTTCACTTTCGATATTCGATAATCGATATATCGATATTGATATTTGCTTACCATGCTTCGTTTCGCCAAAATCTAAGAACCAAATTTTCAGTAAATAGCATCTTGGATCATTTCAAACTCAGAATAAATGAGAAATGAATTAGGGAAAACATATTGTCCAATTTCGGATATATAAGTGTAGGTTAGTTCGGATTATTTACAATAATTACGATGAACAAATATCGTTTTCGATAGCGATATTACGTTTCGATATCGATATTTGGTGCGATATATCGATCGATCGATATCCGATATATCGCATACTGGATCATCTCGAACTCCGGATAAATAAGAAAGGAATTGCGGAATACACATTGCTCCAATTTCGTATATATAAGTGTGGGTTATGTTGGATTAATTGCAATCTTTACGAATGAACAAATATCGCTATCGATATCGATATTTACTTTCGATATCGATATTTTGTCCGATACATGGATATATCGTTATCGGTATCGAATATCGCCCAAAACTTGAGTCAGCTTCAGTATATTTTGCTTCTGGTGAAGGTAATTCAGTGGCGACCAATCTTTTTTTCATATTTGTAGAGTGTGCTAAGAATGATACTTGGCAGGCATATTTAACTTGGAAAAAGTCAATTTCCCCATCAGACACTCTGGGAGTGCAATAGAGGTATGCTTATTTGAACGTTCGTGCTTCGAACTTTGCCATGCACTTGCTGTGGCTAAATATATGTACCAGTTAGCCTAAGTAGGTAGTCAAGGAAGGAAAAGATTGGTTCATAAATTCTTTTATAGAGCCAACCACATTCCTTAAAGTACTCATCATAACCACAAAGTACAGAAAATACTTTGGAGCAAAACATATATTTTCATGATCCCCATGAGCCCATGATTATTTGTGAAACAAGGGTTTTGCTTCAAAATGAATTTCCAGCTCCCTTAAAGGACCCCTCGCACTAATCACTCTTCAACTTACAGTATTTTAAAGTATTTGAATACTTTAACTATGCTGTGCTTTCAATAAATAAATAACTGTTTTGGCTGTTTTAAGCCTTTTCCGCCACCCGTTGACTTCTAGCAAAACAGGGAAACAATTTGCATAACCGATTTTCCTGATGGAAAAAATTCTCGCAGACAACCGTCGCGCAACCGTCGCGCAACCGTCTCGAACCGTCGACAGCGTGATACACATCGAAGGTAGCAAAACACGGCAAGTGAGAAAATCAGCGAGGTTTTGTTAGAGGGGTTAGAATGTACCGCACGAAACGTGGGTCTCCGGGTTTAGAAATATATGTAATGATTACGGAAGTAGGTTGCATTAGTATTATAGGTTGCATTAGTTTGAGCAAAATATACAACTACGTGATCCCCATGAGCCCATAGTCACTTTTGCCTAAAGGGTTTTGCTTTCACATGAATTTCTAGTGCCCTTAAAGTGCAAAAATAAAATACTTTTCACCAGATCATTCTCTTGATTTCCAAGGGCCCACAATCATTCTTATTTCAAGGGTATGGCTTATAATTAAACACAAGAAACCCAAGAATTTACAAATTCCTAAATTTCATCCTCTGACCCAGCCTTGCAAGTACCATATGAGCTGCTAGCTCTTGTATTCAACACACATTGCCGACTTCATTCTCGGCCAATATCTGATGAAATTTGTTTACATGTACATCAGAAATCGTGCTTTATCACAATACTGTAATTTGAAGTAAAAAAAACCGCGGCACCGGCTTGGCACCGGCACGGCACCGGCACGGCACCGGCACGGCACCGGCACGGCACCGGCTCGGCACCGGCACTGCACCGGCTCGGCACCGGCACGGCACCGGCTCGGCACGGCACCGGCACGGCACCGCGGCACGCGCCACTTGGTGTACATCGTTTTTGGGAGTGAGCAACCCCTCGGTTTCGTTAAGATCCGACGACCCGTTCGTAAGCTGAAAATGTTTAATTTTTCCAAATTTTTCCGGATTCCCCGTCCCTCCACTCCCCTCAAGACCCACCCCCAAGATTCATCGGATCCGGTCCGGACTCGAAATGAGACATCTGAGACACGAGATCTTTCCAGATATCAAGTTTCATTAAGATCCGATCACCCGTTCGAAAGTGATAAATGTCCCTATTTTCCGGATTCCGCCCCCTCCCCCACGATGGTCGGATCGGGCAAGTGACTATTTCCAACTTAGTCTGGTCGGGTCCCTGATATGCCTGCGAAGTTTCATCGTCCTAGCTTGCGTGGAAGTGCCCAAACTATTATTTATGTTTCTTGACTATGTCCAGGTTAATCAGGTCGTCAATCTTTTAACAATATATACTCCCGCATACGCTCCCTAATACATCCAATATTCCTGACAAGTTCCATTATCCTAACAATGTAATTTGTTTAGATTATTCACTTTGCTGGTACTCCCGCATTCGCTCTCTCATACATGGACTCGTGGCTCAGTTGGTAGAGCGTTGGACTTATAACTCAGAGGTTCCTGGTTCGCTCCCGCACTCGGGCAGCCCTTTTTTTTGCTACTTTTCGCTCCACTTTTGCTTTATAGTTTCCGGACTCCCGGATCCGGGGAAAGTCGGATTGAAGAAATGATTAATTTTAAGTTGAGCTGGTCCGGTCCCTGATATGCCTGCCAAGTTTCATCGTCCTAGCTTATCTGGAAGTGCCCGAACTAGCAAAACCGGGACCGACAGACCGACAGACCGACTGACGGACAGAAATAACAATCGCTATATGGCACTTGAGTAAGCTCAAGTGCCATAAAAACTCTTGAAGGCACAGAACACAGAGCCCGTGTTAGGATGCGCACTGGATGCGCTCCTTAAAAACGACTTGAGACTTGAGAATCGCCAGCCTGAAAACGCAACTAAGATATCTTGAATATCGGTGACACTTACAACGGAGGGAGTGGAGATCTCTCTCCTTTAAAGTGGTCACTTCTTGGTTTGGCCACCAAGAATATTCTCCGATACTCCTGGAACCACATCCCCTTCCTGTAATTTCCTGAAATAGCCATACAACAATTCCCCGCTAAAGAGGCCGAAGAATTTGCTCTAAGGGCATCATTATGGCGGTTAATGCTGCGTCACTTCACTGCACACAGACACAAGTGCCACTCAAGTTGCTGGGACAACAGCAAAACGACTTGATCATGCAGGGACCGAAGGACAGGATTAGGGGTTCAAAACATTCTGACTCAGCAGTTATTGACAATTAAGCTTAATAAGTCCTTATCGGTTTCTAGGATAAAGGGGTTTCTATGGGAAAGTAAACTTTTCTTGCGCATTTATCCGCTCGTTTGAGAAACGTCACACAGTGTAGTAAACAATGTTAAAGGACTCGTTATACGTATAATACCAATGCAACCTACTTCGGTACGCTGCACCAATACTCTTGATGACTATCTCTCCTTGTCGATGCAGAATCTCCGGCCTCTCCGGGTACCTAGCGGAAGAAAGGTAGAAGTGGTGTCACATCTGCTCCCAAAGATCCCCGTGATTGGTTGACACAGGATTTGAGTCGTTATGGAGACGCTTACTCCTTCTTCCTCAGGATCACTGGCGTGTTTTGGACTTAGTCATATAGAGTATTCTTAAACTCGGAAACCCGAATTTCATACGGTATTTTCTAACCCCCCTAACGACGTCTTACTAACTCTCACTACACTTGTCGTATTTCGCCGTTTTCGATGTACATCACGCTCCTGGTGATTTTTTGTGAGCATCCAACTCCTCACAAAACAAGAGCTATGAGCCCATGTGGCACTTGTTACGAGCAGGTGGCAGAAGAAAGTAGACCAGAACGTCACAAAATACCCCATTCAACCCATAGGCTTGGACCTAGAAATATGATATCTAGTTTCGCTCAAGCTGAGCAATTGCGGCGTCGCCTCAGATCATCTAGGGCACATGAGTAAGGACTAGGACTAGGACTAGGGCAAATGAGCAAATAAGTTGAGATCCACACGTTTGATCCCTAGAAGTGCCAAATTATTTCCGGTACCACCCCCGCCCCTCAAAGTTCACCATACCGCGGCAGAATCTGGTTCGGACACATACATGGACCATCTATAGCCTTATCAAGTTTCACTCGGATTTGAAATTTTTTCGGGAAATTCCGGTAGCCTATACCCCCTTTGAGTACCTCTTTGGACGGGAAATATATACGGTTTAACGCCAAGCTGACCATTCATAATACAAGAAACAACAAGACCAAAGTTTTCGATGGGATCCCAAATACTGAACATTTATCGGACTACCTGATCCAGACAAGCGAATCTTGTAGATTTCTTGTCTTCGCCAAACTCCTTTAACATTTTGCTACAGCCTATACCAAGTTCTGATATGTATTCAGCATGCATGTTTAATAAACATACTCATCTCTAATCGTTCTTCAGACCAACTTGAGTACTTGACCAAATCCCTCCTTTTAGTAGTAGGCTACTCTCGGGTCTCTCGGCGAAATACATGCAGAGCAAAAACGACCAAAGGTTTCGATGGGATCCCAACATATAATATTTGCTCCCGACAATTCGGTCTTGTAGATATTCGGTCTTCAACAGACTTCTTAAACATTTTTATTTTTAAAATTTGTAGTGGATTCTTCTCCAGTTGAGGCTGATGATCCTGTCAAACGGCATGAGGTGTTGAAAAACTTGATAGGTTCGGAGGAAACCTGCAAAACGTGGATGCCCGTTCCCCACTGTATGTTGTGCTTACTACAGATGGGAGGAAACGCCAATGGAGAAAACAAAACGGCAAAAAAAAGAAATAGCCCCACATGTGTAGCTTTCAAGGCAAAACCATGGAAAACCACAAGTTTGTTTTTCCAACTTGAGCGGCTTTTGAGCCTGAAGAGGACCCTCGCCAAAAACTGCCGAAATATAGCTCTAATAAAATTCAACTGACGTATCCGTTTTGCACTATCAAATACAACTGACAGTCAGCATGGGCTGAAGGAAAATTTTGTTTAAGGCAAACCTAGCCGAAAACCATCGCGACGACTTTACGGTACATGGGCATGGAACAGTAAAACGTTACCCTTCAATAATGTACCGTCACTATTTTAACTGTTTATATTTGCATCGCTGCTCGCAGATGTGATTTATCTCCTTCCTTGAGCCGGCAAACTCCAACGCCAAAGAACTTCAGTTAAACCTGACATTTTACAAAATCAAGTCGTAGAACAACACAAGATCAAAAAGAAAATTAATCATCAGCATATCACTCACGCGGCTCAAAGAATAACGAATAAACACAGTTTTCAGGAAGCTGGTGTAACCTTGGATCGAAGAACAGCAAGAATCACGCCGGCTGACTGGTGGATCAGCAAATCCCTAAGAAAATGGGATACTCAGAGACAAGACGATAAAGTGTCAACATAGAATCTGACTCCTTCGGTGCTATCACCCACAAGTATGAGCTACGTTTGATATTGTCGTTGCTTCCGTTTGCTCTGATTGTATGGAAGCATTATGAGAATGTGCTCCACCTGACAGCCAAATCGTTACAACACCATAATTACGTAGAGGCGAAAGTTCTTTTGTGATGCAGTGTTATTAATATCAGATTTAACGCTTACCAGCAGCACTTTCTGACTGACTGACTCCTCCCACAAGGCGGGGCCACCTGTCACTTGTCACCACTTGACCCCGCCCCAAGGAGGAGCTAACTCATATCCATAATTTAGACTTCTCCAGCGCATGATCCATGTTGATAGCTTGGAAATTGGAATTTCAGGAAATAAAGGTTGGCTGGAGCTGAAAGCCAACGAGTCTCTGCTCTTTCATAAAACAGCGAATCTTACATAATTCTATTCTAGTACTTATTAGAATTCACCGAGTTAAAAGTTACCATAATCGTGCTAACCATTTCCCGGTTTTTGCAGTCAACCAGGAATAACCCCGTGGTTATTAATGGTAAAATGTTGGAGCATGCCCTAAGCAATAGCCTACATTGGGCCAGTCACACGTTTAAATTACTGTCAGTTTTGAATGCAAATATCTTTCTATAGTGTCAAGGTTAGCATATATATAGTATCCTTCTTATTTGGAAAATTCAGAACAGTTTAGTCATAAAGCTGGCACAGAAGTGCAAATAAGCTATGAAAATAAGCTTTCCAAAATTACAAAACAGCTTAAGTAACCTAAATAGTAATACGTCTTAGCAGAAATGGTTTGATTCCCGCTAGTCCTCTTCAAAGATAGCTGATGTGCTCCTGATCTGCTATAAAAAAAATTTTGCTCATCGCCTTACAAGCCCTAATCCGGTTTCTACATCCTCGTTGCTTTCAAGTGCAACTAGACCTACGTTGCCTGGGCAGCATGAAGTGTTGCAGCAACACTTTGGTTTTGTTTCTTTGCTAATGTTAAATGCTGAATCTGTCAAACCATCGAGGTTTTCAAAATGACACGTTCCAATCCAAGAAGATGTTTTTCTGTGATCACATAGTTATCCTCAGCTTGAAAAAAACAACAGCATATCGGAGGTAGGGACTAAATTGACATTGCAATCGTAGACATCGTGACTTGTTGAAACTTGGAACATTATCTTATATAACCTAGTTGGTATTATAAAGCTATCCGTAGCTTTTTAGTATCAAAATACTATAGATGCCACTCTACTAATCAAATAGTCCCTGACTTGTCTCACAGTTGGGTTCGGCTATTCTTTGTTTGTGTGTACACCCTACCAATAAAATTGTCAACCCCTCACAGACTTAATTCGAAGTTACACTGATGGACTATGATGGACTAATAGAGGAAAATATTCACGCAAGGCGCTCGGACGGTTGTATAGTGCTTTTTGCAGCCCATATATCCACAATTGTTCCGGAGTTTACCATATCCTAAGGAAAAGAGATGTTAAAAATTTGAGAAGTTGTTTCTTTAAGTACTGTAAATTTCTGATGTATCTTCCAAAATCTTTTGGTAATCGTAAATTGGTTTCGAATTTTAATGTTCAGGATAGTATTAATACACTTTTTCGTTCGCATTCAAATCTATTTTTCCTCCACACACATCCTGCCCTCTCAGCCCATGAAATTATTAGCCAGTTTTTCATTCCTGAATCCGATTAATCTGCTTGTCACTGTGTACAAATTTTAAGTCTATTTAGTGTGTTTTTTATTTATATGAAAAGAGTAGATCAGCACTTTTTAACTGCCTAGGTTTGGCTAGTAGCCACGAGTTTGTTTCGCAGTTACTTTGTAACCACAGGGTGAGTATCTTAGGCCTATGTGAAACGTTTTTAAGTAATGAAAATGCAGAATTCATGAATTGTGATGGATTTAAATTTATATCTAATAATAGGGAAAATAGACAGGGTGGCGGAGTTGGACTTTTTGTTCGGGATGATATTCCATTTGTTGTGAAGAAGCTACTATCTAAGCATGACCAAGAGATGACTTTTGAGAGCCTTTGCATTGAGTGTGTGATTGATAATAGGAAAGTTCTTGTTTGTGTTGTTTATCGATCACCATCGGCTTCGTTACAAGAGTTTTTGCGAATTTATGAATGCTTCATTGAAGATGTGACTAATTTGAATTCTGAGCAAGTTCTGGTAATGGGTGATTTTAATATTATTTATTGTTAGCTCAGGCAAATAGACCGGGAATTTCTAATCATTTGCATGAAAAATCGCTTGAGTTTCTGTGCATGAACCTATCAAAATCACTTTTACCATCATGCAGGTCTGCGACCCGGGTTACGGAAGATACGGCTACTCTCATTGATAAAATTTTTTCTACTATCCCCGTTACTCTTTCGCATATTATATTTACAGATGTTTCTGACCATTGTGTGGTAGTTGCCGATGTTGAAATTAATCACAGACCAAAATTTTCGGAATTTAAACAAACTCGAAAAATTGATAAAGAAGGAATGGATAAATTGAGGAACCTTTTGTATTTAAATGACTGGACTGCAATTCTAGAATGTGAATGCCCTGAGATTTCTACGGCTCTGTTTTTAAAATATTTCCGTGAGTGCTTGGATGAAGCATGTCCATTGAGGCGCATTAAAATAAAAAAATACACACTCCCTAAAAAACCATGGATCTCACGCGGGCTTCTACACTCTATTTCAATAAAAAATAAGCTATTTAAAATATCTATGTCACTCCCATCTACTAAAAATAAAGAAGAGTTTAAAAAGTATAAAAATGTCCTGACACAGCTAATTCGGAAAGCAAACGCTAGATATTTTGAAAAATCATTTGTAGAAGCTCGTGGGGATCAAAAACACACTTGGAGACTTATTAACTCTCTGTTGGGAAGGTCTCAGAAATCTTCATTTCCGAATGAAATGTTACGTGGTGATAGTACTTTTTCTTCCGATGAGCAGGAAATAGTGAACTTGCTCAATGCTCATTTTGTAAGCATCGGTGAAAAAACAGCTAATGCATCTCATGTTTCTCCAAATAATAATAATAATAATTTATTTAAAGATCACATGCCCCCTCCCTCTGATAAAAGCATGTTCCTTCCCCGGTCACTGAAATTGAACTAAAACACATCATATCTAAAATGAAGAACGGTTCATCTGAAGCCCTTGATGGATCTTCGACTAATTTGGTCAAAGAAATATTCCCAGTTATATCACCGGTGTTATGCCACATTATTAATCTTATATTTGTAACTGGTGTCTATCCTTCAACATTTAAATCAGCAAGAATTGTGGCCCTACATAAAGGTGATGACCCGAGGCTTCCTGCTAATTATCGTCCTATATCGATACTCTCTGCTTTTTCGAAGGTTGTAGAGCGAGCACTGTATAACAGAATTTATTATTTTTTTGAGAAATTTGATTACATTTCTAAACTTCAGTTTGGATTTAGAAAAGAGCACTGCACTGATCATCCTATGGCTATTATTGTCCAACATATTAGTGATTGTCTTGACCGTGGCGAAACGCCTGCAACTATATTTTTAGACATACAGAAAGCTTTTGATTCCATTTCTCATCAAATTCTTTTGTATAAGCTTTCGAATGCTGGTATTCGTGGTAATTGCCTTAGGTTACTTGAATCGTATCTTCATGGGAGGCAGCAGATACTTATATATAATAATGTTAGATCTGATTCTTTACAGCAGTCAGATAAGGTTGGTGTTCCCCAGGGATCCGTATTAGGACCTCTGCTTTTCCTAGTTTACATTAATGATTTGTGCTCAGCTACTGGAGTTTCTTCTATAGAGTTTCTTCAATGATAGATTGTCTACTTGGCTCTCTGATAATAGACTACTTCTGAATAGAAAGAAGACCAAGTTTATTATTTACAGCAGAACGGGTCACAAGTTTCCAGATATAGAATCAGTTTCCCTTTCTGCGAATGAACCTGAGTCTGTTATTGAAAGGGTTGTATCGATAAGATATTTGGGAGTTGTGTTTGATGAGAATTTGTCATGGAAAGAGCAAATTAATCAGGTTAGAGCAAAGTCTGCCCGTGGAGTTGGTATAATGTGCAGACTGAAAAACCTTCTTCCATATTGCGCTCTTAAATCCCTTTACTTTTCCCTTGTGCAATCCCATTTTGATTATGCATCTATTATTTTTTTGAACACTTTTAAAAGTAATGTTACCCCTTTACAGATTATCCAAAATAAAGCAGTTCGTATCCTTAAACCTTTTCTGCCATCGGCCATCAAACTTCCCCTTAAAATCCACAACAGAGACCCTTTTTTCACTTCATAATATTCTTCCTGTTCGGCAAAGTATCCAATTTTTAAGTGTTATGTTTAAGATTAAGCTTGAACGAGAAAAACTCCCCAGATATTTTGCATCGATGGGTCTTATTTCTTCTCCTTCATCTTCACAAGTTGAAACCCGTGGTAAATATAATCTGCGGACTCCTAAGGTAGTTACAGAGAGGTCGCGTTTTTGCCTGAGGTATTTGATTCCTCTACATTGGGAAAGATTGAAAAATGATATTGATTTTAATGTAAGCATAGATGCTATAAGACGGAAGTTGAAAAGAGTGCTGATTGAAAGTTATAAATCTAAATAATATGAAAAAATGGGTTTTTTTAAGGATGTTTATTTTTTTTTTAATATTGGGTTGGTCTCCGGGGTTCGCCCATGAGGCCTCCATATGTCTTATGACTCACTTGGTTTTAAGTTGTAAAATTAATTCTGTCTCAAAATGGTGCGCGGAGGATGGAAATGGTATCGTACGGCACGGGATTTGTTTTTTATTTATTTCTGCCAAGATTGGTTAATCTGTCTCGTTTTTTTTTTCTTTTGGATAAGAGAACTATTTATTTTTAATTTTTGTGCATATTTAGTGTTGCTTAACGGTAGCTCAATTGCATTCGAGCTGTACTCTCAGCCTTGAGTTACCTAATACTTTGTATATATTGGTTATATTAAAAGAACCTTGAATGTTGTCGTGTTTATTTACATTGGTTTGTTTATAAGTGTTTTAATATGTATATTTAACTTTTGTATTTTATTCATACTCTGCTGTTACGCAAAAAGCGGGTCATAAATAAATAAATAAATAAATATGGAGACTAATTTTCATATCTTCAGATTTGAAGAGATCAAATAAACTGTGCACTAATTTGCACTAGTTTCTAGCCCCTCATGAATCCCTTCTAGCAGCCGATTCCTACTTCCGCCTATTCCGTCCATCTCCCCGTGATAGACATAGTACCAACTTTGTCTCAATGCACACACCAGAAACAAATAATAAGATTAATAGGTACACCGCCTAGCAACAGTTACAAGCCCCTCATCGCCGAAGATGATTATGGCCTAACAGTTCATTTTTGCTTACAAGCAAAACCAGACCAAAGGTTTCGTTGGGATCCCAAAAGTTCAAATTTGATCCAGACAATTGCTTGTCTTCACCAGATCCAGTCTTCGCCAGACTCCTTGAACATTTTTACTGTTAAAATTTAGAAGCAGATTAAGGCCAAATAGCTAATCATATGAGAAAAAGAGGTTCATATATGGATTCAGCATGTGTGTATACCCCTTTAAGTCATATCCTTGACGAAGTAGATCAAAACTTCCTGCCTTACTTCTGCCAATTTTCCGGTTTCGGCGGAAATCCGGAACTCCTTGTCCGGCCAAAAAATAAAGCTCAAAAACGAATTCAGCATGTCTCCTTACCCATACATCCAACCTCTAGTCAACTTCAGATTAAACTTTTACTTTAACAAATTTTGCGGTTTCAGCCGGATTCCGAGTGATGTATACGTCCGGTGAGAAAAGGATTGTAAATTTGTAAAGTGAAAAGTGTATAAAATCGTGTATGGTCTTTCGGCTAAATAAACAAGCGTTATTATGCGAATTAGCATGTCTTCCTACCCGCAGAACGAACATCTTATCAAATTTAAATAAAACTTTTAGTCACCGGTTTTGGCCGGATTCCGGCCGAACTAATTGTCCGGCGAGAAAATAATTTTCATATCCGGACTCAGCATGTTTCCTTGTCCTAAAGTATAGGACTGTGCGGTTAAGATCGACACTTTAAGGTGTTCAGGATTCATTGAACACTGAAACCTGAATCAACTTCATATTAAACTATTAGGCTACTTTTCACAAATTGTCCGGTTTTCGCCGGATTCGGGGTGAACTATTTGTCCGGCGAGAAAATTAAATTTCATATTCGGATTCAGCATGTCTCCTTACCCCTGATTCAAATATTCATTAGCTTAACTTGACCTGTACTTTGACTTATTTAGTCCCCATGTCAAGTTTGATCAAAATATCTCAACCCCTTCGAGAGTTATCGTGCTAACAGACGGACGCACAGACGGACAACTTTTGCGATGTCATAGCTATACCTCCACTTACGTTTTGGGATCCCAAAAACAACAGAATAAGTAGTGACTAAATTGACTTTACAGTCAGCTGAACTTTATCCTTTTCAATCGTAAACATCGTGAGTGGTGAAAACTTGGAAATTATCTCATATAACCTAGTTGGTAATATAAAGCAATCCGTAACTGTTCAGGATCAAAATACCATACGGCCGATTGTTGCTTACAAGTCCCCTACATGTCTCACGATTGGGATCGGCCTATTTTTGGTTTCAGTGTGTACCTTACTACTGAAGTTGTCAACCCCTGTGAACTTTCAAACTGTTGTATCTCCTGAAGGAATTTGTGTACTAGAAAACGGCTGACATATACTTTGATCAGCTCATCAAGGTATATCGGTTGCTGCTGAAAAAAAAAAAATTCTATCTGTATTAGTTCAAAAGTTGCATTTTTTGCCGTAGGCCCACTTTCTAATAATATCACCACTTAGAAAGGAGCAAAGTACAAGCTCTAATTTCTTTAGCAGTGAGAGAACTTTTAAAGTTTAAGAGGCACAACTGATACCGTTTCTCTATCGCAATCCCAACTGCAAAAAAAAAAAAAATGCTAAACTCAGCTGAAATCTCGAAGAGAAATGGGTAGAAACAATAGATGGCAGCACTTTCGGACCTGTGGGAAAATGCCACTTCTTTGTTTCTGTAAATTTTTCCATTTATCACTCAAAGAAGATGTACTGGCTGTGGGGCCGGGGAACTACCCCCCATATTTAATACTTATAGATTTTTAATCTTCAATTTGAAACTGGTGCCTGTCTGCTTGCCTGCTAAAACGGAGCTTTCCACTCGAAAGCAGCAACACGGTTTGATGAAACGAAAGCTTGGCTACATAACTTCAGATAGTCCTATCTGACATACACTATACAACTCCACTTCACTTCACCCACCGTAGGCTCTGGCTCAATTACAAGCAAAAACCATCATTTTTGGCCCCAGGCAAGAGTTCTACGGAGCATTCCGAAATGTAATGTCATATTCATCAATCCGGCCAATCCACACAATTTAAGAATAGACAGCACATTCACAATCTCTTTTCAACAATTCAAGACTAAGAATGTCATATGCTCTATTTACCTTTTCTCGTATTTGATGCAAATCATAGGAGCTTGCGAGTCAGCTTCCAGGCTGCCTGCAGTTCGAACAATTGCTGATATTCTCCCAGCATCTTTTTCAGCTAAGAGTCCAGAAGCGGCAATACACAGTCCTTGCTTGTCAATTGCTAGGACCCCCTTAACTCCAGAAGAGGTTGCTCTATAACAAAGCATTGTTTTAGGATTCTGGGATTCTTAATTTAAGAAAATTATATGATCATGTCAACTTTTATGTCCCTCACTCTCGTGTTTGAGGCAGAACCATTATGATTGTATGAGTAGTCATCCCATGTTTCAATGGATGTTTGCCTGAAATGACAAAAGCCTTCTAATGGAAACCCACCCACCCTACCACCCCCAGACTAAAAAAAAAAAAAAAATGGTCTAGATTGATGATTTGGATAAGTTTATGTACAGTATCATGCCGATATTTCAATAACTGCGACACTCTGAGCGAAAATAGAAATAAATCAAGCAGAGTGCTACACCCAGAAAATAATCCAGGAACACACTCTAACTAAATCCAAAGCGTCGGGATGGAACTTGCTGGGGAAAGCATAACTCTTCCCAGAATAACTCTAAGACACATTGTTGACGGAACATGACCGGTTATATGCACTGTGGGGAGGGCTGAAGGGGTTTCTCGGTAATTCCGGTAATCGCGATTTAGAGTGCTTCCAGATGGGCTAGGACGATGATACTAGGACTCCCCGATCAGAAAATCTTGGAGGAAGCGGCGGGAAGGAAATCCCAAATCTTGTGTCATGCACAACTTTGGAGTGGGTGATCGGATCCGAATAAAACTTGATAATTGACAAGAGGACATTTCACAAGTGTTCTATTTGATGATACAGACTAGATCCGGCCACTGTGGGGGAGTTAGAGGTGGGTCCTGGAATTCTGGTGATCGCGAGTTAATGTGCTTTCAGTTGTGCTACGGCGATGAAACTTGACAAACACATTACGGACCCGACAAGACTGACTTGGAAACTGCCCCTTCGTGATTCCGACCATTCTGGGGTATTTGGGGTAGAAAAGCCGGAAACTTCTCGACATGCATAATTTTCGAACGGGTGATCATAACTGAATGCAACTTGATAATTAGCAAGAGTACATGCCCCCGATATTCAGTTCAACGCGAGGCGGGATCTCGCAACTGTGTGGGATCGAGCACCAGACGTATCATGACATGCTTAGCTATTATGGAACACTCGGGACCAGACTTTGTGGGAAGGAAAAACCTAACCTCTAGACAATCATGTATAGAACTGGGTCGCAACCGGGCGTTACCGGGTGAGTTGGGAGGAAAGGAAGGCCCGTTAAGTTTGTGGCATTCAAATCTCTGGTACGACTGAGAGAACTTGACGACCCCTTAAAGTGCGCATGTTAACATCAATGTACTGAAAATAGTTCTGACCAAACGATACCTACGCCTACATGGTCCGCAAAGGCCCATGATCATTTGTACCTAAAGGGTTTAGATTAAAAATGAATCCTGAACACCTTTTTTTTTTTTTTTTTTTTTTTTTAAATACCAGTAGCCATAATTTACTTTATTTTTACATTACGTAAAAAAAAAGAAAAAAATCTTCTTTCGTACTTTTTGTGGCTACTCCTCCTTCCCTCAGTGACGTTAATTTAGTCTATTTTTACCCAATTTTAACTATTTACGTCACTTAACTTTTGAAAATAAGCCCGTATTGTATTTACTATTCTTCCCCCCTAAGAAATTTTATTTTTATTTTTGTCTGTCCTACAAACCTCAACCATAAATTGAAATTTTACTCCCAACCAAACTATTGTAAATTACGAAAAATAAAAAAATAAAACCAGAAAGATTTTACAATACCATACATATAAGGGGAAAAAACGACATAAAGGGACAAATATATCTTTCCAACTATAAACAACTATAAAACATTTCCAACTCCACACAATATTTAAATTATACTATAAAACGCAAAATACATTTTTGGAAACAAACTTGACTAGTTTACTTTATCACGACCATATTTATTTATAAATCTTTTTTTAAACTCATTTTTCAAACACATAAAAACTAATTTACTGGAAAATTACAAACAAACAAAAAAACACGAAATACCCACGACTGCATGGGCTCTTCCCGTCCTTAAAACTAAATCACAATATCACTTTAAAATAATCAACCATTAAATACACAATTTACAATTCATGACGTAATTTACATATAATTGGGTACACACAATATATATATATCAAAACAAAAACATAACAACTCAACACAATCACTGGGCCTTGCGTTGTTGGGCATTTCGTAAAAATTAAATTTTTTATAAACCAAAAACTTTCCAGTAATTCCTCTCAAAACTACAAACACACAAATAATTGCTTACTTCTTTACCACCAATCTACGTCGTTTGTCTCTAAACTATACATATTTCCATACAAAACAAAACAAAAAAAGAAACTAAATAATTTCAAACTTCATCTCTTACCATCACATTTCCGTTTTCATTTCCATTTTTCCATATTACATTATACTAAAAAATATGTTTCTACTCTTCTTTTCTCACTCTTAATTTTTTTAAACTCTCCCATTCTGTCCTAACCATCATCATAATTTTTTCTAGACTATCCTCTTTACCTCTTCCTTTCCAACTGTAATAACAAAATGTTCCCATTAAAAAAGCTGTCGTCCTGTTCTCAGGTGTTATCTTACCTTTAACAATATCCTTGTAGAAAATCTGTTTATCAATCTTCCATTCTTGGCTATATCTGTTTATCTTTCTTAAAAGAGTTTCTAATTCTCCCACTGTTTTCTCCTTCGCCTTGCACTCTATCACGAAATGTCTTATTGTTTCAATTTCACCGCAAAACCTTAAGTCTGAACACCTTAAGTGTCGATCTTAACCGCACAGTCCTATTTTGCCCACCTACAGGAAAGCTGCATGGAATCTGGGGGAAAACCATACACTGTTCCCAAATCTTTCCAGTAGATCAGGGTCTCAAAGGCTTAAAACAATTGACATGACACATAAATAAAATTTAACTGAACAAAAACAATTCAACTGAACCAACGGACCAGACAAGAACTGACGAGTTGGAAGGGGATCAGCGGAAATCTCGTGGCACGCTCGTAGGTACCGGGATGAGACTTAGCCAGACGAACAAGCATAAGCGATTTACACCATTTCTCGAACCGGAACGGATCCGGGCACTGTTGGGAAAGCCGGAGAAATCCGGGAATAATCCCAAGGGAATCCAGGAAATCCTGTGACATGCTTAATTCTGGAACTTGACAAATAACACGAGCACACGTCTTGGATGTTCCGTTTAGGCCCTGTATTAGGGACCTGACTTTCCAACGAGTTATCCAGTTTGGATGGTACTTAATAAATCACGATGGTACCAATCGCATGACAACTTCTATTCTGAAACAGTCGTCAACGAATGGAACAACCTTTGCAAATTCCCTATGTCAGCCCGTCTTATAGTGAATCGGGCAAGAGCGCAAACCCTATCTGATGAACATGCTAACTACCCTTACATGTCCCATATGAGTTTTCAGTCCTCGTTATTTATAGTAAAACTGTCGAAGAAAATAAAAAGGTTATTCCTCGTTGTATCTTTTGATGATTCGAACCACGTGGGGGGGGGGGGGCGAGTCCCTATATGTTTTTAGCAACAGATCTACCATTAAGCGTCGCCAGATCTCAACCAAACTTTGTGTAAAGGTATAGCTAGGGTCCTAGATATTCCTTCCGATCGGAGCACAAGGAATTCGATCCAACCATGTAGGGGGAGGTTGAAGGACGTGGTCCATACATTCTTGTCAACATGAAATCTACTAGAAATATCTGTCGGATCTCAACTAAACTCCGTTTCAAGGGTCCGAACCCGATCTGACCGCTTGAGGGTCCTTTAATTTGTTGTCGGAAGGAGTTGCCTGATCTGATCCTAGCCCTAACTTCCCAAGTTTCGTGAGATCCGCCAACTCAATCTGGTACCTGGCTCAACCTGATGTTCATACAAATTTGGAACCTCACCGTGTTTGGATCATCGAAAGACACAACCTGGAACAAATTTTGTATTCTCTTATACCATTTCCTCCACACAGAGAAAGGGTCCTTTTTTCGAAAATGATGGGTCTCCTTCCGTTGCCCGTATTATGGAATTATGTCTATCGTTTACAAGGGGTCATCTTCTGTTAGCCAGATCGGGGTCCGGTGGTAAGGGGTCTTGGGTCTCGTTTTCGGGAGGACCGATCACAGTCGTTCTAAAACTAAATTGGGCTTGTTTTGTACTATACGCGAAAAACGAAGAAATAAAATAAAATTAGTAAGTCTAGTGTGGTAGCAATTCCTGGGAAGAACCTCCCGTACTCGAGTCTGCCGGAAGATAAAATTTGTTTTTGGGCACAGATACAAACTGAAAGGCAGTGGTTTACACAAAAGCACCGGAAGATTTTCATAAGCACCATAAAAATTTTCACAGCGGAAACCTAAATCTGGAGTAGTAGTTCTTTCAGAAAGTGAACTTGTTCCTATACTGTACGTACAAAAAAAGCTTCTAGGTTCAATACCGGCTTAAAACCAACTCGACGACTGTAAAATAAAACTAACGAACCACCCACCCTATTTATCAAGGTACAAAATCACAAATTTTTTGACTTTGAAGGGACTCACCCCGGATTAAATCCACAATTTTCGGACCAAACCACCCACCCCACCCGGCTAGATGTCACAGATTTTAATACCTGTGTCCCCCTGGTGGGGGTCTACAATTAAACCCACAGAGGGAACTCGGTGATGGCGATTTCGCGGATGATTTTGCACTCCTCGCTCACGACTCTGAAGATATGCAACACAACATTAATGAACTTGGGCGTGCAGCAAATGCTGTTGGACTCTCCATAAATGCTAACAAGACTAAATCAATGTCAAATGCGGTCATGACTGACTTAGCTGAAGGACTCTTGGTCAACAATGAAGAAATTGAAGAAGTGAGGGAGTTCAAATATCTCGGCAGCATTCTTCGCAAGATGCCTATTCTGAAAGAGAAACTTCATGCCGAATAGCATTGGCTGGCTCTGCCTTAGGAATGTTTGGAGAAACAATAAATATTCCCAGAAGCTAAAACTTAGAATTTATAATAGCAATGTCCTTCCCGTCCTTACGTATGGTTGTAAAACTTGGAGCATCACTGCGCAACTAGAAAGACGACTCCAGGCATTTGACAATAACTGCCTAAGATCTATTCTGAATACATTTGGACGGAGACAATAAGAAACGACGAAATTTATTGTTTGAAAAATCATACCCCCCAGACTCGATGACATTAGAAAGCAGCGATGGATGTATTGGGGCATGTGGTACGAATGAGTGATGGAAGGCTGCCACACGACATATGGTGTTGGACACCCCCTGGCCTGCGCAAATCAGGGAGACCCAAAATGACCATTGGCAGGTCGTTAGAGAAGGAGGCGAAGTTGGCGAGGTCTTCGATGGACGAGCTTTGGTCGATGGCTCAGGACAGGTCGTCATGGCGAACCACTGTTGCTGCCTTATGCGCCTCCAGGCGTAGGAGGACCCAAGTCTAAGTCTACGACAGTGACCAGTAAACTGCCCTTGAAACTTACTCTGACTCTTTACAATCAATAGTTGCGTTTTTGCAGATACCATGGTATCTATTACCACAGTCTAAAGTCGTTTTTGCAGTTATCGTGGTATCCGATACCAGGGTCAAAAGGCCTTTTTGCAGTTATCGTGGTATCTGGGCAGTTATCGTGGTAACAGATATCCAGATACTACTTTCCGACCGTAGTAACTGGTCGTGGTATCTGAAAATTCATCTCACTTTCATCAGATTTTGTCAGATTGGTGAGAAAGAAGTTTAACACTTATTGATGTAAATGGGTATCTGTTTTTCTTTTGGGATGACCCCGAAAAGTACAATTTCGGTAATAGTCGTTTTTGCAGAGCCCCGTGTATCAGATACCATGATAACTGCAAAAACGACTAATTGCAAATCCAGTTACCGTGGTAACAGATACCATGGTATCTGCAAAAACACAACTAATAAGTCAATCAAAAGCTATTCAATTGCCATGAAAATGACATGTGCAAAACTGTTTTTAAATGATGATTGTAACAAATGGTGTGACAAGCTGTCAGTGTTGCCAAGTCTGATTTTTCACTAAACATCAGCTTGATGCATGAAGACTTAAAAAAACGGCCACCTTGAAAGATGCAATTAATTCGATGTGTCTGACAATGCTGAGTGTTCTAGTAAAAGAAAAGATTTGCTTTCTACTGCTGTTGTTTGTTTTGATCAATTTTTTTGAAAAAATCAGTTATTGTAATTTTTAAAGTATATGGAAATATTGTGACCGTTTTTTTTCGTCATGGCTAGCTACTTAATACTTGTCATTGTACCCTACAAGCATACCTCTTCTAATCATTTCTAATGTAAGCTATGAAAAGGGAAAGGAATTTTTTTCTAGTTGCCTATCTTTCATAAGGCTTGCTAAATGTCGTCTAGAATTGCATTTTTTAACGTGGGTGCAGGCTTGTCGTCCTTTATTCGGACCAATTTATGAGGTAATGAAAACTGCGAGAGTGAATTTTAAGACACGTCTGAAGCATTGTAGAAAAAACGAGATTCTTGAGAGCAGAGAGACTTGCTGAGTCGTTTTTGGCCGCTAGAGATTTTTGGGGACAGGTCCGTCGTAATTTTTGCCCTAAGCAAGGTGTGGTTGGGACATTGAATAGTGTTGCCGGTGATTGGAATATAGCTGAACTGTGGAAATGTAAATATTCATCATTTTTTAGTTCTGTAGAGAGTGACTGTTCGTGGGTGGAAGGTCTCACTTCAATGGAACCAATTGATAAGATAACCCCTGATCTAGTTGAGGTTTTGTTAAAGGATCTTAATGTAAATAAAGCTGGTCGTGCGGACGGTATTTCGGCAAGACATTTGAAAATTTGCTGCAAATGAAAAGTACTGTCTGTTAGCAACGTTTTTCAATCTTTTTATTACGCACGGTTTTGTGCCCTCATCGATTATGGATGTTAGTATTGTGCCTATCCCTAAAGGTCGTGGTTGCGATACTTCTTCTGATAACTATAGACCAATTGCTTTGGCTACAGTTACTTCTAAATTGCTTGAAAAATGTGTGCTTATGAACTTGTCTGGTTGTTTGAGAACAAGTGATTCTCAGTTTGGGTTTAAGTCTTCACATGGAGTAGTCTTTAATTTTTTTGTTTAAGTTCGTGGTTGAATACTTCTGGTTTTACTCAGCACATGTATTTGCGTGCTTCGTCGATTCGACTAAGGCTTTTCACAGAGTCAACCATGGTAAAATTTAAAAATTTTTGAGGATAGAAAGGTTCCGGAGCAATTTCTTTGCCTTTTGGCTTTTTGGTTCCGGAATCAGCGGTTTTGTGTAAAATGGGGTTGTGAAACAAGTAGTTCATTCGGGTTGATTAATAGTTTGCGGCAAGGAGGGGTGCTATCGCCATTACTTTATGCTGTTTATGTTGATTTACTTTCTCAAAGACTGAAGGATTCAAATACAGGTTGTTTTATTGGTGGAGTTTGCTTTAACCATTTTCTTTTCGCTGACGATCTTGTTGTTCTTTCCCCTACGGCGTTTGGTCTTAATAAGCTTCTGAGGGTGTGTGATAGATTTGCAGACGAGCATAACATTATGTTTAATCCTAAGAAAACTGTAGCTATGGCTTTCCTACCTATTGGTTGTTCTGTACCTAGGATTCCCATTGTGTTGTCGGGCAGAAATGTTTGCTATGTTACTGGATGTAGATATTTAGGTTTCTTCGGCAATGAGAATTTGAAGGATGATACTCACCTCTGTGACCTTGCACACAGTGTTTGTAGGAGAGGGAACGTTTTAATACAGAAATTTGGTTCTGTAAACAGTGCAATTAAGATTAGGCTGTTTAAAAGGTATTGCTACCAGTTTTTTTGCGCTAGCTTTATGTTATCGTTCTACTAACAGGTTGTACTGTAATCTGGAGGCTTGTTACAAGAGAATATTTAGACGTCTGATTCGTCTGCCGGCTCGAGAGAGCTTAAGTCAGGTATTTGTCCAGAACCATTGCTGAAGTTTGGCTGAACTTGCTCGTAAAGCCCGGTCATCTTTTGGCGGTCGAAGAAATGTTTGATCATCCTGGCAGCAAACCCCATTTTCCACAATCGACCAGTTTGGAGGCATCTGCTGGAGATACATTGATGTTGAACGATAGTATTTTTTTTTATTTTTTTTTTTATGTTAGCTTATGGTGAAAGATGAATTAAAACGTTAATAATAATAATAATAAATTCATCTCTGTAGTTGGCATCCCTTAAATTCTTTGATTCATGTGGGCAAAGAAGGTGGGAGACACCATCATTTTTCTATGGGTCGGATTTTTACGAACACACTGTTACCTTTGTTTTTCCCAAAATCCTCACAATAGCCAACATTATCCACAAATTACTTGAATGCAATTTACTCCTGAAAGAAAATCCCCCAATGCTAATTAACTATTCACTGATCTCCAGCGCTAGTAAAAAGATTACTAAAACCTTTGACAAGATCGAGAGGTGTGTAAGAGAATTAAAACAATTAAGTCCTTGTGGACCTTTAGATATGTCCTAGAGAAGACATCATCGACCAGTTTGACATTTTTTGGTCTTCGAAGCTGAATGTTATTTAGGTCAATTTCAGAATCTTCAAGAATTAAAAAAAAAGTGTCCAAAAATCGCGTAATTTGCTGCCGTAAATATTCTGAGAATGATGACATCATACCTCAAACGATGGCCAAAAGAATTGTGTCCGCCATCTTGTCTTCTAATATTTATTGCAACTGTGTGTTTGTTTTTATCACTGGATGCAGCCGCACATGGATTATAAGAGAAACTGGGAATCTGATGCTCAAGTTCGAAGAACAATCTAGTTACTGGTGCATTGCACCATGGATATTCAGTGCTTGGTATCAACTGGGTATCAATAAATTCTTTCTAGGAAAGTTCACATAATTTTTTATACCTGAATTTCCATACCATTATTAATATCATAATAAAAGCTAGCTAGGAAAAAGCAGCAGGCCTTATTAAATTAGGGATTTTTTCCTGAATACAGTGGTATATTGGAAACATTTTTGTCTGCTGTTTTAGACTGAAAAAAACTGGAAAAAAAAATATGATGAATTCTCAGCAATTCATTTTTCATTACACCGGCGCTACTGCCGGTAGGGCTTTTTGTGGCTACCCTACCTTAATTCTTTGGACTTACAGCTACGGGAATGAACAAGAAAAAACAGAAAACAAAATACTGAAAGAAATCAATAATGCAAATAATTAGTTTGATTTTTCTACACATTTTCTATATGCCTGCTATAATAAAACATTTGTTAGATCCATAACCAAACTATGATCCCAGCCTCCCTAAGTTAGACGCTTCAAACCCACGCTGCTAGATGGCTAGATGACCCAGCAGTGGATAGAGTCTTAGCTTCATCTTGTATCTTGGGGGGGGGGATTCTAGACACTGCAAGTACTGGAATGCTTATGATACAATTCCTTTAAATAAATCATCAATAAACATTTTTACTGGGGAGAATGTTTTGAGAAGCATTCACAGAAACAAACCGCCGATGTGCAGAAAGTTAAGGAACAATATTCCTACTTACATATCATTCATTAGAATTGCTAAATTCGTCTCCATAGTTAAAAAGACTCTATTAGCCCTGAAGAAGTGTTCATATGAAGCTCACAACGAGCACATTTCAGTAATTTCAAAATTTTCGCCGAACGAACCAAATCCTAAAATCAAGACAGGATAAAAGTAATGAAGTGAAGTATGGCCAATCTAAATATCCGATCCAGGTCGACACCATCGTCAGTTCCATAGCGAAAATCATTTCACGGAATAAAATCCTGTCAGGAAAACGAAATCATGTATCGGCAGAGTAATGCCGCATAGGGTCCGACTCTGGTCCTGACCTGTAACTGGACCAATTGAACATCAAGGACACTTGACCTCTTCTGCTATCAAGTTCCACCCGAACTGGACCGCTTGTTTGAGAGTAATGCATGTCAAAAAATTCCCGCGCCCCCTCCCCCCCCCCGTACCGGCCAGGTCCAGTAAGTAATTATAAACAGGGAATCTAGAGCCTGTTTCTCTCCAGCTTTCAAGCTTCTTCCGAATCAGGTTCGAGAATATTATGCAACTTATCAGAATCCACTATATCCCCCTACGTCTCCCCCCACAATTCCTGGCTCCGTTCCGGATCTGCAACTAGTACAACCATAAAGCTTCTCTTTGACCTTGATACCAAGTACCATCCTGATCTCTCTGTTCGATTCCGCAGTTGCCGGATCCAGTCCGGAACTGAAACGCAATATCTGAGATCTGTCCGTTTTGCGAGGATTCTAATAAGCCTGAGAAGCTGTATCGACCTGGCCCATCTGGAAGTACCCTAACTCGCAAGAAAGATTCCCTACAGCTCTCCCCGCATTATCCAGATCCGGTCCTGTTTTATAAATAGTGCATCTAGAGCTTATGCTTGTCCTTTCCCCCAAGTCCCTTTCCGATTCATCGAATCCAAGCGTGCCATTTACGGTACCCCCCCCCCCTCCCTTTAGCTTCCCCAGAAGTTTCTGGATCAAGTCCCAAATTGAAACAAAGTCTAAACGGTCTGGGACATCTGATCGATCAAGATTCAGCTAAATCAGATAACTTGTTCAAAAGTTACGCGTGTCACAAGAATTCAGATTCCTACTCCATGCATTCCCCTCCCCCTCCCTAGATGCTCGAATCCGGGAAGTGACAATTCAATCTGGTAAGGACCATAATGACAAGTTTCGCCGTCCTGGCCGATCTACAAATATTTCGTTTTACGTGCCACAGGATTTGCGGCACCCCCTCCAACTCCTCGACAACACTCCGCGACATGTTGTCCGACTCCGCGACAACATCTGCGACATTTCATATATGCGAACTATCCAGTTTCACCAAGGTCAGATAACACGTACAAGAGAAATGCATGGATTCTCCTCCGTCCACCCCCACACGAATGATTGGCACCGAGAAAAGAACTGTAAACAGAAAGCAACCTCTTTGAATAATACTCCGAAATGAAGTGCCAAAGCTCGAAAGGCCGCGGTTTCCATCGTACTGAAATAAAGCTATATAAATAGAGCACTGAGCTTATCAGCCACTACAAACTGAATGTTGAAGGCCAGTCGGAAGAAGAATACTGCAAACAATGAAGAAATACTCTCGGCAGGGATTCATAGTTCGCCACCTACCAGCTATGATGGTTGCGTCGTAGGTTCTGGTCACATTTTCCAGAAGTTCAAGCAAATTATCACCCGTGTCCCCTGTCCAGCCTGTCCCGCAGGACAATTCTTCTGTTACATCTAAATAGTGTTTGCAGCAGCAGCAGGGGCAACAATAGTGAAGGTTAGCCTGAAGAAGGAACCAAACCCTTCATTCGAGAAGATGGACCGGTAACCCATTTTTGAAGAAAGACACGATCTGCTGCTGTGGCTAGACATGCTCTAAAGGCAGAACGTCTTCGAAGACTTCAAAGGTTGCACCACAACGAGCTGCCAAATTACCAACCATACCATAATCCACCTTGTCTGTTTACGAAAAGTTTGTCACACTGGTCTGTGACACAAAGGTCTTGGACCAGCAAAACTTTTTGCCTTCCCTACACGCACTACCTAATTTGTACGTGAACGACTTGGCCAATACCAGACCATGAAGTTGTCATCGAACTTAGAAAGATTAAATAATTTCCTTTTGAACAGATATTTGATCCTCAAGATGTTCTTGAGCTGTTTGGCCAAGAAAACAGAGCAATTGGCTCTTTTAAACCTCCGCCGGATCAGCGAGCAGCCAGCCTGCTTCGTCGGTTGAGAGGATCAACTTTGCACCCTTTTGGAATGTTTGTCGTCCGACCTATCTGATCTTCAACTGTTCTTGGAGGCTGACGTCACCAACAGTTCACCGTCCAATGAAGAACCTTCACCAAGGACGAGTTCAATAAGAACACGAGCAGAGCTACCGAAGGCTGTCGGTCTCTGCTATGCTAGAAAAAGGCATTGACTGGTCATCCCGGCTTACAATCATAAGGGGTACAAGATCCACTGCGCAGCAACTACCACGAAACAAAAGCCACTGCATTCTACATGTATCAGTCCCCATTCAACAAATAATTTTGCCATGATACTGTAACAGAAGCCTCCAGTAACATCCATGCTCGAAGAAGTCCCCATGTCGAGGCGATCACCACGAACATTTGAACATTGAACATATCTTCACCATTCTCAGACAGTTGGCGAAAAGGGCCCGGGAGTTCATCCAAAATACTTATATGGCGTCAACTTCGAATCTGCATTTGGCTCGGTCGATCACCATTATTTGTGGCTGATCCTGAAAACTGCATGTCTTCCAGGCCAGCAAAGCTAATGAGCCTCTACCGGGAACTCTATAGCGACTCTGAAAGCTCGCTCATGGTCAATAGAAGAAAAGACATCCCTCCAAGATCAACTGCAGTAATAGCGTTAGACAACGATGCGCAGCAGCTCCTGAGCTGTTCAACTGTGTGATTGACCACTTAACCACGTCCTCATCAACCGCTCGCGAAAACACCTACTGCCAGAGTGCTCTCGGTTGTTGACTTTGACGTCGATATTGCGGTGCCGGTGTTGCCCCTTACCACCGCCACTTCGATCAGCCACGAAGAACCTTTTACCGAGCACTAAATCATGGAAGACAGAAGCAGAGCTGCTGAAGACTCCCGTACCTGCACTAAGTTCAGCATCTGCTAAGATCATACCAAGCAACCTAGGTCCCCCACAGTCCACCCGAGGACACTCAAAGAGCTGTTCAAACGGTATCTCAGCACCAGGGCCAGAAAAAGCTTCTACACCAACAAAGTTGTCAACAACTAGAATGAAATGTCCGAAGCAATAGTCTCTGCCCTCTTTCCAGAAGCGTTCAACAAGGCACTGGACATAGAGTGGGCAACTAAAGCCTGGAAGTATGAGTTTTAGCAGCTCACACCTGCTACCTACTAATTCACACCTACGCTCCCTCAGGAGCTTATTTAGCGTAGTTAAGTAGAGCTTTGATGCGATTAAGGCATAGACTAATTCTCCCGGCTTACAACCACAACAAATAACATTGCCCTCAGTCCCAAATAAATTATTTGCCATGCTCCCGTACGGAAAATCTCCACGTCGAATGCCATTTTACACCTCGAATCCAGGACGAAACGGTATTTTCGGTAGCGAAATGCGGGCGAAAGTATAGCGAGGACGAATATTGATGGCGAATTATACGTCGACCACCATTTCGTTGCGAATATGAAGGCGAAGGAGAGGGAGATCTCGCGTTCGCTTTCGTGTTTAATAAAGGGCGGATTTCCCTTCGACCTTGGTTTTCGCTGCGAAAAAGATGGTGAAAGACTACCTCCGCCTCATATTTGGTGAAGGGCGAGGGTGTATTCAACTGGGCCTTGTTTTCGCTGCGAAGATGGTAGCGAAATATCAGGGAGATTTGATCTCTACCTCTTTTTTGGTGAAGTGCGAGGGGATCTTATAGTTTCACTGCGAAGTTGCCATCAAGGGATGGTGAAAGACTTTTCCTATAATACTTCGACTTTTGTTCCACTGGCTAATTGACGAGATGCAAAGGCAGTTGCATTTGGTGAGCAATAAGAAAGAATATTCGACGGTGCAAAATGGATAAGTCAGTTACATTTTATTAGAGCTATATTTCCTTCTTGGCGTCCCCTTCAGGCTTAAGCCGCACAAGCTGGAAACTGAACAGTCATTTTCCAGCTAATTTTTCGTAATTTTCCATGTCCCAGGAAGTTCATTTTCCAGCTTGAGCGGCTTGAGCCTGAAAAGGACCCTTGCCAAGAAGGGCCGAAATATACGTCTAATAATATATAGCAGACTTATCCGTTTTGCACCGTTAAATATGATTCGCAGTCAGCTCGGGCTGAAGGAATATCTATAATGAGAGAGATACTTCTTTCGAGCTTGCCAGAAACCTAGGAGCAAAGAGCAATCCAGTCCGATTTTATGTATTACTATATTAATCAAATCCAATCTACCCAGTATATGATACCTTATTCCCTAATTGCTTGTTTCGAGACAGGAAAAAAAACTATTAATTGTAAGAGCCACGGAAATGCTTTAATTTAAGCCTTGCCGTCTACAGTTTTGAAAATATTGCTGTACTGTGAAGTTCAAAAAAATTCAGAAGCAGCTAGTTTGAACCTTGTTCGATGGTGCAAAAGCATCACCCAACAAATTTCGAGAGTTACTAGTCCTAAATCGATCATTTGGGGAAACTAGTTTTGTCTTCTATATTTTTGGTAATTTTGGACCCATCGTTAATAGTGGATCTCTGACACAGTTCCATAATAGATCACTCAGAACTGATCTGATGAATGTATACAAATTTTTGTTTCTTGACAAGGGTGCTGCACTGGCCGATTGTTACCAACACTAATTCAATTACTTGGTTTCGACCTCGTAATGGTTACTGAGAAAACAGGGTCTTTTTGTATCATATGTACGAGGTCGAGGTTGATTTGCAACCAAATGAGGCGAGAGAGAAAACAAGGTAGATGTGTTGTAGTGTTGGGCGATATTTGGATTTTTCGATATATCGATATTTTCACTTTCGATATTCGATAATCGATATTTCTTTAGTCTGTTTCGCTATGGGATACGTCTCGTTTCGCCAAAATTTCCTAACGAAATTGTCGTTAAGTAGCATCTTGCATCATCCCAAGCTCCAAATAAATTAGAACTGATTTACGAAAACATTTTGCTCCATTTTCGGATATATAAATGTAGGTTATGTCGGATTATTTACAATAATTATGACTGAAAAAATATCGTTTTCGATATCGATATTTATGTTTCGATATCGATATTTGGTCCGATATATCGATATATCGTTATCGATATCGAATATCGCCCAACACTAATGTGTTGCGAGAGCTAAACTTTGGTTTTGTCCTCGTTTTTCCTTTTTTTTTTTCCTATGCCGCCGATTTTATTTTATTCCTGGTAACTGGTAAGGGTCTAACCTGTGCGTTTTTTACGGAAAGTGTGGACCTTAGGCCGGATTGATGAATATGACATTACACTTTGGAAAGCTCCGTAGAACTCTTGCCTGGGGCCAACAAGGATGGTTTTTGCTTGACCTCGAGCCAGAGCCTACGGTGTGCGAAGTGAAGTGGAGTTATATGGCCTTTGACTGCACAAGAGTACTCTATACAAGGACGGATGTACGTACAGTACAGAGACCTCATAACTTTTGGTGAAAGACCAAACCTACGAAGAAAAGCGAATGACTTAAGAAGTGGAGCTGCCTTCTGGAGAATCTTCTGCACGTGTGAATTCCACTTCAGATCCCCGTCAATCATCACACCAAGGAACTTCACGCTGTCTCTACATTCCAGACCGATGTTTTCCATGACCAGTATATCTTTTAAGGAAAGAAATCCTCAACACTACACTTTTGTTAAGACTGACTGACAGCTTAACGTCAGCCAGCTCCTCCTTCGTGAGATCAAAAAAAGTTGACAAAGATTGCTCGGTCTGGCTAGGAGGAACATCTCGAATTGACAAGGTTGATAGGTCGTCAGCGAATTTAAGACGGTTAAAAATACTGAGTAATATCTAGTTAAAAACGATAAAAAATGTCAAAGGTCCCAACTTGGTCCCCTGGGGACTACCACAGACGATGTCTAAGACACCTGAAATATCAGCTCTACTTAGCATAACACACGGTTTCCGTCCTGTTAAAAAACTGGCGAGCAATCGGACTAAAAACTGAGGAGCTCCCATTTCCTTGGCTTCAACGATCGCTACAGAGTTATCCAGACTATCGAACGCTTTCACAATATCGCTTAGTAGTAATTCCGCGTACGCATTTTTCTCTTCCAAATGTCTCAAAAGATCATCGACTAGCCTAACTAGGTAATGAGTGGTATTGCAACCAGGTCAGAAACCAAACTGTCTTGGGTCTAGGTTCGCCTCAATATCTTGAAATAATTGTTCAAAAATAAAACTTTCAAAAACTTTAGACATAGTAGGGGTTATAGAGATAGGTCTTAGGTCGTTGACAGATTGGACATTTTTAGATTCGGGTATAGGCGTGATATAAGCATTTTTAAAACGGTCTGGAAAAATTCCATCTAAGAAAAACTGGTTAAAAATGGCAGCCAAAATAAAACTAAGTTCCTCGGCACGTTCAACAACGAGCTTTATTGGAATTTCACCAGGGTAGTTGCTCTTACTCGCGTCTAGCCTACGTAACTTTTCGCACACATTGTACGGTTCTATAACTGGAATTTCTGCGGGATCTCCTTTTTCGGGTAGGGTAAGCAAAGGAGGATGTACCCTACACACTGAAGTAAAATACTCGTCTATTTGGGCTGAGGTTATTGGGTTTCCGTCGGGGTCATGGATGCTCAAAGGTTTTTTATCTTTGCCCATCATTTGCTTCACCTTTTGGTGGAACTTCCGGGAGTTTGCTTTCATGAGATCTATTTCAGTTTTAACACCGTATAATTTGCGAGACTTTTTTATCTTTTTCACAATAAGATTGCGAAGTCTGTTTGCTTCTAGTCTACCGCCAGTTTTGTACAGATTATCTCTCTGGGTGATAAGGCACTTAACTTCGTTTGATATCCATGGTTTTGTCTGGGGTTTACTCACTACTATTTTCTCTGGGAACATTTCCTGGTATTTTTCAAAAAGCTCTGTGAAGCTCTTGCATCATGAAGCTACCGTTATTTGGTGATGAGATTTCGGACAAGTTCTTATATCTCAGCAATTCTTTGAAACACTTGATTTTTTCTTCTTCTTCTTCTTTTTTCTACTGTATTTTCCGCAGTAGACCACCCAATTGCAATTGGGTTCTGGCAATTTTGCGAGGTAGACCACCCTTTTTCAAATGGATTCTGGGGCTAAAAAAGTACCACCCCCACGGGGGTTGACGTCTCCCTTTTCTGTCTCTGTGTCCTCCTGATCATATATACGCCTCGCGGTCACTAGCCAACTAGTTGGCAACTGTTCTTATAAGAAAAGTCGGCGTTGCCGACTAGTTGACTACGAGGAAAGCTCGTATAGGATTTTTGTTTGTTTTCCAACTAGTTCACCAGTGTTAGAAATTTCGTATAGGAAATCAAGCGTTGCCGACTAGTGGGCTACGAGCAAAATTCATATATGATTTTGTTTGTTTTCCAACTAGTTCGCCATTACAAGAAATTTTCGTGTAGGAAATCCCTCGTTGCCGACTAGTTGGCTACGAGAAAAATTCGTAAAGGATTTTTGTTTGTTTTCCAACTAGATCGCAACTGTAAAATAAGAAATTCCTATACGAATGGAGGATGTTTATCCAACTAGTTGATTAAAATCAGATAGTTCCTATAGGAACGGAGGACGATTATCCAACTAGCTGGCTTGAAATAAGAAAATTCTTCAAGGAATGGAGAATTATAAAACTAATTCGCGAAAATGAGAAAATTTGCATAGATGTACATTGATTATCCAATTAGATGGCTGTTAGTACATTGAGTATTAGACAAAGTGGTGCATAGTCAACTTATGGGGTCACTTAGGCTGAAAGCGGTTGTGAACGTGTCAATGAACTCTGAAGTTCATTTTCGGGAACCCGTCACTACGCCCACCCGTCATTTTGCCCAACCGTCACTTCGCCTAAGAAATCCGCCAGTTCGCCCACTTTTTCCAACAGTTCGCCTAAACATTAGTTCGCCCACTTTTCCCGACAGTTCAACCACCCGTCACTACGTCCACCCGTCACTTCGCCCACCCGTCACTACGTCCACCCGTCAGAACACCCACCCGTCACTTCGCCCACCGTCAGTTCTACTACCGTCAGTTCGCCCACCCGTCATTTCACCTAAAAATCCGTCAGTTCACCCACCCGTCAGTTCGCCCAAAAATCCGTCAGTTCGGCCAACTTTTCCGACAGTTCGCCCACCCGTCATTTGGCCCAAAATCCGTCAGTTGGCCCACTTCTGGTGTCCGTCAGTTCGCCCACTCTTGAAATCCGTCAGTTGACCCACCCTTTAAATCTGTCATTTTACGCACTCGCCGTCAGTTCGTCCAGTTTTTCCGACATTTCTTCCCCGTCAGTTCGCCCAAAAATCCGTCAGTTCGGCCAACTTTTCCGACAGTTCTTCCACCCGTCATTTGGCCCAAAAATCCGTCAGTTGGCCCACTCCTTGAAATCCGTCAGTTGACCCACTCCCGACATCCGTCACTTCGCCCATTCTAAAAATCCGACAGTTAACCCAATTTTGTAGGATCACTAAATCCAAGAAAAAGTGTCGTGACCCCAGTGGAATAATCAGCTCAACTCGGCCCTGTCATTAAAGTCCACAAAAAAAGGGACGCAATCCCGGAAGATCACTCAAACAGAGGCGACCTTCCTCGTTTAATTAGGTCAACACGAGATGCCTATGGGTGTAACTTTTATGTTTACGTAAAGACGGATATGAAGATGGGTGGAAAAAAGGTATTATATGAAAAAGCACCGAGACCCCAGGGGAATAATTAGAAGGAGCCGACAGTTACGTAGACATTTAGTCAAAAACGTCGGGAGCTTGTTGCGAGATTCTGCGGCAAATTCATAGTCCGACCGCCAGCTCGTCAAAAGACGCTTAGTTTCGAAAACACCCGACCCAAAAGGTACAGTCAGTCTGACGATACCATTTTGTAGGCAAAAAAATCCTGATTCAGAATATGCTTGGAACGGTGGTATCCGACGCTGGCTTAACTCCTAAAAATACTTTTTTGTTTTCGTTTATACTTGCATTTTGAAAGTGTTAAACCCCTTCTCGAAAAGTACCTATTTTAGTTGAGAATTGCTCAACAGGTAGTGCGCACTAGCAAGAAAAGCCGCTAATTAGTTAACCCTACAGAGAAGACACAGAGAGGAGATAAAATTGCGAAACAAACATGACAGTAAAAGCAACTAAAGATCAGACTTTCTTGCTACTTACTCAGAGAACGCCGTAAATGCAAAATATTTGATTTCTGACTATTAACAGGGGAAATAATGTAGCTGAACTTGGCATGGTAATACGATGGATTTTACCCATGGTTGCAGCCAGGCCCGTATCCAGGAATTTATTTCGGGGAGTTTTTGACTTTCGGGGGGGGGGTTGCCTGCTGGTCGGACAAAAAAGTACAAAAAACACATAGATCAGAGGGAAAAGCCTATACAAATTATGCTTTTTGTATGTTTCGGAGGGGGGGGTCTCAGTCTGTCTGGTGTGTTTATTATGTGGACAGTTACTTGACTGCGAACAATGCAGGTTTGTGGTAAATGGTAGAACGTGTAGTACATGGTACTAAAGAACCTAATGTGAAGACGAATGGACATTAATTAACATGTTGTACCGACAAGACTTGAACTTCTCGGGTGCACCCGACGAAGTTTGCACAATTTAATTTCTTACGTACAGGAGGGGTACAAGACCTCGCTTTTACACTACCTCGATTGTTGCCGCGAAAATGTTCGTATGGGGGGCAGGTGCTCTGTCGATTCGGATGAAGAATAGGAAATTTGATTTTGTGAAGCAACGTTGGCAAAGTTTGAGATTTGTGTGTCCCATTCAACTCGTCTTTTTGTGCTTTAGATATTTCATGCGACATTTCAGTACACGAGCATATTATTTGAACCAGTTGTAAGCCCTGTAGTTGTTGATTCATTCCAGCAAACTTAGGTTATTAAGCAACAGACTCGCATCACATCCTTAATCAACGAGTGTCTATTCCTGGCACACGGAATAAGCGGGTTCAATTTGGTTAGAATAACTTTTCTGCCGACAGTAGCCCACTATACCAGATGATGGGACTTGTTTCTGAGGAGGAGAATAACTTATCAGATTTCAGGTCTGCTAATTTATTAACGGTATATTCAAAATCAACGGGTTCGCTTTGGTTGTAATCCATTTTTCAACCACTGTGTTTGATAGCTAAACTCATTATTGAGAAGAAATAATGGAATAGCATCAGGCTTCATTTCTACTTTAAGCCACCTTTTCCGGAATTTATTATCGGCATATTCGGAATCAACGGGTTCGATTTGTTCAGAATCCATATTTCAACCTACTGTGTTTGAGAGCGATGCTTCTTATTGAGAGAAATAATGGAACAGCATCGAGCTTCATTTCTACTTTAAGCCATCGTTTCCGGAACCAGTTCCCGGCATATTCGGAATCAGCGTGTTCGATTTAGTTGGAATCCACTTATAAACCTACTGTACCGTTTGGGTTAGGGGTGTCACATTTTCAGGACCTGGCGGTCGGACTATCAGTTGGAAAATCTAAAAGATGAAAAAAAGGAAAACGGAAAAATAGAGTAACGAACAGTAAAGGGTTCTGATTGGCAATACGATTTAGAGTCGTTCACATGGAAATGGAAAGTAAAAGCATAATAGAAATAATATAATGCAGGACTTTACTACCGAGCTTCCGTGTACTATCTCCGAGTATATTCGCAATCTATCTGCAATGTATGAGTATCTACTCTGTACGGAAAGTGTCCTCTTGTCAGTGGGAAAACTTTTTTTTCCTAAATTTATGTAGCCCACAAACTAAATTTAAATTGCTCATCAACGTTATGTGATTCTAGGTATGTGAGAATTATCAATTTCTTTCGCCGACGGCTTTCAACCCAGCAAACCCGAATGTTCAAAAGCTTTTCTAAAATATTATCGTAGATTCCTACAGAACAGCTTTTCCAGCCTTGAGTCCCTTGTGCCGTTAACCAAGGACAAACCCAGGGTTGCTGACTGCAATATCTATTGCCAGTTTAGGGCCAGGGGTGGCCCGAAAGGGGGGGGGGATGAGTGGGGGTGACATCTGTAAAACACAATCTCCGAGTCGTTTGGAAAAAAAATTTTAATATCATCGTAAATCCGTCCCAGTCAAAGGCAAGCCGAGTCGTTTAAACCAGGTTTCAACCCGTCAGGGCGGTGACATGATTATTTCTCGAACGAAGGGTATCATTGCACCCTTGTTTTAAAACCTGTTCTAGTCGTACATGATTTGTATCTATCTAATCAACTTCAAATAAAACTTACACTTTTACCAATTTTTTTCCGGTTTTGGCCGGATTCCGAGAGAACTACTCGTCCGGGTAGAAAATAATTATTATATACGGATTCAGCATGTTTTGTTCCCCTAAACCAAGCGTTTAATCAACTTCGAATAAAACTTTTACCTTTAACAAATTTTCTGGTTTCGTCCGGGTTCCGGACGAACTAATTGTCCGGCGAGAAAATCAGTTTCAGATATGGATTCAGCATGTCTCCTTTCCCCTATATCGACTATCTTATTTGCTTTTAAAACATTTTTTTTTGTTCCTTAATTTGAAACCCCTCCCCCACCCCTAGGTATGGGGCTACAGAGCTCATCTACGAAATTGACCTGTACGTTGACCTAATAGATCCTCATACCAATTTTCAAGAAAATATCTCTACCCCTTCGAGATTTATCGTGCTAACAGTCGGAAGGACGGACAGACGGTTAACTTTCGCGACGTCGTAGGCATATTTATTCAAACAATGTTTATAACGGATACGTCAGCTACGATTCTTCATCAGCAATATTTCGGTTCTTCTTGGCAAGGGTCCTCGTCAGGCTGTCAATCCTCTGGTACAACTTCGGGAAGGAAACAAACCTGTAATCTATATTACAGGTTTGTAATATAGTATATATAATATTTGTCATAGGTATATGACCATAAGCATAATGCGGAGTTTTAACGTGTTTATAAACTGTACGCAACGGTCAGATTTGATACAAGAGAGTATTACTGTGAAAAGTAAACCAGAAGGTAATGCTGGATTGTATGAAGGCCCTGCCTTGGTTTATCAATGACATTCTCAGTTTAATACAATTTCTACTTCTGGTTTATTTGTCACAGTAGGAGTACACAGTTAACCACAGTTACGTAACTCTGGCTACAATCTGAAGTAGCGATATCCCTATAAAAAGAATATTTTGCAGTTAACTTAAGCACGAATACTGCTTTTGTGACGTGTAAAAGGAGCATAACACCGAAGACCGTGTTTGACTTCGTGTCAACTGTCTTCTTTCGTTTTGTTTCCGCATCATTGCAAAAACTTCTCAATGTCTGTATGTAGACTATAGATGAAAATAGCGAATTTTGCAACTAAAAAACTCAATCGAATATTTGCAAAATTGAAATATTCTGAGGCCTCTCGAAAATTGCGAATATTGCGAAAAAGTTAAATATTTCGCAAAAGTGAAAAATTGAAAAATGTTGCGAATTTTCGCAAAAAAAATGCAATTGTCGTTGCAATTTTCGCGAGATTTGTGCCTCCATGACTACTCAGTCAGATGGTGAGCGAGCAAAATCTTAGTCAAGGCTTGCATTTCGAGCCAAATAGAGGGTGATTTCGAAACGAAGGATGCACACGATAAAAAAAAGAAAAAAAGAAAGGGGTATCACTTGTGATTGGAGATTATATTTAATTTAATTAGTAGGTTGGGAAAAACGGGATCGTCATGGACCGCGCGGCTTCATATCTGAAGCCGGAAATTCCTGGTAGTCTTGCAAATTAGATTCTTCTATTGATAGACTTGATGAACATTGGTATTAAATCAAAATAACCTATCCTCAACTACCTTAAACAATAAGCTTAGCAGAAATGATGGTGCTTGGCCTAAACATAGGGGTTTCTTACATATGAAACCCTCGTACACCAGGTTTCAGTCAGGTATGCATACTAACTTTATATATTCAGTAGGCTATATCGGTCTGCAACATCACCGGGTGCTGGAGCTTTGTTGAGGGGTGGTTCCCAAAATCACCACGACCTTTTTGCCCACTCTCACAATGCCCACGCTCAGAATGCCCACGATTAAAATGCCCACGGTTCAAAATGCCCACGATCAAAATGACCACGATTAAAATGCCCACGACTCGAAATGCCCACGACTCAAAATGCCCACGACCACGAAATGCCGGCGGCCTAAAATGGACAGTTCAAAGTCGTCACAGGGGAGGCTAATATCGTATCGGAGGCCAAAATCATCCTGGGTCAGCAGACTACGAGACTATAAGGGATAGGATTAACCACGGTAAAGGCTTCAAAAGGAATTATTTTTTTGTTTCTATTGTTCAGAATTGTTTGCGTTAAGTATAAAATTGTGCCAACCAGGAGATCCAAATACACCAGCTAACTAGCATCACGAAGTTAAGAATGATTCCTTGATTAACAAGAGCTGGAAGCTCATACGGCACTTGCAAGGCTGGGTCGGAGGATGAAAGTAGGAATTCGTCAATTCGTGTGTTGGTTTAACTGCGATCAATTGTAAGCAAAACCCTTGAGATAAGAATGATCATGGGTCCTTAGAAATTATTTTGTTTGTGCATTTGGCCGCAATGATGCGCACTTTAAGGGCGCTAGATATTCGTCTGTAATGAACACTCTTGAAGCACAAATGATGTGGGAATCATGAAAACGTATATTTTGTTCAATTATTATTTGTACAGAAATTCACTTGTAAGCAAAACCCTTTAGGCAAATATGATAATGGGCCCTTGGGGATCATGACTATATATCGTTTGAAGGAACCGAAGAATGGTCCGGAAAGACCAGCAAATTCAAGCACTTAAAACTTCCAAGGGGGCTCAGTATCAGTCAGAGGCTTCCTCAAGAAAGCACAGCGCTTTTGCGGCATCCAACCACGATGCAATAGGCTACAAATGTTTCTTGTAAATAATAATAAACCAATGTTATATTTACAACTGAGATTATACAAGTTCATCAAACAATTATCGTCATTCTGATACTCGGTCCTCCCGTCACTCAATCACGCCTAATTACGGACTGAAAACCTCAAATTTATCTAATCGTGGGCATTTTGAGTCGTGGGCATTTTGAGTGGTGGGCATTTCGGGTCGTGGGCATTTTGAGTCGTGGGCATTTTGAGTCGTGGGCAATATGATCGTTGGCATTTTGAGTGTTTGCCTTGTTGAGGATAAGCACGTGATCTATGTTACTTTATATTACGTATTTACCTCTTTCTGGGATCCCAAAACGTAAGTGGAGGGATACCTATGACATCGCAAAAGTTGTCCGTCTGTCCGTCCGTCTGTCAGCGCGATAACTCTCGAAGGGAATGAGATATTTTGATGAAACTTGGTGTGAGGACTCTTCGAGTCAAGGGAAAAGTCGATTTCGTAGATGGGCCCGATAGCTGCATATTTAGGGGAGGTGGAGGGTTTCTAATTAAGGCTCGAAACAAATATTTTTTAAAAGCTAATGAGATAGTTGATTACGGGGTAAGACGACATGCTGAGCCCGAATATGAAAAACCATTTTCTCGCCGGACAAGTAGTTCATCCGGAATCCGGCTAAAACCGGAAAGTTTGTTAAAAGTAAAAGTTTTATCTGAAGTTGATTAGATATCCGATTTTGGGGTAAGGAGACATGTTGAATCCGAATATGAAAATGATTTTCTCGTCGGACAAGTAGATCGGCCGGAATCCGGCCAAAACCAGTTAGTTTGTCAAAAATAAAAGATTAATCTGAAGTTGATTAGAGGTTCGTTTTAAGGATAGTAAAACATGCTGAATCCGAATATGGAAATTATTTTGTCGCCCGACAAGTAGATCGCCCGGAATCTGGCCATAACCGGAAAATTTGTTAAAAATAAAAGTTTTATATGAATTTCATGAGGTGTTCGATTTACGGGTAAGAAGGCATGCTGAATTCGTGTATGAAATCATTTTATACCTAGACACATTTCACCACGAATCCTGCTGAAATCCAAATGTTTTTGAAAGTTGAAGTTTTATGTGAAGTTGATATTGGAGATACGCTGAATCTGTTTTTGAACTTTAATTTTTTGCAAGACAAGTAGTTTGCCCGGAATCCGGCTGAAACCGGAAATTTGGAAGAAGTAAGGCAGGAACTTTCGACAAAGTAGACATGACGCAGGCTATAGGGGTAAACTCACATGCTGAATCCATATTTGAACTTCGTCTTCTCCGATGATTACCATTGGACCGCTACAAGACCCGATGGTCTGTAAATATTAAATTTGTGGGATCCCATCGAAACTTTTGGTCTTGTTTTAATTGAAAGCCTACTGTTGTAATCAATAAGGATGTGGAACGATATTAAAAAAGGAAACATTCATACGCGAAAGTTTGACCAGTCTCGATTTCAATAAAAGGGACTTTTTACTAGATCTGTTCAATATCCGTAATTGGAGACACCGGGACTCGAAACTCACTCGTTTAGTGCATTTGGCAACGTCAAATTCCATGTAAAAAAAAAAAATCGAGCTTTAAATGTAGCAAGACTGGACTACTTGTTGGACATGATTCTGTTCAGTGATACACGGTGAGTTAGGGAATTGAGTTAGCTCCTCAGTTGTTGTTTGACATGACAACTTGTAAAAAACAACACATTTTAGCTTTTTCGCAAGATTAATGGAGGTACTGAAATTTTACGTCTATATCCGTATGTATGAACTAGCAACATCTTCGTTAACAATTTCAAATGTTTAATACGACCTGTCTGAATTTCTTTTTATGGCACTTGCAGCCTCTGTCTCAAATGCAATACACCTATCGTCATTCCGTCTGTCAGTCCGTCGGTCTGTCCGGATTTTTTTTCACACTTTTTCTAGTTAGGGTACTTCCAGATGTACTAGGACAATGAAACTTGGCAGACTTATCAGGGACCCAACCAAACTAACCTGGAAATAATCAGTTTCTCGATCCGACCATCTGCGGGGGAGTGGAGGGCGGAGGAATCTGGAAAATTAGGACAGTATTTCACACGTTTCAGAGTTAGGGTACTCAGATGTGCTAGGACGTGAGGGACTGGAGGGAGGTGGAAGCCGCACCCAAAGGAATTTTGTATCGACCCTAATTAAACGAAAAAAGGGTTCGCTCCTTCTGGTTATTCCCCTGGGATCGTGCCCCTTCTTCACAGATGTTACTGATCTAGCAAAGTTGGGCCAACTGTCGGATTTTTGGGCGAAATGACGGGTGGGCGAACTGTCGGAATAGTTAAGCTAACTGACAGATTCTTAGGCGAAATGACGGGTAGGTCATCTGACGGATTTTTGGGCCAAATGACGGGTGGGAAAACTGTCGGAAAAGTTGGGCGGACAGACGGATTTTTAGGCGAAATGACGGGTGGACGAACTGTCGGAAAAATTGGACGAACTGACGGATTCTTAGGCGAAATGACGGTGGGTCAATTGACGAATTTTTGGGCCAAATGACGGGTGAGCGAATTGACGGTGGTTGAACTGACGGGTGGGTCAACTGACGGTGGGCGAACTGACGGGTGGGAGTAGTGACGGGTGGACGTACTTATGATTTTGGAAGTTGGGCGAACTGACGGGTGGTCGAACTGACGGGTGGGGTAGTGACAGCGACCCATATTTAGGCTGAAGAGGACCCTTGCCAAAAGGGCCTAAATATAGCTCTAACAAAATGTAGCTGACTTATCCGTTTTGCACCGTTAAACATCCGACTGGTTGGATATTTTCTATAATAATAATTATATTTAAGCCCTCCACACAAACACAAGGTAAATGGTCGGAGAAGTTGGTAAAAAAAAAAAAAAAAAAGAAAAAAATAATGCCTATACGAGAGTGAAATTTATCTAACTAGTTGGATGTAAAGTGTTCTCCTATACGAGTTGGCAATGTGGGATTTCCTATACGAAATTTCTTACGGTAGCGAACTAGTTGGCTACAAACTTTTCTCCTATAGGATTTCTGATCGTAACAAGTACGAAATACGAAATTTCTTGCTTTGACCAACTATAAGTTGGAAAACAAACAAAAATTCCACACGAGTTTTTCTCGTAGCCAACTAGTCGGCAACGCCGGCTTTTCCTGTAGGAATTTTTTACAGTTGCCAACTAGTTGGCTAGTGACCGCGAGGTGTATATGTATGATTGGATGTTCAGATTTTGTATATTTACACGACAATTTTTAATATTGTCCAACTAGAGTATGCCCCTTCTGGGGCAATCGGGCCCATTGCCCCGTGGCTAAGATCTAAACTTACCACGGCTGGAGCTAGAATGATGAACTTTCCTGTATCTTTTCTATATCCTCTGGCTACGAAGAAAACCTTGAGACTGCACCTCTCCCGTTTTCCCCGTTCATGGGCAACTGGGCGAGGATTGCCCATGATTTGAGATTTTGCGAACCGCCTCAGGTATTAATATTTGAAATTGGTATACTTGATGATATTTAGGTCCAGTGTAAAGTTACCCCCCCCCCCCCCACGCACACACACATCACAGACACACACACCTTCACCATTCCTTGGTTTCAGGGGCAACTGTGTCCAGTTCATAGCTTGTAAACCATGGCCGGTATCAAGTAGAAACTTAGAAGGATTGTTGTCATTGAGGTCTAGTTGTATCTGTTTTTGGGATCCCAAAACGTAAGTGAAGGGATACCTATGACATCGCAAAAGTTGTTCGTCTGTCTGTCTGTCCGTCCGTCTGTCAGCACGATAACTCTCGAAGGGAACGAGATATTTTGATGAAATTTTGTGTGAAGATTCTTTGGGTCAAGTGTAAGGTCAAGTTCGTTGATGGGCTCTGTAGCCCTACATTTAGGGGTAGGGAAGGGGGTCCAAATTAAGGGGCACGCAAAATATTTTTATACAGCTAATGTGATAGTCCATTATGGGGTAAGAAGACATGCGAACACGAATATGCAAAACATTTTCTCGGCCGACAAGTAGTTCGACCGGAATCCGGCCAAAAGCGGAAAAGTCGTTAATAGCAAAAGTTTTATTTGAAGTTGATTAGATGTCCTTTAGGACATAAGGAGATACGCTGACTTCGTTTCTGAGTTTTCTTTTATTTGCTGGACAAGTAGTTCGCTTGGAATTCGGCCGAAACCGGAAATTTGGCAGAATTAAAGCAGGAATTTTAGGTCAGTATCGTCAAAAGAGATATGGCTGATATAGGTATATCTGAACTTGGTTTTCTCAGATGATTAGCCTGGCGAATACTGAATCAGGCGAAGACTGGAGCTGGCGAAGACTGGATCTGGCGAAGACAAGACCCAGTTGTCTGGATCAAAGACTAGATTTTTGGGATCCCATCGAAACCTTAGGTCTTGTTTTTTAGGAGGACGGGGTCCTCATCCGAGATTTTCAGACACAACTAGGCGCAGATTCCCCAGTGACTAATTTGCATAACATAGACCCCAGCTTGAGATACGACATTGAAATTCTATTTCTGTACGGTTACTAGGCTCGGTTTCAAAGGTTCGTTTGCAAAGGGGCCCAGATTACCCATTACCCTTGAACGAGGACACTCATCAAATTAAAATCTCGTTTACTTTTACACAGTACTTTTCACAAGATGCACATTGCATTTGTTTGGTTTCATGTTTCGCAAAGGGTTTGAGGTCACAACAAGTCACAAAATTTGTTTTCGCGTTAGGAAGGGTGATGAAATGGATCTGAAACTTTGTGACTTTGACATTAGTGTCTTTGAACAAGGTACAAAAACGAAATACACTTAAAGATTGATGAAAGTAAAGCCATTAGTTTATTGGAACAATCCTACGGGGCCCTCGGTCTCCAATAACAGTATGGTCTCCAAGATCATACTGTTATTGGAGACCGAATTACGATTTACGCGAAGGGATTGCGTTTCTAAGTGAACTAATGGTGGGTTTACACACTGCGTAAAATCCGAGCGTATTTTGAAATCCGAGCGTATTTTACGCACGTTTTGAGCTTGAAAAGATTTCTAGCAATACGGACGTAAATAGAGAAATCGGTCCGTTTTGTATTCAAAAACGTTCGTATTGCTAGAAATCTTTTCAAGCTCAAAACGTGCGTAAAATACGCTCGGATTTCAAAATACGCTCGGATTTTACGCAGTGTGTAAATGGACCATAACATGTGTTCCGCGTGGAAAGTGAAGAACTTACGAAATTTATGACATTACGGTGTTCGAGCAAAGCAGTAAATGAAGTTTATTGGAACCTACAGTACTGATAGCGAGCACAACTGATCCTATGAGAGATGGCCTGATACGTGTCTGGAGATTCTTTGAGAGCTCAGTCATTGGTTTCAGGGATAACTGCAATACAAATATTAAACGTTACGGGAAGGGAGAAATCTAAGTCAATTCAGTTCATTCTTTTACACTCCACGTCTGAGCGCTTTCCCACTTGTTAGATTTTCCTGCAGAATATCATGCTACGGGCTAATCCAACCAATCACGTTACAGAGGTGTGTAGTTACCACTGTTACTACGCTTCCGAGCATGGTAAGTATATGGTTATCTATTAGTTAGTATTTCGATAAGGTTGGAACGGTCAGAGTAGTGACTTTTTACGAGGTTGGAACGAAAGTAGTAACTAATAGATATTATTGTTAGAAGGGTGGAAGACGCTCATAGTTGACACCCAAGGACCCTAAACGTTTTCTTCTCCTCAACACCGCCAAATCCAGAGCATAGATGTACTGCCCTCTACTCTCTTTATCGTCAGGTTGGCCAAAATAAGAAAATTCCTTTAGGAACGAAGGATGATTATCCAACTAGTTGGCTAAAATAAGAAAATTCCCATGGGAACGGAGGATGATTATCCAAGTACTTGGCGAATAAGAAAAGTCTATAGGAGTGCAAGGATGATTGTCCAACTAGTTAGCTAAAATTAAAAAATTCGTCAGGAAATGCAGAATTATCAAACTAATTCGCTAAAATGAGAAAATTTGTATAGAGACCCATTGATTATCCAATTAGATGGCTGTTAGTTCATTGAGTATTAGATAAAGTGGCGCATTGCCAACTATTGGGGTCGAAATCATTGTTGAGACTGAAAGCTGTTCCGACTAGTTGGATATTTTCTGAAATTCCTATCCGTGTTCACACAATCCGACTAGTTGGATATTTTCCGACATCCCTATTCGTGTTCATACAGTGCTACTGGTTGAATATTTTCGAAGACCTTAAGACTGAATGAGGATATCTTCCGAAATTTAAATCCGAATTCACATTATCGGACTAGTTACATATTTTCTGACATCATATCCGAGTTCATACAGTCCGACAAGTTGAATATTTTCCTAGACCCTTAAGACTGAAAGGTGTTCCCGCTAGTTGCTTATTTTCCGAAATCTCTATCCGAATTCATACAATTCGACTATAGTTGGATATTTTCTGAAATCCGTATGCGAGTGGGAAAAACATCCAACTAGTTGAATATAAGGTTTTCTCCTACACGATTTAACGTTGTAGCCAACTATTAGGTAATGTGGGATTTCCCATCCGAAATTTCTTACGGTGGCGAACTAGTTGGCTACGAACTTTTGTCCTATGTGATTTCTTATCGTAGCCTAACTAGTTGGCAACCCGTGATTTCCTATCTGTTTCCTATACGAAATTTCTTACAGTGGCGAACTAAACAAAATGCACCAGAAACAAATAATAGGAATAGTAGGTACACCAGCTAGCAAAAGTTACAAGCCCCTCATTGTCGAAAATGATTATGGTAACAGTCGATTTTTGCTTACAAGTAAAAAACAACAACAGAAAATCGGCGAAGCCAAACACAGATTGCTGCAACACTTCACGTTGCCCAGGCAACGTAGGTCTAGTTATATTTTGTCGAGCGTGGCCTGTAGGATGGAACTCATCACCGAAGTTATGCGTTGCTGTTCGGCAGAGAAATTTATTTTATTCTCGCCCAGCATTCCTGTGCTTTTCAAATGAGCTACCTTACTCTTGATTCCTTAATTCTGTGGGGGAGGGAATCGGCTTCAACAAACTGGGTTTAGGGGAGGCATCTGAAAAGCCGTATTAAAATGGGGAAGTCAATTATTGGGATCCCAAAACGTAAGTGGAGGGATACCCATGACATCGCAAATGTTGTCCGTCTGTCTGTCTGTCCGTCCGTCTGTCAGCACGATAACTCTCGAAGGGAATGAGGTATTTTGATGAAACTTGGCGTGAAGATTCATTGTGTCAAGGGTAAGGTCAAGTTCGTAGATGGGCTATGTAGCTCTATATTTAGGGGTGGGGGAGGGGGTTCAAATTAAGAGACAAAAAATATATTTTTAAACAGATAATGTGATAGTCGATTATGGGGTAACAAGGCATGCTGAGATCGATAGTGAAAACCATTTTCTCACCGGACAAGTAGTTCTTCCGGAATCCGGCAAAAAACGGAAAGTTGGTTAAAAGTTACAGTTTTATTTGAAGTTGATTAAATGGTCGATTTCGAAGTAAGAAGACATGCTAAACATGGTGGTGAAACTCATTTTCTCGCTGAACAAGTAGTTCGTCCGGAACCCGGCGAAGCCCGGAAAGTTGGTTAAAAGTAAAAGTTTCATTTGAAGTTGATTAAATGTTCAATTTAGAGGTAAAAAGACATGCTGAACACGATGGTGAAAACCATTTTCTTGCCAACTAGTTCTCCCGGAATCCGGCCAAAACCGGAAAATTTGTTAAAAGCATAGATGACAGATTAAGGGGTAAGAAGAGAGGCTGAGTCTGTGTATGACTATCATTTCTTACTCGGACATATAAATAGTCCGGTATCCGGTTGTAACCGGAATTTTTTTTTAAGTCAAACTTATCTTCAAAGTTGATTAGATGCTCTTTATAGGAAGTTTAGGGGATAAGGAGAAACGCTGGATTTGTTTCTGCATTTTCTTTTTTTGCTGGACTACTAGTTCGCTAGGAATTCGGGTGAAACCGAAAACTTGGCAGAAGTAAAGCAAGAAGTCTCGGTCAGTATCGTCAAAATAGATATGGCTTATAAAGGTATACCTGAACTTGGTTTTCTCTAATGATTAGCCTGGCGAAGACTGGATCTCGCGAAGACAAGACCCGGTTGTCTGAATCAAATATTAGATTTTTGGGATCCCATCAACACCTTTGGTCTTGTTACTTTACGGGTAATGTGCTGAGACGTGTAACTACGTTTAACTTCTTCCCCATTAGTTATGTTGTATTTTATTCTTTGAAGCTCACATAGCAGATCAGACTAAATTGACTTTGTAGCCAGTTGAACTTTATCCTTTTCAATCGTAGACATCGTGACTCGTGCAAACTTGGAACATTATCTTATATAATCTAGTTCGTATTATAAAGCTATCCGTAACTTTTCAGGATCAAAATACCATAGATGGCACTCTTCTAATTATTTCGAAACTATGTCGTTGTTTTACATTATCTTTGTATACGTTGCGTTAACACGGTCGACCTCTCACCGCGAAGATGGTTATGGTATAACAGCCGATATTACTTACAAGTCCCTGACATGTCTCACAATTGGGGTCCGCCTATTCCTTTGATAGACCATGGAGACTAGTTTTCTTACCCCCTGATTTATAGAAGAAGAAAAAATGTGCACCAATTTTCACAAGTTGCTAGCCCCTCATAAACCCCCTTCCTGCAACCGATTCTTACTTACAAGTCTATCTCCCCGTGATAGGCATGGTACCAAATTGTTCTCACGATAAATACACAAGAAAGAAATAATAGGATTAATAGGTACACCAACTACCAACGTTGCTAACCCCTCATCGCCGAAGATGATTATGGTCTAACAGCCGATTGTTACTTGCAAGTACCTTACATGCCTCACGATTGGGATCGGCCTATTTTTGGTTTCAGTGTGTACCTCACTACTGAAGTTGTCAAACCCTCCAAACTTTTTAACTATTGTATCTCAAGAAAAAGTTTTTGTACCAAAAAATAGATGACATATACTTTGATCAACTCATCAAGGTCTATCGGTTGCCGTCGGAAAAAAAATCTATATGTATTAGTTCAAAAGTTTACTTTTTTGCCGTAGGCCAACTTTCTAATATCACCACTTAGGAAGGAGCAACGGATCAGCTCTAATTTCTTTAGCAGTGAGAGAAATTTTAAAGTTTAAGAACATGGGGCCTGCGATATCATTTCTCTTCCTCACTACCAAGTGTAAGAAACGGAATGATAACACAGCTGAAATCACGAACAGAAATGGGTAGAAAGAATAGATGGCAGCACTTTCGAACCCGTGGGAAAATGACACTTTATTGATTCTGTCAATTTTTCTCTTTATCACTCACTCAAAGCAGATTTGTGGGGCCAAAGAACTGCCGCACATATTTCGCACTTATAGATTATAGACTTATAGCCCATCTTCAGTTTAAAACTGGTGCCTTTCTGCTTGCCTGCTAGAGTGGATCTTTCCACTCAAAAGCAAAAACATGGTTTGATGAAACGAAAGCTTGGCTGCTCAACTTCTGATAGTCCTCTCTGACATAAGCTATACAACTCCACTTCAATTCACCCACCGTAGGCTCTGGCTCAATTACAAGCAAAAACCATCCTGTTTGGCCCCAGGCAAGAGTTCTTCAGAGCTTTCCGAAATGTAATGTCATATTCATCAATCCGGCTTAAGGTCCACACTTTCCGTAAAACCCGCACATGTTAGTCCCTTACCGTCTTCTATTAATTAGACGAAATCGAGCGACAAGAAAAAAACAAAACAAAAAAAAACGACAAAACCAAAGTGTTCCTCTCGCAACAATTAAGGAGTACAGGATAACACGCCAAATCCATTTCTGGATTTTAATTTTTTGATGGACAAGTAGTTTGTCCAGAATCCGGCCGAATCCCAAAATTCGTGAGAGGTTAAAGTTTGGCTTACAGGGGCGGATGGGGGGGGGGGGCTCACTGTATTATGTCTTATGTTTGAATCAGGCAATTACAAACGCTAATCTGGCCTGAAAATTAAATTTTCTACAAATTTTGCAAATGAAATTTTCTAGACCCCAAGCAGCAGCTTCTCAGGTAGGTTTTAGGTTTCAAAGGTTTAGAAGGTTTAAAAACCTAATTTTTACTGGCAAAGTTCAACTACCTCCCCAAAAAATTTTAGCTTTTAATAGTACCCAGATCCCAAAATTTCAAGCTTCAAAGCCCATTTCAACGACCCACGCTTCAACTAAATAGAAAAGAGGCTTGTAGGAAAGGCGTCGCAGACGAAATTTTTAACTACAAAGGCAAAGTTTGCCGGCAAATTTGAACTACTTCCAGCTCCGAGCTCATATGGCACTTGTTACGAGTAGGCACGGCTCGGTTATGTCAATGATATATCTAGTGTTTGCTAGGTGTCTTCCCACCAAGTTTCATCTCGATCCCTCCACTCATAGCGTTTTCCAATATTTCCTGTTCTCCCCTCCAGCTCCCCCCAAAAGTCACCGGATCCGGTCCGGATTTTAAGTGGGTCGTCTGAGGCATGAGGTCTTTCCAAATATCAAGTTTCATCGAGGTCCGGTCACCCGTTCAAAAGTTATAAATACCTCAAGATTCCGGATTCCCCCTCCCTCCACTCCCCCGACAGTGCCCGAATCGGCTCGGTTATGTCAATGATGTATCTAGTGTTTGCTAGGTGTCTTCCCACCAAGTTTCATCTCGATCCCTCCACTCATAGCGTTTCCAAAGATTTCCGGTTGCCCCCTCCAGCTCCCCCCAAAAGTCACCGGATCCGGTCCAGATTTTAAGTGGGTCGTCTGAGGGATGAGGTCTTTCCAAATATCAAGTTCCATCGAGATCCGATCACCCGTTCAAAAGTTATAAATACCTCAAGATTCCGGATTCCCCCTCCCTCTACTCCCCCCACAGTGCCCGAATCGGCTCGGTTATGTCAACGATGTATCTAGTGTTTGCTAAGTGTCTTCCCACCAAGTTTCATCTCGATCCCTCCACTCATAGCGTTTCCCAAGATTTCCGGTTGCCCCCTCCAGCTCCCCCCAAAAGTCACCGGATCCGGTCCAGATTTTAAGTGGGTCGTCTGAGGGATGAGGTATTTCCAAATATCAAGTTCCATCGAGATCCGATCACCCGTTCAAAAGTTATAAATACCTCAAGATTCCGGATTCCCCCTCCCTCTACTCCCCCCACAGTACCCGAATTGGCTCGTTTATGCCAATGATGTATCTAGTGTTTGCTAGGTGTCTTCCCACCAAGTTTCATCTCGATCCCTCCACTCATAGCGTTTCCCAAGATTTCCGGTTGCCCCCTCCAGCTCCCCCCAAAAGTCACCGGATCCGGTCCGGATTTTAAGTAAGTCGTCTGAGGCATGAGGTCTTTCCAAATATCAAGTTCCATCGAGATCCGATCACCCGTTCAAAAGTTATAAATACCTCAAGATTCCGGATTCCCCCTCCCTCCACTCCCCCCCACAGTGCCCGAATCGGCTCGGTTATGTCAACGATATATCTAGTGTTTGCTAAGTGTCTTCCCACCAAGTTTCATCTCGATCCCTCCACTCATAGCGTTTCCCAAGATTTCCGGTTGCCCCCTCCAGCTCCCCCCAAAAGTCACCGGATCCGGTCCGGATTTTAAGTGGGTCGTCTGAGGCATGAGGTCGTTCCAAATATCAAGTTTCATCGAGATCCGATCACCCGTTCAAAAGTTAAAAATACCTCAAGATTCCGGATTCCCCCTCCCTCCACTCCCCCCACGGTGCTCGGATCGGGGAAGTGACTATTTCCAACTTAATCATTTGGGGTCCCTGATATGCCTGCCAAGTTTTATCATCCTAGCTTATGTGGAAGTGCCCAAACTAGCAAAACCTGGACAGACCGACAGACCGACAGACCGACGGACGGACAGAAATTGCGATCGCTATATGGCACTTGGCCGAAGGGCAAGTGCCATAAAAAAGCAGTCATCAGGCCTACAAGGCTATCCACATGTCTGCCTTATAACCTTATTCCGCAAGACCTTGAAGTGTTTATGCTAAAATAAGGAAATATTTTACACAAAGCCAGAAAGGAGTTGCGTGTTTCCATTTAAATACCGTTTTTGGTCGCCGGTCCCAGTTTCTTTTGCCTTCAAACTCTGACAGTCGAGCTTCGTGAGCCAGCAAGTTCGCAGTTGCTTAAATCGTAGAAAAAACGTCGACCGGGCCAGGATCGCGGAGTCGTAAAAACACTACAAACAGCAGACTTTGAGGGCGTTCGAAAACGGAAATTCAGCAACGGGATAAGCCAACGGCGAACAAAATTTCGATAAAAAACGCAACTAGGGTGTTGTTGAAACTTTGCGCCGCAGGCAAAGCTTTTGAAAATCGGCAATTATTCTGCTAAAATACAGAGATTTTAGTAAAAAAAAAAAATAATAGTTGTGTTGAAATTTAGCGCAACAGGTTGAAAATCACGATTTGGTAACTGCGTGCGACTCTTGCAAGCTGGAAACAGACCACCATCATTCTAACAAGCTCAAAACTTACGACTGTCTCTATAGAAAATAAACACGACGAAACGGGTGATTTGCAGGCAAATCTTCCGATTCGGGTTTAATTCGATTCGATTATCTGTGGATAGCAGACAAACTGACGCATTCTTATCGGGGTTTCAGGCGTAAAGTGTAACTAGACTGTCGGCTCTCAGCCCTACTCGGTTTAACATATGCTTATACGGATTGAACGTTCGCTCTCTGTTGACCAATCAGGAAGGAGAACGCAACTTCTCAATTGTGCACGATTGCGAAGCTCTACCCGTTGTCGATTCAGACGAAAACGCAAGAAATTGGCTCCATGTCAATAGTGAAAAACGCGAAATAGGAGAATTCAGAGGAGAATCGCGAGGAGAACGCAACAAATACAATGCACTCGATGTACGCTAGGCTGTAGCGCTCACTCCGGTCGGTGGAAAGAAGGTTCCTCTGAAGCCGTGAGGCAGAGAACGTCGTCTCTTCATTGCCTCGATGGAAATTAGGGCTCCGCGTCCTTTCTTCTATACCACTATCTGGATAATTTGCCGAAAGTATAAAGCTATCGGTAACGACTACATGTAAAATTAATTCATTTCTTAACACAATTTTTACACAATAAAACGTTAAGTTCGTACATGAAGCAGATGGAAACAACATACAATATTAAAGAAAGTGTGCAGGTAGTTAGCGAAATCGCAAAGTTATGGAAGAAAAGACGTAGACATGTTAGACACATTAGAGAAAAGACATATGATCTCGATCGTAAGCGGAAAGACACAACCAAACGTGGCAGCCCGCTCAAATATTGCACTTTATTTCACGCATTTTTCGCACTTGATGTCTTCGCCGCTTTTCAGGAACTTGTTTCCAGCAAGACTTTTCCTGCATGTCTTGCACACAAAACAATCTTTATGCCAATTCTTCCCTTCGAAGATGATGGCATCACCTAGAATTGAACAAGAGGTTAGAGAAACGCGCACAAAAATTCGTCCGTAGTTGACGTATGTGTCTTTTTTGCTTCGTTTATCATGGGTCCAGCTCCTATAAAGACTTGGGTGGCCTGTCCACCAGTGTTGCCAGATTATGGTCCAAAAAATAAGCCGCGGAATTGAAAAGTACGCCAGAAACATTTAAACCTCCTAAAACTCAAGGACTACCAACACAGAACCCCAAAAAATTTCGGCCGCCGCAACGATTTTTCGTAGGAACAGTCGATTTTTGTTTATTAAAAAAGGCGATTTCTCGTAGAGATAGTCAATTTATCTTAAAGGATCCCTCTTGCTTATTCTGCCTTTTATAAAATAGCTAGCTCCCATGTACAATCAGAAGCTTCTAAAATACCCACCTTTCTCCATTGTTTCGTTTTGTACCTACGAACTTTTAGCGCTTTTTCGGTGTGCCGAGTTTTGAGTGTCACACAAGGCAAAGGATATAAGATCTTCTGATTTTGACTTCTTTTATTTGCTTATTTTCTAACTTTTTAAGACGAAATTTAAGACGGAAAGTAATGGAATTTCGGAAAACATTTTGTTGGGATTCTGCCGTATTATGGCGTTCGTAACCTGTTCTGTAGTTGAAATAAACCAATAATTATATTCTGACAGAAATACTTCAAACGCGTCAAACAAGATGAAGGTGTAAAAGAAAAGAAACAAGATAAGTTGAACTCACTCTCCACTCAATATCAAAGTCAAAAGTAATAAACAATTCTGCACAGGTAAGATTTAATAGTGTTCACTCTCCGAGTTCGCTCTGACGCTAAGAGCCTCGTTTTTGTTGCAATAGCGCTGCCGCATCGCTGCTGCAGCACTTCTTTGATTTTGCACAATATGCGTTTTTGGATTAACTTTCTTCTTGGTTGAAGCGGCAGCGCTGCAGCATCTTGCAGGGAAGCACGGACTTGGTCGGTGAGCAAGTCCGCGATTCTCGAGAAGCGCTTCCGTCTTCCTCGGAAGCACTGCAGTGCAAAAACGGATGTAGAAAGAACCAGTCCGGAAGTGGCCGAGAAGCGGACCTGCAGCGTGCAACAAAATCGAGGCTAAGGTCACCCGACCTAGCGGCTTTAACTAATTCATTCAAGAGATGACTAATCTTATGACGGTTGACCTTGGGGAATAAGCGGCTGAGAGAAGAGCTAATTGCTAGGGATAGTGTAGCATGAGAGGAAGGGCTGCGTGAGAACACATCCTACAACACTTTTTCTGGTCCATTTCATGGGGAAATGATCATTTCTAATAAGAGTTGTGCTTTAAAAACGGTAGTTTTTTTTTGAAAGTCAGTCAATTTTTCTTCAAAACGGTGTCTACAAAAATTTAGCGCTATTGCTGTTTGGTTGGGTTCCGTGAATATAGAGTAACAGGCCCAGACAGAGGTTGTGATCTTTTTAACGTATTAAACGCGAGTTTGCAAGTCTGTTGCAAATTGCATGCAGCTTTGATGAGTGGATGAAGATTAAATTTATTTATTCAGAAAGTATCACATGACGCCAAAAAATACGCCAGTAAAAAAGAGTGTCAGATACGGTTTGCAGTTGTCAAGGCATCTCTCTCCCGATACTCATTTCATCAGAAAATCGGCTTGATCTACTAAATCTGAAATGGCTATTCCACCACCTGATAACTGTTTCTCCCATAACAATGATCGGATCGGAGGGGGGGGGGATATTTTTAAGCTCACTGATACCCTAACATGCCTGCCAAGTTTCATGGTCATAGCACAGCCTGCCAAGTTTCATGGTCATAGCACAGCCTGCCAAGTTTCATGGTCATAGCACATTTGGAAGTACCCCAGCTCATGATGACCAGAATTTGAAAACACTCTCAAACTCCCACAACTGTGACATGATCCGGTCATGTTTTGTCAGTATTGTCTCGTATTGTCTCTACGGCTTATGCTTGTTCTTTCCTCTCGCGATCTCTTGACTCTAAGCGTTTCACGAGATTTCTTGCACCCTCCTCCAGCCCTCCCCCCCAGTTATCGGATTCATTCCGGACTTGAAATTGATCATCTGAGACACTTCTTCTTGACACTTGTCAAGTTTCATTCACATCCGATCACCCGTTCTAAAGTTATGCATGTCACTATATCCTGGATTCCCCATCCCTCCACTCCCCACAAGATCACCATATCGGGGAAGGAATTATTTTCAAGTCAACCTGGGAGAGTACCTAATATGTCTGCCAAATTTCATGGTCCTGGTATATCTGGAAGTACCCTAACTCGTGATCACCGCGGAAATCCTGGAAACCCCCACCGATACCCTCCACTGCGACACGATCCGATCCTGTCTTGTTAATAAAGTATCTAGGGTTAATGCTCGTTCTTCCCTTCAAGTTTCATCCCGATCCCTCGACCCTAAGCGTTTCACAAGATTTCCGACCCCCCCCCCCCTACGTTCTACCCCCAGTTATTGGATTCGGGCCAGATTTGAAGACACTTGTTCTCCACACTATATGTCAAGTTTCATGCATGTCCGATTGCCCGTTCCAGTTATGTATGTTTCTAGTTTCCGGATTCCCCATCCCTCCACTCCCCCTCCCACGATGACTGGATCGGGGAAGTGATTATTTCCAAGTTAATCTGGTCGGTTCCCTCATTTGCCTTCAAGTTTTATTGTCCTAGCTTATGTGGAAGCGTTTCAGGAGATTTACGGTGCCCCCCCCCCTCCATCCCCCCCCACAAGTATCGAATCTGGTATGGATTTGAAACTGAATATCCGAAACACCTGTTCTTGACACATGTCAAGTTTCACGCATGTCCGATTACCCTTTCCAAAGTTATACATGTTAATAGTTTCCGGATTTCCCATCCCTCCACTCCCCCCCCACTATGATCGGATCTGGGAATTGATTATTCGTAAGTCTATCTGGTCAGATCCCTGATATGCCTGCGAAGCTTCATCGTCCTAGCTTGTGTGGAAGTGCCCGAACTAGCAAAACCTGGACCAACCGACGGACCGACAGAAATTGCGATCGCTATATGGCCCTTGGCCGGAGGGCAAGTGCCATACAAACCGCCACGTTTCACGCCACACGACACTTGCAAAAATATTTACGCCAAATCCGCCAATTTGGCGTAAAATCCGCAAATCTGGCAATAGTGCTGTCCACCAATCCCCGCAGTACTCAGTGAGCGGGTGAGTGGTGAGTAGTTATCGGGTGAGTGGGCAGAGGCTGGAATGCCACCAGTATTGGTTCAATTTAAATTACTCGATTTTCATGAAACATGGCAAGTCGAAAATGAAAGGTATTACGTTTGGTTTTCCTATTCAGACGAAAAAGCGAAAGGAAATCCGTCACAACAGATCTTAGTGAATCCCCTTCAAGATTCTTCAGTTCTATCTTCCGTTCCTATCCCTTCAAAGAGACGTCCCTGCCAGGCCTGCTGTTGCAAATGTTGTTACCGAGAAACCAAATTCCAATTATTGCTTCATTCCCGAATGATAAGTAGTTTTCTTCGGAAAACTATGGCTAAATGGACACTCGCTATGTCAGAGTAGGTCTTCGTCACAAGAGGGTGGGACATGGGCTGATTGTTTACAAAATTGAAGATTCAGAAGTACAAAAGGTGAGCGTTCAGCTTCCAGTTTTTGGGATCCCAAAACGTAAGTGGAGGGATACCTATGACATCGCAAAAGTTGTCCGTCTGTCCGTCCGCCCGTCTGTCCGTCCGTCTGTAAGCACGATAACTCTCGAAGGGAATGAGATATTTTGATGAAACTTGGTGTGAGGGTTCGTTGGGTCGTCGGACCAGTCAAGTTCGTAGATGGGCTTTGTAGCTCTACATTTAGGGGTGGGGGAGGGGATTCAAATTAAGGGACAAACAAGATATTTTGAAACAGCTAATGTGATGGTCGATTATGGGGTAAGAAGACATGCTGAACACGATGGTGAAAACCATTTTGTCATCGGACAAGTAGTTCGCCCGGAATCCGGCCGAAACCGGAAAGTTTGTTGAAAGTAAAAGTTTTATTTGAAGTTGATTAGATGTTCGATTTAGGGGTAAGAAGACATGCTGAACACGATGGTGAAAACTATTTTCTCGATGGACAAGTATTTCGCCCGGAATCTGGCCCAAACCGGAAAGTTTGTTGAAAGTAAAAGTTTTATTTGAAGTTGATTAAATGTTCGATTTAGAGGTAGGGAGACAAGCTGAAGACGATGGTGAAAACTATTTTCTCGACGGACAAGTATTTCGACCGGAATCCGGCCCAAACCGGAAAGTTTGTCAAAATTAAAAGTTTTATTTGGAGTTGATTAGATGTTCGATTTAGGGCAAGAAGACATGCTGAACACTCATGTGAAAACAAGTGTCTACCCGGACATGTAGTTCGTCCGGAATCCGGCCAAGTCCGGAAAACTGTTGGAAGTCAAAGTTTTATTTCTAGTTGATTAGATAAGTGATTTAGGGGTAAGAAGAGATGCTGAGTCCCTGTGTGACAATCGTATTTTACCCGGACATATAGTTCGACCGGAATTCCGGCTGGAATCGGAAAATTTGTTATAAGCTAAATTTCGATTTGAAGTTGATTAGATGCTCATTACTGGGGAAAGAAGATACCCTGATTTCGTCTTTGAGCTTTCTTTTTTCGCCGGACAAGTAGTTCTGGAGTTCGGCCGGAACCGGGAAATTGGCAGAAGTGGCAGGAAGTTTTCGTCAAAACAGATATGACTTATAGGGGTAAACACACATGCTGAATCCAAATCTGAACTTGGTTTTCTCAGGTGATTAGCTATTTGGCCTTAATCTGCTTCTGAATTTTAATTGTAAAAATGTTCAAGGAGTCTGGCGAAGACTGGATCTGGTTAAGACAAGACCCAGTTGTCTGGATCAGATATTGAATTTTTGGGATCCCATCGAAACCTTTGGTCTTGTTCTTCCGGATTCCAGACGGATCTGGAAGGTGAAGCCAGGCAAAAGGTGTCTGAAAGTCTGAGGTGTTGGACACCCCAGATTCCAGATGTCTGGAAGGTGCCATCGAGGCAGCTGACACAACAAATATGAAAAGTAGGAAGAAAGGGGAAGGTGATTGACAGTTGTGATTGGGATGGAAGAGATAGTTGAAATGTAAAGAGGACATCTAGGAAATGTTGAAGAACAGCAATCTGGAACGGTTCGCTTGACTATGCGGAAGTCCCGAACATCTGGGAATCTGGAAGGTGAAGCCTGGCCCTCTCTTACCCCTCTTGCTTATTCTACCTTTTATAATATACCTAGCTCCCTTATGGAACTATAAACTTCTAAAATGTCCACCTTTCTCCATGGTTTAGTTTTGTACCTACGGATTTTTAGCACTTTCTCGGCCGTGCCGAGGTTTGCCGGTGACACAACGCAAAGCTTGCCAGAATCTTGAACGTCCGCTGACAACTCTTTCACCCACAAGGATACGCGAATCTTCTGTTTTCTACTTCTTTTATTTGCTTAGTTTTCCTACTTTTTAACAACCGTGCGTTTTCATATGTTTTGCGCCCAGCGGCCGCGTCGGAGAGCAGGAAGGCTGGATAGAATTGACAGAGCTATCAAGTAAATCGCTCAAGTAAAAGTAATAGTAGGCTATTTTCTAGAAACGTTTATCTGATCTGTTTTATAGTGAAGAAGTTTGTTTATGGCCTCTGGCCGGAATAAAAATCTTGAATTGAATTTGAATTGAATTTCTAGTAAGAGTTGTGCTTTAAAACATTTCCGGGTCATGCTTAGTAGGCACCGCATATAGGGCTCCGGTCGTCCGGTTTCTACAGAAATAATGCTAATAGACCTGACAAGCTTCTTGTGGAACGCTAACGAAAAACTACACCGAAAGTGATGAATATAGTAAGACGAGGGAGTGAAATCGATAACAAGAAGACATGGTGCACCACAAGAAGGCTTACACTAGGAAGCACACGTGCACCGTCTATAATATATTTTAGGCTCCGTAGGTTCTCGGATAGGCCCGTATGAAAACTCGAAAGACAGGTCCCATGTTCTTGTATGCCTTCTTTCAGGTTCTCGAGGACATCATTTCCGCCTAAATGGGTTTACCGTCAAAGAACGTATGCTAGAACATGGAACAACAAAAACGAAACACAAAATACATTTTTTTAAAGTCTGTGATTCATGTGGTCGGATTTTGACGAACACACTGTTAAAGCCAGGCTTCACTTTCTTGATTCCCAGACGTCCGGGGCGTCCGCATAGTCAAGCCAACCCTTCCAGAGTTTCATGATAACGATGATAGCTAAATTTGCTGCTCTTCAACATTTCCTACATGTCCCCTTTACATTTCAAATATATCTTGCATCCAGTCACAACTGTCAACCACTCTCCCTTTTCTTCCTCCATTTGCATATCTGTAGTGTCTATCGAACGGGTTGCATCTGTGGCACCTTCCAGACATCCGGAATCTGGGGTGTCCAACACCCCGGACTTCCAGACGTGTTTGGCCTGGCTTTACCTTCCAGATCCGTCCCGAGGAAAACGTCTGTCTGGAATCTGGAAGGTGAAGGCTAGCTTTTACCTTTGTTTTCCCCCAAGTCCTCGCGGTAGCCAAGTTATCCACCAATTACTTGAACGCAATTCACTCCTAAACGCCAATCCACCATTGCTAATTCACTATTCTTTTGATGTCTTGACGCTGGTGAAAAGATTACTAGAACCTTCGAGAAGATCGAGTGGCGTGTAAGAGGATTAAAACAACTAAGTATATCACCTTGTGGACGTTTAGATATGTCGGAAGAAGAAATCATCGGCCAGTTTGACATTTTTTGGTCTCGGAAGCTAAATATTATTTAGGTCAATTGCAGAATCTTCAAGAAATCACAATAGCGAATTTATTATAATTTACTGGGTTTGTTTATTGCGATCTAGTTTACATCCTTATCTCCTTGGACTTACTGAAATTAACAAGAACGGTCGAAAACACAAATACTTAAAGAAATAGACAATGCAAATAATTAGTTTAATTTGTCTTCACATTTTCCAAATGCCTGCTACAATAAAAACATTTTGTTAGATCCAAACTCCAAAGTCAAACTATGATTCCATCCTCCCCGTATCGGTCGCTTCCGACCCGCACCGCTAGATGACCCAGCGGTCGAAACGAGTCGTGGCTTCATCTTGGGTCTTGGGTGGAGGGGTTCTAGACATTGCAAGTGCTAGAAGGCTTATGATATGACTCCTTTAACTTTCCATGATTGGTGAAAATGTAAATGGGTTTCTCGGAAGGTAGTGAAACCGGAACTTTTACTAGGACACTGACCTTCCTTGTGCAGGTGTTAATATTTTTAGTTCAGTTGTTCTGGACTAGTTGTTGAGCGGTGCATATACGCGGTATTCAAGACATAATACCACCATCATCGCTCAAGGTAAACAAAACTGGTTGAAGTCAGCTGACTCTGGTCTGTGATTGGTACAGACACTCCAAAGATAAGTTTCTATATGGCGGAGACGGATTTTTCCATCTCGACTGTCTTACGTTTTCAGCGTCTTTTCTTCCCGATTTCGACCGTAAGAGGGTCTTATTACCGGCATTATTACCGTTAGTTACTTACTCATTATTGCTTGGTTGCAGCTATGGCATTGCTTTGCATGATGTTTCGAAAAGCACTCAGTACAGACGAGGTCGTTGTCATGTTTCATGAACTTCTTCCCAGCAAGAGTGAGCTTGCAGGTTGAGCAGGTGAAGCAGTCCTTGTGGTACGAGCGATCATCGTACTTAAGGACCTCTTTGGTGATATTCTGAAACAGACGGCTACATATTTGAATAATGCTAGTATAAACCGCCTATCCCCAGATTCGTACAAACTGCGTTCGTGACTTAAAAGCGGCAAATACATTAGAAATGGCAGTTAGATCACCTAGAACTACAGACTGGTTACAACCATACTTCAGTTTACAACTGAATAAATGCCATACCCGCTTCGCACAACCTACAACCTCATTTTCGCCTGTTTACAGAGTTGCGCCCAAATCAGCAAGTTAAGAATCGTCCAATCGTGTCTGTGAACCTCCCTCAGAAGCAGCCAATGAAAAAGCGTAACTCTACCGTTCTATATACAAATCCTTAATAGTTGTGTTTTGCAGATACCATGGTGTCTGATACCACGGTCAAAAGTAGTTTTTGCAGATACCACGTTGATACCACGGTCAAAAGGAGTTTTTGCAGTTATCGCGGTATCTGATTCTCAGATACCACGGTCCGAACGTAGTAACTGATTCAGGTATCTGGAAAGTCATCTCAGTTTTATCAAATTTTGTCGAACTGGTGGGAAAGAAGTTTAGCACTTAGTGATGTAACTGGATATCAGTTTTTGGGATCCCAAAACGTAAGTGGAGGGATACCTATGACATCGCAAAAGTTGTTTGTCTGTCCGTCCGTCTGTAAGCACGATAAATCTCGAAGGGAATGTGATATTTTGATGAAACTTGGTGTGAGGATTCGTTGGGTCACCGGACAAGTCAAGTTCGTAGATGGGCTTTGTAGCCGTACATTTAGGGATGGGGAAGGGGGTTCAGATTAAGGCGCAAACAAAATATTACCAAACAGCTAATCTGATAGTCAATTATGGGGTAAGAAGACATCCTGAACACGATGGTGAAACCATTTTGTCATCGGACAAGTAGTTCGCCCGGAATCTGGCCAAAATCGGAAAGTTTGTTAAAATTAAAAGTTTTATTTGGAGTTGATTAGATGTTCGACTTGGGGCAAGAAACATGCTGAACACTCATGTGAAAACAATTTTTTACCCGTACATGTAGTTCGCCCGGAATCCGGCCGAAACCGGAAAATTGTTGAAAATTGAAGTTTTATTTGTAGTTGATTAGATATCTGATTTAGGGGTAAGAAGAGACGCTGGACCCGTGTGTGACAATCATTTTTTACCCGGACATATAGTTCGACTGGAATCTGGCTGGAGTCGGTAAATTTGTAGTAAGTTAAATTTTTATTTGAAGCTGATTAGATGTTCATTATTGGGGAAATAAGATACCGTGAGTTCATTTTTCAGCTTTCTTTTTTTGCCGGACAGGTATAGTTCCGGAGTTCGGCCGAAACCGGGAAATCGGCACAAGCGGCAGGAAGTTTTTGTCAAAACAGATATGACTTATAGGGGTAAACACACATGCTGAATCCATATCTGAACTTGGTTTTCTCAGATGATGAGCTATTTGGCGTTAATCTGTTTCTGAATTTGAATAGTAAAATTGTTCAAGGAGTCCGGCGAAGACTGGATCTGCCGAAGATAAGACCCAGTTGTCTGGATCAAATATTAAATTTTTGGGATCCTATCGAAACCTTTGGCTCTTGTTTTTGGGATCCCAAAACGTAAGTGGAGGGATACCTATGACATCGCAAAAGTTGTCCGTCTGTCCGTCCGTCTGTCCGTCCGTCTGTAAGCACGATAACTCTCGAAGGGAATGAGATATTTTGATGAAACTTGGTGTGAGGGTTCGTTGGGTCGTCGGACCAGTCAAGTTCGTAGATGGGCTTTTTAGCTCTACATTTAGGGGTGGGGGAGAGGTTCAAATTAAGGGACAAACAAAATGTTTTGAAACAGCTAATGTGATAGTCGATTATGGAGTAAGAAGACATGCTGAACACGATGGTGAAAACCATTTTGTCATCGGACAAGTAGTTCGCCCGGAATCCCGCCAAAACCGGAAAGTTTGTTGAAAGTAAAAGTTTTATTTGAAGTTGATTAGATGTTCGATTTAGGGGTAAGAAGACATGCTGAACACGATGGTGAAAACCATTTTGTCATCGGACAAGTAGTTCGCCCGGAATCCGGCCCAAGCCGGAAAGTTTGTTGAAAGTAAAAGTTTTATTTGAAATTGATTAGATGTTCGATTTACGGGTAGGAAGACATGCTGAACACGATGGTGAAAACCATTTTGTCATCGGACAAGTAGTTCGCCCGGAATCCGGCCAAAACCGGAAAGTTTGTTGAAAGTAAAAGTTTTATTTGAAGTTGATTAGATGTTCGATTTAGGGGTAAGAAGACATGCTGAAGACGATGGTGAAAACTATTTTCTCGACAGACAAGTGTTTCGACCGGAATCCGGCCCAAACCGGAAAGTTTGTCAAAATTAAAATTTTTATTTGGAGTTGATTAGATGTTCGATTTAGGGCAAGAAGACATGCTTCTGTGAAAACAAGTTTCTACCCGGACATGTAGTTCGTCCGGAATCCGGCCAAAACCGGAAAACTGTTGGAAGTCAAAGTTTTATTTCTAGTTGATTAGATAAGCGATTTAGGGGTAAGAAGAGATGCTGAGTCCCTGTATGACAATCATATTTTACCCGGACATATAGTTCGACCGGAATCCGGCTGGAATCGGAAAATTTGTTATAAGCTAAATTTCTATTTGAAGTTGATTAGATGATCATTACTGGGGAAAGAAGATACCCTGATTTCGTCTTTGAGCTTTCTTTTTTCGCCGGACAAGTAGTTCTGGAGTTCGGCCGGAACCGGGAAATTGGCAGAAGTGGCAGGAAGTTTTCGTCAAAACAGATATGACTTATAGGGGTAAACACACATGCTGAATCCAAATCTGAACTTGGTTTTCTCAGGTGATTAGCTATTTTTCCTTAATCTGTTTTTGAATTTTAATTGTAAAAATGTTCAAGGAGTCTGGCGAAGACTGGGTCTGGCCAAGACAAGACCCAGTTGTCTGGATCCGATATTGAACTTTTGGGATCCCATCGAAACCTTTGGTCTTGTTTTAGGGTGACTTCGAAACGTGCAATTTCGGCAATAGTTGTTTTTGCAGAGCAACAATGGATTAGATACCACGGTAGCTGCAAACACGGTTACTTGCAGATTCAGTTACCGTGGTTACAGATACCATGATACCTGCAAAAACGCAACTTATGTTTCGACATGGTGCCCAGCGTATGGGGGCACCATGCCCTGCAGCAAGGGCATGGTACCGTAAACGAACGTACCGTTGAACGTAATCTGAAATGGTTTGGCATGGGGTACCATTCCATTGCTGTAGGACATGGTGCACCAGCGTATGAGCACCATGCCCACGTCGTTGCATATCCAGACGATGGGGCACCCAAACATTGAGGATTTGTGTATGACTGATAGAGTTAAACTTGCTCATTGGCTGCTTCTGAGGGAGGTTGACAGACACCATTGGACGAATCCTAACTTGGTATCTGAACATAATTATGTTAACAGGGGCGAACAAAGGCTGTTGCAACCCTTCAGGTTGCCGAGGCAAAGTAGGTCTAGTTCATCCTGCTTCAGTCGCATTTCCATCCATTCTCGTTCAATAGATTCTTCGCTTCGTAAGTTTACCCTATCTCCTCCATTAGGAATACACTGATAATCACGCTTGCCACATTTCTTCTCTTTACGTGACGTATCATGTGCCCGATCATTGTTTCCAAGGAGCTTATTCGCACTGTCAGAAGTTTCACAACAGATTGCGCATAACACTTTCAAGAATAACACCTTTTCACTTAGAAATAAAGTGTTATGACCAATTAAGTTTATACTATTTCGTGCCTAGATCTCCAACAACACCTTCAATAGGTAAAAATACTACACTATCAGAAGTTACATGACGACAACAGAAGGATGCACGGTTTCAACAGATAACACTTTGGTATGTTATATGTTACGTTTCTTTCGTTGCCGTTATTATTTTTACCAATTGAAGGTGTTGTTGGAGATCTAGGCACGAAATAGTGTAAATTTAATTGGTTCTAACACTTCATGTCTAAGTGAAAAGGTGTTATTCATGAAAGTGTTATACGCTATCTGTTATGAAACTTCTGACAGTGCGTCAGGAGAACCATTACGTGAATTTTGCCAAGATTGTCAGCAAGTCAAGGGATATGGACAGAGGCTAAAAACAGTCTAAGCCATGTGTAATTTACTGTAAGCGTAGCTTACTTGTAAAGTGGTATCCTATCACAGAAAATCGGAGCAGAAACTCTACGTAGTGCGAGGTGTCTATTAGAAACGTTAAATTCTAATTTCTGCTTTAAGTTTCTGCCACGTATCATGGTAAAAATCAACTCACGGAATGTCTATTTTGATATTGATTTTGATACTATTTTGAGAAATCTCTCAGTCAGAGTAGTCTCGAAAAGTCAATTATTCTAGTAGCTTTCGGTCGGTAGTCCAAAATAAAAGAGGTTGAAAATTTAAACTGTTGATTTAAAGTTTTACACGTACCACTGGTTTACTCTGCATCCTTTCTCATCTGCCCCTCTCTGACCCATCCCATTCTCATTCTTAGGATTTCGAACTCACATGTTATTTTTATCGATCTTAACGTCATTACGCAGGTTGCCACGTTTTTGCCACACAAAAAAAATCTCGTGGTAAACTCCCTGAATTGATGCAATGTCTGATTTGAGAAATCTCTGAACTAAAAGCCTCGTTAGCACGATATTTAAAACTACTTAAAGCACTTGAAAACTCGTCAGATATTCTGTTTGCCTGTGGTTGTAGTCGGAAGTCCGAATCCTAAGCTCATTTAACTTCCTGTGACCTTGTCAGAGACTTCGCCATTCAAGTTCCGGTATCAAAACGACCCTTCCCTGCGAGCCCTTCTAGCAGTGACGCCAGTCGTATTCCCTCTGAATAATAAATTATTTCCCGTGGCAACTTACCTTGGAACATTTCTGACATTTTGGCGAAAATTTGTCATGGTAACAAGACTGGCAGTAAAAGTTTTTCTCCTTGTAGAGGAATGACTTGGAGCTGAAGTCCGTCTTGCAAACCGCGCAAGAAAAGCATTTTTCGTGCCAGTATCTCTTCTTGTAGCTGACCTTTTTGGAACCTGTAAATATTTGCGGAATGAGTTTACATGTCAGAAACTGCAAGCCAAAACATTGAGTAAGAAAATAATGCTAATTAGTATAGAAGCAAGACCAAAGGTTTCGATGGGACCCGAAAAATTCAATATTTGATCCAGACAATTGGGTCTTGTCTTCGCCAGACTCCTTGAACATTTTACTATTACAATTCAGAAACAGATTAAGGCCAAATAGCTAATCGTCTGAGAAAATCAAGTTCAGATATGGGTTCAGCATGTTTGTTCACCCCTATAAGTCATACCTATTTTGACAAAGACTCCCTGGCTTACTTCTGCCAATTTTCCGGTTTCGGCCGAATTTCGGAACTACTTGTCCGGCGAAAAAAGAAAGCTAAAACACGAATTCAGCATATCTTCTTTCCCCTATATCGAACATCTAATCGACATCAAATAAAAATTAACTTATAACAATTCCTGGCGAACTGTATGTCCGGGTAAAAATGATTGTCAAATACGCGTTCAGCATCTCTTCTTACCCCTTTATTTTCACTAGTTGAGATTATTTGCCAGAATGGAGCTAGATATATCTGACATAGATGTAAAATTTCAATACCTCCATTTTATCTTGCGAAAATTGCGAATTTTCGCTCAACAGTTGTGAAAAATTGCGAGAAATTAATCAGGTTGAAAAACAACATGCTCAGCTTAGAGTGTGTTGTTTCTACAAATTATCATGTGTCAGACGACAACTGAGGAACTCCCTCAGGACTATGCCTCTTCTTCCCTTCTCTCCCCTTGTATCACTATAGGTTATTTCTGATTTAACGCCAATTTTCGTGTAGTCTATCAACAGAAGAATCTAATTTGCAAGACTAATAAGAATTTCCGGTTTCAGAAATGAAGCCGTGGTCGTCCTGGTCTCGTTTTTACAACCTAATAATCAAATGAAATAGAACCTCCAATCACAAATAATACCCCTTTATTTTTTGTATCGTGTCGTGTGTATCCCTCGTCTCGAAATCACGATTTTGCTACCTCATGACCTGACTGAGTAGTCTGGGAAGCGCGAATCTCCCGAAAATTGCATTTGTTCTTGCGAAAATTACGAAAATTCGCCATATTTTTCAGTTTTTCTGTTTTCAATTTTGCGAAATATTCGGAGACGAGGTCTCCGAAGATTTTAGTTTAGGGAACATTCAATTTAATTTTTCAGCTTCAAAATTCGTGTTTTGCATCCATACACTGTCAGAAGTTTCATAACAGATTGCGCATAACACTTTGAACAATAACACCTTTTCACTTAGAAATAAAGTGTTATGACCAATTAAATTTAGACTATTTCATGCCTATATCTCCAACAACACTTTCAATAGGTAAAAATATAACACTGTCAGAAGTTACATAACGACAACAGAAGGATGCGCGGTTTCAACGGATAACACTTTTGGATGTTATCTGTTATGTTTATTTCGTTCCCGTTAGTATTTTACCAATTGAAGGTGTTGTTGGAGATCTGGGCATGAAATACTGTAAACTTAATTGGTCATAACACTTTATTTCTAAGTAAAAGGTGTTATTCTTGAAAGTGTTATACGCTATCTGTTATGAAACTTCTGACAGTGTAGTTCAGATTATCCGGAACAAAACCATATCTACCTCAACAAATTTGTCTCTCAAATGTCGAAAAAGCCTACCACAAAACAGTAACATTCGGCAGCCGAACCGACAGTGACATGATATTGATATCATCTGACATTTGTCGGTCAGCCGTCCGCTTGACCAGGCAAAAGCTAGAAACTTGTTAAAACACTATGTTCGAACTCTACGGAGTTTAGAAAGGAAAAAGAAATGAATGTTCTACAAATGTACTAAACTTTACCACCAATAAGGATAAGAATTGAATAAGAATTAGAGCAAAATTTTGTACAACAGAAAGATCGTGCATACAATGCTTTGACTGAGTTGGCTGGATTATCGATAATGGGCATCAGACAAGCTGATGCAATCTCTCATCTACCCGAACGATTAAGTTGATGGGAGTATGGCTAAAGCCACAAAGCTCAATTGAAGAAGAAGAAACAAGAGCTACGAGCTCATATGTCAAGTATTTCTACAGAATGACTACAAGAAAGTGAACGAGGAAGTCACAAAATTTTCGTACCCCCGCTCTACCCCAACGTCGCTGGTTGCGGTTCGGACCTTCTAGAGCATCTGATCTTATAACCCCTATAGTTTTACTCGTTATCAGATCACCTATTTGTACAGAAAAATACATTTCCAGGCAATGTCCTGTACGCTCTCCAACTACCTGCATCGAGGTAACATACTGAAAATGGCAGATCTACGGTATATGGGCTTCTTATCGCTCAAGTTTCATTCCAATCGCTCCGCATGTTGGCCCCTACGCTTGCAACATAATTGTCCCCCCTCCTAAAACCCCACTACCATTGCCAGAAGGGGTTCGGAACCACGAATCTGCATGTCTGGGACATCCTTTCCTGTCATTCATTAGTTTCACTCGGATTATATCACCAGTTCATATTGGAAATTGCATTTACAGGAAAGGCCCAGTAACCCCCCCCCCTCCGACTCCACCAACCGTAGCCAGATGCAGTTCGGACATAAATGTCACGTCTTGACCATCTGCCCTTGAACCCATTTTGTTTCATTCAAATGCCCGACTCCGCCCACCGAGGTTGGATCCAGCCCCCAAAATGGCACGAGCCGAATGCTGTAGGTGCCAAAAGTTAAATGCCAAAAGAAATTAGCTGTTTTTTGCCATATCACTAAAAGTACTGATATTTACTATGTTATTTCGTTGATATTTTGATTTTTGTGATGGTCAAATACCCGCATGACCCGCATGATGGCTATAGCATCTTTCACATTTTTGTAGTAGTCTACTTAAACGACTTAAGATTTTGATTCTTTACCTCACCTTGCCCCCCCCCCATCCCCCTCCCAGGAAAAAGCTGTCCATGCCTAGAATCGGCACCTCTATGAAAGTAATGCTGAATAGAACGAACACCGTAGGTGGCTTTTATCTCGCCCCCCACCCTTCGATTTTTGTTCGGCTTTTTCCTTTTCTATGTTCCAAAGTCCTATAGGCATTCGCCCGGGCTTATTTGGTGTTCCCCGACTAATGACGATTGCCATTAGCGTGATCGCGGCAATCCCCAACAATCTTCATCCAAATTCCATGCGACAAGGGTTTAAGAGTTTGATGGAAGAATTACCACAATAGCAAAAGCTAAATAATAGGCAACAAAGATAAATAAATAAACACACATTAATAAGTAACAGCATCTAAATAATTTACCATCAACAATGAAACTAAAGACAATTACAGAAACAAAGCGAACAGGCACAAATGAAGAGCAAACGTGAAATTGTACTGATTATTGAAATAATTAGTAACAGGGGGGGGGGGAGAATGAGTGGAGCCGGCGGGTGGTTCTTGGTGCTGGAAACGGCTTGAGTAAATCTGAATGTCTGCTTGAATAAGGTAGGAAGCTTCTGGGGCAACAGATTTTTTAATTGGCTGTATAATTATACCGTAAGACGCAAAAAATACACACGATAAAATGGTATTCCTTAAGGAACAATCGCCAGTAGGCTTAATGGATGTCAAAATACAGTATTTATTTTTTTAAAACGAGCTAGTTTCAAGTTCTTCCTCTGCAATCATTCCCAACTGTGATGGTGGGGCCGCACGATCCGGGTACGACGGTCTTGAGCTAGAATTCCTGACAAGATTTAACCGCCGTAATTAGTTCCGTAGAAATAAAACTTATTTAAATTTTCCTGGCCAGAAGTAATGAAGATAAAGAAAATTCGCCCATGAAAGTTAATTACGGGAAAATAGCCTCTCATAAACGGATTGGAATTCCTGCCAAGATCATTAACCATCATCAGCAGAAAACATTATGATGAAAGTTCAAAAAATCCGGCCTCAGAAACTTTCTTTTCTCTCCGCATCATGTTTCAACTTGGCGAGAAACAATTTGCGCCATTCTCAATATTTTCGTGGGCTTTCGACGGCAAGATCAAGCAAAGAGCCACTGAGTACTCTGTCCCAAAGCGTGGGAGTTATTTAAAGTTCCAAGGCACCGTCCACATTCCAAGAAAAATACTGCCGCGAACAGAGGAGAAACACAGAAACGACAGATGACTCAGACTGTTCCTTTAAATCTATTCTGACAAATCAAAACAGAAGAGCTCCCTGCATAACCACTTGTCTGTCGCCAACTAAGAGCAGTAATTAGGAGGATAAAGTAGAAGGGTGCCACCGCTCTCGAAAAACAAGAGACAGAATTCTAATGAAATTAGGAAATACTGAGGAAAGACGCGGTCCCCCACTGGGGTCAAGACTGAAGGAAGAGAGAATGATCGACAGGAATTCCAGAAGACAGGAAACTGAAACCGTTCTTGAAAAATCTACTACTGACGAAACGTCCCCGACAAAATGTCCCCTTGACAAAACGTCCCTATGACAAAACGTCCCCGTGGCGAAATGTCCCCGATCAAAACGTCCCCTGGCGAAAGGTCCCCATGGCGAAACGTCCCCGGCTATAGAAATTTTTTTTTTCATCGCTAGGCTTACGAGACTACTTATTGCGTCATCAGCTCAGACAAAAAAAGTTTTTGGAATATAAACTTTTGAAAACCATGATGGGTTGCCTACTTCACTATTTAACCGATACTCAAGAAACCGACCGAAGTGTTGCTCCCGGCTTTAGCCATTTCTTAAAGGACCCCTAGCACTATTTACTCTTCAACTTACAGTAGTTCAAAAGATTTGAATACTTTAAAAATAGGCTGTGCTTGTTAAAAATAACCCACGGTTTTGGCTGTTTAAGTCTTTTCCGAGACCCGTTGACTTGTAGCAAAAACAGGGAAACAATTTACATAACCGGTTTTTTTTATGGAAAACCTTCGCAGACAACAGTCGACAGCGTGAAACACATCGAAGGTATCAAAACACGGCAAGTGAGAAAATCAGAGTGGTTTTGTTAGAGGGGTTAAAATGTACCGTACGAAATTGGGGTCTCCGGGTTTAGAGAGATGTGGAGTAATTGTGGAAGTAGGTTGCATTAGTATTCTAAGTAAGATAGGTCCTTTAAGGAGAGCGCACAGATTTAGTGTTTTGTCTTTTATTTAATTGGTTTTTATTTTGTGTGTTAGTTTACGCTGCGATATAACTAATTGATCTCGCTTCTGTTCGATGTTTAATTTTGTGATATTTATTATTAAAATATTTTATGAAAGGATCAGAGCCGTCTAACCTAGATTAACTATGTCTCTTTACCTAACTAATCGTTCTATCAGCTTTCGTTTCCTCGCTTCGCATGTCATTTTTAACCAGCATAACGACACTACGCTTATTAATGCATTTTCCTTGTTTGACTCACTTTGAGCCACAGCGGGATTCGCCTTTCTCTGAGGAGCATCTTGGTGTTTCGAACGACCTAGAACTGATCAGTTACGAGTCAATTGCAAGTTGCAAGGCATATTACCCGACGTATTTTAACTGAAAACAATAAATTTATGAAGTAACCGGCCCTATCCCGATGAAAAATTTATCTCAAAATAGTACTATGAAGTAGTCCGAAAAAGTAGCATGCAGTACTAACTGATGCTACTACATGCTTCTACTTCAAGGCGTGTTACTGCATACTACTATATGCTACTATTAGCAAGACTGGATGCTACTGGATACTACTGCATAAGATTGAACCAGTCTGAGGCACATTAAATGATAGTATTATTTGCTATTACATAGTGTTACATGCAACTTTTTCGTACTACTACCATACTACTACGCAGGCTACAAATTTGTCATCGGGATGTCTGATCTTACCTACTTATAAGGAATGTTCCCACGTCTGTAATGCACACTCTGAAGTTGTTTTACCTCGATCATGCACCTGAAGATCGAGGCGAACTTAAAAATCGGAGCTTGGGGACGTTTTGTCAAGGGGACGTTTTGACACGGGGACGTTTTGACACGGGGACGTTTTGACACGGGGACATTTTGACACGGCGACGTTTGGTCACGGGGACGTTTCGCCAGGCGACGTTTTGTCATGGGGACGTTTCGTCGGTAAGTCGGAAAAACACTGACGCTTTGCAAGGCACAAACTTGTTTTTGTGCCTTGTTGCATATCTTGGCTGCGGCGCCTCAGGTGGGAGAAGGTTGCGGTGCTTCCCCGACATAAATACTTTTTTTTACCAAAACTCATAGTTAGGTCGCGGCGTTAGCAAGACAGTCTTTGGAGTTGGAACTTCTCGAGACTTTGATCGTAATCGGGCTGTACTTAACCTAAAAAAAAATTTACGGCTCGTTTTGGTACGCTGTCCAACTCTTCAGATTGCTCATGGGTCAACCCTGCGTGCCAAGCAGTAGCCTACAAGCGTATTCAACAACTGATCTTATATACAATTTAGCAATGATTCACTATTAAAACCGAAACGACTGAGTGTGACTAGATTTCAAATAGAAAAAGTTACTTTCCTCGTCATTTCGTAAACATGGTCATCCCAGTTAAAATTATATTTAAAAAAAACCTAAAAATTTCATATTATTTTACATTTTTTTTAAATTGGATTATTTTTTTATACTAAGAGCAGTTATCTCAACAATGTTTACAACGGCTACGTCATATAAACATTGTTTAAATAAATGTTTCAAAGTCAGCTTGGGCTCAAAGAATATTTATCTAAGAGCAGTAATTAGGAGGATAAAGTAAAAGGTTGCCACCGCTCTCGAAAATGAGAGACAGAAAACTAACGAAATTAGGAAATATACTGAGGAAAGACGCGGTCCCCCACTGGAGTCAAGAAAAGGAAGAGAGAAGAAAGATGATCGGCAGGGATTCCAGAAGACAAGAAACTGAAACTGAAGCTAGACCTTGGCCCGCAGTAGCTGTATTTTTTTTTGGCGGTCTTTGGATATTAGCTTATCATTTTGTTATGTCTTTATTGCCATGGACCTTTGGCTTTTAGTGTAATAAGTATCATATTATATCCATAAGGACCGCTCTGGAAACTCGTCTGAAGGAAATGGACAGAGAGAGGATGAATGCTGAAAAAGTCGACTGCATTGGCGATGAACTGGACAAAAAGAACTTTAAATCTCTACAGCCATGGACATTCACAAACGTGGGATCCCGTGGGATCCGAATGAAGGACGTCCTATATTAATCCACATATAAGGTAGCGTTTAAGCATTGTCCTAATAGGTGTAATAAGGTGAATAGCGCTATACGCGATGTTTACGTCTTAATACACACGCCTGTTCAAATACAACCCAAGAGGTTCTTATCAATGCGGCATCCGGTGTTGCCAAGGTAATACAATTTTTCGAGCTCTAAAAATATCCGAAAAGGTTCTTAGTACTACTTGAAGTTACCCAGTACAATATAACACAAATTATTCTGTAAAAAAAGATATTAAAATATGGGATGGACAGCATTGATCCTCCAACTGACGAAAATCAGTCGTAATAGAACAAACACATGTTTTTTTAAGAAAAGTTGTTTCTTTAGCTTCCAAAAAAGTAGAACTGTTGTGCTTTCTTTGGCAACCCTGACGACGCTGCGCCTCTCCTCGGCCCGCTGGTGGAACCAACCGAGTGATCTGATTGGCTCTGCATAAGAAAGAATAGAGCCGAGCTCTATTTTCCTTATTCGCCTTGTTACAGCGCGCTTCGAAGAAAAGAGGAATCTGTAATAAGCCTTATACGTGGTAATACACCTTATTACACCAATTAGGACAATGCTTTACACGGACAAGAAATCCCGTCGAGTAGAAAGGAATTCCGGTCGACTCGAAAGAATTCCGTTCGTGAAGACGAGTAGAAAAAAAGTATAGTGGTACGGGTCCCTTGTACTTGAAAGGAATCTTGTCGGCGGCGCTGGTAAAAAGTACTAAAAAAAAGTCTAGCTAGCTTTTGAGAGCAGCAATCATTAGTACTGATGTCATAAATGCCCTCACGCCTTTTTCCTTTTTTTTGTTGGCTAGTGAATTTATTTAAATCAGATTTTCTGGTTGGAAGAATTATTTTTTTTCCCTCTGCGTGTAAACATAATCCTGTCACCAAGATCGGATTCTGTTCAAGTTTTCCTGTACTTGTAAACGCTGCATAAGCCTCATTTGGATCTACCAGGGACCTAGATGAGTATCAACAAATTTTTAGTGGCCCGAACGGCGTCTCAGAACGACATCGCGAACCTGCGTGACGTCACCATGGAATCATTGAAAGCATATTCTCAACTGAAAATATTACTAGAGGATAAGCCTGTTCCTAGGCAAGACTGGCGTGTTAAATATCTATAAAAAAGCATGGAAACTCCACTCGGTGTTTCCACTTTTTCCAAAATCCCGAACGTAAATAAAAAAAATCGTTCTTGTCTAAATAATAATCCCTTGACAACCTCTCTCCTGCCATACTTATTAATTACCAGAGGCGTTACTAGCCAGCATGTTTGGGGGGGGGGGGGGGGGGGGGGCTAGGTATTTATTGACCGGCTGTTCATTTTACCGACTACAGAAAGAACGACTTATTTTCAGAAAACTTGAATATTTTAAGAAAAAATCTACTGTTTTGGTAAAAAATCGGCTGATCTTCATAAAAACCGAATGATTACATGAACAAATCGACCGTTTTTCTGCAAAAAAAAATCAAAAGTTTTACGAAAAACAGCGGCATTTAGCGACGTTATATTTTACCGACTGTCCGACATTATATGGAGAGGGGGTGCCCCCCTCCCCCCCCCCCCCAGACGTGACGACCAAGGTAATTACTCCTTATATCGTCTGGCCGTGTGCATATGAGGGGGGGGGGGGTTGACCGCAAAACATACGACTGGCTAATGCCTGGTAAGGCTCGAGAATTCTACCGGTTAGAAACAGAAGACACGGCACCACAGACAAAAAAAAATTGCAAATTTGATCAGATAGTAATACCGATTTTCTTTCGGCGCCGATTTAACTCCTATGTGGTCGCTGATGCTACCAAGTTTGATTTTAACACACATGTGACTGATCAACATTTTTTGGTATCTTTCCACCGATTTATAGCTTATCTCCACATGAAAGTCATTGATTGATTAACGCACAAGATACCTTTCTAAGAAAACATAGTAGAGGGCTTTCAGCTTACCGGTCGGTCTGGGTCTGGTAGCTTTTATGGGTCTCGTTGGCGTGATTTTCGAATGTGTGTGAATAGGACAGTATTTTTGGAACTATTTGTTTTGCATCACGAGTGCTGACCAGGAAGTATCCGTTTCTGTTCCCTGGTTAAACATTTTTGTTTCAAGTTTCTGTCGGCTTGTATCGTAAAACTGGCGACTCGAACTGTCGGATTTATTTTGCACTTATTTCCCTTCGCTTGTAGTGTCCAAAAAGGAACAAATTATACTGTAAATAGATGCGTCCTACAGCTTTTTTGGTTTTTACTTTGAGGTTTTTAGTGTATTTTGTATTTTGTTTATATTTTCCGCCATAGTCCCACGGGCTTCTTGGAAATAAATTTCTTCATTCATTCGTAGCATTGCCTTAATTGTAGCACTGTATATAAGAAGCTTATAAAGCGCGGGTTCACTCCATGTAGCCCTCCACTAAGAAAATGTGCCTTTTTCGATGAAATTTACAATTTTCCTCAGTTTTTGTATAATTTCAGAAGTAATTGCGGAATTATCAAAGAGTCTTAGATGCTGGGGTAACCCAAACTCCCTTTTCAATACTAAATTCAATTCGTAGAAATTAAACAAAAGACCTTCTGCCTTAGGATGTTCCACAAAAGACTGGCTTTCAACCCAACTTTAATAAAATAATAAAATCTTCGTAAATTTTGACGGGATCGAATAAAAAGAGGCACGGCATGGGCGCGCAGGATGCACAAGTAATAAAAAGAGATTAGCAAGTAGTAGAAGTAGTCAAGCAAGTGGGAGTTCGTAATTGTAGGGCCTAAAAGGTAGTTAGAACATTATCCGTGCCCCTCAGTTTGAAGCCTGAGAGGGCCCTTTTAGTTCTCGTGCCTCTTGTTAGTACTCGTGCCTCCTACGCCATGTCATGCCGTTCCGTGCCTCTTTTTAGTCGGTCCCGTTAGAACATTATCCGTTTTGCCGTCATCGACTTTCGGATTCTCGTTCGACCCTGAAAAAATGTGCACGGTAGTAGGAAAGACTGATAGGACCAGTAGTCGCGCTTCCTGTACGACGGGTCACGGGGTAGATCGTAGTAGCGCTGTTAGATATTTTTGCAAGATTTTTCTGTTCCGCCCTTCTTACAACAGTACCTATATTAGTTACTATTTTCGTTTCAACCTCGTGAAGAGCTACTACGTAGTAACAATGGTAATAGTGTATCTCACAGGCTGGTAGGAAACAAATTGTTGGAAAACGTGAGTTTAGCGACTGAAAATACCCGGAGGGTAGGCGAAAAATGAATGGACATGGTGAATACCATGTGTTTTAAAAGTTTGGTTGCTAACCGTGTTAGATCCCATTCAAAGGAGACGCAGTACTTCTAACACTAGTTCCCTCTCTTGTCCATTGTTATTCTCGGAATTCGTATGGTTGTTTACTATCCCCCCTAACGACATGTTAAAGCAGTCTTCACTTTCCAGATGTTTTGGGCTTCTGTATCATCAAAGCGACCCTTCCGTTTTTCCTGATAATAATGATTGATAATTAATGTTATTATTTCAATATTTCCTTCAAATATCTTTTGCTTCCCAGCCACAACTGTCAAACAGTTTTCCTTTTTCTCCTCCTCCATTCATTACATATTTATAGGAGCTCTGAAATGTGTTGACTCTATGATAAGTTCCAGATTTCCAGAATCTGGGGTGTCCAACACTTTGGTTTCACCTCCCAGATCTTTCTCGACAAAAACATATGTTTGGAATCCGGAAGAAAGTTCTGGAAGGTGGAAGCTGGCTTTTGCTGCTCCTTACTTCTACCACGAACTGATCAGCGTCATTTCGAACCAAACACCTGTTATGCAACTTCTTGCCTCGCTTTCCAACTTAAATAATTAAGACGTCATATACGGACAGAAATCAACTTTCACTTTCTTAGGAAATGATCACGAAGACAAACCTCGGAACATCGAGAGATATATTAGTTGCGTTTCTGATACGGATTCTCCGTTCCGAATTCTCGCTTCTGAATTCCCGATTCTCGTACAAATTGCCGTTTTTGCCTCCTCTGATTGCTCCGTTCTCGCCTTTGATTAAAACACTAATTTTGCAGCTCGTCCGCAACTCTGTATACGTTTTTATGCATATTAACCACCCGCACTCTCTTGACGAATCAGGGAGGAGAACGGAGAGAGGAGAATCGAGAATTCACCATCGGAGCAACTTCTCAATTCTGCAGAATCGCGAGGCTTTCCCCTTTCTCGATTCTGACAAAAACGAAAGAAAAGGAGAATTCACTTCATCTGAATAGTCCAAAAATGCGAAATAGGACAATTTGGAGGAAAATCGCGAGGAGAGTTCGGATCAAAAACGCAACTATTATTATGTAGTGCAGCAAATCCTGTAACTTACCTGGGAAGTTTCAGCTACCGATAAGATTTCGCACTTGAAAATACACATGCTGTGACGCAGCAGATTCTCGTGACCGAGCAGGGTTCCCAAAAGAGTAATCAAGGGGCTCCGGGCCATACCACAGGTACCCTGTTCCGTAAAACCTCGGCCGTAACATAGAAAATACACATGCGAAATTCGTATCACTATGCGGAAATCTGCATCCGACACCTTAAATTTCCAAAGCAAAAGAGGAAATCCGCACCCTACTGCGAAAATCAGACCTACTTTAAGAATCGCAGCAGGTTGCTTTCGAAAACGGAAGAGAAAATCCGCAATATAAACCAAAAAGAAACATCCGATTATCTCTCGCGCAGTCTTCTAAAAGATACCGGGATAGAAAAAGAAGCAGAGGTTTGGCTGTCCTCCGACAAAACCTAGTATCTACCAAAAACACGGAATTTTAGTTAGGAGTGGATCCCACCTAGTAGATCACGACGAATTTAATGGTGAAATCAGAATTTATCTACAAGTCTTAGTTTCTTAGATCTCACCTAGTATCTACACTAGGTCTCAACTTTATTTTCGGGCTTTACCTAGTGTTTACATACTATAAATTTGCTTTTTCTCCAAAACCTAGTATCTGACAAACCTACGCTCCACCAGCAACAAAAACCAGCATCATCACTTTATTGTTTACAAAACTAAATTAGTTTGCTGAATGTATACAAAAAAAGAAGCAGCTTTAAAAGTTAAAGTTTTCGCGATTTTCTCGGAAGCTACTCAGGTGCAGATACTAGGTTTTATCGGAGGACAGCCGGGTTGGCAGTTAACATTTGAAGAAATATAGGCCAACATTACGAAATGTTCAGAAATCAAAGACTATACTGTCAGAAGTTTACAGATAATGCGTAACAGATAACCAGGGGCGTCGCAAGCGAATTTTCGGTGGGGGGGGGGGGGGGGTGCAGAAACAAAATTTTACCGAATCTTTCAAAAATTTTACCGAATCCTAGAACTAAGAATTCGAGCTTTAAATTATGGAACAGAAACGATTACGCAGGAAGAGTAACAATAAAAGGCAGCATGAACGACGATAAGCTAACTATTAGGCGGCGTTTTGGCGAAGCCCACATGGAGAATATGTTGCCGGGCATGATTGCAGTAACAGCTGCTATCTATTATAGCTAATAGAAAATTAAACGATCTCCGCCGGCGACAATTTTCGAAATCCATTATCGTTTGTTTTTGTAAGCTAAAATTTAACTGCTTTTCTTACAAATTCTATCATTTACCGTTGATGAAATACCGAGACTCTAAGAAGTTCCAGAAAACGGATGGAGGGACGTTCCGGCAGCAGCAGCAACTGGAGTCTAGTCAATATACTACCTATGATAACACAAAGTGAGCGCCGCAGGCAAAATTTTTGTTTGCTTTTTCCTGCCAAATTTAATTTCCATCCAAAGTATAGCTTTTAATGTTTCGAAATCTCAATCCTAAAACTGGCTTAAAACCCCCGTCAAATGACGCGCCCTTCCACAAAATAGAGAATATTACGAAAAGTGCTGCAGGCGGAATTTTCGAAATATTTATGATTAGATATTCTTTTTGGGATCCAAAATAAAAGTAAGGACTATCGATGGTATCACAGATCATCCCTTTTGTCTGTGACCAGTGCTTCAATCGACCTATTCTTAGTTTCGAGGTTCGTGGTAATTTCCGAATCCTGGCAACTACAACGAATAAGTTACCGAGTCACAGTTATTATACCGAATAAGTTTAGACCGATAGCGTGGATTCTGTATAGCCACCGTATCCGGTTATTATACCGAATTGTTTTGGTATCGAAAGACTACCGAACAATGTTCATATTCGGTATACTTTCGGCGAAACTGGAACAAAGTCGGGATTCGTGGTTAACTTCCTAATCCTGGAAATTATACATAATAAATTACCAAATCCCAATCATGATACCGAATAATTTTGAACCAATAGCTTATTCGGGACTCTGTGTAACTACGGAATCTCCATAAATATACCGAAAAGTTCCGGCATCGAATTATTACCAAATGATTTCAGTAAATTCTCTCACCAAATTCGTGATAACCACCAAATACTGGCAATTATACCAAATCCCGATCATTATACCGAAGAGATTTGTACAGATAGCCTATTTAGTATTCTGTATAACTAACGAATCCCCGTAAATCGAAAAAATACCGTACAATTTTAGTGAAATTTTGGGCCTTCGGCCCAAAATTTTACCGAATCTCAAAAAGGTGGGGGGGTGCTGCACCCCCCGCAACCCCCCCCCTTGTGACGCCCCTGCAGATAACACTTCAATTGTTATCTGTTGTGTTTGAAAAACGTTATGCATGAAATGTTATGCATAACAAGCTTTGTCAGGAAAAGCCTAAAAGCATCTACTGACTTTCTTCCTTATCGTCATGATGTCGGAAAACCTTTTGGCGGTTTTCGGTTCTTCCTGATGGTAACGCTTATCATGCATAACATTTTGAAACACAACAAATACCATCCAAAGTGTTATCTGTTACGCATTATCTGTTGAAACCGCGCATCCTCGTGCTATCTGTTGTGAAACTTCTGACAGTGTACTGGGAAATAAACAGTACTCTTAGTGTTATTTAATCATTTAATGAAGCAGGCAGGGCCGCATCTAGAAATTTATTTCGGGAGGGGGGGGGGGGTTGAATTGGGGGGGGGGGGTTGCGGTTCGGACAAAATAAGTACAAAAAAAATAGATTAGAGGGAAAAGCCTATAAAAATGATTATTTTTGTATGTTTCGGTGGGGGGGGGGGTCGACCCCCTCCCCCCCTCCCTCTGGATACAGCCTTGGAAGCGGGTATACTTTTACGTCAGTGCAGCGCCCACACCAGAGCAAAAGAACTCTGAAAAAGTGACACAATGTCAAATCGCAGCAACACTAGCTACACTAGCGGATATGAACATCCCTACCGAAACCCAACCAATGGCAGAGCAGAATTATTTTGCTCTGACCAATCGTTAACGAGCGCTGGCTAGAATCTACGTCCGCCACTGCAGGCGAACAAAGCGACGGAGGCCCATTTTCGATGCATGGGAAGGATAGGTCTTTGCGGAACTCTTTGCTCTGCTTAACACCTAGGATTAGTAAAAAAGTCTGCAGCTCAGTAAATTTTTCCCGCCACAAGAAGCCACAGTATATAAGGCAACTTACCTGTCGGTCGCTTTGTGCAGTCGCCCTCGCGACATCGATCTTTCAGGGCACATCTGAAGTTCGAATCCTCAGAGGTAAGAGAGCTGATCACGGCGCTCTTCTTCTCACTTTCTTCGTCGCTGGATGAGTCGCTGCTGCTGCTGCAAGAACAAGAGAAGGCAAGATTAAAAGAATCGTCAGGTAGGTCTTTCCCGGCCGGATTTCCTGCACTTGTATCATCAAGTTGAAAAAATTTCAACTTTTCCATATGGAAGTGATGATGGTGCTAAAATTCCGGGCAGGAATTCCAGACCGGGAGCTCACGATCCTGATCGTGTGTTCGCACTTTAAGTGGGTCCTCCTTCACTACAGCTCTACTGGCCATTTTTGGCTTTTTTTAGCCAATGAGAGTATGACGGGTCTGGACGAGCACGGCTTATGACGGCCTTACGATTGCCAGTGGAGGAACCACTTCAGAACAAAAGAACGGTAGGTTCAAAAGAACGGCAGCGAAAGACTGCACCATGAGCTGAAAGGCTGAAACCTGCACCATGGAAAAGCAGCGACAGGGAAAAGAGCGAAAATCACTAGCTTCCTAACTGTCTTCGACGACCTTTGAGATAACTGGTAAATAAAGTTGACTGATTTATAACGCGACAGATAAAATCCATGAGTGGTCAAAACCGGGCTTGACAGATAGTGCTTGCTCCCTTTATTTCTTTTCCGATTCTCTTAGACCCACGACTTTGAAGAGGCTACAGCACTCAAACTTCTTGCTTTTGTACAGACCAGAGCAAAATCACACTAGTGAGTAGCTCCAATACCTATGCTTTCCATGCTCTGCAAAAGGGGCATACTTATAGCGCCGCCGCTACGCTTGCGGCATTTGGGTTGCACGACCGATTGGGTTTCAGTAGGGACTTTCACTATCGCTAGTGGTGCTAGTGTCGCTGCTATTCGAGTGTGTGTCAATTTTGTCAACTGTCGTTATTTTGCTCTGGTACAGACCTTGCCTCTATACTTCTATCAATTCACTGTTTGGAGTTGACTTTTTTTGTCAGGATACTTTCAGTGCATCGACCATGTCTGTGTTTTATTTTCGCTGCATTTAGATGTGGAAATCTGGTAAACGAAAGGAGAGGCGACGGTAAGATGGTGCTAGTAGAGCTTTTCGTGTACATGATTACGCTACGACCAGAGAAAAGCTTACTACTATTTCTTTCGAGACGTATTTGCAAGGTTCGAGTTTCACCAAAGTTCAAACTTGACGGACGCGCGCAGTGTTTGACACGTGTTCTTATTCTGCGGCTGCAAAGATCGTCGGCAATTCGAAAATAACAGACGAAGAAGAAGAGGTTCCCAAAAAGAAGAATGTGAGATAAACAACGAAGAAGTCTGAACAACGATAGAGGCGAAGTTAGAGCCACTGTGGATAAATCTGCAAGCAATACTTCAAAATTTCGGAGCGAAGGAGGATTTGGTATCCGACTACGAAAATCGGACTGTTAGAAAATGCCTTAAGATGAACTGAAATTTTAATTTCCCATCCTCCGACGCCAATCCGCAATTCCACAGAGAAGCTAGGATTCCATTAGCTTCGAAATGTGCACTCCTGTTTAGCCGTCAAAGGCTAATCAGTAAAGTTATTACCAAAAACCGTATCACCACGAACATAATTAGAACTTGGTTTCCAAGATAAACTAGAATATTAATTATGGTTTTTACTGATAATCTTTCCAGGAAAACACGTCGAGGAAGAAAAACAAGCGAGGAGGAGGAGGGGGGTTTACGTAGTTCCGTTACTTTTCAACGACTAAAGGAAAACCGCATTTCCTTCAGAGACTTTCCAGGGAGTACTCAACCTTGAAAATAACAAGGAAGCAAGTAAAAAGTCAATCCGTAAAGTGATTTAGACTTAGGCGAAGTGGATATTTCAGAGTAAGCTTGGTGATGGGGAGAGAGAGCTTTCTTCCGTTATTAGTCCTGTTCTCTAAGGCGATTACAGAAAAGTCCCCAAGTCCTTTCCGCTCGGTAGAATGGAGTCTGGCGTTGTATTTGTCTTGGGAAGATTGGCCAGCTCACCTCGTTGGTGGGTCGGGGGAGTTGCAAACCTGATTTCTTCGCAGGCCTAGGCAGAAAGGACAAAAGGGCTTGCTAAGAAAAACGACCAACGAGAAGTGATGATCAAGCGCTTGGTGTATAAACGGGAAAATTAACCATGGCTTGGACAATAGGTCACAGAAAAACTAAGGACTTAAGGTTGCGTTCCAAAACTCACATGACTTCATATTTTTGTATCATGCTTGGATGACTTGAACTTGAACCTTTTTGAACAAGACCAAAGGTTTCGCTGGGATCCCAAAAGTTCAAATTTGATCCAGACAATTGGGTCTTGTCTTCGGCAGATCCAGTCTTCGCCAGACTCCTTGAACACTTTTACTATTAAGATTTAGAAACAGATTAAGGCCAAATAGCTAATCTTATGAGAAAACTAAGTTCAGATATGGATTCAGCATGTGTGTTTATCCCTTTAATTCATACCTATTTTGACGAAGCAGATCGAAACTTCCTGCCTTACTTCTGCCAATTTTCCGGTTTCGGCGGAATTCCGGAACTACTTGTCCGTTGAAAAAATAAAGCTCAAAAACGAATTCAGCATGTCTCCTTACCCCTACATCCAACCTCTAATCAACTTCAGATTAACAACGTTTACTTTTAACAAATTTTCCGATTTCAGCCGGATTTCGAGCGATCTATAAGTCCGGTGAGAAAATGATTGTCATATGAGAATTCAGTATGTCTTCTTATCCGCAAATCGAACATCTTACCAAATTTAAATAAAACTTTTACTTTTAACAAATTCTCTGGTTTTGGCCGGATTCCGACCGAACTGATTGTCCGCTAAGAAAATACATTTCATATTCGGACTCAGCACGTCTCCTTGCCCCTAAATTAAACCTCTAACCAACTTCATATTAAACTTTTACTTTCACAAATTTTCCGATTTTCGCCGGATTTCGGGTGAACTATTTGTCCGGCGAAAAAATAAACTTCATATTCGGATTCAGCATGTCTCCTTATCGCTAAATGAACTATCCGAATAGCTTTAAAAAATATTATTTTTTTCCCTTAATTTGAAACCCCTCCCCCACCCTCAAATATAGGGCTGCAAAGCCCATCTTCGAACTTGACCAGTACTTTGACCCAAAGGATCCTCCCACCAAGTTTCATCAAAATAGCTCAATCCCTTCGAGAGTTATCGTGCGGACAGACGGACAGGCAGACGGACAACTTTTGTGATGTCATACGTATCCCTCCACTTACGTTTTGGGATCCCAAAAAGGACAGAATTCCTACGAAGAGGCCAATGATATGGGCAGAAAATTATTGAAACCAAGTTGGTTTGGTCCTACAAAATATAGCTGCCCCAGAACACAGACTGACTCTGTGAGGTTGAGGAGTACCGACATTTTACATCACAGATTCTGTGAAACGGGACTATTACCATGCGCCCCTATGTTTCTGTACACGAGACACATGTCCCAGAATGCCCCACACAAAGCCCATACATCATATGCCCGTTGCTGTGTATCTGTATGTTGTTGATAAAGAATTTGCGAAGGCTGGTGACTTTGGATGTGGCACATCCAGCATTTTATTGTAGTTTTTTTTTTTTTTTTATATATAAGTTAAGGTGCGTTGGGATAAAAATGTTTTTATTCTGTTATATTCTTGGAAGTTTATTGAATTTATTTATCAATTACTGTATGTTAGTAATGTGTTTGCATCTTTGTGACAACCACACTGTCAGAAGTTTCATAACAGATAGCGTATAACACTTTCAAGAATAACACCTTTTCCCTTAGAAATAAAGTGTTATGACCAATTAAGTTTACACTATTTCGTGCCTAGATCTCCAACAACACCTTCTATTGGTAAAAATACTAGCGGGAACGAAAGAAACATAACAGATAACATCCCAAAGTGTTATCTGTTGAAACCGCGCATCCTTCTGTTGTCGTTATGTAACTTCTGACAGTGTAGTATTTTTACCTATTGAAGGTGTTGTTGGAGATCTAGGCACGAAATAGTATAAACTTAATTGGTCATAACACTTTATTTCTAAGTGAAAAGGTGTTATTCTTGAAAGTGTTATGAGCAATCTGTTATGAAACTTCTGACAGTTTATAGCCCATTGGGACTTATAGTGTTAATACATATTTATCTGTACATCTACTGTATAGTACACAGTAGATAATAAATATCTATCTGTATATCTACTGTTTAGTACACAGTTCAAGGACACCTCTTCCTTATTCTGCCTTCTACCTTTCTCCATGGTTTCGTCTTGTCTCTGTGAATTGTTAGCGCTTTTTTGCCCGTGCCGAGTTTTGTCGTGTCTCAGCCCGTCACAAGCGCAAGGTTGCCGTAATCTTCAACGAACTCTTTCACACATTAGGACATGAGAAGCTTCTGTTTTTGTCTTACTTTTCTTCTCTTAGTTTTCTCACTTTTTAACCATGGCGCGTTCAGTTTTCAAATGTTTTGCGCTCAGCCACCGCGTCGGAGAGCAGGAAGGCTGGGTATAATCAACAAGCGCTAACAAGAGAATCGCTAGTTCCAGGTGGAAAGTAATGGTATTTTCGAAAACATTTCTTCTGATCCAATTCGTAGTGAAAAGATCATTTCTAGTAAGAGTTGTGCTTTAGGCTCGAAACTTAACCGCTGTCGATTACCAATAATAGTGTTCCGGGATTTGTGCATGCTTTTACGATAGAGTCACAAGAGTCATTCAGAAGTCAGGAAGTTCATAGGAATTACGCTGATGACAAAAATAATAATCAGAAACAGACTCCTTTTCTGACTCCTGTACACAGGACCAGTCCGAGATGGGAAAAATAAAAAAACGGAATCCACATTTTATTCTTCGCTTTGACAATCATGCAAGCCGTATTTCGTTCACTTCTAAAATAACTGTCCTCCCTCTTGAACGCCCGATAATTGACAGATTCCAGCGGGGATCATTTAAGATTTTTTGTTCAGAGAAAGGTTCAGGTTTAATCCAGGAAAAGACGTAATAATTCTCTGAGGTAGTAAGCGAAGAAAAAAGTTGCTGTTCAGTTCCTCTTTTATGTTCAAACGAAGAAGTACCTTGACACCCTTAGTTTCCTGGCCTTGATTAGTACTTTCTATACCATTTTTGTTATGTACGTAATAAGCAAACGAGTACTATGGTATTTCCAGTCGGGTGAAAGCTATACCAAACAAAAAATTAGTGTCCTTCCCCCCCCCCCCTCCCTCCCAAGAAGGTAACGAGGAGTTGCACAGGCCGTAATTAGTAAGTCTGAACCTAAAACAAAACAAAATCAACCCTGTTTTGAAGTTTGTGTGGGAGAAAAAAGAAATGAATTTCTTTAAATCATTTAGAGGATCGAAACCATTAAATTACAACCTGTCAAATAATTATATTTCGTTCTTGTGAGCTTCTAATTCACAAAAGCTCCCGCAAGAGGAGGGGTTAACAAAATTTGATAACGAATCTCCACGATTCGTCCAGTTCAGTCATTATCTAGTATCACCTAATTTGTTTCTCTTTTTAATAAGCCATAAACGCCGGCTCAAGTTTAAGTTAATGAAACGAAACATGAGCACTGATATTATATACATATGTATAACCCATAAATATATTTAATGTACGAACCACCAAATGCACAAGGCGACAGCGGAGTAAAGAAAAACAGGAAAAACAACCCCAACAAAAATATACATAAAGAATTTAGACTGAATTTCCAACTGAGCCTAAGAAAATCATGAAAACACCATGTAGATTACGAGCTGTACGAATAATTTTCAATGGCCGTTTAACATCTTTCAAGTCGAACTTCTGACATGAACGACAAGAATACATTAAAAATACATTAAAAATTTACAATGATTAAAGGGGGACGTCTTCAAAAATTCAATGTCTTTTTTATTCCGCAGAATGGCACACACCGTAACAACACTGGATTTAGGGAGTGCAAACTGCATTGTAAATTCGCCCAAACGCATTCCGGTTGTAGCGACTTCGTTCTGGACAAAGGCGGCCACACGCATATGAATCAGTTTAAATCGGTTTAGAAGTCTATCGCAGATCAGATCGGCTAAGTCTAGTTCAATTTTTCAATTATTTATGTAGTTTTTTCGTTAACTAAAGGGGCATTCCCACGAAGGGGTCTCCACTAAAAGAAAGTGTCAGAGTAATCCTATATTTCTCTTTCACAGAAGTGGTTAATGAAATATTTATTCATTCATTCATACCTCCACCGATAGCTATCCATGGTTGGCCCTCTCTCAACTGTTTCTGTCGTCGTTTCTACCCGAGTTTTTCGGGTCTGAAAGAAGCTGAAGCACTTATCCATCACCACTGACGTTAGAAGTGGAACTAAATCAATCCTTCAAATAAACCGAAAATTCAGACCTAAATTTAAAAATCAAAAGTATTGCCAAAAGCGCTGTGACTCTACCTCTCGTCCTTTTTCCCCAGATGCAGTGTATCCTTGAGCTTCTTCGCGAGTCCTGCCATGTTTCAAGATCAACAGCCAACTGAGCCAAATTTCTAATGTGTTTCCTGTCTTTTCTAGTAGTTTACTTATCTCACCGTGCTTCCTGACCCGGCTAATCTCTTTTTTACTAGAACTTTCTTTATTTCAGTATATACTGATAGCCCTACTGAAAATGCGACGTTTCTTTCATAGACAAATTATGAGGATAAGGAAAGTCCACATTTTGAGCCCTTAAGAAGCCATTTGATAAATACAAGAAAACCTTCGAGCTGAGCCTATGCGGATCAATCTGTAAACAGGGAATATCGAAATATCACCTAACGCGTACGTCCGTCGTAAACTTATGTACAGAAGACACGGCTTTGTAAGAACAAGAGATATGCGCTCATATGCCACTTGCGAAGTACTGACACATCTGACCTGTAGTTCGAACAGGACTTTTTTATTTATTTTTGAAACTCTTCTAGTATCTTTTCTTACTTTGTTTAATTTTTTGTCTTATTTCTTATTTCTGGGATACGACACCTCTCCATTCAGGCTTAAATGTTTCCTAGCCGAGACGAGAGGTTCATTTAAATTACCTTTTAATGTCAATCACACAATATAATTTTATTTCATTTCCATGCAACACAATATTGTTCTTTATGGTTTATTATTATTATTAATATTTTGCGGTAACATTATTTCATCTTTTCCTCTTGTAGATGTTTGATCCTTTCCCTTACATTTCTTTCGGGGTCAGTTTACAGATCTCTGTCTAGTTCTGTTCTACGGCTAGTCTTAATACTGATTTCGCTTCCAAATAATAGAAATCGTTTTACATAGAGGACAAAGAGTGTAAAGAAGCTCATTGGAATTATTGGACACCCCCAGATTCCGGAACCTTGGAACGGGTTCGTGAGCACGGATGGGATATTAGAGAAAAGGATGGTAATTCTGTTTCACTACCACTGAAAGGAAACAGAAAGGGGGCAGAGACATTAATACTTTCTGAATAGCTTGACGAGCTCTATCAACGATTAAAATGCAGTCAGAGCGGCCATGAGTGGCAAGGGATTGTTCTTTGATAATTTTTGAATTACTGTGTTTTTGGGATCCCAAAACGTAAGTGGAAAAGGATGGTAATTCTGTTTCACTACCACTGAAAGGAAACAGAAAGGGGGCAGAGACATTAATACTTTCTGAATAGCTTGACGAGCTCTATCAACGATTAAAATGCAGTCAGAGCGGCCATGAGTGGCAAGGGATTGTTCTTTGATAATTTTTGAATTACTGTGTTTTTGGGATCCCAAAACGTAAGTGGAGGGATACCGATGACATCGCAAAAGTTGTCCGTCTGTCCGTCCATCCGTCTGTTAGCACGATAACTCTCGAAAAGGTTGAGGCATTTTGATCAAACTTGGCAGAGGACTCTTTAGGCCAAAGTACAGGTCAGGTTCGGCGACGGGCTATGTAACCCTAAATTTAGGGGTAGGGGAGGGGTTTGAAATTAACGGGAACAAAAAAATATTTTTTAAAAGCTAATGAAATAGTCAAATTAGGGGTAAGGCGACATGCTGAGTCCGATTTCTCGCTGGACAAATAGTTCACCCGGAATCCGGCGAAAACTGGAAAATTTGTGAAAAGTAAAAGTTTAATCTGAAGTTGATTAGAAGTTCAATTTAGGGGCTAGGAGACGCGCTGAGTTCGAATAGGAAAATTATTTTCTTGCCGGACTATTAGTTCGGCCAAGATTCGACCAAAACTGGAGAATTTGTTTAAAGTAAAGTTTGATTCAAATTTGATAAGATGTTCGATTTGCGGGTAAGGAGGCATGCTGAGCTCGTATATGACAACCATTTTCTCACTAGACATATAGATCGCTCGGAATCCGGCTGAAAGGTTCGACATAGGGGTAAGGAGACATGCTGAGTCTGTTGTTGAGCTTTAGTATTTACCAGACAAGTAGTTTGTCCGGAATCCGGCCGAAACCGGAAGTTGGGCAGAAATAAGGAAGGAAGGAGATACGACGTAGACTATAGGGTAAACCATATGCTGAATCAATATCTGAATATTTGACAGTGCAAAATGGATATCTGAATATATCTGAACTTGGCGAAATTCAGCTGGCGTATCCGTTTTGAACTGTCAAATACGAACTTGGTCTTCTCCGATTATTACCACTGGCCTTAATATGTTTCTAAATTTTAAAGTAAAAATCTTTACCAAGGCTGTTGAAGACCGAATATCTACAACACCGAATTTTCTGGAGCAAATATTAAAATTTTGGGATCCTATCGAAACCTTTGGTCTGTTCTCTTTGCTTGTCTTTGTTGTGCGATCTTTTTTCTTTTAGAGATTTGATGTAGTGGTAAGGAGGCATGCTTACGAAAATTATTTTGTCGCCGGACAAATAGTTCGCCCGGAATCTGGCCGAAATGTGAAAATTTGTTAAAAGTTACAGTTTATCTTAAGTTGATTAGATGTTCGATATAGTAGATATGATGTATTCGTTCTGAGCTTTATTTTTTTTGCCGGACAGGTACCGGAATCCCGCCGAACCGGATATTTGGCAGAAGTAAGGCTGGAAGTTTCGATCAATTTCATCAAAGCACATGTGACGTATAGGGGTAAACACGCATGCTGAATCCATACCTGAACTTGGTTTTCCCAGGTGATTAGCCATTGGAATTAATCTGTTCCTAAATTTTAATAGTACAAATGTTAAAAGGTAAAAGTGAAAGAATTAAATTTCCCGGATCGACTATCTACATGACGTAATTGTCAGGATCAAATATTACATTTTTGGGATCCCATCAAAACCTTTGGTCTTGTTAAAGTCTGGAAAATAGGGAGCGAAGACTGCTGTCGCGGAATCTTCCTGGACGAACGCCAAGCTAACAATCAGAAAAAGAATTAACCTCTCAAGATTGCAGCCGTATCTGACAGTATCATCTTTCCGACCCCCCCCCCCCTCCCCTTTATATGTTATATGGCACAGATTTGACACATAAAAGTTTACGACGTCGTAAGTATCCCTCACTGTCGTTTGGGATCCCAGAAAACCAGATAAATTTAACATTCCGAAGAAAAGATGACAGATAATCTTTGTCCACTAACACGTCGATGCTTGCACATTAAAAGACAAAATAATTGTATCTCTTACGTAGGCGTTTGACTCGTTTCTCCTACTGGTTCCAAAATCAGCAGGGAAAACTTCAGAATAAACCGGTGCCCGCCGATGCTCGTCAGTTTACTAGTCCGGCGTGAAAATATAAGCTGCGTTCTTTGTCACGAGAGTTCTCACCGGTGGTCTCCGTTTTTTGGGATCCCAAAACGTAAGTGGAGGGATACCTATGACATCGTAAAAGTTGTCCGTCTGTCCGTCCGTCCGTCCGTCTGTGAGCACGGCAATTCTCGAAGAGAACGAGATATTTTGATGAAACTGGGTGTGACGATTCTTTGGGTCAAGAGTAAGGTCGAGTTCTTAGATGGGCCCTGTAGCCCTACATTTGGGGGTGTGTGAGGGGGCTCAAAATTAAGGGACAAACAAAATATTTTGAAACAGCTAATGTGATGGTCGATTATGAAGTAAGAAGACATGCTGGGCACGATGGTGAAAATCATTTTCTCGCCGGACAAGTAGTTCGTCCGGTATTCGGCCAAAACCGGAGAATATGTTAAAAGCAAAAGTTTTGTCTGAAGTTGATTAGATGATAGACTTAGAGGTAAGAAGAGAGGCTATGTCCGTATATGACAATCTTTTTTACCCGGACAAATAATTAGTCCGAAATCCGGTTGTACCCGCATTTTTTTTTAAGTCAAAGTTTTATTTGAAGTTGATTAGATGTTCTTTATAGGGATAAAGAGATACGCTGGATTCGTTTCTGAATTTTCTTTTGTTGCTGGACTAGTAGTTCGCTCGAATTCGGGCGAAACCGCAAATTTGGCAGAAGTAAAGCAGGAAGTTTCGGTCAGTATCGTAAAAATAGATATGGCTTATAGAGGTATAGATAGATAGAATATCTGAGCTTGGTTTTCTCTGATGATTAGCCTGGCGAAGACTGGATCTGGCGAAGTCAAGACCCAATTCTCTGGATCAAATCTTAGATTTTTGGGATCCCATCGACACCTTTGGTCTTGTTCTTATAGCCGTTTTTGCCTCCACCGGTGACTACTCACCAGTCTTATAACCCGTTTTTGAACTAACCAGTGTCCGGTTTTATCTCACCGGTGCTGACTAGCCAGAACCTGCTCGGGAGCCCCGCTTCAGCGAGGAGTTAGCCAGTTATCATCAACTCACCGATGAACAAAAAAAACACGTTTTAGGAGAAGAACCGGACACTGGTGACAAAACGCCAGGGACAGCCCGGAGTGCAACGAACGCAGCCATAGTTCAAAATGTGGAGTCATGATGCATCCTCACTAGATCCTTACCTTTATTTCGACACTTTAACCGACTTCAGACTAAGCTCTTACCAAATTTCCTTTTTTTTTGCCGGATTCCGGGTCTACTTGTTCGGTCAGTATATAAAGTTCAGATCAGGATTCAGCGTGTTTTCTTCCCCGTAGATCGACCACCACATTGGCTTAGCAAATATTTATTGTTCCTCTCTACGGAGCTCATCCTTGAATTCGAGCTGTACTTTGAGTCAAAGAACCCTCAATCGTACCAAGTTTGAACAAAGTATCTCAATCCATTTCCAGAGTTATCGTGCTAACAGACGGACGGACGGAAATACTTCACAACGTAACAGGTCAGTCACGTTTGGGATCCCAAAAACAAACACTTCGACCGGTATATGGCAATTGTAATTAAAATGCGGTTTGTTTGAATATTTTATGACAGTCCGAAATTTTGTTATCAGAAAAGCCTCGTGTATTTGCGTTCCTTTAGCACCATTCCTAACACTAGTTCTCATCATTTAATGCGACGTCATTGGCGAACAGTGACGTCAGTTACGGTCCATGGCGTCCGCACTACCAAAAGAAAAAGAAAATTCGCACCAGTCTGAAAGAAAGTCGCAATTTCACTGATTTTCTAAATTGCCGTATTTTGCTACCATCGATGCGTACCACCCGGTTGTTAGCTAAAAGCTTTAATCAGAAAACTGATATATAAATTTTTCCCTTTTGCTGCTAGAAGCCAATGGGCCTGGGAAAGGCTTAAAACAGCCAAAACCGGGGATAACTTGATAAAAGCAGAGCCTAGTTTGAATGAATTCAATTGTTTTAGGATACTGGAACTTAAACAGAAATAATACGATGTGTCCTTTAAAGTTTAACCGAATAAGGCAGAGATCCGACAGTCTAATTACACTTCACTTATTTGCTTAAATAGGCCTGAACACCCGATAAATGCGTTACTTCTTTGTCCCTTATCCACAGATAATCAATTTCATCGAATGAACTTATTCTTTTGGATTTTCATAGCTCTAAGTGTTTTTGGGATCCTACAACGTAAGTGGAGGGATACCTATAACATCGCAAAAATGTCCGTCTGTCTGTCAGCACAATAACTCTCGAAGGAAATGAGATATTTTGATAAGACTTGGTGTGAGGATTCACTGGGTCAACGGTAAGGTCAAGTTCGTAGATGGGCTATGTAGCTCTGGATTTAGGGGTGAGGGAGGGGGTTCAAATTAAGGGACAAACAAAATATGTTTCAATGGCTAATGTGATAGTCGGTTATGGGGTAAGAAGGCATGCCGAGCACGATAGTGAAAACCATTTTCTTGCCAGACAAGTAGTTAGTCCGGAATCCGGCCAAAACCGGAAAGTTGGTCAAAAGTAAAAGTTTTATTTGAATTTGATTAAATGGTTGATTTAGCGGTAAGAAGGTATGGTGAACACGGTTGTGAAATTCATTTTCTCTCCGAAAAAGTAGTTCGTCAGGAATCCGGCGATAGCCGGAAAGCTGGTTAAAAGTAAAAGTTTCATTTGAAGTTGATTAAGTGTTCGGGGGGAAAAACATGCTGAACACGATGGTGAAAACCATTATCTTGCCGGACAACTATTTCGCCCAGAATCCGGCCGAAACCGGAAAATTTGTTAAAAGCAAAAGTTCGATTAGATGACAGACTAAAGGGTCAGAAGAGAGGGTGAGTCTGTATGTGACAATCATTTTTTACCCGGACATAAAATTAGTCCGGAATCCGGCTGTAACCGGAATTTTTTCTTAAGTCAAAATTTTTATTCAAAGTTGATTAGATGTTACGCTGATACGCTGGGTTTGTTTCTGAATTTTCTTTTTCTTGGACTAGTAGTTCGCTCGGAATTCGGCGAAACCGGAAACTTGGCAGAATTAAAGCAGGAAGTCTCGGTCAGTATCGTCAAAATAGAAATGGCTTATAGAGGTATATCTGAACTTGGTTGTCTCTGACGATTAGCCTGGAAAAGACAAGACTCGATTGTCTGAATCAAATATTAGACTTTTGGGATCCCATCGACATCTTTGGTCTTGTTACCTCTAGACTTGAAATTGTTCAGAAACTACAAAGGTAAGCTATTGCCGGAAATGTCATAACAAAAAGACATATCTTATCGTCACTTTCCTACTTTCTTCATCCGTGAACTTTCCGAGCTTAGCGGACGTAACACACGAAAATGCAGGCTTTTGTTAAAATTCAAATTCTCCGCGTCTGAATGAATTTTAGGGTGTCGATATCCCTTTAGCCTAAACTGGCTGCAACTCATATTTGACAATGCAAAATGGTCAAATGCTACATTTTATTAGAGCTATATTTCGGCCCTGCTTGTCAAGGGTACTCTTGAGGCTCAAGCTGCTCAAGCTGGAAATTCATATTGTGGGAAAACAATTGAAGATCCTTCCTTAAATATCTGATTTTATGAACTTCTTCCCTGACACTGCTTGGGGTTAAAGCTGGTGCTCTGATCTCAGTTTGGACACAAAATATAGCTCTAATACAATTTAGATGACGTATCCGTTTTGCATTCTCAAATTTGGGTTGTGGTGCGAGTAGCGCACGTTCTGAACTTTACTGTTAGAGCCCCGGGTAAAAATTTTTTACAAAACCCCTTGGATAAGTCAAAATAATTCAGTGTTTCAAATATCAGATGTAAAAATGAGCTGCGTTTTCAGTTCAACTTTAACAATTTATCATCTTCTAATGCCAAGTGCCTTATCTCAATTATGCGCAAGTATTCATTTGGCCAAGCCGACTGCCAATCATGGCTGATGGCACTAAGCGAAGAAGCCAGGATAGCTGGTTTCATTCCTAGCTACAGCCTGAATAGGAGCCTCGTTGAGAAGGAACGAAACTTCGTTCATCATGCTTAGTTCCAAAATATACAGACGAAACTGAAAATCCCTGCAGTACTGAGCCTTTCTCGTTTACATTTCAGTATCAATTTGTCAGCTGTTTAGACAAAATGGCTCTCTGAGCCATTCTGAAGAAACCAGCATAGGCCTGTCAAGGATAAAACAGGAAACAAAAGTGAAAAATAATAATAAGCGTTATCTAAGAACGCAAGTTTGCTTTCCGTCCCGTAAAACTTACTACGCAGTATGTTTGTATTGGAGTACACTGACATTTTCTTATCGCCGAAACTTTCCGTCTAATACCGTAGCCGGAAATGCTCAAGGTTGCATTCCCACGAACTTGTAATCGCAAGAACCTTTTTTAAGCACAGATACAAATAATCGAACGTATACGGCTCCTTTGAACATCGCCGGGTTCTTAGAGATTACAAACCCTCGTTCAAACCCGTCTCGGCTGTTTTCAGCCTCGTGTAGCCCCCTTGGTTTTGATGAGAAACACAGAGAGAAACATGGTCGGTATTTCTAACCATTAATCTTAACAGAAGCCATAACCTTTCGATCTGATCCTTGTCTGATTCTTGCAGAGTTAGGATATGGGCGAGCCCAAGCTGACTGCGAATCATATTTGACGGTGCAAAAAAGATAAGTCAGCTACATTTTATTAGAGGTATATTTCGGTATATTTCGGCAAGGGTCCTCTTCAGGCTCAAGCCGCTCAAGCTGGAAAATGGAAATTGTGAAAAATACTTGAAGATTCTTTCTAAATATCCGATTTTGTGAACTTCTTCTTTGAAAATTGGCTGAAGTTGAAGCCGGTCCTGTGATTTCATTCTGGACATGGTTGCTGTTTTTGCTGTTTAGTAGGGTCGTCGAAAGGGTAGATATTCTTTTGCATTTTGGTTTAGGAGTCACCTGTCTCTTCTTCTTCTGTCCAGATAAGATGGGTACTTGTCGGCGGCATGTATGGGAGATTTGTAGTTCCGTACTTCGGTGATAGATGTTCCTTCAGCCCAAGCTGACTGCGAATCATATTTCATGGTGCAAAACGGATAAATCAGCTACATTTATTAGAGCTATATTTAGCTGGTAGAGAAGAAGAGACAGGTGACTCCTAATCAAAATGCAGAAGAATATCTACCCTTTCGACGACCCAATCAAACAGCAAATACAGCAGCCAGTCCAGAACGAAATCACAGGACCAGCTTAAACTTCAACCAATTTTCAAAGAGGAAGTTCAAAAAATCGGATATTTAGAAAGAATCTTTAAATGTTCTTCACAAGTTTCATTTTCCAGCTTGAGTGGCTTGAGCCTGAAGAGGACCCTTGCCAAGAAGGGCCGAAATATAGCTCTAATAAAATGTAGCTGACTTATCCGTTTTGCACCGTCAAACATAATGGCGAGATTAACAGTAAAATTAAGAAAATAAAACTAAAGTTAAGAAATTACATTAAAACCGAACAAAAACAAAATTAAATAATCAACAACGAATTCAAGTTCAACTTTAAAAGTAAGTTCTTATTTTAATTTTTCAATTTTAATTTAAAATTTTGGTTTGAGTGGGGTAAACCTGGTCAATAGACCTACAACTGTAGTGAATAAATCATGTCCAGACCCGTTTCAAATACCTCTGGGTCGTTTTGCGGGGTAAAATAAAAGTAAAATGCATAAAGTACATAACACGTACATTATTTGAAAAAGTAAAACAATTGATAAAATAAGAAACAATTTTGGTTTTCCGGGGGAGGTCCGATAATTATGGTAAAATTCTGGTGAAGTACCAAATTCTACCGTAACCAATTTTGACGGTTTACAGCACTACCTAGGGGGACAACACCCTTTCGAGCATAGGGGCGAAGTACTTGCCGAAGAAAAATCTACAATGTCAAAACCTGGAAAAAATTGTACAAACATTGTACAACCATGTCAGTTCATGTTTTTAGGCATAGAGATACACCTCAAATGTCTCCGAAGTCGCCCCCAAAAAAACATCCGGAGTCGCTCCTTATTGAAACCATTTTGAAAACTCAGAATTACGAGGAAACGGCCTGTCATTTACTGATGGAAATTACCAGGCAAAGTGGAAACAATAATCTTCCAATCCCGCTATCTTACGACCATATAGCTGTAATAACTTGGAAAACGATTGGGTAAGTAAGAAGACGATTGGGTAAGTACTTATTCGGAAACTTTCCGAACAGGAAATCAGTCGCTTTCGACCGAATATGAGAACACCCTAGCGTCCGAACTAGCCACTGACAGAAGAACGCCAATAACCATCACTCCTAGCGATGTTGAAAGCGCAGTGAAGAAATTTAAAAGCAAAAAGAGCTACGACCATGATCGACTACATTGAAATCACCTGAAATTTGCATCTCCTTTGGCCTTCCTACTTCTATCCTCCCTTTTCAACCTTATCATTAGAGCTGGAAAGGTCCCCGATTCTTTCAGAGGAACAACTACCCCAGTACTGAAAAAAGGGAATGATTCAAGGTCCTGCTCTTCATATAGACCCATCACCGTGTCTTGTCAACTAAGCAAAGTGTTTGAGCTTTGCCTACTAAGATTTTTTGAGAATTGTGATCAAGGCTTAAATCAAATAGGTTTCCAAAAAGGTCTTGGGTGTGACAAGGCCCACTCGATTTTTTTGAAGATTTTTATCATGTTGTGCGGTTTTAAACAAGGTTTTTGTTTTGTCTCTTGATATAGCGAAAGCATAGGGATCGACTAAAAGCAGGAAAGGAAAGGCAAGAGAAAAGCAGGAAAGAATACTAAAACCAGAAAGGGCAAACTAAAACGAGGAAAGAATTACCAGCAATCGAGGATTTCGAAAAACTGGCAAGCCTTTCCTCTGTTTATTATCCCGTGAGGGGTCGGAAACTTACATTTTTAACAGTTCACCTTTTCCTCCTTTTAGTATTAGAAAAAACTGACACGCTGTGCCGTGCTTTTCCTCAGTTTAGTTTCTCGTGAGGGGTCGGCAACTTACATTTGTAAAAGTTCACCTTTTCTTCCTTTTAGTACCTTGTCGGTAGGTGATCATGAGTCCAGCGAGGGGTCGGCAACTAAGATATTTCAAGTCCAACATTTCTTTCCTGGTTTTAGTAAACTTTGAACTTTAACAAATGGAAGTTGCCGACCCCTCAGGCTTGCCAGTTTTTTTGAATACTAAAAGGAGGGAAAGGTGAACTTTAGCAAATGGAAGTTGCCGACCCCTCACGGGATACTAAACAGAGGAAAGGCTTGCCAGTTTTTCGAATCCTCGATTCCTGGTAATTCTTTCCTCGTTTTAGTTTGCCCTTCCTGGTTTTAGTATTCTTTCCTGCTTTTCTCTTGCCTTTCCTTTCCTGTTTTTAGTCGATCCCGAAAGCATATGATTCAGTTGTGCATGCTTGGGCTTTGTTAGCTCTAGCAAGGAACGGAGTACCCCCAAATATTACTCTTGTTCTCAAAGATTGGTACTCGCTTTCCCGGTTGCGAGTGAGATAGAATCGAAATCTATCCAACTATTCAATCCGAATCGAAAGAGGACTTCGCCAAGGAAGCATCCTTTCACCGGTCATTTTCAACATTGCGCTTGCAACTTGTTTAAATACACTACCAAGTACTTATATTTTTCGAGGTTTTAATTTATCATGGTTGGCAGACGCGGATGACGTCTTATTGTTTAGCCGATCCCTAGTCAGTCTCCAAAGAAGTGCGGATCTCCTGGGGAGATCGTTGGAACGTTGTGGTTTGAGACTGAAGCCTGAGAAATGTAAATTCCTAGTATTAGGTACAAAGTTATATAGTTCTAATATTAATGGTTTAGGAATAAAGGCTAGTGAGTCGTTTACGTATTTAGGCCTGACTTATGGTACTACGATCCAGACTGCCAGGAGCCTTGTCGTCAGAGGCATAGAAAACGAGCTGCGCGCCAGTTATGGTGCGGTCATTTGCCTGAGAGAGTTCTTATCTCGAAAGACTCTCGCCAGAATTGTTAACACTGTGGCTCTTCCTCAAGTACTTATCGGTAGCTCTGTCTTCCCCTTTCTGTCTTCTTCAAACCTTTCTCACATTAGAACTTCCTTTTTCAAATTTGGCAAGTGGCTGTGCAAGCATAACCGGTATTATTCAAATCGGATGATACATGATCTACGTTTGAAGGATCCGATCCAGGTGAGCTCTAAAAAGCAAGACAAAATAAATGCTACGTACAGTCATCTTCGCCACCATTTGAGCCGGGCCTAGAACTTTGTAAGCTGTTGCCCTGTTTGATAAAAAAAAAAAAAAAATACTTCTCTGGTATTTCGTACTTATTAATGTCTATTTGTAAATTTGAAAATTTGTTGTTTTATTTTGAGTGCTACGATGATGTGCACTAGGATTAGAAAGCTTAAATGTACGTATTGTAAATGCTTTAACCTTTTTCTTGTCTCGTCAATTTGGCGGAATAAAGGCATGTCAATCAAAATATTCGACGAGGACTACAGGTGTCAAAATTTCCAGAGAGCATATACAAACTTCTAAACGTCATTTCTCTGTTTTCTTTGGCTCACCGAATTCAAAACTTTCCCCCAATGTGCGCTACACGAATGGCATCTAGCAGTGATTTTCTGATCGGATTAATTCAAAGACATAGGACGAGAGGTCCAATGTACGGATTCACCCGACTTTCCCCTACGTATTTCCTCGTGCTGGCTAAATACACGGCCTGAATTCTGAACACAGCCTACAGTTTTTTCTTTCCAAGCAAGGGTAATTTTCGGGAACGGAAATATGAATCCGTGGTAGAGCGGAGTACAGGAATCAATGGGATTAGCAAAACCACGATCAAAGAACTAGGTCTTCCCGCCTCCCCTTCCGGGTCAGACGCACTTTTAACATGATACAGAATCTGCTGTCTTTTTTATTTATTGATGATGATGATGATGATATTATTTATGACCCGTAAAATAAACACAAGGCACAAAGACGGAGTAAATAATAAAGAAAAAATAGAATAAGAAAGGAAAACACGAAAGAGAATTAACTTACGAAATACAGAATACAACTTTTACCTTACAACTAAACCAGGAGGGTTTTCCAGTCGTGATCAACATTTTGGCTATAAGTTTCTATTTGTTTCGCTACTGCTGTTAGTGGATCACTAACTTGATAAATCAAAGGGGTAAGCTAGAAGTTTGTCGCTGTTACAATCAGTAACACAAAGTATTCTCGTAATCACTGACGAAAAGATGAGGACAACGCTGACCAGAAAAGTAAGCGTTTTGATGGGATCAAAAGGGGAATATTTGTTTGTTTGGAATATCAATCGATGTCATCCTAACAGACCACTGAACCAGATCCACTAGGTAACACTTTCTAGCTTCCAGTAGGCAATATCAGACACGCAAGTTCATTCGCAAACAAGGCCGTATCCAGGGGGGGGGGGGTTAGGGGGTTGACCCCCCACCCCCAAACATACAAAACTGATAATTTTTACAGGCTTTTCCCGCTGATCTATGTCTTTTTTGTATTTTTTTGTCGGATCCGCAGGCAAAACCCTCCCAGAAAGGCACCCCCCCCCCCCCCCCCCCGAAATAAATTTCTGGATACGGGCCTGTTCGCAAACATCCGGTTCTGACCAGACTCCGACTGAAAGTGCGAACACACGATCAGGATTTCCGGGCCAGATTTCCTGCACTTTCATCATCAGTTGAAAAAAGTTTAACTTTTCCATCTGGAAGTGATGATAGTGCCAAAAATACGGGTAAGAATTCCAGTCCGGGAGCTAACTATCCTGATCGTGTGTTCGCACTAAGAGCTATACAGCCAAGGCGAGACTAAAAGTGCGAACACATTATGAGGATTTCCCGGCCGGATTTTCTGCACTTTCATCATCAAGTTTTCCATATAGTGATGGTGGTGCCGCAATTCCGGGCAGGAATTCCCGCCCGGGAGCTCCCGATTCTTATCGTGTGTTCGCACTATAAATGTAGGTATGTACATATTTATCACCCATTTACAATAGCTACAAAAGCATGAGACGGAGTATAAGGAAAATAAAGTAAAAACAAAAAGTAAACATAATTAAAAATGAGATCACAACCAATTACAGAACAAATAAAAACAACACATTCCAAGAAATACTAAAAGAGAAGGACTCTCTAGGGATTGCGAGACGGCGTACGGACAGCCATCTACTTCAAAATTTTCGGCCATTGGCTCCCGCAGACCGTTCTTTCTAATTGGTGGTCTATTTCTAGACCAAGACTCGGAGAACAGTTTTTCTAGACTCAAAGTGTCTTTTTCGGTTAACGAGCCTTTTCCAACAAATTTTTTCGACATGAAAAAAAAAAGATCCACCAAATATCCTCGGTTTGGGCCAGATCCAGTAAGATTTCTGTCAAACTACTTGTCCTGCGAGAAAATGAAGTTCATATTTGAATTCAGCATGTGCCCTTACCCGTATTTCAATGCTCCGGTCGACTTCAGAAAAAACATTCACTTATATGAAATTTCCTATGTCTATGGGATGGCGGACGAACGAGTTATCCAGGGAGAAAATAGAGGTCATATACGGATCCAGCACGTATTTTCACTCGCAAATCGATATCTCAATCTACTTCGCAATAAGTATTTACTTCTACCAAATTTCCGGTTTTCAGCGGACTCAAGTGGGAAAACAACGGTTTGACGGATTCCGGCGGAGAAACAAAATTTAGATATGGAATAAGGATGCATTCTTATCTCTTTACCAACACTTTCATCGACTAACGTCGAACCTCTAACCAACTTCAGATTAAACTTTTACTCTTGCGGTTCTGGCCGGATTCCGGGCCAAGTCTTGTCTGGGGAGATAAATTTCGAAAACAGATTTCTGCCGAATTTCTGTTTTTTGCTGGATTTCGGGCGAAATGATTGTCTGGTGAGAAAATTAAGTTCAGATCTGGATTCAGGGCGTCTCCTTACAGCTACATCGACTATCACAGGTCATAGAGCCCTTGGGATTTTGGTTAATGAATATATTTTGTTTTTTGTATATAGAATTATTTTAGTTGTGTATAAGTTTGTCAATAAAAAGAACTTGAACTTACTTAATCTGACAATCGCATGAACTAAGGCAGACTGCCGTGCTATATGTGGTGTTGCACCCCCCCCCCCACAAGATAGCGCGTTTGGACGGAGGACCAGTGCTGCTATCTTATGCGCCTGTGGCCGCGGGAGGACCTAAGTCTAGTAACTAAGTAAGGTCCGGTGAAAAAGAGGTATGAGTTGCGAAAAAGGATTTAATTCGGTTTATACTTTTAAAATAATGTTGGCTGGCGTTAGGATTTTGGAAAAAAGAAGGTAGGCTACCCTACATTTTTCAACGATCATTCTGTTCGTTTGATTTTCCACTACGGACTGAACTTCTTATGATTTTGTCGCAGAATCCTCCGTATGGAGTGAAAATTCTTGACAAAGTGATTCATTTTCATCGGAAAGACTTTCCTCCTACGATTTTTGGATGGGCAATTTAGAAACGCGATAGTGCTTCTGGGAAACACAGGAAAGAACAAACTGCGACTCAGAAAACACGTGTTGCATGCGACCTTTCACTTTTGCTAATGCGACGTTACCCCTTATCTTTTCCGAGGTGGAATAAAATTTTATTTAATACATACATAAAGATATTTTTACTTACTTATGAGTTTAGATGTTTTGTTCTGAATCCCAAAATGTAGGTGGAACGATACCTGTGACTTCGTACAAGTTGTCCGTCTGTCCGTCTGTCCGTCCGTCTGTTAAGCAAGATAACTCTAACTCTCGAAGTAGTTGAGATCAATAAATCAATCAATCAATATTTTATTTCCGACAAAGATAGCGAGTAAAAAAGAAATTAATAAATACTGACAAATTTCGGCTAAAGCACTAGACCTCATGAACTGCCAAAAGATAGCCTAACTACACTGCCGAAAATGCTTAAAACTTATCTACAATTTAATTACATTTTAATTATAACTGACAAATTGAAAATAAAAAAAAGAAAGAAAAATATCATTCATGAAAAAACCTGCACAGGCTATGTTGGAGACCTGAAAAATTTGACACAACCCGTTGAAGTTTTTTATTCATAATAATAAGCGGATCTTTAAGATTATGGTATTCCATCATTTGCGTGTTAGAAAAATAACGAGAAAATCGGCATAAAAACTTTCCAAATTTAAAAAATGACGTTTTCATATGCGTTAAATTACTAAGGGTAAAATACGGTAAAAGGGGAGAAGCAATTAAAATTTGAGGTAAAAAGCTGTATTAAAAATTCGCGACAAATATTTCCTTGTCAAAAGCTCTCGGAGAGAAACGAGAGCACCAAAAGAAGAAATTCGTGCATCCACAGCCTCTACAATAAAAGCAGGGATCGACTAAAACCAGGAAGGGAAGGGAACGCAAGAAAAGCAGGAAGGCTTACTAAAACCAGGAAGGGCATACTAAAACCAGGAAGGCTGTCGCCAGAATTCGTTGCACCGTTCCCTTCCCCTATTTCGTATTCTGCGAGGGGTCGGCAACTTTTCAAATTCAAAGTTCACCATCCCTTCCTCGTCTTAGTCGGCAACTATAAAATTCTAATTCACCTTTTCATTTCTCGTTCTTCTGGTAAGCGACTAAATCCAGGGAAGGGTCATGCAACAAAGATATTTCAAGTCCACTATTTCCTTCCTCGTTTTAGTACCTTGAAAGTACTAAAACGAGGAAGGAAATTTAAAATTTTAAATTAGTCTTCTTTGAGGGGTCCGCAACTTTTTAAATTTAAAGTTTACCATCCCTTCCTCGTTTTAGTATGCCCTTCCTGGTTTTAGGATGCCTTCCTGCTTTTCTCGCGTTCCCTTCCCTTCCTGGTTTTAGTCGACCCCATAAAAGCACGAGTTGAAGAAAGCGTCGTCCCGTAAATAAGACCAAGATACTTAATTAAATCAGTAGCCATAACTCTGTGCTGACCAATACAAATATTTTCATGCTGGTTTTCACATGGCTTAGAACCAAAATAATAAACTGACATTTTTTAGGTTTTAACCGCCATGCTTATTTAAAAAACAAAAAAACAATCAACATTACGTTGTAGAGAAAAACGAGATCGACTTAAAAGGAGGATGTCATCCGCGTAAGCGATCCAAGAAATAAAAATACCAGAAGCATCAACAAAAGAAGTCTTGAGTTGATCCAAACACAAAGCAAAGATATTTTGTTCGAAATTAGTATAGGATTTCTTGGACCAAAGTGAAAGTCAAAGTTCCTAGATGGGCTTTGTAGCCCTATATTTAGGGGTAAGGAAGGAGGTTCAGATTAAGGGACGACAATATTTTTTTTTAGCAAACAATATTGTGAATTTGGGGATAAGGAGAAGCGCTAAATCCATATCTGAAATTTCTTTTGTCGCTCGGCAAATAGTTCGCCCGGAATCCAGCAAAAAAAGGAAAACTGTTACCAGTCAAAGTTTTTTTTTTTAGAGAAGTACTGAATCCACATATGTAGATAATTTTCTCGCCCGACAAATAGTTCACCCGGAATCCGGTCGAAACTGGAAAAGTAGTAAAAGTGAAAGTTTTATCTGAAGTTGAATAAAGATATGGGTCCAGTCCATTTTTTACTACGTTTTCTTTTCCGGCCAAGCAAACCCAGAAATTAGGTAAAAAGTATTTTTTTTCAGACGTCGATTAAAGGTACGATATTGAAGTAAATAAGTGGCGACCTCATATGCAAAACTTTATTTTCCCGCTGGTCAAGCAATTCACCCGAAATCCGGAATCCAGCAAAAATTTGGCTCAACTGAAGTTTAACTCTCATGTTTATAAAAGTTTGATTCGGGGGTAAGATCGCATGCTGAATCCATATCTGTATTTATTTTCTCCACCGCTCATTCTTTTTGCCATAGTTGGGAGGAGAGCTTAAAAATACAGGGACAGAAAAGTCATCAGTAAAACCTGGCGGAAGACTGTTAAACGGGAAACAGATACGATCGAAACATTTTGTTCGATCTTTGGTCTTGTTGCAAATGCGACGTTACCCATTGTCACCGCTTGAGATGGAATTATACAACAATGTTTTGTACAGCTGATTGTTTGTTGACAAGTTCTTGTTCTGTCTGAAAACAAATCAAACGAACTATTTATTATTAGAAATTATGAAAGATAGTTTAAGCAAGAGTCTTCTGAACAAAGCACAGTGAACCACATAAGGACAATTTTTGATCCGAGCAAAGCCCTGAGAAGTCCACTAACAAGCGGTAAATCGGCGAAGTTCCTGTCTTTTCGAAAGTATTTCCACATATTTCGTTCAGATCTAAGAAATTATATTTGACGGTGAAAAACGGATAAGTCAGCTACATTTTACTAGAGATATATTTCGGCCCTTCTTGGCAAGGGCCCTCCTCAGGCTCAAGCTGGAAAGTGAACTTGTGGAAAAACCACTAAAGATTCTTCCTTAAATTTCTGATTTTGTGAACTTCTTCTCAGAAAATTGGTTGGAGTTAAAGCTGGTGCTGTGATTTCGTTTTGGACACGGCTGCTGTTTTTGCTGTTCGTTTGGGTCGTCGAAAGGGTAGAGATTATAGTTCAGGAAAATATTTAGTTTACAGTGAGCGTGTTCCACCCTACTCCCCATAGTTACAACGCATGATGTCACGAACTCTGGCTTTTCGGCGTCAAGGCTGGAACGCGTTTTCTATTTCAACCAAAATATCATTCCATGGTCCAATCCGGCCAATCACATCACAGAGAATCGTAGTACCACGCTTACTACGCTCCCGAGCGTGGTAAGCAAAAATTTACTATTAAAGCGAGGCTTCACCTTCCAGATTTTTCTTCCGGATTCCAGACAACCGTTTTCGTCGAGACGGATCTGGAAGGTGAAGCCAGACCAAAAACGTCTGGAAGTCCGGGGTGTTGTACACCCCAGATTCCGGATGTCTGGAAGGTACCATAGAGGCAATCCATTCGAGAGACACAACAAATATGCAAATGTCGGAAGAAAATGGAAAGTGATTGACAGTTGTGACGGGAATACAAGAGATATTTGAAATGCGGAGGGGACATCTATGAAATGTTGAAGAATAGCAAAATTAGCTGTCATCATTATCATGAAAATCTGGAAGGGTTGGCTTGACTCGGCGGAAGCCCCGGACGGTAATCTGGAAGGTGAAGCCTGGCTTTTAGTTACAATTTCGAGAAGGCTGGAACGGTCAGCGTAGTAACTTTTCACGATTTGGAGCGAAAATAGTAACTAATAGTTTCTATTGTTAGAAGGGTGGAACACGCTCAGTATTTCATTATATCCCGACTTATAATCCAACCTTCAGCAATAGGTCTACACCTCGAGCAAGAAAGATAACAAAAACGAAAGAAGAAATTCAAAAATACGTTGTAAACCTCGAAAATTTTCAGTTAGAGTAACTGGATTCGCAGTACCGCCAGTGTTGCCAGGTGCGACACTTTTGGTGCTTTCTGACACTTATTGTCTCTGGGTGACACCGTGACACTTTCTCTCTGAAAATGACATCTTTTTTTTCGAATGGCACTTTTTAGGTCAGAAAAGCAAAGTTTCATTTCCTTTACTAAAGTGACGGATTACCGCTCCTAAAACACTGCCAAAACATGCACTTGGTACTTGTACATAGAAGAGTTTGAAGCCTTAGGCAAGGCTCATTTTCGAATAAATTTTGTTACAAAACTGTGACGTATCAGTTAAGAAATGTTTTGAGAACTTTTGTTACAAATTCAGTTATTACCAATTTTTCGCATTGTGCAGCGGAATACACACACAAACTTCGAGATGTCAAAAAAGCACCTTATCGTCAGCAACTGTGACAATTCTATGAGTCGAGCTCTTGGCAACCCTGAGAACCAGACAAGCGATTGACAAACGAAGAGTACTTTCTTTGAATGGACGTATCTGGTAGTAGAAAAGAGAGAGGCACTTTTCAGCAGAAAAAGGATGTTTTGCCCTCGTTTTTTGCGTGGTTGTCAAGGAGACTAGAATCGTAGCAACAAAACCGATCACATTAATCTACGGAATTTATGAAACTAACTTGGGTGATCAAAGGACTATGCTCCCGAGATCTGTAAAGCTATTAGAAAACCCAATTAGTACATACATAGTTCACCTACGATGAAGAGGAGCGCACCTGGACGACCTCTCTCTGGAGACCCTCTTTTTCTGGAGTTTAGTCTCCAAGAAATAAAGAAAGAGCATTGTCCAGTTCCTATTTCTAAAAAGTTTCTATTAGCGATTTCGCCTGATCGCAATTTTCCATCATTTAGGGTGGGGTGGGGTGGGCAGCGACCCACACATGCTACTGAATTCTGTTAGAATATTAAACAAAATATTACATTATTGTTGTCAGTTGTCAGTATTGTTGGTCAGGTGACGCCTATGATTTTCTGATCTCGGGAAATTTCCATACTAGGCCACAATACCCTCGCATTTTCTAATTGCTGGAAATTAGAAGAATGCTCTAATAAGTCGGAATTGCCTCAGACAATGACAGTCTGAAAAGATCCCATCAGATTGAAAATGCTCGTAGGCAGCCGCTATTTTGCCGAGATCTAAAGCTTATTCAACTTAAGAAACGTATACTTACGGCAGCGTCAGAAGAAATTAAATACCAACAGATTTCATTGATTAGAAAATTAGCCAGTTTTTGAAGGAAACCTTAGATTTAGGAGGCACAAGAGCTGAAAGTTCATACGGCACTTATAAGAATAGTTACCATGTATATCAGCAGTGTAAGCTTTCTGTGCAGAAAAATATTATTAGCCACAGCAACAGGGGCATTGTTATTGGTATAAGGGGTGACACTTTCTAGACTCAAGATAAGGTTCTTCACAAACAGGGGAGCTGTATATTCGCAGATAAGGGAGTCTGTAAACAGGGTGTTGTGCACGATCTGAGCCGTTGAGGCACAATTTGGGAGAAGAGAGACAGTCGGGAATGAGGCGTGATTTGTGATAGAGCAGTGAGCGTCGGCATACTTGTCACCCAAGTAGTTTCAGTTCTATATTTATAGTTTTGTATCAGGCGACAGAGCTGTGAAAGTTCTAAGTTCAATTAGAATGGCCGAACGGTGTCTGGGTTCCCGGTGGCGCTTGGTGCTTGGACTTCTTCTCGTAAATTTCATTATTATTTATCTGTTTGCACTTATAAGGCAACCACGCTACTATCTTCTTCTGACAGTAATTAATTAACTACTTAATTATCACATTCTTTTATTCTTATTAGCACCTCACTTCTGATTTGAATCTTTACAAATTCCCCAGCACCCTTATAGCAGAGGTACCGGCTTTCAAGGTCAAGGCTCTTTCGAGAGCCTTCGAACTCCCCGCAATGGCCAGATAAGATCCGGATCTACAAATTGCAGGCCTACTCACTAAGGCCTGTCCCGAATTACTTTTCCCCTCCCCACTGTAACTGGGATGCCTAGGACATGTGTTCTTGCCAACTACACTGTCAGAATTTTCATAACAGATTGTCCATAACACTTTCAAGAATAACACCTTTTCACTTAGAAATAAAGAGTTATGACCAATGAAGTTTATACTATTTCGTGCCTAGATCTCCAACAACACCTTCAATTGGTAAAAATACTACAGTGTCAGAAGTTACATAACGACAACAGAAGGATGCGCGGTTTCAACAGATAACACTTTGGGATGTTAGCTGTTATGTTTCTTTCATTCCCGTTAGTATTTTTACCAATTGAAGGTGTTGTTGGAGATCTAGGCACGAAATAGTGTAAACTTAATTGGTCATAACACTTTATTTCTAAGTGAAAAGGTGTTATTCTTGAAAGTGTTATACGCTATCTGTTATGAAACTTCTGACAGATAAGGATCGGATTAAACGTTCGAGAGTTATGTATGTCACAAGATTTCTGCCTCCTAATCTCCTCCATAGTGTTCCATAGCGTCCGGATCTATCAATGGTAGATCTGTGTGCTTCCCACCAAGTTCCGTCTCGATCTCTCCGCTCTAAACGTGCCATAAGATTTCTGGTACCCCCCAATTACCACAAAAGTTGCCGAATCCTGTACGAACTTATGAACATTACGCCTAGGACATGTGATCTTGCCATAAGGTCAACAGTGACGTTACTAACAAACATTCACGTTGACATTGCTTTATCCCCGATATCTTATTTTCTATATCCTGACCGTCCTTACATATTTAAGGAAATGACGCTTCTAACACTCTCACAAATTTGGTAACATTTAATATCTGTAATACTGAAGCGTTAGATTTCGCGAAATAATAACATTTAAAAAGCTCATAATAGATATATTCTCATAAGATTCAACACAAGGATGCGCGAACACGTGTTACCTGTTATCAAACTTCGACTTCAAGAATTTCGTGCACTTAAGATTTGTTCACCCCATCCCGACACTGTAGATTGATGTCCTCGATTGGATTACTACATGTGAGCAAGTAATTTAGTTTTAGAAACATGTGGCAGGCTTCCCTGAAAACAAAGATATAAAATTATTCTGAGCTAATAACTAATAACTGCGCCCCGAAGCTTCGGTGCTCGGCGTATCCAACGAGTGCTTGCGTTCCGCGTAGCCTACTTACTGATGTACTTAGTATGAAGTCAAACAGAATACCTGGATACAGCTTAAATATTGTGCTTCTAATGAAAGCAAGCTAAATCCTAGGATTTAAGTAGTCATGGTGATAAAGCCGAGCACCCGAATAGCGAAGTTTACGGAACCGTTTGCAGTGGCACGAGCAGTAAACCTCGGGATCAAGGGACTAAGCTCCAGCGGACGTTGAAGAGTATGCTGATCCTACTGTTTTCCAAATTTTCTAGATTGCGACATGGTCCGACAGCAATTTCATCATAATGCTCGCCAGTCAAATCGCTTAGCTAACTCTCTGTGCGTGGCGGAAGTGATGATGATGATGAGATTCTATTAGAGCAACTAGAGAAGAATAGATGAATAGTACGGTACAAAAAAAGAAAAGGAAAAATTGCAATGAGCGTTTGATAACGCAGGCAACTAGTTGGTAATTTGGAAGTTTGAATGTATTAGCTGCCTATCCGTCGCTCAGAGGCGGAATCTCTCAAGGACGAAGAGTTTCCAATTTACTTATAGTGCGGACACACGGTCAGGATAGGAAGCTCCCGGACTGGAATTCCTGCCGGACTTTCGGTACCATCATCACTTCCATATGGAAAAGTTGAAATTTTTTAACTTGATGATGAAAGTGCAGGAAATCCGGCCGGGAAATCCTGATCGTGTGTTCGTACTATTACCCATCACGGGATACTAAAGTTAGCTGCCGACCCCTCACTTGACTGAGAATTCTAGTAACGGACCCCTCAAAGCTACTACTCAAAGGTACTTTAGTTGGTAAATGGTATCTTAGTCGCCGACCCCTCACTTAAAGTGTGAACACACGATCAGGATTTCTCGGCCGGATTTTCTTCACTCCCATCATCAAGTTGAAAAAATTGAAACTTTTCCATATGGAAGTGATGATGGTGCCAAAAATCCGGGCAGGAATTCCAGTCCGGGAGCTCCCTATCCTGATAGTGTTCGCATTATTAACTGAGAATTCTAGTTACCGACCCCTCAAAGCTACTAAAACGAGGAAGGGAATGGTGAACTATGAATTTTGATAGCGGCGACCCCTCAAAGAAGAATAATTTAGAACTCTCAATTTTTTTCCCCTCGTTTTAGTACTCTGAGGTAGATCCCGTGAATAGTTACTAAAACCAGGAAAGAAATTGAAATACCTTAGACATCACCGATCTTCCAAATAGAGAATTCTACAGAGTGCGCCGCAGGCGAGATTTTAGTAAAACTAATTTTAATGCATCAGTTGAAATTGTTCCTTTAATATAAATACATATATTAAAATACACACATTCGCCTTTTCGTTTCAACTTTAGCTAAAAAGCGAACTTCCCAACGATTATACCCAAAATAAGTTGAACTAAGCTCCGCATGGGAAACTTTTTAAATCTGTATTTTTTTTCCGTAAAAATGTGCGCCCGACAAACGTTTGCAAAACTTTTTGTTGATTTATTTGATTTCTTACGAATAAAAATAACCCCCTATGTGCCAAAAGAAGATCGACGACGACAAAAGCATTCAGAATTCGATTTCTTCTGTGTTTTGCCAGACAAGACAGTGAAGATCTTTATTTCTAACATGTAAATAGAAGACAATCTGCCAATGAAACTTAAAACTTTCGGGATGCGCCCGACAAACCTTTTCAGAATTTGATTTCTGACGTGTAAATAGAACCTGATGTGCCGACGAGAATACCGACGCCCGATAAAACCATACAGCATTTGATTTCTTCTTTGTTTTGCCCTACTAGACTGTACAGAAATTGATTTCTGGTGTAAGTTGTTCCGACGAGGTTTGAAATTTCTGGATTCACCCGAAAGTTTGCAGAATTTGATTTCTTACATATAAATCGAACCCGATGTGCGAACGAGTCAACCGACGCCCAACAAAAGCGTATTAGATTTTATTTCTTCTGTATTCCTTACATATAACAAGAGCTACAAGCTCATATGGCACTTGTTACGAGTCGGTGGTGTGAGAAACGAGAAAGGAAATCTGAGTATTTTTCCGGAAATTCCGGTACCCCTTCCCACCGTGCTTGGATCCGGTCCGGACCCTAAAATATGTCATCCAAGGCATACGATCTCTCTATTTTCCCAGTTTCATTCTAGTCACTACACTTGTTTAACCCCTATGTGAACCACAACATTTTCAGAATCCCCCTCCAACCCCAAAAAGAAAAAGACCACTATCGACGCGGAACACCTATTTAATCAACAGATTTAAAGTTAATGAACCTGTTACCGCGGTGGAAGATCTCCGTGCTCGAATCCTTCGTTCTTGCAACCACCCGTGGATCACCCGTCTGTGCGGCCAGGAATGATCGAGTATGATTAGTTAACGTCCTTTAATTGTTATTGTTATTGTTCATGTACTTCGTGTTTGTTTTTTTTCACTTTTCCAGTTTTTGGGATCCCAAAACGTAAGTGAAGGGATACCTATGACATCGCAAAAGTTGTCCGTCCGTCCGTCTGTGCGCACTGTAACTCTCTAAGGGAATGAGATATTTTGATGAAACTTGGTGTGAGGATTCTTTGGGTCAAGATTAAGGTCAAGTTCGTAGATAAGCTATTTAGCCCTACATTTAGGGGTGGGGGAGGGGTTTTAAGTTAAGGGACAAATTAAATATTTTTAAACAGATAATGTGATAGTCGATTATGAGGTAAGAAGACATGTTGAACACGATGGTGAAAACCATTTTGTCATCGGAAAAGTAGTTCGCCCGGAAACCGGCCAAAACCGGAAAGTTTGACAAAAGTAAAAGTTTTATTTGAAGTTGATTAGTTGTCCGATTTAGGGGTAAGAAGACATGCTAAACACGATGGTGAAAACCGGTTTATCACCGGACAAGCAGTTAGCCCAGAATCCGGCCAAAACCGGAAAGTCTGTTAAAAGTAAAAGTCTTATTTGAAGTTGATTAGATGTTCGATTTAGGGGTAGGAAGCCATGCTGAACACAATGGTGAAAATCATTTTCTCGCCGAACAAGTAGTTCGCCCGGAATCCGGCCAAAACCGGAAAGTTTGTTAAAAGTAAAAGTTTTATTTGGAGTTGATTAGATGTTCGATTTAGGGGTAAGAAGACATGCTGAAGACTTATGTGAAAACAATTTTCTACCCAGACAAGTAGTTCGCCCGGAATCCGGCCAAAACCGAAAATTGTTAAAAGTTAGTTTTATTTGTAGTTGATTAGATATTCGATTTAGGGGTGAAGAGATGGTGAATCCGTGTATGACAATCATTTTTTACCCGGACATACAGTTCGACGGGAATCCGGCCGGAGCCGGAAAATTTGTTATAAGTTGAGTTTTTATTTGAAGTTGATTAGATGTTCAAAATTCGGGAAAGAAGATACGCTGAGTTCGTTTTTGAGCTTTCTTTTTTCGACGGAAAAGTAGTTCCGGTATCCGGCCGAAACCGGGAAATTGGCAGAAGTGGCAGGAAGTTTTCGTCAAAACAGAGATGGCTTATAGGGGTAAACACACATGCTGATTCAATACCTGAACTTGTTTTTCTCAGATGATTAACCTGTTTTTGAATTTTAATAGTAAAAATGTTCAAGGAGTCTGGCGAAGACTGGATCTGGCGAAGACAAGGCCCAATTGTCTGGATCAAATATTGAATTTGTGGGATCCCATCGAAACCTTTGGTCTTGTTTTATTATACTCCACTAGTCCTCACTGTAGTGCAGTTTGTCAATAAAATTCATTCATTCGCCCGGAATCCGTCCGAAGCCTGCAAATTTGTTAAAAGTTAAGGTTTTATCTAAAGTTGACTGAGATGTTCAATATAGGGGTAAGGTGATACGCTGAATTCGTTTTTGGGCTTTATTTTTTGCGGACAAGCAGTTCGCTCGAAATCTTGTCGAAACCGGAGGTTTGGCAGAAGCAATGCAGGAAGATTTGATCAGTTTTGTCAAAATAGATATGACGTATAACCTAGGGGAAAATACACACATGGCGAATCCATATCTGAACTTGGATTTCTCAGATGATTAGTCATTGATCTTCTTCTTTTTGCCGCAACACTTCACGTTGCCCGGGCAACGTAGGTCTAGTTACGTTTAATCTTTTATACTGCCTGTATTTCGTGCTCTTGTAAAATATTGTTAAGTCTTGGTTATTATGACTCAAGCATGAGTCACCTTCTTCTACACTTCTTTTCCGGGCCTCGATCCGCCAACAGCCCTTTTTTCACTTTAAGGTTGTTTATTTTGTAGGTACATACCAGAGAATAAAACCTTTTGTTTACCTACAGACCTTAGGTCATACTTATGAGTCTTGTTTAAGGCTCCTTAGAGTGGGTTGGCCTGTAAGACCTAGTGTATGATGGGTGATTTATAGCCTATTGTGGATCGGTACGCAAACCATAGTGTGAGTTGACCTGGGAAATCCATAATGAACCCGTGAAGACTGCACGTGTATTAAGCCATCCTAACGCCCTGGGCTATCCTGACTCCGATGACTGTATTTATGGACATTTACCATCTTCTGTCCGGGCTACTACACCCCTCGCCAAAAAATCAGGTTGATAGTGCACCTTCATATACAAATACAGTCGCCGTAACACTATAATACTAGCGCAACCTTCTTTCATAATAACTCCATCTGTTTCTAAACGCGGAGACCCCAATTTGTACGGTACATTCTAACCCCTCTGCGAGAACTTTTCCATCGGGACAAGACCAAAGGTTTTGATGGGATCCCAAAAATCTAACATTTGATTCAAACAATTGGGTCATGTCTTCGCCATTCAGTTTTCGTTAGACTCCTTGAATATTTTTACTGTTAAATTAAAGTTCAAAAATGTGTAGGCTCTGTAGCCCTACATTTAATGGTGGGGGAGGGGGTATCAAACATTTAGAAAAAAAAAGAAAAATTAAGATAGTTGATTTAGGGGTAAGAAGACATGCTGAATCTGAATGTGAAAGATATTTTCTTGCCAGACAAGTAATTCACCCGAAATCCAGCGAAAGCCGGACACAAAATTTGTCGAACAATTTTCGGCTATAGTAGTCCCTACCCCTTTATTCTCAAACTAGTATAGCTCTGCGTGGATGATGACGACATTCATTTGTTTATTCTATGGACGTCGGAGAGATCTAGTGTAATCGAAGGTCGAAGCGACCGCCTTACCCCCTCAATGAATATCTTATTAGCTTATAAAACATATATGTTTTTACCTTAAGATAGGACTAAAGGACCCATCCACGAGCTTGACCTGTACTTTACCAATGAATCCTCATTGAACAACATCCTCGCTTGAACAACATATTTCCTCATTTGAACATTATATATCAGCCGCTTCAGCTTTCAAATACACTAGGTCTCTCCGACGTCCATAGAATAAACAAAGCGTCCACGCACAGAGCTATAATGGTTTGAGAATAAAGGGGTAGGGACTGCCTATAGCCGAAAATCGGTCGACAAAATTTGTGTACGGTTTTTGCCGGATTCCGGGTGAGCTACTTGTCCGGCAAGAAAATAACTTTCATAATTGGATTCAGCATGTCTCCTTACCCCTAAATCAACTATCTCAATAGCTTTTAAAAACATTTTTGCCCTAAAATTTGAAACCCCCTCCCCCACTCCTAAATATAGGGCTACAAAGCCCATCTACGAACTCTACCTTACTCTTGACCCAAAGAATCCTCACACCAAGTCTCATCAAAATATCTCGTTCCCTCCGAGAGTTATCGTGCTGACAGACGGACAGACAGGCGGACAACTTTGTGATGTCATAGGTAACCGTCCACTTACGTTTTGGGATCCCAAAAATCGGCTATGTGAATTGTTTCCCTGTTTTCGCTATAAGTCAGCGGGTCTCGGAAAAGGCTTAAAACAGCCAAAACCGTAGGTTATTTTTCAAAGCCCAGCGTATAGTTTAAAGTTTTCTAATCTGTTAAAATACTGTAATAGTGCGAGGGGTCCTTTAATTGTCGAAATATTCAAGGAGTCTGGCGAAGACCAGATATCTACAAGACCAAACTGTCTAGCTCAAATATTAAACTTTTGAGATCCCATCGAAACCTTTGGTCTTGTTGTGCATGTCACAAAGTTTCCGTATCCCCCCCCCAACTCCCTCAACCACGGTCGCATGGGGTTGGGATAAATGCTTTGCATATCTAGGTCAACACTTCTTACCAACCCTAAAGTTTCACTTGAATCGGACCATTTGTTTGCAACCTAGTTGAAGTCAGTAACTTCTGGACTCCCCCTCCCTCAACTCTCGAAAAATCGTCGAATCCAAGAACCGAAGTCTTCCTAGGTCATTGTGTCGGATCAATTTTGACAAAATAGAGGGGTAAACTTCATGCTGAATCCAAATCTGAACTTGTTTTTCTCAGAAGAATATCCATTGGCCTTAATCTGTTTCTAAATTTAATAGCAAACATGGCCAAGGAGTCTGGCGAAGACAGGATAATCTATAAGTCCCAATTGTCCAGATTAAATATTAATTTTTGGGATCCCACCGAAACCTCTGGTCTTGCGGTGGCTGAGCTTTAGCGAATCCTGCAGATAGACAACACTGCAAAATGCTTATTAAACCTGCTCCAGAATTCAAAAGCAGCAGCTCTCCCTTCCCATTATGGCGGTGAGGCCTGTCAGTTTTTTTTTAGAAAACGCGTAAGAAAATTAAACAGCATGCTTTATTTGAGAACATATATACTTTCTCTAATCTCATACAGCTTCCGACGCAATTTCTTCACATTATCCGGCTACACTGATATTTCCTTATCGCCGGCATTCTTGCGAAATTGCCCGAATAAGTGAAGAACAAGGAATTTAGGTTGCGTTCATGATGCTTATTATCGGCTGATATTGCGGACTAGTCCGGGCTCCAGACCGCGACATCGTTAAACAAAGACCACAGGGTTCGATGGCATCCCAAAAATCTAACATCTGATTCAAACAATTGGTTCATGTCTTCGCCATTCAGTCTTCGTCAGATTCCTTGAATATTTTTATAGTTAAAATAAATTTCAAAAATAGATTCAGCATGTCTCCTTGCCCCAATACCGAATCTCTAATCGTTTTCAGAAAAAACTTCGAGCTTCAACCAAGTTTCCAGTTTCAGCCGAATTCCTGATGAACCATTTGTCCAGTAAGAAAACTAAGTTCAGATATGGATTCAGCAGATCTCCTCCCTCATCGAATATCTTATTAGCTTATAAAACATACATGTTTTTATCGTAAATTCGAAGGCCCTCCTCTGTCTCTAAAGAGAGGACTGAAGGACCCATCTACGAACTTGACCTGTACTTTACCAGTGAATCCTCACTGAACAACATCCTCGCTTGTACAAAATTTCCTCGTTTGAATATTATATATCAACCCCTTCGACCTTCAATTACACTACATCTCTCCGACGTCCATAGAATAAGCAAATGAATGTCGTCATCATCCACGCAGAGCTATCCTAGTTTGAGAATAAAGGGGTAGGACCTACTATAGCCGAAAATTGGTCGACAAATTTTGTGTCCGGTTTCCACCAGATTTCGGGTGAATTACTTGTCTGGCAAGAAAATACCTTTTTTATTCAGATTCAGCATGTCTCCTTGTCCCTGAATCAACTATCTTAATTTTTCTTTTTTTTCTAAATTTTTGCCCTTTAATTTGATACTCCTCCCCCACCCCTAAATGTAGGGCTACAGAGACCATCTACGAACTTGACCTTACCTTTGACCCAAAGAATCCTCACACTAAGTTTCGTCAAAGTATCCCGTTCCCTTCGAGATGTATCGTGCTAACAGACGGACAGACGGACAACTTTTGCGATGTCATAGGTATCCCTTCACTTATGTTTTGGGATCCTAAAAAAGAAAGTTAAAGAATTCAGCATATCTCCTTATCCGTATAAAGAACATCTAATCAACTTCAAGTAAAACCTTAACTTATAAAAAAAAATAAGATTTCGACCGGATTCAGAACGAACTACATGTCGCGGTAAAAAAAAAGATATGCCTGCCAAGTTTCATTGTCCTAGCTTATCTGGAAGTACCCGAACTAGCAAAACCGGGACCGACAGACCGACTGACCGACAGAAATTACAATCGCTATATGGCACTTGGCCGAAGGGCAAGTGCTATAAAAAAAACAAGCCCAAGGTTTCGATGGGATCCTAAAAAAATAATATTTGATCGAGACAAATGGGTCCTGTCTTCGCCGGATCCAGTCTTCGCCACGCGAATCATCTGAGAAAAAAAAAATCAGGTTCAGATATACCTCTGTAAGCCATATCTATTTTGACGATACTGACCGAAAGTTCCTGCTTTACTTGGGCGAAATTTCCGCTTTCGGCCAAATTCCGAGCGAACTACTTGTCCAACAAAAAAAGAACAATTCAGAAACGAATTTAGCGTATCTCCTTATCCCTATAAAGAACATCTAATAACTTCAAATAAAACTTTAACTTATAAAATTTCCGTTTTCAACCGGATTCCGGACGAATTATATGTCCGGGTAAAAAATGATTGTCATATGCAGACTCAGCGTTTTTTCTTAGCCCTAAATCTGTCATCTAATCAACTTCAAGGGAAACTTTCGCTTTTTAGCAAACTTTCCGGTTTGGCCGGATTCCGGGCGAACTAGTTGTCCGACGAGAAAATGGTTTTCAACCTTTCGTTCGGGATGTTCAGGATTTTAGGATCCCGCAATTGAACCTCTAATCAACTTCAAATAAAACTTTTAGTTCTAACCAACATTCCGGTTTTTGCCAGATTCCAGACCAACTACTTATCCGGAAAGAAAATGGTTTTCACTATCGTGTTCAACCTGTTTTCTTACCCCATAATCGACTATCACGTTAGCTACAAAAGCACAATGGGCACTAACTATGCTTTAATTTTTATAAAATGCTGCACCCATACACAGTTCTGACTACCACTAGAGAGCGCTATTGGCGGAGACTATAGAGAGATTGCACTCTACCCGATGAAAACGGATATTGCTACATCATCATCACGGGATCCTAACAACAAAAGTTTACATTGGGAGGGATAGGACTTTCAACTTTGAAATTGAACTATCGGTGTTTTATCATCATTCTGAGCCAGGGACTTGCTGGAAATGTTAGTTGACCTATTCTTAACCGTATAATTCTATTTTTGCAAAAGAGTTTCCATGGAAGTAAGAGCTTGAAGGCTTCAAAGTTTGAACACAAAAATGGAGCTTCGAATCCTATTGGTCGGCGATGACGCGGATTTGAAAAAAATGTGTCATAATTGACTAATAGGACGAGACTCCGTCTTTGTCTACAAACTTTGACGCCTTTATACTCTTACTTCCATGGAAACTCTTTGGCAAAAATAGAACTATACGGTAAAGAATAGCCCAATTAACATTCCCAGCAAGTCCCTGGCTCAGAATGGTGATAACACGCCGATAATTTAATTTCGAAGTTGAAAGTCCTATACTTCCTTATATTAAATTTTTTCGTTACGATCCCGTCCGTTTTCGTCGGGTATGGTGCTACCTCTCTATTTCAGAGCATGGTATTGCAAGGCGCGGAAATTCAAAAACTCTCGGCCATGAACAACAAGACCAAAGGTGTCGATGGGATCCCAAAAATCTAATATTTGATTCAGACAATCGGGTCTTGTCTTCGCCAGATCCAGTCTTGGACAGGCCAATCATCAGAAAAAAAACAAGTTCAGACATACCTCTATAAGCCATATTTATTTTGACGATAATGACCGAGACTTCCTGCCGATTTCCGACCTAACTGCTAGTCCAGCAAAAAAAAAAATCAGAAACAAAACTAGCGTATCTCCTTATCCTTGTAAAGAACATCTAATCAACTTTGAATAAAAGTTTGACTTAACAAAAATCCGGTTACAACCGGATTCCGGAATAATGATATGTCCGGGTAAAAAACCATTGTCATATACCGACTAAGCCTCTCTTCTTACCCTTTAATCTGTCATCTAATCTTACTTTTGCTTTTAACAAATTTTCCGGTTTTGGCGGATTCCGGGTGAACTAGTTGTCCCGCGAGAAAATGATTTTCACCATCGTGTTCGGCATGTCTTTTTACCCATAAATCAAACATTTAATCAACTTCGAATTAAACTTTTACTTTTAACCAACTTTCCGGTTTTCGCCGGATTTCGGACTAACTACATGTTGGGAGAGAAAATTGTTTTCACCATCGTGTTCGGCATGTCTTCTTACCCATAAATCAAACATAAAATCAACTTTAAATAAAACTTTCACTTTTAACCAATTTTCCGGTTTTGCCGGATTCCGGACGAACTACTTGTCCGGTGTGAAAATGGTTTCACTATCGTGCTCAGCATGCCTTCTTACTCCATAATCAACTATCACATTAGCTGTTTAAAAATATTTTGTTTGTCCATTAATTTGAACCCCCTCCCCCACCCCTAAATATGGAGCTACATAGCCCATCTACGAACTTGACCTTACCCTTGACCCAATGAATCCTACCACCAAGTTTGCCTTCGAGAGTTATCGTGCTTACAGACGGACATTTTTGCGATGTCATAGGTATCCCTCCACTTACGTTTTGGGATCCCAAAAACCCCGAAAGACACCCCCCCCCCCCGAAAATAAATTCCTGGATACGGGCCTGGTCCCTGATACGCGTGCCGAGTTTTATCGTCCTAGTTCATGTGGAAGTGCCCAAACTAGCAAAATGCGGACATACCGACAGACTGACAGACCGACAGACCGACAGACATTAAGATCGCTATATGGCACTTGAGTAAGCTCAAGTGCCATACAAAATGCTACGATCATATTTGAAAAAATCAGTTACCAGCTGCTTCACATAGCCATTAACCCAAAGTTACAGATGTGACGAAGAACCGAAATTGCCCATGTCAGAAAGGACACGCAAGCAGGCAGGCACCAGTGTCAAATTGAAGATGGACTAAAATCTATAACTGTTAAATATGTGTAGCAGTTACACGGCCCCACAGCCAACATATCTTCTTTGAGTGATAAATAGAAAAATCTACAGAAACAAAAAAACGGCTTTTTCCCATGGGTCCCAAAGTGCTGCCATCTAGTGTTTCTATCCATTTCTGTTCGCGATTTCAGCTGAGTTTATCAATTGTTTTTGGGTTCCCAAAACGTAAGTGGAGGGATACCTATGACATCGCAAAAGTTGTCCGTCCACCCGTCCGTCCCTCTGTCCGTCCGTCCGTCCGTCTGTAAGCACGATAACCCTCGAAGGGAATGAGATATTTTGATGAAACTTTGTATGAGGATTGTTTGGGTCAAGGGTAAGGTCGAGTTCGTAGATGGGCTCTGTAGCCCTATATTTGGGGGTGGGGGAGGGGGTTCAATTTAAGGGACAAACAAAATATTTTAAACAGCTAATGTGATAGTCGATTATGGGATAAGAAGACATGCTGAGCACGATGGTGACAATCATTTTCTCGCCGGACAAGTAGTTCGTCCGGAATCCGGCCAAAACCGGAAAGTTGGTCAAAAGTAACAGTTTCATTTGAAGTTGATTAAATGTTTGATTTATGGGTAAGAAGACATGCTGAACCCGATGGTGAAAACCATTTTCTCGCCGGACAACTAGTTCGCCTGTAATCCGGCCAAAACCGGAAAATATGTTAAAAGTAAAAGCTTTATCTGAAGTTTATTAGATGATATATTTAGGGGTAAGACGAGACGCTGAGTCTGTATATAATGATCATTTTTTACCCGGACATATAATTAGTCCGGAATCCTGTTGTACCCGCATTTTTTTTAAGTCAAAATTTTATTTAAAGTTGATTAGATTTCTTTATAGGGATAAGGAGATACGCCGACTTCGTTTCTGAATTTTTCTTTTTTTGCTGGACTAGTAGTTTGCTCGGAATTCGGGCGAAACCGCAAATTTGGCAGTAGTAAAGCAGGAAATTTCGGTCAATATCGTCAAAATAGATATGGCTTATAGAGGTATGATAGGTAGACCGAATATCTGAACTCGGTTTTCTCTGATGATTAGCCTGGCGAAGACAAGACCGAGTTGTCTGGCTCAAATCTTAGATTTTTGGGATCCCATCGACACCTTTGGTCTTGTTTGCACATGGGTTCGCGGTAGGGAAATGGTATCAGATATGCCTCTTAAACTTTAAAAGTTCTCTCATTGCTAAAGAAACTAGGCTTGTCCTCAACTTTTGAACTAAGACAGGTACAATATTTGTTTCGACGGCAATCGATAGCACTTGATGAGCTGACCAAAGTATATCTCATTAATTTTTTGGTACAAAAATTCCTGCATGAGATACACCAGTTTGAAAGTTTCAAGGGGTTGACAACTTCAGTAGTAAGGAACACTAAAACCAAAAATAAGCTATACCAGTTGTGAGACATGTCGGGGACTTGTACGCAACAGTCAACTGTAAGATACAAATTTCGTGTTGATATGCATGAAAAGCTTATTTATCCACCTTTCTTAGGAATATTTTTTCAATCACTTCCTTCGACTCGTTTCTTGGTGAGACACAAGCACGTATGACCAGTTTGTATGACAACAATGTATGACAAATTGAACGTACAAATTAAACAACGTATGACAAATTGAAAAATTTGTAGGGCATTTCGGGACATCTATTAGTTCATGCTTGAAACAGTGTATTGACACCAAGGCCGTATCCAGGGGGGGGGGTTAGGGAGTTGACCCCTCCCCCCCCCCCCCCCGAAACACACAAAAATAGTCATTTTTATAGGCTTTTCCCTCTGATCTATGTCTTGTTTGTACTTTTTGTCCGACCCGCAGGCAAACCCCCGCCCCCCAGAAATAAATTCCTGGATACGGGCCTGATTCACACCCTGCATAGATTAGGCTAAGTAGCAACCTAAGGTTGATCGGGCGAAAACAGGGACCATTAGTGAGGTTTGAGTTGCTTTCTGAATAAATGATCGCGTACTATAGCAACATTATCATTATCCGCCGCTTAATAACTTTGATAATTCATTTATTTTACAAAATGTTTCTTCTGTAATGTGGCATTTTTTGTGGAATCGACTAAAACCAGGAAGGGAAGGAAACGCGAAAAAAAACAGGAAGGCATACTAAAACCAGGAAGGGCATACTAAAGCGAGGAAGGGCATACTAAAAGGGATCAACTAAAACTAGGAAGGGAAGGGAACGCGAGAAAAGCAGGAAGCCAACCAGGAAGGGCATATTAAAACGAGGAAGGGCATACTAAAACGAGGAAGGCTGTTGCCAGAATTCGCCGCACCGTTTCCGAAACAGTGTACTCACACCCTGCACAGCCTAGGCTAAGTAGCAACCTAAGGTTGATCGGGCGAAAACGGGGACCATTAGTGAGGTTTAAAGCAACATTATCATTATCCGCCGTTTAATAACTTTGATAATTCTACGAATTTATTTTACAAAATGTTTCTTCTGTAATGTGGCATTTTTTTGTGGGATCGCCTAAAACCAGGAAGGGAAGGAAACGCGAGAAAAGCAGGAAGGCATACTAAAACCAGGAAGGGCATACTAAAACGAGGAAGGGCATACTGAAAGGGGTCGACTAAAACCAGGAAGAGCATACTAAAACGAGGAAGGGTATACTAAAACGAGGAAGGCTGTTGCCAGAATTCGCCGCACCGTTTCCTTCCTCTATTTAGTATTTTTTCAGGGGTTGGTAACTTTTCAAATTCGAAGTTCACCATCCCTTCCTTGTTTTAGTATCCTGACATGGGAAGTTATTAAGTTCAGTGAGGGGTTGGCAACTATAAAATTTGTAATTCATCTTTTCCTTTCTCAATCTGAGGATAGGCGACTAAAATCCTCCGAGTCCAGTGAGGGGTTGGCAACTAAGATATTTCAAGTCCACCAGCCTCTTTTAGTACCTTGAAAGTACTAAAACGAGGAAGGAAATTTTAAATTATTGTTCTTTGCAACGTCAGCAACTATCGAATTATAAATTCCACCATTTCTTTCATCCTTTTAGTAGCTTGTCACGTGTGGTACCTTAAAGTACTAAAACGAGGAAGGAATGGTGGATTCTCAATTATTAGTCTTTGTGGGGTCGGCAACTATAAAAATTGTAATTATCCTTTTTATTCCTCGTTTTAGTAGCTGGTCACGGGTAGTACCTTAAAGGACTAAAACGAGGAAGGAAATGGTGTGTACTTGAAATAGCTTAGTTGCCGACCCCTCGCTGGACTCGGAGGATTTTAGTTACCTATCTTAAGAACAAGAAATGGAAAGGTGAATTAGAACTGTTATAGTCGTCAACCCCTCACTGAACTTAAAGCCTACCGATGTATGGATATTAAAACGAGGCAGGGATGGTGAACTTTGAATTTAAAAACTTGCCGACCCCTCAAAGAAGACTACTTTAAAATTTACGGAACGAGGAAGCAAATGGTGTGGACTTGAAATATCTTAGTTGCCGACCCCTCGCTGAATTTTTAGTCGCCTACCGTAAGAACGAGAAATGAAAAGGTGAATTAGAATTGTTATAGTTGCCGACCCCTCGCTGACTTTAATGCCTATCCATGTCAGGATACTAAAACCAGGAAGGGATGGTGAACTTTCAATTTGAAAAGTTGCCGAACCCTCAAAGAATACTAAATAGAGGAAGGGGACGGTGCGGCGAGTTCTGGCGACAGCCTTCCTCGTTTTAGTATGGGATCGACTAAAATCAGGAAGGGAAGGAAACGCGAGAAAAGCAGGAAGGCATACTAAAACCAGGAAGGGCACACTAAAACGAGAAGGGGTATACAAAACGATGCTCATACAAACAAAAATAAAATAATCAATTTAAAATGTGCGTGTTTACAAAAGTTCTGTGATTGAGCCAGTTCCTTAAAAATCCATCACTAGTACACATTCACTTCCAACAAAATCTTTCATCAACTGGCCAAATAATATATCCTATTATCAGCTGATCAAGAAAACCCCCGAAAATCTCGTCTTTGTTTATTTCGTAAATTGCGTGTAGGCTAGCAGCAAACGCCCGGTGGCGTATAAACGGCCGGGCAAAATCCGGGAATAATTTTCATATACGTTACAGTTAGGCTTATTTTAACGTTTATTAAAACGGTATCAAAGAAAAAACTAAAAATACATACCTGGGAACTTTTAGGCTACTGCAAAATATTTGCCGGAAACATTATTTAATGTCTAGTTCATCATATGAACTGGTTTTGAAATACTTGCTCTTAATTTCCTTCTATTTCTTCTTCCAAATACTGCATGTTTTGCTAAGAGATGTACAATTTCAGCAAGAAAATGGGGTTCAAACTAAATAGCATACCTCAGTGGAAAAACTGGCCTATTTAAAAGTCATAAGAAAAGAAGCATTACATATTACTGTTTGTGTCAGAGCAAAGCTGTGATATCAAGGTTTTTTATTTTTCCTTTCTATCTGACCGTTCAATAAGCAAGGAAACAAGAAACAAGTGAAATAAATAGAGAAGTGTTTGAATATGAGTACCAAGATGCTACGCCCTGAATATTTTCGCATTTTTCTATTTCCACGGAAACCCTCATCTTTTCTAATCTCTAAGGTAACTCTTATTAAAACAAAGGCTTTTTGTTCCTCAAAAATGACGATTGGGCGGAACAAACAAAAGTGGTGTTAGATTCTTCAGGTATGGAATGTTATATCAAAGATCGTGTATCTCAGTATCTTTGTGTTATATCCCCTGAGCTATTCACCTGGACGTCTTGAAACCTTCAGCAAAATACTCAACAGAACACCCATCAAAACGGTGATCGCCAGCAGAGACCTCTCGGATGTCAACTTCGCCGACCAGAACCGCCAAGCTCAGCACCGAATAATAGCCTATGACTTATATAGAGCCTGTTCCAGCCTACTTGCCGTAGTTACTACGCATGATGTCACGAATTCTGGCTTTTTGCCGTCAAGGCTGGAACGATTTTTCTATTTTCTATCAGAATATCATGCCACGGGCGAATCCGACCAGTCACGTTCAGAGAATAGAGATGCGTAGTTACCATGCTTACTACGCTCCCGAGCATGGTAAGCAAATAGTTACTTTAGTTACTATTTCGAGAAGGTTGGAACGCTCAGCGTACTAACTTTTTGCGAAGTTGGAATGGAAACAGTAAGTACTAGTTACTATTGCTGGAAGGGTTGAACACGCTCATAGTATCAAGATTTAAATTATTGTTTGCATGTTATTCTTATGTTTCATCGGTTTCTATTCTTACTTCCTTCACAATATTCCAAGATGAAATAAAGAATGAGATAGAAGATATATACAGATAGTCTAAGCATATTTCCAGGTATTCCCTGATACCACAATACCCCCTTGAAAGCAATATGAGACGGAATAGACCGTGGAAAATAAACAGCTGCATATGACACAATCTGTCAAATAAATAATTCCTCCCTTTGCTCATAATCCTATACCTATAAGGGAAATACCATTGTGGGTAAATACTTCGTAGACTTTACGGACAAGGGGACTTTACTTCTCCTCGCTTGCATAGACGTTCCATTCTTGTCAGGAAATTGAACATGCTTCTTGAAGAATGACTTGGAAATTGCCGGTAAACGATTTAGAATGTACAGGGGCTTCACCATGGAGGGGAGGGGGGGGACTCCTCCCCCAAAGGTCCTACTTTATTGTGCACAGCCGCTATTTTCTTTGACGGACATATCTATGATTCCACAGCTAGCCTTAGTTTTATTTCGAATCGGTAAAAGGCACTCTGCTCACCAGCGTTTCCACGAAACGTCCTAGTATTCTCTGTTTGGAAGAACGGTAATTCACTTAGTTGGCGTTCTAAGCCAACTAAGGCTAGTTAAGGCAACATAAAAGGCTATAATTTGTATGGTAGGTAACAATAATTTTTTTTTTTCCGGAAATAGGCAGAATATAAGGTTTGATTAGGCAGATTTTAAAAAATTTGCCGGCGGCGCTTAGTTTAACTAAATCAGGATAGGCTACTGTCGTTGGAATAAAGCGTCGCTTTTTAGCAAAAGATGAAACAAAAAGCCAAATTTGTTAATTTAAATTTATGAATAATATATAATAATACGAATAATACTAACAATTGATGCATAACAGTTAGTTCTCGAGAAAATTTTGCCTGCGGCGCTTATTTTAACTTTTCTGGGTAATGTCGTAGAAATTGTCACTTTTTTTTGCGAAAGCTGAACGGAAAAGCAGAAAAAGTGAATTTGAATACAAATTCACATTAAAGAAATACTCGCAACTGCATTACAATTCGATTTAGACCGGTTCTGTTCTATGCTAGCAGGAAATGTACGCCCGGCAACGGCCTGTTTTGGCGGCACATGTTTTAGTCCGCCGGAACAAACTGCCCCCCCCCCCCCAAAAAAAGGTAAAAGGCTAGTGACGCCCCTGAGAATGGTAAGTTCGAGTAAGCTCGAACTTACTCGACAGATACCACATGTCTATCTTTGTCTATTTTTTTTATTTTTTTTTACCAAATTCCAAAGAGTAAAAATTCGCTAGACTGGATCTTTTATTTGTTGAAGTCAGAGGGTAACAGTAAATGAGCCGAAACACTGTCTATACTGTAAGAAGTTTCATAACAGATAGCGTATAACACTTTCAAGAATAAGACCTTTTCACTTAAAAATGAAGTGTTATGACCAATTAAGTTTATACTATTTCGTGCCTAGATCTCCGGGATCGACTAAAAGAAGGAAAGGAAAGGCAAGAGAAAAACAGGAAAGAATACTAAAACCAGGAAGGGCAAACTAAAACGAGGAAAAAAATACCAGGAATCGAGGATTGGAAAAACTGGCAAGCCTTTCCTCTGTTTAGTATCCCGTTAGGGGTCGGCAACTTCCATTTGTTAAAGTTCACCTTTTCCTCCTTTTAGTATTTGAAAAAACTGGCAAGCCTTTCCTCTGTTTAGTATCCCGTTAGGGGTCGGCAACTTCCATTTGTTAAAGTTCACCTTTTCCACCTTTTAGTATTCGAAAAACTGGTAAGCCTTTCCTAGTATCCCGTGAGGGACTAAAAGGAGGAAAAGGTGAACTTTTACAAGCGCAAGTTGCCCACACCTCAAGAGATACTATACAGGAGAAAAGCAAGCTTGCCAGTTTTTTCTAATACTAAAAGGCGAATTTTTACAAATGTTAGTTGCTGACCCCTCACGGGATACTAAACAGAGGAAAGGCTTGCCAGTTTTTTTATAATTCCAAATTTCTTTCCTCGTTTTGGTACTCTCCGTGACAAGCTACTAAAACCAGGAAAGAAATGGTGGACTTGAAATATCTTAGTTGCCGACCCCTCGCTGGACTCATGATCGCCTACCGACAAGGTTCTAAAAGGAGGAAAAGGTGAACTTTTACCGACCTCACACGAGAAAATAAACTCAGGAAAAGCACGGCACACGGCAGTTTTTTTCGAATACTGAAAGGAGGAAAAGGTGAACTGTTACATACATAAGTTTTCAACCCCTCACGGGATACTAAACAGAGGAAAGGCTTGCCAGTTTTTCGAATCCTTGATTCCTGGAAATTCTTTCCTCGTTTTAGTTTGCCCTTCCTGGTTTTAGTATTCTTTCCTGCTTTTCTCTTGCCTTTCCCTTCCTGCCTTTAGTCGATCCTAGATCTCCAACAAGCTTTGTATTGTATGTTTGTCCGTTCACTACTTGAATATGCTTGTCCAGCATGGCATTATGGACTTACAAAGAGTGACTCAGATAAGTTGGAAAGAATCCAAAAACGTGCTGTTCAAATTATAATTGGTGCTCATAAAATGCCGTACTCGTATCTCCTAAAGGAGTGTAAGCTGGAGCCCCTTTCTGTTCGTAGAGGACAGCTGTGCCAACGTTTCGGAACAAATCTATTATCCCACCCTGTCTACCAAAATATGCTTCCTCCACCATTTAAACCGGAAGAAACAGACCTCCAAGAGAAGCAGCTATGAAAGTACCAAAACTCACTCCTGTCGCTTGTAAAACTGAAAGGTACCGTAATAGTTTTGTGCCTCAGTTTACTTTGTATCATAACAACCTTACTTGATTTAGTGTATTTATTGTATGACAATTGTATATATGTTTTAGTTGTAGGTTAACGACTTGTGCCAATCAATTTGCTCGCGCATGAAATGTTGTGCCGCATTTATTTTGAAATTAAATTAAAATTAAACACCTTCAATAGGTAAAAATACTGCACTGTCAGAAGTTACATAACGACAACAGAAGGATGAGCGGTTTCAACAGATAACACTTTGGGATGTTATCTGTTACGTTTCTTTCGTTCCCGTTAGTATTTTTACCAACTGAGGGCGTTGTTGGAGATCTAGGCACGAAATAGTGTAAACTTAATTGGTTAATACACTTTATTTCTAAGTGAAAAGGTGTTATTCGTGAAAGCGTTATACGCTATCTGTTATGAAACTTCTGACAGTGCTGTCTAGTGCTTTCTTTTCAAGGTAGGTTTTATAGACTACCTCTTACATCCGTGGAGCTCCCACTGCTGCAAATTTGGAAAATATGTTTTCCAAGGATAGCCTGTATGATTCATCGAAGACCCATCATTTATTTCTGGTAAAATCTTGTAAGTGTATTAGTTAATTTCTTTATTTGAATCAAATACCGGCCAACTAGGGCCATTATACAAAACAAAAGAACACGTTACAAACTTACACTTTAAACACTAAGTTGGGTCAAACCCACAAATATACCAACTCCCCCCATTTCAGCCAAATGGGAAGAGATAGCCGCATGTGCGGCCCAGACAGAACAGCCAACAGAGGGTTCTGGGACTCCAAAATTCTATTCTGGAGCGAAAAACAAGCTGATCTACGGACTTCAGAGAACAACTTCACCAACAAACATTGCCGAGGCACTACAATGGGTCGCTGTCACTACCCCCACCCGTCAGTTCGCCCACCCGTCAGTTCGCCCACTTCGAAAATCCGACAGTTCGCCCACCCGTCAGTTCGCCCAACGTCAGTACGCCCACCCGTCACTACGCCCACCCGTCACTACGCCCACCCGTCACTACGTCCACCCGTCACTACGCCCACCCGTCACTACACCCACCCGTCACTACGCCCACCCGTCAGTTCACCCACCCGTCACTACTCCCACCCGTCAGTTCGCCCACCGTCAGTTGACCCACCCGTCAGTTGACCCACCGTCAGTTCGCCCACCCGTCATTTGGCCCAAAAATCCGTCAGTTGACCCACCCGTCATTTCGCCTAAAAATCCGTCAGTTCGCCCAACTTTTCCGACAGTTCGCCCACCCGTCAGTTGGCCCAAATATCCGTCAGTTGACCCACCCGTCATTTCGCCTAAAAATCCGTCAGTTCGCCCAACTTTTCCAACTTTTTGCCCACCCGTCATTTGGCCCAAAAATCCGTCAGTTGACCCAACCTTTAAATGCGTCACTTCGCACAATTCAAAAATCCGACAGGTGGCCCAACTTTGCTGGATCAGTAACATCTATGAAGAAGGGGTGCGATCCCAGGGGAATAATCAGAAGGAGCGAACCTTTTTTCGTTTCATTAGGGTCGATACGAAATGCCTTTGGGTGCGACTGTTCTGTTTACTTAAACAAGGGGAAAAAGATTCCGTTCAGGTGAAGATGAGTGAAAAGAAAAAGTTGTTCAAATAGGTTATAACAAACTTTGTTGCTTGATAAAAAGGTTGTTGCTAATTTTTTCGGAAATTGAAAGGTTTTTGCCACGACACGCGCAAACAGACCTATCCAAAGTTCAACATCCTAGGTGACTCTAAGCGTGTCACAAGATTTCCGGTCCCCCCCCCCCCCCCACATTCATCGGATCCGGCTTTAAATGGGTCATTCGAGGCACGAGCTCTTTCCAAATATCAAGTTTCGTTAAGATCCGATCATCGGTCCCAATGTTATACATTCCTCAATCCGGATTCCCCCTCCTTCCACTCCCCCCACGGTGGTCGGATGGGGAAGTTGAATATTCCCAGGTTAATCTGGTCGGATCCCTGACTTGCCTGTCAAGTTTCATAGTCCTAGCCCTCCGGGAAGTAACTCAACTCCGAATAATCGGAATTCCGGAAACCCCCTCCAACTCCCCCACAGTGCACGAATCCTGTCCGGCTCTGTCAATGATGTACCTAGGGCTTGTGCTTGTTCCTCCCACCAAGTTTCATCCCAATCGCTCCACTCTAAGCGTGTCATATGATTTCCGGCCAGCCCCCCTTTTACTCCCCAAATTCATCGTATTCGGTCCGAACTTGAAATAGTACATATGAGATACGAGGCCTCTCCAAATATCAAGTTACTAATATCCGATCACCCTTCCGAAAGTTATGCATGTCTCTAAATTGCGGATTCCGGCTCCTCTCCCTCCCCCCCCCCCCACGATGGTCGGATCGAGCAAGTGATTGTTTCCAAGTTAGTTTGGACGGGTCCCTAATGTGCCTGCCAAGTTTCATCGTCCTAGCACATCTGGAGGTACCCTAACTCGCAAACACCGGACTGACCGACCAACCGACAGACCGACGGAAAAGTGGTCAGATTATGGCACTTGGCCGGAAGGCAAGTGCCATACAAACTGAACAAAACTTCCGTCAGCTTCGAAAAGCCGTTCAAACTGTACGAGATTTTCTTGGATGATACAAGGTCTACCTGCCAAAAGCTACATTTAAGCCTACTTCAAGAAAGCTGTGTGCCAGCGGCACTTTTTGAAGGTTTTAATGCACATCTGTTGCGGGCAAAAGTACCATATTTATATGGTCTACCAAAAATCCACAAAGCACCGAACGAAGACGGCACTTTTAAAGGCAGACCTATCCTGTCTAACACGAATTCATTGCAAAAATGCTTGGATGATTACGTTACCTCCATTTCAACCCCGCTTTTAAAGCTCATACCAGAAGCGGTAAAAGACACAACAGATTTTCTGAAACGCTTGCGTACCCTTGATGCATCTAAAGCCGATATCTTATTTTCTGCCGATATTGTGAGCCTTTACCCCTCGATCCCTACCGCAGAAGGCATAGATTACCTCTGTGATTTCTATAGAGAGAATCAGGAATACCTTTCTACAGTATTGAGCCTCCGAATCCCCCCACCAGAGCTGTACCGGGAAATTCTGACCGCAGTTATATGCCGAATAGTTTTCACTTTTGATGGCAATCATTACCTACAACTAAAAGGTACCGGTATGGGGATCTCGATTAGTGTTGTGTTTGCAATTTGTTACCTTCACTACAAAATGAAACCACTCTATGCCAACCCACCAACAGGTCTTGGCACATTACTGTTTTTCATTGATGACAGCTTTGGTTTTGCGTCAAAGCGTTCAGAATCTGACATCCGGAACCTTTTTACGGACCTCTCTGATGATGATTTGAAATTTACGGTCGAAACCCGCCACGAACAAATCGCATTTTTGGATGTCTTAGTCCAGAAAGATATAGACCGTTTCCGTACATGTTTGTACAGGAAGGAATGCGCTCCGCCTGCTTATGTACAAGCAACCAGTCAGCACCCCCAACATACTTTCAAGGGAATTTTCATTTCGCAGCTACACCGGTTTAACCGGCTATGCTCGAATGATGTGCACTATTACGAGGAAGCTAACAAGTTATATGACTTCATCCGAAAACTCGGGCATAACCCCGCGCACTCTTTGATCAGTAAGACCCGAAGAACAAAAAGCAGACCGAAGTCACCAAAAGAACTGCAGAATAAGCTCTCCTTAGTATTACCCTATTCCCGCCCCTTTGAAGGACACGTGAGAAAAGTATTCAGGTGTGGCTGGAAAAACGTGATTCAGGATTCCCCACTTTACCAAAAGATACCCCACCCCCTGAAATCATTTGAAGCAGAGAGAGGAACCTAACCGAACTCCTAAGTGTTCCTAACGGAGGAACCCATCCTGCTAAAAAGACGCCGTAATCCCTATACAAATCGGAATTTGCAATTCCGGACCAAGAAACACTTTTTTACCATTGACCCTGGTCGTGATGTTAGGCACCGAAACCCGAGGTTTACCTAGGCTATAACCATTACAATTATTGGAGATCCCATGCATATTTTTCTTGGGATGGTGCCGCTACGTTTTGTAGTATTTACCTGACGACTCCAGATTAAGCCTAGAAACGGATTTTCACTCCTTAAAGCACATATGATGACCAGTAAGGACCACATACTATGAACATCGACGCGTGTTCCTTAAAGTACATATGAAGACCATCATATACCCACATAATAAACGATGGTATATACCCAGAAAATTTACCCATTATTAATTGCTTACTCGGTAAGCAATTTAAATTAATCCCGTAAACCATATTTGGATACAACTATTTAACCTGTTTCCCTTTTTGGTTTCGGTCCTGACATCCGACCCAGGGAAACCTTTTTTGCTTACGACAGATGTATTATCTCTCTTCAGCAAGGTTGACTATCCAATGTAACAAAACTAATTATTTTGGAATTTATACAAAATACAAATGATATGGGAATAACAATTTTTTATATTTACGATTGTGGTTACTGCACCAGGCGGTTTGGGTGTGGTTAGTCAGTGTGGCTGGGGACTTGAACGCCCTCGGCGCAGCGCTTCGCGCTGCACCTCGCCAAATCAGTTCCGAGTCTACCTAGGATGTTGAACTCTTTATAAGTCTGTTTGCGCATATCGTGGTAAAAACCTTTCAGTTTCCGTTAGAATTAGCAAACCTCTTTATCAAGCAACAGCGTTTGTTACAACCTATTTGATCGGACCAACGTGAACAGAATCTTCTTCCTTTCTTTAAGTAAACAGAACAGTCGCACCATTTCGTATTGACCCTAATTAAACGAAAAAAGGTTCGCTCCTTCTGATTATTCCCCTGGGCCAACTGTCGAATTGACAGTCGAGTGGGCGAACTGACAACGGGTGGGTCAACTGACGGATATTTGGGCCAAATGACGGGTGGGCGAACTGTCGGAAAAGTTGGGCGAACTGACGGATTTTTAGGCGGAATGACGGGTGGGTCAACTGACGGATATTTGGGCCAAATGACGGGTGAGCGACCTGTCGGAAAAGTTGGGTGAACTGACGGATTTTTAGGCGAACTGACGGTAGGCGAACTGACGGGTGGGCGTAGTGACGGGTGGGTCAACTGACGGATATTTGGGCCAACTGACGGGTGGGCGAACTGTCGGAAAAGTTGGGCTAACTGACGGATTTTTAGGCGAACTGACGGTAGGCGAACTGACGGGTGGGCGTAGTGACGGGTGGGCGTAGTGACGGGTGGGCGTAGTGACGGGTGGGCGTTGTGACGGGTGGGCGTAGTGACGGGTGGGCGTTGTGACGGGTGGGCGTTGTGACGGGTGGGCGTAGTGACGGGTGGGCGTAGTGACGGGTAGCCGTAGTGACGGGTAGGCGAACTGTCGGAAAAATTGGGCGAACTGACGTTTAGGTGAACTGTCGGAAAAAGTGGGCGAACTGACGGAATTCTTAGGCGAAGTGACGGGTGGGCGTAGTGACGGGTGGGCGTAGTGACGGGTTCCCAGTTATTGTACAGAACACGAAAAGAATTACCGCGTCTGACCGTGATTTTAGTCACAAGATAAATACCATAAAGTTGTGTGGAGTAAGCCCGGAAGAGGAAAGATTTCACCACTCCGTCACACTTCGCGAATTTCCCGATCAGGAGGTTGGCGCGAGCACAAAGTGATCTGGCCAATCTGGCCTCTGTTTTGTGTCTGTGTATATGTTGTAAATTTGTATTCCACTTCTAGCTTTTAGCTATTTGGAATAAACTTGATTGATTGATTGATCAAGAAGCAAGATCCGTGAGAGAACTCCGTAATCCATTTGATTTACCGTTGGAAATCTTAAAAGAATAATACCAAAGGTTTTGATGGGATCCCAAAAGCTTAATATTTGATCCAGACAATTGGGTCTTGTCTCTGCCAGAATCCTTGAACATATTTGCTACTGGAATTGAGAAACAGATTAATCAGCGAATAGCTAGTCATCTGAGACAACCACGTTCAGATATAACTCTATAAGCCATATCTATTTTGACGATGATGATCGATATTTCCTGCTTCGCCTGGATTACGAGCGAACTTTTTGTCCAGCAAAAAAAGAAAGTTCAGAAACGAATTCAGCGTATCTCCTTATCCCTATAAAGAACAACTAATTAACTTCAAATGAAACTTTCACTTCTAACAAATTTTCCGGTTTCAGGTGGATTCTAGACGAACTACATGTCCGGGTAAACAAGACCAAAGGTTTCGATGGGATCCCAAAAATTCAATATCTGATCCAGACAACTGGGTCTTGTCTTAGCCAGATCCAGTCTTCGCCAGACTCCTTGAACATTTTTACAATTAAAATTCAGAAACAGATTAAGGCCAAATAGCTAATCACCTGAGAAAACCAAGTTCAGATTTGGATTCAGCATGTGTGTTTACCCCTATAAGTCATATCTGTTTTGACGAAAACTTCCTGCCACTCCTGCCAATTTCCCGGTTCCGGCCGAACTCCAGAACTAATTGTCCGGCGAAAAAAGAAAGCTCAAAGACGAAATCAGGGTATCTTCTTTCCCCAGTAATGAACATCTAATCAACTTCAAATAGAAATTTAGCTTATAACAAATTCTCCGATTCCAGCCGGATTTCGGTCGAACTATATGTCCGGGTAAAATACGATTGTCACACAGGGACTCAGCATCTCTTCTTAACCCTAAATCACTTATCTAATCAACTAGAAATAAAACTTTGACTTCCAACAGTTTTCCGGTTTTGGCCGGATTCCGGACGAACTACATGTCCGGGTAGAAACTTGTTTTCACATAAGTGTTCAACATGTCTTCTTGCCCTAAATCGAACATCCAATCAACTCCAAATTAAACTTTTAATTTTGACAAACTTTCCGGTTTGGGCCGGATTCCGGTCGAAATACTTGTCCGTCGAGAAAATAGTTTTCACCATCATCTTCAGCATGTCTCCCTACCTTTAAATCGAACATTTAATCAACTTCAAATAAAACTTTTACTTTCAACAAACTTTCCGGTTTGGGCCGGATTCCGGGCGAAATACTTGTCCATCGAGAAAATAGTTTTCACCATCGTCTTCAGCATGTCTTCCTACCCCTAAATCGAACATCTAATCAATTTCAAATAAAACTTTTACTTTCAACAAACTTTCCGGTTTGGGCCGGATTCCGGGCGAAATACTTGTCCGTCGAGAAAATAATTTTCACCATCGTCTTCAGCATGTCTTCCTACCCCTAAATCGAACATTTAATCAACTTCAAATAAAACTTTTACTTTCAACAAACTTTCCGGTTTTGGCCGGATTCCGGGCGAACTACTTGTCTGATGACAAAATGGTTTTCACCATCGTGTTCAGCATGTCTTCTTACCCCATAATCGACTATCACATTAGCTGTTTCAAAATATTTTGTTTGTCCCTTAATTTCAATCCCCTCCCCCACCCCTAAATGTAGAGCTACAAAGCCCATCTACGAACTTGACTGGTCCGACGACCCAACGAACCTTCTCACCAAGTTTCATCAAAATATCTCATTCCCTTCGAGAGTTATCGTGCTTACAGACGGACGGACGGACGGACGGACGGACAGACGGACGGACGGACGGACGGACAGATGGACAACTTTTGCGATGTCATAGGTATCCCTCCACTTACGTTTTGGGATCCCAAAAATGATTGTCATACACGGATTCAGCTTCTCTTCTTACCCCTAAATCTGTCAATTAATAAACTTAAAATAAACTTTTGCTTTCAAAACACTTTCCAGTTTTGTCAGGATTCCGGGCGAACTAGTTGTCCGGGTAGAAAATGTTTTTAAGTATTCAGCATGTCTTCTTATCCCTAAATCAATCATCTAATCAAGTTGAAATAAAACTTTTGCTTTTAACAAACTATCCGGTTTTCTCAAGATTCCGGACGAACTACTTGTCCGACGAAAAAATGATTTTCATCATCGTGTTCAGCATGTCTTCTTACCCCTCAATCCACTATTACATTAGCTGTTTATAAATATTTTGTTTGCCCCTATTTTGAACCCCCTTCCCCACCCCTAAATGTAGGGCTACAGAGCCCATCTACGAACTTGACGTTCCCCTTAACCCAAAGAATCCTCACACCAAGTTTCATCAAAATATATCATTCCCTTCGAGAGTTATCGTGCTCACAGACGGACGGGTAGACGGACAAGTTTTGCAATGTCATAGGTATCCCTCCACTTACGTTTTGGGATCCCAAGAAACTAACGGTTTAAGTTCTTGGAATAAGCCTAAACGAGAAGGGATCCACGTGTACGTTTACCTGCGTGGGCCAGGCATCAGGATGAGAGGATTAGGAATAATCCTACATGGGAAGCGAACCACATTTGAACGTGTGGGTTGGATAGAATCAGAGATGCTTATACATCAAGCTTAGCGAGGATTGAGCTTGTCTGAATCTTGCAGATAAACATAATCCTCAATAATGCAAGGACTGGTCAAACAAAAGTAAAGAAAAAGAAGGCCCGCCGTTTAGGGATAAAAGACTTTATTCAGATTAAGCACAAGAAAGACTCAAGTATACTGTAAAAAGTTTCTCCGAATAAGGATGCAGTATTTGCTACCGGGATTGATCTTATCTCTATTGGGATAAGATTAATCCGAATTAGGGGTAATCTTATCTCAATAAAGATAAAATTAATCCCAGTAGGATAAGGAACTTCCGTTTTGCCCGAAGAGGTTAGGGAGTGGGCTCAGAATTCCCACTTTATATCCGGACCGGATCCGATAGCACTGGGGAAGTTGGAGGAGGGAACCGAGCGGAGGGATCGTGATGAAACTTGGTGGGAAGAACAAGCACAAGTCCTAGATAGGTCATTGACATAGCCGGATCGGGTCCGGGCACTGTGGAGAAGTTGGGGGGGGGGGGGGGCTGATTTCTAGCGATTCCGCGAGTTCGGCATACTTCTATCATTCAAGAGAATGGTTAAATCCCATTCTTTGAAAAGGAAAGAAGTGTGACAACAGGAAAGGGTATTTATTTAATGTTATTTATTTATTTGAAGGAATGATATAGCGGATTCATGGTGGTTAGAATTGTGGTCACAATTTGGATTCTTTTGTCTTAAAAGTGGCCGTTAATGGTAAATTGGTCGTTTAATTTATATGTTTTTGATGAAATTAAAAAAAAAATGTCAATGTCAAAATGTCTATGTGCATTTTGTCCCTCAGGGATCCGAACAGATTGACTTGAGAATAGTCGTTTCCCCGATCCGACCACCGTGGGGGGAGTGGATGGATGGGGAGCCCGAAATCTAGTGGCATGCATAACTTTTGAACGGGTGATCGGGTTCGATTGAAACTTGTCAGGCGGAAAGAGCTATCGCTATGTTCTGTGTGCAAGTCCGTGCTGGTCCGATACCTGTGGGGGTGGGGGGGGGGACTCAAGAAACGCTTAATTCTGAGGGATTGGGACGGAACTGAATCGAGAGAACAAGCATTTGGCCTAGATACAAAACTGACGGAGCCAGATGGTTTCGGGTCTCTGTGTGGGGAGTTGAACGGGTTTCACGGAATTCCGGTAGTTGGGAGTTAGAATAGTTCCAAATGTAGTAAGACAACGAAACTTTACAGGCATATTAGTAACCCGACTTAACTGACTTAAGAACCCGACACAACATACCCCCGGAAACTTCCATTCCTAGATCCGAGCTTTTTTTGGGGGAGCGAGGGAAGGAAAATATCGAAATTGATTTCTTCGCAAATTGCGAGCGAGTGGTCCGATTCGAGTGAAACTTAATGGGTGACACGAATCGATGACCTAGACATGTAAAACATGGGTTCGAACAAAACTTTTGACATGCATAAAAACCGAACGAATGAATCGAATGGGACGCAAGTTCGACAGTGCCGAGTTTAAGCGGCCTCGATGTGTTATTTGGCGTCCGGGACGGATTCGGCCAAGGTAAGGGCGGGGGGGGGGGGGGGAGGGATTCAGATAGGGTATGCTCCGATTTCAGTAAAACTTGATGGATGGGAAGAGGGGATTAAGAGGTACGACATTTATGTTTCCAAGTGCTCTTCGGCCCTAGTGGGGGGGGGGAGTTGGAGGGAGATTGCCGGAAACTTTGAGGCTCGCATACGGGTCAGAAGAGTACATCAATTTAAACGAAACTTGGAATGTAGAGAGAGTATATACCCTAGATGACATATTATAGGGTCCGAACCGGATCCGACAACGATTGGGGGAGGAGGGGGGGGTGTACCGGAATTCTCAAAAACTGCTCAGATCCGAGTGAAACTTGATAGACGGTATAAAAGAAGATGCTTTAAATGATCCATTTTTTAGTATGAGACAGATTCGGCCACGGTAGGGGGAGATGGAGGGAGCACCGGAAATCGGTTAGCACGCCTAGGGATCAAACAAGTGGATTTTATTGGGCTGAAACTTGGAAGTTTGAACAGTCATGCGCATTTGCTACAGAGAATGCGAGGCGATGCCGGAACTGCTCAGAATTGAGTGAAACTAAATATCCTGTTTCTATTTCCGAACCACATTTTTGGATTGCGGGTGTATTTTGTGACGTTCTCATCTACTTTCTTGTAACGCCTACTCGAACAAGTGCCTTATGAGCTCGTAGCTTTTGTTATATTTAAGAAGACGACGGTTCGCCGACGAGATTAAGTTGCGTTTTTTCGGGTGTAGTTTAACTGTAGGTTTGATGTACTTTTGTTTCATTGTAAAAGTACAGTGTAGCCCTTCGGGCCACCCCTGCGCCCTGTAAGGTATCTGGAAAACCGAAGCAAGTGCTTAGCCTAATCTAAAACATAAAAGGTAACAGCAAAACTTGCAGGAAAATTCGTAAACCGGAGAGAGCTGTATGGCTCGCCCAGCCGTAAGTCACTGAGTGCTAGGCTAGCAATCTGCAACTGCCGAACCCTCAGTCATAGGGCGGTTCCGGCGTTCTCGCTTTCCAAATACCAAAGCGAAAATCCTCACTTCAGGGAAAGCCCTTCCGCGTACAATAATTTCCAAGATCACTCTCCCATCCCTTCCTGGATTCGCGTTCCTGATCAATCCGCTCCGCCTTTCAAAACTAGCGTAGCATGAAAATAGCTTTGGAAATCGACGCGAGTTTCAGCCAAGATCGCAAAAACAGCCTACTGTAGGCCTGTACTAACGGAGATTTCTAGACTGCCAGAGTCGCGCTAAAATTAATTAAAGCTAACTAAAACGATTTCGTCCTGAACGTGCCAATCCTCATTTGCAACAACCGTTTCTTTCGTATTGTTTTTAATACGGGCACAGGATGCTAACAAATATATATATAGACACAGCCAACAATAAAACAATGTCTAAAATGTTACAGGAGTATAAAACAGCGATACGTCCAAACACTAAATACACTAGAAGATAAAACTAATCACTTGAAACTATCTAAGAAATGTTTAAGCAGATCTCACTATATTAAGAAGGATTCAAACCCGCACCCCCAAAGCTACGTCAGTGAATTATCTGCATAGCTCCCAGAGGGAAACGTTGCCCCAAGAATAGTTGCGTTTTTTTTTGTCGAAGTTAAGATCGCCATTGGCTTAACCGGTTGCTTGATTTCAGTTTTCAAACGCCGTCGAAGTTCACCGTTTGCTTAATTAGTGTTTTTAAGACTCCGGCGGTCCTTATCCAGTCGCCGTTTCTTCAACGTTTCAAGGAAACTTCGAACTTGCTAGTTCACGAAGTTCAACGGTCAGAGTTTGAAGGACAAGGAAATTCTGACCCCCAACCAAAAACGGTATTTAAACAGAGACCTTCGGGTTTGAAGGTAACTTTAACGCAGCTACTATCTCACACCCATTTACTGTCTGAACCAACATTGGGTTCATCTCATTGTTTCGTATGGGTATTTCGGTCGGAATTTATGCTTAGAGCTTATGTCGATACGTGCAAAAATATTGTCTGACATCCCACTACGACATTCGCTCGTGTTTTGCTTCTTTTTGGGATCCCAAAACGTAAGTGGAGGGATACCTATGACATCGCAAAAGTTGTCCGTCTGTCCGTCCGTCCGTCCGTCCGTCCGTCCGTCCGTCCGTCCGTCTGTCCGTCCGTCTGTAAGCACGATAACTCTCGAAGGGAATGAGATATTTTGATGAAACTTGGTGTGAGGGTTCGTTGGGTCGTCGGACCAGTCAAGTTCGTAGATGGGCTTTGTAGCTCTACATTTAGGGGTGGGGGAGGGGATTCAAATTAAGGGACAAACAAAATATTTTGAAACAGCTAATGTGATAGTCGATTATGGGGTAAGAAGACATGCTGAACACGATGGTGAAAACCATTTTGTCGTCGGACATGTAGTTCGCCCGGAATCCGGCCAAAACCGGAAAGTTTGTCGAAAGTACAAGTTTTATTTGAAGTTGATTAGATGTTCGATTTAGGGGTAGGAAGACATGCTGAAGACGATGGTGTGAATTTTTTTCTCGACGGACAAGTATTTCGCCCGGAATCCGGCCCAAACCGGAAAGTTTGTTGAAAGTAAAAGTTTTATTTGAAATTGATTAGATGTTCGGTTTAGGGGTAGGAAGACATGCTGAAGACGATGGTGAAAACTATTTTCTCGATGGACAACTATTTCGCCCGGAATCCGGCCCAAACCGGAAAGTTTGTTGAAAGTAAAAGTTTTATTTGAAGTTGATTAAATTTCGATTTAGAGGTAGGGAGACATGCTGAAGACGATGGTGAAAACTATTTTCTCGACGGAGAAGTATTTCGACCGGAATCCCGCCCAAACCGGAAAGTTTGTCAAAATTAAAAGTTTTGTTTGGAGTTGATTAGATGTTTGATTTAGGGCAAGAAGACATGCTGAACACTTATGTGAAAACAAGTTTCTACCCGGACACGTAGTTCGTCCGGAATCCGGCCAAAACCGGAAAACTGTTGGAAGTCAAAGTTTTATTTCTAGTTGATTAGATAAGCGATTTAGGGGTAAGAAGAGATGTTGAGTCCCTGTGTGACAATCGTATTTTACCCGGACATGTAGTTCGACCGGAATCCGGCTGGAATCGGAATATTTGTTATAAGCTAAATTTCTGTTTGAAGTTGATTAGATGTTCATTACTGGGGAAAGAAGATACCCTGATTTCGTCTTTGAGCTTTCTTTTTTCGCCGGACAAGTAGTTCTGGAGTTCGGCCGGAACCGGGAAATTGGCAGAAGTGGCAGGAAGTTTTCGTCAAAACATACATGACTTATAGGGGTAAACACACATGCTGCATCCAAATCTGAACTTGGTTTTCTCAGGTGATTAGCTATTTGGCCTTAATCTGTTTCTGAATTTTAATTGTAAAAATGTTCAAGGAGTCTGGCGAAGACTGGATCTGGCTAAGACAAGACCCAGTTGTCTGGATCAGATATTGAATTTTTGGGATCCCATCGAAACCTTTGGTCTTGTTTTGCCTTGCTAGCAGAGACGCTATTATTAACTTTTATCCGTATCAATGATTCCTGCTGCGCAGAGACGTCTTACCATAATACTTAACGGATAAACAGGTCAGACGAGATCAATAAGAGTTAATGAAAAGAAAATAAGCCTTGATCAGAAGTAACTAATCACCAAGAAAATTAGACTGGAAGACTAATAGCATGTACTTATCCATAGCTCAGTACCGGGAATAAATTGGACACGAAAAGAACGTGGTGATGGGAAATCGAGATAGCGAATTTGAAGGAAGCCTCAATGGGTGGCGCAAAAACCCCCGTCCCGGAACCTCTACACTTGGCTGCAAAATTCGTGTTTCATTTCGATCTCGCGTCTGGACAGTTAATAAGCGTTTCTGAAATGTATGTACGATCAGGAACAACTGATCCAATAAAACCTCCGTCTTTGGCCTCATGCAGCGACTATGGATTCCCCGACAAAACTGAGCTGAGTTAGAGGTACTTGCTCGAGCTTGGAGTTGATGCCCGTCTACTTCCCTCTTCGCCATTGCGCATAACAGACGAACACGTGCAGGAGGCGCGCTGACCCGCTATGCAGCACGTCACATGTGACGTAACAATGATAGACAACCAATCTGTTTTTGAATATTTTTCTCCGCGGCTTTACTACGATATAGCTGTTTATAGAGGTAACAAATTGTGATGTTCCGCGTAGCTCCTGCCTTCCCTTCGTTTGCATCGGGCAAGGTATAGGATCTATTCGACTCCGCATGGTCGTATTACAGAGATAGGGAGACGGAGATTCTGGTGCTTATTTGTTCTTTATGATACTGACGATAAACAGTCTGTCAAGACTGTCAAGATACAAATCAGGATGCAAGCAACTTGGAAAGCCATAATAGGAGAGGCGTGTCTCACAACCAACCAAGAAACTCTAGTCTCTTGAACCATTCAAGTCTTCGTCCACTTACGAATATTCTGAGACACTAAGTTTGCAGAGTTAGTTAACCTATTTCCAATCGGTTTCGCGAGTCCCCAAAGTTCCATTTTTTCTTAGGAAAAGATTAGGCTGACCTACAACAAAAAAGGGGCACGACACCGTCAACCTCCTTGAATGACTCGATATCCGGACACAAAGTAAAAGAAACTAACAGAAAAAAAATATTCGAGCTACAGATGCTTTAAAAGGAAATTCCTAGCCTATGACCACAAATGCACGGAAACCTCAGAAAATGTTCAACGTTACATGCGTCGCGTTTCTTAACTTCTCAGGGTCTGGTCGGGATAACTTAATGGCCGAACATATTGAATAGCAGTTCTCTCGCCCAATGCCGTCTTATCCCCTCGATTGCTTTCTAATGTGATAACGACTCTAGCACGTCACGAAGAAAACAGTAATTCAGAAAGATAAGCTTGAACTGCCCTTAACGCCTTAAATTCACTGGGCACAGTGCTCCAACTTAAGGGGATGCCCTGCGGCAAGGGCAAAGTACCCCACAAAATCTGTCTGAAAAAAATGTTCATTTCAGATTTTCAATTTAACAGCTTTTATAGGGGTACTGTGCCCTTCCTCTAGGGTATGGTGCCCCAGCGTATGAGCACCGATGCTCATACCCTGGAGTATGCCCTAACGATGGGCACTGTGCTCACAAACTGAGGACCTGGGTACGAATGGTCCTACGATCCACAGATAAACATTATTTTTAGTAATTCAGAAAGATAAGCTTGAACTGCCCTTAACGCCTTAAATTCACTGGGCACAGTGCTCCAACTTAAGGGGATGCCCTGCGGCAAGGGCAAAGTACCCCACAAAATCTGTCTGAAAAAAATGTTCATTTCAGATTTTCAATTTAACAGCTTTTATAGGGGTACTGTGCCCTTCCTCTAGGGTATGGTGCCCCAGCGTATGAGCACCGATGCTCATACCCTGGAGTATGCCCTAACGATGGGCACTGTGCTCACAAACTGAGGACCTGGGTACGAATGGTCCTACGATCCACAGATAAACATTATTTTTAGTAATTCAGAAAGATAAGCTTGAACTGCCCTTAACGCCTTAAATTCACTGGGCACAGTGCTCCAACTTAAGGGGATGCCCTGCGGCAAGGGCAAAGTACCCCACAAAATCTGTCTGAAAAAAATGTTCATTTCAGATTTTCAATTTAACAGCTTTTATAGGGGTACTGTGCCCTTCCTCTAGGGTATGGTGCCCCAGCGTATGAGCACCGATGCTCATACCCTGGAGTATGCCCTAACGATGGGCACTGTGCTCACAAACTGAGGACCTGGGTACGAATGGTCCTACGATCCACAGATAAACATTATTTTTGTGTGGTTCCAAACGGAGTTAAAACCATTTTTTAAAAGATTCAAACAAACAAATCTTCACCACTTAGTTTGTCCCGACATCGCTCCCTTTACCCGTTTACACTGTACGTCGAATGTCGCGTTCTCGGCAGTTATCATTAATTACGATTTTGTTTTTATTTCGTTTCAGAGGCCGCCGCCTGACAAGAAAATTAGCTCCTCCCTCTTATTACTGTCGCTACGACCGTTATAAATTCTTTGATTGTCGGGAGCATCAGGCGATAACAACTATCAGTTCAGCACGAGCTCCAGAGCATAATAACACTAGTGAGTAGCGCAAAGACCTGACAAAAGTTACACACAGTCGAACTAGCAGACTACCGATAGTACACGTCCCCACTGACACTCAATCGGCCGTGCACGAGCGCTGGCTCCAATAGCTTAGAATTCTGAACACAGCAGGAAAAAGAGACAGCCTCCCTTACTTCTTCGATGCGTGAAGACCGCGCCATAACTTTACAAGGAATATCTAAATACGCATATTTGTCTCGCTTTAAATGTCGCAAACGTAGTGGGCGGCGCTATGAGCATGGCCCGTTTGCGAAGCAAGGAAAGCATGGACGCTACTTTCAACTGTATATATGTTTTAGTTGTAGGTTAATGACAAGTGCCAATTAATTTGCTCGCGCATGAAATGTTGAGCCGCATTTATTTTGAAATTAAATGAAAATAAATTAAACTTCCCAGTGTTATTTTGCTCTGACGAGCTCCCACAAGAGTGGAGACGTATGTCCGCGCCGTTAGTATTGTCTTTTCCCAGAGCGTTGTAACTAGCACAATCAGGGGTGGCCCGAAGCACTCAGGCCAGGGGGGGTGAGACCCCTCATTTCAACGACTCACGGATTGTAATATACGACTCGCAGGTACCAACAAAAATGAGACTCGCAGACTCGCAGGTACCAACAAATAATAGAGACGGTGTAAAACTAGCTGCAATGCATCAGCTGAAATTATTCTTGTCATCAAAATGTGTGTATACATACCTCATACCTTCATAGCCTCAGATTTACATTTCAACTTTCGCACAAGAGGAAAGCTTTCAACGTGTGTACCCGGGACAAATTAAGCGCCTGCGGCGAATTTCTTTAATCTGCCTTTGCCAGCCTTTAATGTGTTTCAAATCTAAAAAGTTCCAAGCCTAATCGCCAAGTAAATGACACGCCGTTCCTCTAAAATAGAGAATACTATGAAATGTGCCACAGGCGAAATTTTGTGAAAGGCCGAGGAGCAGACTGTCTTTTTGCGATCCCATTGAAAAGGAAAAAATAGCTTTGAAATAAAAAATCTGACCGTCGAAAAAAGTGACAAGTAGTGGCCACAGAAAACAAAGTAGAAACAAAGTAGATTTGTTCCGAATTAAAGCAACAAATTAATTTTCTCGTAAAAGACACGCTTATTCAGAAACAAGAGCTACGAGCTCATATGGCACTTGTTACGAGTAGGCACGGCTCGGTTATGTCAATGATATATCTAGTGTTTGCTAGGTGTCTTCCCACCAAGTTTCATCTCGATCCCTCCACTCATAGCGTTTCCCAAGATTTCCGGTTGCCCCCTCCAGCTCCCCCCAAAAGTCACCGGATCTGGTCCGGATTTTAAGTGGGTCGTCTGAGGCATGAGGTCTTTCCAAATATCAAGTTCCATCGAGATCCGATCACCCGTTCAAAAGTTAAAAATACCTCAAGATTCCGGATTCCCCCTCCCTCCACTCCCCCCCACAGTGCCCGAATCGGCCCGGTTATGTCAATGATGTATCTAGTGTTTGCTAGGTGTCTTCCCACCAAGTTTCATCTCGATCCCTCCACTCATAGCGTTTCCCAAGATTTCCGGTTGCCCCCTCCAGCTCCCCCCAAAAGTCACCGTATCCGGTCCGGATTTTAAGTGGGTCGTCTGAGGCGTGAGGTCGTTCCAAATATCAAGTTTCATCGAGATCCGATCACCCGTTCAAAAGTTAAAAATACCTCAAGATTCCGGATTCCCCCTCCCTCCACTCCCCCCACGGTGCTCGGATCGGGGAAGTGACTATTTCCAACTTAATCATTTGGGGTCCCTGATACGCCTTCAAAGTTTTATCGTCCTAGTTTATGTGGAAGTGCCCGAACTAGCAAAACCTGGACAGACCGACAGACCGACGGACGGACAGAAATTGCGATCGCTATATGGCACTTGGCCGAAGGGCAAGTGCCATAAAAAAACGAGGAAGTTTGCGAGTGCATTCAAAGGAAAAAAAAGGCTTGATTTATGGACGTAAGCCGAGAAGCAGAGCGTCATTTTGCGATCCCAATGAAAAGATAAGAATAGCTATGAAATCACGCCTCAGTCCATCGAAAAAGTGACGCTTTTCGAAAAAGTTCGCTTTTAGAATATCTTAAACATAAAAGAGATCATTTGAATTTTACGAAGTCTTTTCACATGTGCTTTAACACTAGCATACAGGGGCGTCACGTTTTGGGAAACAGTCGATTTTTCTTAAAAACGGTCGGTTTTCTTTAAATCAGTCGATTTTTCCGCAAAAAAAGACGGTAAAAATTACCAGCCAGTCGGTAAATACCTTGCTCCTCCCATATTTGATAGTGCTATGATTCGCAGTAAGCAGTGATACATACGATTCGCAGTCAGCTTTGGCTGAAGGAATATTTTTGCTCCCCCCCCCCCAAAACATTTTGATAGTAACGCCTTTGCTAGCATAGAGGCCAAAAATTTACCTCCCGACTAGAATGAGCTATTCCAGCGTCTGCAGAACCCCTCCTGTCCTAGGAAACGAATTTCGGGTGTATATTAATATCCTCCTTATCCTTTTCAAGCGTTGTTCCTACCTCAACCTCTCTTTGTAATCGACATTTTTCGATTTGTTCTGGGCACACTTCTTTCGCGGGTCTCCTGTCATTTGATTTCTGATGGCTTTTGCATTCTGTTTAAAAGTTCTATTCCGTCTTTTTTCACTTATAGCCAAAGATGACCAAAGATCAATGCACATAACCTTGTCTCTCGCTTTTGGTCTATAAGGTATATCAATGTTACCAGTCAGACTTCACTTTAACAACTAACCTATCCTATTGTAATTTTGACAGGCTAAAATCTGAAAGACCGAAGTTAGGAAGATCCAGATCCCATGGGAGTAGAACAGGTAGCCGCATTGCTGCCCCCATGAATCATGTCTCCGACCTATCGGGGTTACAAAACCTGGTTTAAACGACTTCTTCGGGGACTGGTGGCTTACGACTGAAGCTGTGCAGAGACAAAATTTAACAAAAATGTAAACGACTCGGATTATTTTTTATTAAAATGAATGCCCGGGACCTCGGCGAGGCCAAAATAAACGACTGATACGACTTAGCAAAAGACCAAAATAAACGACTGATACGACTTAACAGAAGACAGGGGGGGTGAGTCACCCCCCCCTCACCCCCCCCTTCGGGCCACCCCTGAGCACAAAAAAAAGCTGCTTCCTCCTCCATAATCACACCTTGTAATAACTTCCTGGAACGTCTAGTACTAGCTATTAGGCTCCCGCGCTGCCTGGTGTTAAAATTCGTCTGTCCTACTCGGCGATTTTTCCGTTGGAGACTGCTGATTTCTCATAGTGGTAGATGGCGTTAGAGGCGACTAGAAACAAATATTAAACTAATGCATAAAACGGATACCGTACGTCAGCTATGATTATCGTAGCTGACGTATCTTTTTATGCATTATCTGAATATGTGTTTCAAAGTGAGCTTGGGCTCGAGGAAGACTTCGACAAAACTTGTGCTCTTCATACAATTCCTTCCAGATTAGTTATTTCTTGGCCACTAGATGAACTTGCATAAAGTAAACAATGACACATTACTTCTTGATGTACGTTTACCCAGGTTTGTTTGGCTATTTTTGATTCCTCTTGGGCCTAGCCCGTTCAAAAATGTTTAAAATACCTCTGCCTACTATTTGTGCCCTACCGAACTCTGTTCTGTCAAACTTTGTTGGTTCACTTTTTCACGGGGCTAATGCGCGACTCGGTATGAAGCGTAAGCCTAATCGCTTATTCACCATTCAGATAACTTATACCAAGATCTCACGTTTGATTGTTATTGTTGGCAGCAATTCTTCATTGCATTTTATAAGACGCTAATATCATTTTTATCCTTATTTTCTAGGCCCGTGTCATCAAAACTACAGGAGGAACGGCTTTTCCACATTTCTTCTGCATGTAATTCTGTTAAGAATAGCTCACATTTCCTTAAAAAAATAATTCTATGGTCAAGCAGTCTATCTGATGCCCCGATCATGATTCAAACCGCACTAAGCCCTGCCCCAGTTTACTAAAACTTCCATAGCTGCTTTATGACTTTACTGCGTAACGATAAATACAGGCTGCGGTGTTCGAATTTTACGGGTGTCAGAATGGCTGTAACGACTTTTACAGTCTTGGTAATGTCAAGGAAGAATAAGTATCGCGCCCTTTGTGCTTTAAGCCTGGGACTAAAAAACCCGGAAATTTCTACCTGGATTTTTGTTTCATACTTCCTTCACTGTTCGTTCAAAGAAATGACACTTTTCTTGCTAGATTCTATTTTTCATGCAAAACCGTCACGTGTTCAAGGCCAGTCTAGGACACTAAGCCCTTCTTTATACCCAAGCTCAACCGCTAGGGCCTGCTGGCAGGGGTGAGCATGGTACTCATACGCGTGTGTATCCTTATTCCCCAGAGGGCCACACAAGTATGCATTACTAATTGTACCGTGTTCTTCAAAACTATGCTAACGGAAAATCTAACAGGTAGATTAGTTTTATCTTTCTGAGTTCCTACTTTCTTCGTGCAGATGGCATACACAAAACTGAGCCCAAAAATTATGAAAATGTAGTTAGCACAGTTTCGAAGAACACGGTACAATTAAGCGAACCAGGATTTCATTTTGACTTTGAAATAGCTGTGGTTATCAAAAAAGGCTAAGTGTAGGCTACTAGACTGTTATCAACCACCAAAATATAAGAAGAAGGACCGAGCGTTGGATTCGAGAAGATCTACTACAAATATAGAGCCCCATGTGGTCCATATAAGTACAAAGCCGTAGTGACATACATATAATTTACATTTCGGTTCAAATGGCTCCAAAGCTGCGTTTTCAGCTGCTGAGTGTAGTGTTGCACTCGAAACACTGCAGACGCAACTTTAGCACCTCGGCCGATGACGTACTAAGAAATAACTTACGACAATGAATCTTCCTCATACAGCCTAACCTACATACATGTTCGTCATCTTGAGCTGATTTAGCCTGGGCCGCATTTTATGTGATTTTCACTTTTTTCGTCTTGTCTTACTTTACAGCCTTGTTATAGCCAAATGCCGCTTCATTTCTGGCTTGTCAGGTATTACTGAAAATTGTTGCAAGTGAAACGCAAGGTGTGTTCCAACCCTCTTAGCAATAGTAACTATTAGTTACTATTTTTCGTTCCAACCGCACGAAAAGTTACGACGCTGACCGTTCCAACCTTCTCGAAATGGTAACTAATCGAGACGATTTGCTTACTACGCTTGGGAGCGTAGTGACTACGTTCTCTGTGACGTGGTTTGCCCGATCAGCCCGCGGCACGATATTTTGTCCAAAATAGGAAAATTCGTTCCAGCCTTGAAGCCAGGATCCGTGGCGTCATGCGTAGTAACTATGGTAAGTAGGATGGAACCCGCTCGAAGTTTGCGGTTCGTTTCTGCTAATCAAATGCTATTTAACTCTAGCTTATCTAGGAAAAGGGCAGGAGCACTCTTTTTCAAATTTGGAGCCCTTCCATCTGTGACAAGACCGCTGAAAAAAAGACCGAGGGCAAAAACAAAACTGGGCCTTCTTGTCTGACAAGAAGAGACAATTGTCACAAATAAAACGGCATTTGCAATGTCACGCCTTGCCACCAATAAAAGGCACAAAATCGGTAAATAAAAATGTCATTTGTAAGACATCATCTTGATAAGATTTATTTCAAATAAAACGCAGCTACAGCTAGAGCAGCGCTATCGGAGGTAAGCTTGACCCAATACGTTTTGGGTTAGATGGCTCTGGCGTTACGTTTTAGCCAGTACACTCGGTGATGCTTTCCGACACTGTAAACGCAACGCGGATGCGTCTGACTGATTCGTGAGTGAAACATGACCTTCAAGTCGCTTGGGACGATACTCCGTTCTCCCTCGTACAGCCTAGCACATATACGTATGTGTTACTGTCAGTAAAGATAGCGACAACCTACAGGATATGCTGTCTATTTTAGTTCCAGACTTGCGATCTGTTCTAGCTTAGAGCGGTTCCTTAACCATCATTTCCGCGTCCTTTTGCTGCCGTCCATGCAGCTACACTGGCTAACAGAACAATATCTAATGACCCTGAGCAAAGAGGTCACGACTGAAACAGGTGACTGTGAGTAACAGTATTAAGTCAGAGGTGAACCCACGACATTTAGATTCAAATGCCAACACTCTACCACTCAGCTATAGAGGAGTAAAAGTGCCACTGAGCAATTACAGAGCATCGACGAAGGCCACAACTGCTTCTCTTGGACCTTCAAGGTCCCTTGTCACTGCCGGAAGACATCCATCAACAGTATAAATTATACTGAATTTACCAAGAAATAGTTGGCACTTAGAAATTTGGGAAGCTCCCATTGCTCTCTTTAAGCTGCTTTCATACATGCACTCCACTGCCGGTCACTCCGGACAACTGATTTCTCCAAATCGCGAAAGTTTCGGTGATCCGAAAATCCGGTCGTCACTCCGACAATTAGGTACATCAGATATTTCGCCACGAAAAGCACAAACATTGGTTATTGGCTTCAGGTACGGCTTTCACTCCCGTTATGCTGGTCAGAAGTTCTTCGGCGGCGGTTCCGGTGGCTGCTCTGCCGCCATATTTCAGTGTCGCGGCGGCACGGGCAAGCGCCGATGGGCAGGGGAAGCGGTGTTCCTGGCAGGCCCGTTCCAACCAGGCTTGCATCCACGAGTCGAGGTTTAGCTGAAAGAGAAACGATTTTCAACTAATTTCTCAAATTATTCGTCAAGAAAGTGGTAAAACATTCAGGACATGATGATTTCCCCACTAGCCTGGGGCTCTACATCGGGGACTCTATAAAATGTTTCCATCTCAAGGGCGTCTTCCCCATTTAAATTATATATTTGGCTCTATTTAGTTTTCCCCATGAGACCCCGCCTTGTGGGTCCTGGTATGTCTACGTGGCTCCGACAATGGAGTCCTAGACTTCTAAATTATATTCGAAAAAACTGTTTCTGGTTTGTTGGTCACGGTACAAGTCCCTTGTGTAAAGTGCCCTTTATGTATTATTATTAATTTCCGTGACATGGGGATGTGAACTAGTTAGACGAATTTGCCTTCGGGCGGGATCACTGTTCCTATGGCCGGCTTCTACCAGAGTATTGAATGTGGTCTGCGAACTCTATTCTCAAACTCCTCGGTAGCTCAGTTGGTAGAGCACCTGCCTTGTAAGCAGAGGGTCCTGGGTTCAAATGGGCATTTTTTTGTCTTTCCGGCATTTTTGTCTTTCAGTTCACTACTTATAAAATATCTACAGGGCAATCAAATTAAAGAAAGTTGAAGGATTTTAATTGTTTTAATTTGACTGTTTTAGTTTGTTGAGAAGGAGTAGGTGACGTTACATGGTTATAGGTCACAGAGTTTTAACGTATTTGAGTAGAGGAGGAATCGCAGAAAAGAAAATATGGGGGTTTTTTAAGAAAAAATATACCTAATTTCTTTCAAGTATTTATTTATATACTAAAATGATACAACACTGGACAACTTGGGCTATTGGCCTAGAAGGAAAAGAATCTTGTGAACCTTGTCTTCTCCCCCCCCCCCCTCATAATATTGTCTGCCAATCGGTAAAGAAAATATGAATCGACGCGTAGCGCCGTGATTTTTTTAAAGACAGTCGATTTTTCTTGGAACAGGTCGAATTCTCTTAAAAACAGCTGGTTCGTTCGTTTTTCATCAGGTACTAAAGACCTAGCACAATGGTCAAAGAGAAAGTTTAAAAAAAAAATTCGATACTGGGTCCGGAAAAACGGGTCTACAAATTTTGGTTTGTTTGTAAATGCTGTAAATGCTGTACGTAAGACTGATGACGAGTCTACTAGGGAGAGCCACTATATTTGACGGTGCAAAACGGATAAGTCAGCTACATTTTATTCAAGCTATATTTCGGCCTTTCTTGGCAAGCGTCCTCTTCAGGCTCAAGCTGGAAAATAAACTTGTGGAAAAACAATTAAAGTTCTTCCTTAAATATCTGCTTTTGAGAACTTCTTCTCTGAAAGTTGGTTGGAGTTAAAGCTGGTGCTGTGATTTCATTCTGGACTCGGTTACTGTTTTTGTTGTTCGATTGGGTCGTCGAAAGGGTAGAGATTCTTCTGCATTCTGGTTTTAGAGTCACCTGCCTCTTCTTCTTTCCAGCTAAGATGGATACTTGTTTGCGGGATGCATGGGCGATTAGTTCCGTACTTCGGTGATAAATGTTCCTACGTCCCAAGCTGACTGCGAATCATATTTGACGGTGCAAAACAGATAAGTCAGCTACATTTTATTCGAGCTATATTTCGGCCCTTCTTGGCAAGGGTCCTCTTCAGGCTCAAGCCTGAAGTCAAATATGATTCGCAGTCAGCTTGGGCCGTAGGAACAATAGAGCCACTATAGAAAAATAACCCGGTGGTTTCAGTTTACATATTTACAAAAAAACGTGTTGTAACTAACTCCACCCTAAGTGAACACTGCCCGCAAGAGGTGGCATTATTCGTTAATTTGCCACAGAAAAGGTAAATACAAGAAAAGAAAAAAGAAGGGTCAAAAACAAGTTCTCACAAGAGTCAAAACTATGGGGGATGTAGTACATAGGCTACGACGTAAAATCGAAAAGGAAATTTTATTTTGGAAATTTGATGACTCGTCTTGGTTCTCTCTTGTTTTGACCTTTTTCTTTTCAAATTAAAATCTGTTCTTCTTTTTTGTAGAAAAAATAGTATCCTTGATGAAAAAGTCTTGAGAGATTAGCTTGATAAGTTAATTGACATTAAAGGAGGCTGGAATGAAAATTGCCACTTGGCAAACATTTATCTTTCATTTATTAGAACGATGGGATAGATAACACAGCTTCAGATTCAACAAAAAACTATTGGCTTGTTTTAATAATTAAAGGATCTCAAGATTCTCAAGGAGCTTCTCCTTAACTCAGCACTTCGTGATGTCTTATACTCTCACCCCACCATAGACTCCGTCTCTGCGAGGACTGCGAGATTTCCGAGTTTTAGGAGGTCGATTGTGTTTTCAGTAGACAAAAATCATATTGTCCACTATGTTTTGTTTTTTTAAATAATGGTGTGGCAGATTCGTTACGCTGCCTTGTCAATTTATTACGGATGTACTTTGTTGGTCTTGTTTACTTTTTGGGATCCCAAAACGTAAGTGGAGGGATACCTATGACATCGCAAAAATGTCCGTCTGTCTGTCTGTAAGCACGATAACTCTCGAAGACATGAGATATTTTGATGAAACTTGGTGGGAGGATCCTTTGGGTCAAAGTACAGGTCAAGTTCGAAGATGGGCTATGTAGCCCTATATTTGAGGGTGGGGGAGGGGTTTCAAATTAAGGGACAAACAAAATATTTTTAAACAGCTAATGTGATAGTCGATTATGGGGTAAGAAGACATGCTGAGTACGATGGTGAAAACCATTTTCTTGTCGGACAAGTAGTTCGTCCGGAATCCGGCAAAAAACGGAAAGTTGGTTAAAAGTAAAAGTTTAATTTGAAGTTGATTAAATGTTCGATTTAGGGGTAAGAAGAAATGCTGAACACGATGGTGAAAACCATATTCTCACCGTACAACAAGTTCGCCAGGAATCCGGCCAAAACCGGAAAGTTTGTTAAAAGCGAAAGTTGTATATGAAGTTGATTAGATGCCAGATTTTGGGGTAAGAAGAGACGCTAAGTCTGTGTATGACAATAATTTTTTACCCGGACATATAATTAGTCCGGAATCCGGTTTTGACCGGAATTTTTTTTTAAGTCAAAGTTTTATTTGAAGTTGATGATATGTTCTTTACAGGGATAAAGAGATCCGCTAGATTCGTTTCTGAATTTTCTTTTTTTTTGCTGGACTAGTAGTTCGCTCGGAATTCGGGCAAAACCGGAAATTTGGCAGAAGTAAAGCAGGAAGTTTCGGTCAGTATCGTCAAAATAGATATGGCTTATAGAGGTATATCTGAACTTGGTTCTCTCTGATGATTAGCCGGGCGAAGACTGGACCTGGCGAAGACAAGACCCAATTGTCTGGATCAAGTATTAGATTTTTGGGATCCCATCGAAACCTTTGGTCTTGTTATACTCCTCCTGTGTATTTCCGGGAAAAATAAACAACAATAACAGTTGCAATTTTGCAGATACCGTGGTATCTGATAACACGGTCTAAAGTCGTTTTCGCAGTTGTCGCGGTATCTGATAGGGTATCTGACCAGTTATTGTGCTATCTGATATTCAGATACCACGGTCCGATCGTGATAACTGATCGTGGTATCTGAAAAGTCATAGCACTTTCATCATATTTTGTTAAATTGGTGAGAAAGAAGTTTAGCACTTAGTTATGTAACTGGATATCAGTTTTTCTTTTGTGATGACTTCGAAAAAGTGCAATTTCGGCAATAGTCGTTTTTGCATAGCAACCGTGTATTAGTTATCACGGCAACTGCAAACACGACTAATTGCAGATTCAGGTAACAGATACCATGGTCTCTGCAAAAACGCAACTACTATCTCCCCTTTCAGATGCTGATAGAGCAAGGAGCGGCCGTCGAGCACACAGATGTGAGCGGAATGCGGCCTCTCGATCGTACCATTTCCTACCGCCAGTCGGCAGTAGTCCAGGTGTTCCTTCGAAGAGGGGCGACGCTTAGTCCAGTTACGTGGACGATGGCCGCAGGAAAACATGATATCATGTAAGTTGATCTTCTGGAGGAAGGGGGGTGTGACAGGGTAAACGTTTCCCGGAAACGAAACTGACAGTTCTTGCTTGATGAATGTCAAGTTTATTACTGAATCGTACAAAATTCTGGAATGGAATACAGAGAATGGAATCAATGGGCGAGGTTGAAAACCACATGAAGGGATGACGCATTGGTGCTCTCCTTCACACCACCCTCCTTCACACCACCCTCCGCTGAAAGTTGGGGACAGGGGCGTAACTAAGGGGAGTAGGGGCCCCCCCCCAACATGGCCCGATGAAAATAATTCATCGGCACAGTTTTGCCGAAAATAAGCTAGACGCAAGAGCAGCTAAAGTATACGGAAAATATTTGTCGTCACATTTTGTAGAAGGGTCAGGTTTTGTCGGCACGTTTCTGTACCTAATTAGCTATTGTCCGCACATATTTGTAAAGAAATCAACTCCTGACAAAAGCTAGTTATGTCAACACAGTTCTAGTGGAGGTACTAGTAAGCATTTACACACCTTAATTGAAATCCGACCTATCGGTTACCGGCAAATTTTATAGAAGTAGGCTACTATCATCTTAGAAATAGTAATCTTCCTGCCAGTGTAGCTGCTTCAGGGCCCTGACTGAAATGTTTATACCAAGCCGACACAATGACAGAAGAGCTTGTGAATGGAGAACAGTGTCAAATGCTTTAGAAAAATATCCAAAGCACAAATGTGTAATGACCTTTATTAACCTTTATACACATATAACCTCTATATGACCTTTTACGCTATATGACTTCTATTTTACCGGGTTTTCGCTGATACGACACCAGCAGTTGGCAGCAGTAAGCCATGAAGAAAGCCTTGTCGATGGAGTTCGTTATGTCGACGCTGGTGGACAAACAAAAGAGCGGTTGGTTGCCTTAATTGATTGCGAAACGAAGAAAGGTGCTGGCCTTGCCCAAGACATAATCAAAGATTTACAAAAGCTGCAGATTGATATCGAAAAGTTGGCCTTTCAGAGCTACGACTTTGCAAGTAATATGAGCGGAAAATTCGAAGGAGCCCAAGCTCACACCTCTAGGGCTCTTGGAAGGAAGGTGCCCTATCTGCCTTGCCTGGCTCACAGGGGTAACATAATTGTCGAACATTGCTGTGCTGCCGGCACCTTTTTCTCTTGTCAAAATTCCATAGCACCAAGATCAGCCAGCCGTCTTCTGTAGTAGATAGATCCCTTGCTGACAACTTGTCTACTGGAGCTGGGCCTACACATGGAAGTGAATGTATTTATTTCAAAAGAGGCTACTGCAAACGAAAAGAGACGTGTCGATACATTCATCCACCAAACGTCACTCCAATATGGCCTGCTCATGTGACTGAGGAGCTGTGTTCCAAATATTCAAATGGCGAGTGCAGTTTACTACATCCGGCGAAATGTATGAAGTTCCTGAAAGGAACCTGCAAAAGAGGGAACTCCTGCAATTACTTTCATCCCCCAGCACCGACTATTTTCTCGAGACCCTGCAAGAGCCAACTTGACCCAGAAGCGGGCTCAAAAAACGAATATGGACTCCCTACACTACCATCGGACAGACGACTAAACCCCAGAAAGCCTGGGGCACCAAACACAAAAATTCGAACCCAGATTTTTGTGAATTCAGGTCGAAAAACAACGTCCCAGCCTCAGAATCTGCGCGTGACAACCACCAATACAGCATACAACCGACATTTCCGTCAAATTACTCACACCAACGCCATCCAGCCTACTACTCACCAATGCTTGTCCCAGTATTTGCCCAGACACCGTCCTGGACAGTGGATGCCTCCACCACCGTTTCCGCAACTTACCATCAAGAACAAGTTTACCCCTCTAATTACTCTCGAAGACTAAGCACCAAACCCGACCAAACCTCGAGGCAGAAGACATCAAATATTGAATTTCTATGGGTTAGAGCTCACAAAAAGGTACCACCACCACAACAAGGTGGAAATTCCATACCGGCATGTGCGCTTGACCGACCGGAATCACTTTTGGAACCAGCAACAGGCGCCCCTCGTTCCCGGAATCCCACCCCTCCCAGTCCCCACCCCCTTGCCTATCCTCATTTAGGGTGTAAAACCCTTAAAAAGAAAGCGTTTTCACGTGAATTTAATGATAAACGGTACGTGTTTCCGTCTTTCCTCTATTGTAACGCAGAAAGTCTGAATTTGGAAAAATTGACGGAGCTTGAGACTACGGCCCAAATGCTCAACTCTTCCGTTATTTGTATAACTGAAGTTCACAGGCAAGATTTAAATTTACTGAAAATGTCCAACTTCCTTTCTTTTGTTAAATTAAGGCCTGATGATCATTCTTTAGGAAAAAAGGGGGGAGGGGTCATGACTATTGTTCATGATAGTTTACGACCTCAACTTTTGAATATTCCGTCTCTTAATGAATATGATGAAATTATATGGGTTAAAATACAACCAAAGCGACTCCCTAGACCTTTCTCTGCGGTAGCGATGTGTGTTTTCTATTATTCACCTGGCCAACCCGCTGCTGCAAGAAAGGCTTTTTGGGAAAAGCTGCAGGAATCGGCAGATTATATCCAGAAAACACATCCTTTTTTGGCATAGCCATGCTAGGAGATGCCAATGAACTAAGTTGTAAATCTCTGGCCAGGTCACTTAACCTCAAGAATGTTGTTGATTTTCCAACAACCTAAGGTGGTACGTCTCTGGATGTAATAATGACGAATTTCTGCTCTTACTATCAAAACCCAAGTAAAATCGCACCGCTTGGTGGTAGCTATCATTTTATGTTGCAGTGGACCCCCTTTGAGAATGTTAAAGTCAATTACTCAGTAACCGAAATAACCTCAAGACCAATCACTGATCGGGGACTTTTGCAGTTTGGGGACTGGATAACGAAAGAAAATTGGGCCGGAGTCTCAACTGCTGAAGACTTGGATTCACAGGTGCAGAATTTTCACAGCAAACTAAATGAAAAGTTTGCTGAATGTTTTCCGGAAAAAAAGACTAAAGTGTGTTCAACTGATAAACCATACGTAAATTCAGAGATTAAACAAATGATTAAACATAAACTGCACTTAATTGGAAAAGGAAAGGAAGAAGAAGCAAAGAAATTAAGAAACAAAATTAAATGGAAAATTAAACAGGCGCAGGAAAATTATTATAAAAAGGAAGTAGATAACCTCCTTGAATCCAAGCCTTCACAGTTCTTCGGTAAAGTTAAACATCTGACTGGTAGAGGCCCGCAACCAGTTGATTTCATGAAGGAGGAGCCATCAGAGAAAACAGCGAACGACCTAAACTCTCATTTTGCTTCTATTGTACAGTCGTACCCACCACTGCCTCCTGAAAAGCCACCTTCGTTTTCAGCTGAAGCACCATCCCAAAACTCACAAGAAGATTCAAATGTAAATTCTAATTTAATGCCTGAAATTTCAATATCAGAAATTAGAAAGAAACTCTCCTCGTTAAAGAAAACATCAGTGGCACCCTTTGACGTTCCAGTAACTATTGCTAAAGCTTTTGCGAAAGAATTGGCGTTTCCTCTTCATATTATTTACAATAATATCACCAAAACTGGATATTTCCCCAAAAAGTGGAAAATTGGCTTCATCACTCCCATTCCGAAAAAGGGAGCAGCTAATGATTTCTCTGGTGTGAGGCCGATCACTGTTACATCAATTTTTAGCCGAATTTACGAGAGGTTTGTTGCTTTTTGGTTAAAAAAATATCTCTCGGAAGTCATCGATAAGAGGCAATTTGGTAACATCCCGAAGTGTTCAACTGTTCACTATCTCGTTAGTTTATTTGATTTTATTTTTAAAAATTTAGATGAACCCGGGAAATGGATAAATCTAATTGCAATAGATTTTAAAAAAGCTTTCGATCTTGTAGATCACAAGATTTTGCTGGAAAAAAATGGCAGAGAAAAATATTCCTGAATATCTTATTAATATCGTAAAAAGCTTTCTAAGAAACAGAGAACAAATCGTAAAATATAAAAAATAATTTTTCTTCTTCTTTACCGGTTTTTTGCGGTGTCCCGCAAGGAACAGTGATCGGTCCTTTATGCTTCCTCCTCATGATCAATGAAATAGCTGTCGGGCTGGAAGAAAGATGAAAGTATGTAGATGATCTTTCCCTAGCAGAGGTAGTATTTGGAGCGTGTAAAAGTCAAACTTTCAATTATATTGAACAAGTTACCTCTGAAGCAGCAAAATTAAATATGGTGGTAAATAAAGATAAATCTTCAGTAATGACATTTTCATTTCTCAAGAAAAGCCTACCTGAATTCGAACCACCTATAGACCCAAACCTCCTCAGTAACAGCACTACCCTACTTGGGGTAGTGATCTCTTCTGATCTAACTTGGCATGAAAAGACAAGATTGATTGTAAAAAAGGCAAATGGTGCTATCCAAATGCTGAAGACTCTAAAGAAATTCCGGGTTCCTAAGGATAAACTAAAATTAATTTTCTGCATGTTCATCCGCCCACTAGTAGAATATGCATGTCCTGTTTGGCATTTCGCTCTTACAAAAGAAGAAAGTGATAAAATTGAACGGGTTCAGAAGAGGTCTCTACAAATCATCTACGGAGGTTCCCCACTGCCTTACTCTTTTTATCTAAAAGAATACAAACTTGACCCCCTTTTTTTCCGTCGAGAGAAACTGTGCCTAAAATTTGGCTCAACCCTCCTCCTCCACCCCATCTACAAGAACTTCCTCCCGCCTCCCTTTGTCCCCCTCAGATCCCGACTCCCCAGAGAGGCGGCTGCGAAAGTTCCAAAACTGACACCGGTTTACTCCAGGTCACAGCGTTATTCTCGAAGCTTTGTGCCGAGTTTTGTTCGTACTTTTAACAATTCGTAACTTGTGCGTTTTATCCTATTCTTTTTGTTTTTCTCGTTGACAAATCTTTCTTGTATTAACTGTTTGACTAAAAGATACCATATTTGGGCTATGCCTATGAGAGACTGTATCTGGTTTACATTAAATGATTTGATTTGATGATTTGATTTGAAAGCGAAACATGTTTGGAGGACTCCAGCAACTTTGCTTATTTTTCACGGCGGGATCTAAACGTTTCAACCTTTATAGAAAAGCGGTTGCAGAAGTAGAAGGGAAACTAAACCTAAAAGGCTTGTCTGAAACTAGATGGCACCTAGATCCACCCAGCAAATATCACAGACCGCGAAACTAGCTGACAGCCTACTCACTGCAGTGCTTCGATTTGATTTTGTCGCTACTTTAATGTTCACGAAACGGTATTGTCTCAGACAAATGCTCTGATACGGGACTTGCAAATCGTCGAACTTGATATCGTGGGTGCTTGTCGTTTGATGAAATCGACTGTAAGGCTCCCCTTTGGGGCGGTACGCGAGAGACGGTCGAATTGAGGCTAATGACCCGGTAAGGTCTACTTGACCTCGGTTTCCGTAGTTGAAGGCTCAGTGAAGAGCCGTCACCTAGCGCAGCGTTGAGCTCGAAGCTGCCGTGGAGGGTAACATAGAATATGGTAGCGTGTAGTCGAGTGCGTGTGGGTTCTCTTTCTTATCTGCTATGGTAACAGTCTACCGCTTTCTAAAACCTAAATAAACCTCACAATCTTTCCAGACACAAGAATTTTTTAATTTTGGTATTCCTTTAATATATAGGTATTTCTCTAATATATAGTATAAGTTGATGGTGGGGATAGGTCTGAAGAGCCGGTGTTGACTTGGCCTTGTGGTTATGATGAAGTATATCTAAAAGAAAACTTACGTTAGTATTCTCCTCTAATTCCTAGTCGGGGTGGTGCTAACGGAAGAACGGTTGGATCAGAACTCCCCGAATAGTTCTTTTCCCAGTTCTCACCTTCTTTCGAGGGAAGCCATTTTTTTTGGAGGGCGGGGTCCGGGTTGAAGTTTTCCCTTAGAACTGCTAGCATCTGATTGGCTGTTAGAACCGTGATGCAGCACTCTTTGTTCATTATGCTGATGACTTTGTTCGAAGGGATCTTATTTAATTGCCTATTTGACCGTGCGAAATAATCTTGCGGGATTCATTGTTTGAAATTTGAGTTGGTTTAAAATAGCTGTTGAGTAATAACCGTTAAAACGGACAGGAGAATAAATCTAGAAGAAGGAGGCCTATTGTAAAATAATAAATTAAGTGGAACGATCTCACCTTGTGTGTTCAGAGGGGGAGGAAGGACCCTTCTTACATATTCCCTGGTTTTGAAAAAGCACGGCTCGGTGCTCCGATAATCCGCCGCCAAGGCCTTCTTCCTTGTTGAGTCTTGTTTGGATGTGGTTGGTGCAATATATGTAATCTACTTTAGGAAAGAAATCTGCAAAGAGAGATGGTTTGAAGCATCCGAACACAAGAGCACTCTTATATCACTAAAAACCAAAAATTGCCTGTTTCTGGAAATATAATCTTTATAACATACTAGTTAACTAGCCTATAAACTTCTTCATTCTACCTATTTCATCTTAGAAAACTAATAAAAAAATACGACAATTTTTTTTTGTTGGGTATTTTTGTTGTCTTGCTCTTATAGTTGTTGAGATCCCAAAACGTAAGTGGAGGGATACCTATGACCTCACAAAAGTTGTCCGTCTGTCCGTCTGTAAGCACTATAACTCTCGAAGGAAATGAGATATTTTGATGAAACTTGGTGTGAGGATTCTTTGGGTCAAGAGTAAGGCCAAGTTCGTAGATGGGCTCTGTAGCCCTACATTTAGGGGTGGGGGAGGGGGTTTACTTTAAGGGGCAAATGAAATATTTTTAAACATATAATATGATAGTCGATTACGGGGTAAAAAGACATGCTAAACACGATGGACAAAACCATTTTGTCATCGGACATGTAGTTCGCCCGGAATCCAGCCAAAACCGGAAAGTTTGTTAAAATTAAAAGTTTTATTTGAAGTTGATTAGATGTTCGATTTAGGGATAAGAAGACATGCTGAACATGATGGTGAAACACATTTGTTCGCCGGACAAGTAGTTAGCCCGGAATCCGGCCAAAACCGGAAAGTCTGTTAAAAGTAAAATATTTATTTGAAGTTGATTAGATGTTCGATTTCGGGATAAGAAGACGTGCTGAACACGATGGTGAAAACCATTTTCTCGCCGGGCAAGTAGTTCGCCCGGAATTCCGCCAAAACCGGAAAGTTTGTTCAAAGTAAAACTTTTGTTTTAAGTTGATTAGATGCTCGTTTAAGGGGTAAGAATACATGCTGAACCCTTATGGGAACAGTATTTTCTACCAGGACAACTTGTTCGGCCAGAATCAGGCCAAACCGGAAAATTTGTTAATAGCAAAAGTTTTATTTGAAGTTGATTAGATGACAGATTTAGGGGTAAGAAAACACGCTGAATGTATACATGACAATCTTTTTTTTACCTGGACATATAGTTCGTTAGGAATCCGGTTGAAACCGGATTTTTTTTTAGAAGTTGAACTTTGACTTGAAGTTGATTAGATGTTCTTTACACGGATAAGGTGATACGCTGAATTTGATTCTGACCTTTTTTTTCAGGACAAGTATGGTAGTTCGTTCGCAATTGTCTGGATCAAATATTAGACTTTTGGGATCCCATCGAAACTTTTGGTCTTGTTTTATGGGGGAAGTAAGAGATATTTTTGAAATGATGTAAGTTCGTTACATTCTGTTTACCCTTTTGTCTTTTTTTCTTCTTCTTCGTTCTATAATTAATCTTGTCAGAATTTTCTGTGAACTGATATCACCTTTTAACAATTCAAGCTCGTAACGAACAATAACCCTTTACAAAATGAACGACATCTAAATACACAACGATAACTATAAAGCATCACTAGGACAAAACTCCTAAAATACCACTTCTTATCAACCATTATTTTCTACCAACCACTGCAAAATTTTCAAACTACATAAATCGAAACCGAGCGAGTCTCTGGTTCTTCTTTTTCTTCTCTTTTATTGTTCTATTTTGGAAGTTCTACTGAAAGTTCTTTTTTTTCTTTTCTTTCAGCTGATGGTGAACGAATATTTCTTTTTCTTCCCTTTTTTTCTACGCAAATATTACTTCATAAGACACACAGAAGAATACATTGCAAAAATGCAATCAGATGATTTTTTCTCAAGCATCAGTCTACGCCTTGCAGTAATTTAATAACACTACATTGAGTTCTAGTACGGCTGTTGGAGAAGGAAACTTTCTGTTTCTTTCTTTACAGTTCTGACGAAATAATCATATCAAATGGTAAAAAACTTCACACTTTTCTTAACTTCGATAGATGGAGTTATTTTTTCCTTCCAGTCCCTTTTTTTTATATCGAAGTTGGAGTTTTCTTTTTCTCCACAATTTCTTTTTTTTCTCTCTTATTACTTTCTTTTCTTTTTGAGACAGTTTACTACACAATGTAATGTGTATAACGGCCACTCGAAGCTGAGTTTTAGATGAATCTTCGACTGGTGAAATCAACCCAAAAATCTTTCCTGTCATGAATCTTTCCCAACAGTTTTTTTTTTTTTTTTTTTTTTTAAATCCCGCGTAGCTTCTTTTTCATTTGTTCTTGCTTTGGATTGAACCAAAACAAGTGGCTACGTCTCCACCTCCAACTCAGTGACGTTAGTACAAAAATTACGTAGAAGTTTACCCTAGTTTAACGTCACTTACACTTTCGTCTTAAACCTATTATCTTCGTAATTTATCAACTCTAAATTTAACTTCGCTTTTCAAAATTTTTAATTTTTATATTAAATATTCTCCTCAAAACTCACTCTCTTCATTCAAAAACCCTTCCTCCATAAAATCTAAACCTAAAACCTAAATCTACCCTTTTTTCATTTTTCTAACAATATTAAGTTTTATCTACCATATTTTACAACCGTTAAATATCTATTCTTCTTTACTATTAATCCACTCATATTTTTAAAACCTGGCAAAAACCCAAAATGTGTACAATTTTTTTCACTTCGAATCAAGCAGTCAAAATTTATAGGTTCGATCAGGAATAAACAACCAACAAAAAACAAAAATTTTAAGCTCACGCACTACCTGTTTCAAGTTGCTCTACCGTCCTTAGAGAATCTCTCTTACAGTGGCAAAAAGTTACTTCAATGAACAAACAACAACAAGAGCTACGAGCTCATATGGCACTTGTTACGAGTAGGCACGGCTCGGTTATGTCAATGATATATCTAGTGTTTGCTAGGTGTCTTCCCACCAAGTTTCATCTCGATCCCTCCACTCATAGCGTTTCCAAAGATTTCCGGTTGCCCCCTCCAGCTCCCCCCAAAAGTCACCGGATCCGGTCCAGATTTTAAGTGGGTCGTCTGAGGGATGAGGTCTTTCCAAATATCAAGTTCCATCGAGATCCGATCACCCGTTCAAAAGTTATAAATACCTCAAGATTCCGGATTCCCCCTCCCTCTACTCCCCCCACAGTACCCGAATCGGCTCGGTTATGTCAATGATGTATCTAGTGTTTGCTAGGTGTCTTCCCACCAAGTTTCATCTGGATCCCTCCACTCATAGCGTTTCCCAAGATTTCCGGTTGCCCCCTCCAGCTCCCCCCAAAAGTCACCGGATCCGGTCCGGATTTTAAGTAGGTCGTCTGAGGCATGAGGTCTTTCCAAATATCAAGTTCCATCGAGATCCGATCATCCGTTCAAAAGTTATAAATACCTCAAGATTCCGGATTCCCCCTCCCTCCACTCCCCCCCACAGTGCCCGAATCGGCTCGGTTATGTCAACGATGTATCTAGTGTTTGCTAGGTGTCTTCCCACCAAGTTTCATCTCGATCCCTCACTCATAGCGTTTCCCAAGATTTCCGGTTGCCCCTTCCAGCTCCCCCAAAAAGTCACCGGATCCGGTCCGGATTTTAAGTGGGTCGTCTGAGGCATGAGGTCGTTCCAAATATCAAGTTTCATCGAGATCCGATCACCCGTTCAAAAGTTAAAAATACCTCAAGATTCCGGATTCCCCCTCCCTCCACTCCCCCCCACGGTGCTCGGATCGGGGAAGTGACTATTTCCAACTTAATCATTTGGGGTCCCTGATATGCCTGCCAAGTTTTATCATCCTAGCTTATGTGGAAGTGCCCGAACTAGCAAAACCTGGACAGACCGACAGACCGACGGACGGACAGAAATTGCGATCGCTATATGGCACTTGGCCGAAGGGCAAGTGCCATAAAAAACCTTAAAACTTATTCCTTCACTCACCTATAAAAAACAACCAAAAATTAACAACCACACTCCCGATTTAAAGTCTCCTTCCTTTAAAACAAAAGAAAACTAGCAAGGAGATTCTAAATATCACTTCAATTCCTTACAAATATCAGGTTGAAACTTTGACTGCCCACAACAAAAACAACAAAACCAACAAAAAATTTGAATTTGCATTATATAATTTTAAAAATATCGGTTACCACTTCAATCATAAGATTTTTAACGCATCATTCAACCATCCCACATCCATGGATCTATTCCATAACTCACTCTGCGAATTGTTTCAACCATACTGTGGATCCAACTGTAGAACCTCGGGAAATTTATACTTTTACCTTTCTTCCTCATTTTCCACACGTGGACACAGACTGCAGTCATCAAGAAGACCATAGCCTGTTCTTTCCCTTTTGCAGCATCGATTTCAAAACACAATTTCAGAGCCATTTTCTTTTCATCTAAACTTTCAATTTTTGCACCCTCCCTCTTAAAAATTTCGAAAATATTTTTAAAAATTTCACCATTAAACTGGCACTCTAGGAACTCATGCTTCATACCGTCAACTACCTCAATCTTGCACAACTGACATAGCGGTTTTCGCTACTCAAGAGTAGTACGGTAAAATCCCATGAATTACCATAAACATGGTTTCTTTTTCTTGGGGGCGGCTTTTTGATGCATTCCAGTTTTCAAATACTTTTTCGTAATTCACAAACGGTTCATTCCGTTTTGTTTGGAAATCAATCTCGGTCTCACTTTTACCTTGATGTGAAATGAAAATGAATCCACCAATTTTTTCCTATCCTTGTTATCAATATTATCCTTAAAAATTCCCGAATTCTTCAGGTCCCGCATTGTCAAAGCTGCTTTTTGGATTTCCTTTGGTACCGTTTTAAGTTTTTCCTTTACCCGTTCATCATCGTCTTCATTTATGACAGGTAATACCCATCCTCGTAGCAGGAGTGTAGTGCACTCTTGCCTGGTCACTAACTCACACACATTTCTTATATTCAATG